>CM038147.1:9457876-10057876 GCA_021437245.1 Aegilops speltoides
GGCCTGAGTCCTAAATTAATTTTGCGCTTACAATTTGGTTACATAGTTGGCGCATACATAATATTACTCAAAAAGCGGGAATCAATGGAACAACCAGTGGTTGGATGATTAGAAGGACAGTGATATCTTCAGTCCATCAGGGTTCAAGTCCTAGACTTCACATTGGTGCTATTTCAGGCTTCCCCCGGTGAGGCACTTTCTGTGAGAGGAGGCATTCCTGTCGACTACGAGACGCCTGTGGTGACTTCGTCAATCTCAATATGCTATGCCGGCGCGGTCTCTCGAAGATACTCATAGAGACAAGGTGTGCGTGCGTGCGTTTATAGGGGTGAGTGTGTGCTCGTGTATTTGAGCGACTTCGATTATACAGTGTTCTTAAAAAAAAACGAGAATCAACTACAACTTTCAAGGGAAAGTTGTCTCAAAAGGGTTTTGTGATGTGCATATTGACACTTGCTCGATGATAACATGTGCCGCTAGTGACTGAATAAAGTGATTAAGCAAATGGCTTTCTAGTCTAGTCTAGGCTAGCAGAGGTAAAACGGAAGCGTGCAATCACGTGGCTGATCATGTCGACTGACGTGGCCAGGATACGTACACGCAGGCTTCGATTCGAGCACCTGATCGAGCAGGGCAAGTGACACGTCACGTCAGCATCGTGACAACGCCAGGCATTGCAAAAAGTTATACGCCCATCTGGCCTGCCACGTGCCCTGTTTGTCTCTAGCCTTACCGTCCTGTGTACAAAACTTATATGTCACTCAAAGTATTTGTAGCCAAAACGGTTCGATTTGTTGTATCAGGCGAGTGACTCACCAGTTTAATTTTTGTTGCCAAATTTAGAGAGCTCACCATGCATGCCATGTGGCGGGTGACTCACTCAGTTGATTTTATTTATCTTAGGACAAAAATGGTAGTAGTAGTAGTATTCGGAACGTCTGAACTCTGAAGAAAGGCATGCCTTGAAGAAATAGATTTCGGCAATTAAGTTTTGTTACATAAGTTTTTTCTTGAAAACCAAGCATAAAAATGTCAAAAGTTATCCTCTTTGTCCCACTTGGTTGCCGACTTGGCCCCTCCGACCAGGGCGCCTGTCGTTGCCAGCTGATCATTTTCATTGGACTTGGTTGATGACTTGGCCCCTCTGCTAGTATCTTCCTACGATCCTCCAACCTCTTCTGGGCCAAATAGTTGGAGACCTCCTTATAGTGTCACATGTCTTATCCTCCGACATCTTTGCATTTCTATCCATTTTTGATTGTGCATTCCGTGAAAGGGGCCACGACGAAGACGAAGGAGAAACGACAACGAGGGGTCACGCGAACACGTTGAGATGGTCACGAGATAGGTAGCAGAACAATGCCAACCATGCATGCAGCCATCTAAGAGATCCACGGTCGTGTAACGCCATGCCGATAGTTTTGGCGTTCTTATTCAGGGTGTCAACGCGCAAGAACATTGGGCCACACAGATGCACCGAGGCGGTCAAGAGAGAGGTAGCGCGAAGATGACACCTAGACGGGCATCTAAAGAGCCACATCAGGACATGAAACAACAAAACAATAGACCCGATCAGTCATTCGGTCCGCCAGCATCGAGATTGGCTTGTGAGGACATGGAAATTGTCATGCTTCTGAAATTACTACAATATCGGTCGCACAACGTTACAGAATATCAGGGACAATGATCGAGCTAATAAAAGGCCGTCTTAGTGTTCATTTTGATGAAGAAAAGAAAGTGAAAAGCATGCACGCAAACGTGATAATTTGTTTTTTGCAGGGTCACGAGGATAACAAGTTGCCAAACGAAAAGCCTTGAGGAGGTTGGGCTCAATCCTCTCTATCTCAGCCGTTGATTGTTTTCAACGGATGAGATGAAGCCACGTCCGTTCTTCTTCCCCATATCTCCGTCCCTGTCTCATAGAGAGCAGGGCAGAGCAACAGCATATACTACTCCCCTACTCCTACTCATCAGAGCTCCGGCTCCCGCCGCCGCCGGCTTCGCATCTCCGGCGCCACCACCTCCGCCGCCGTCCTCCTCCGTGGTAGGATCCTCCGAGCTCCTGCGCGACAGCTGCCCCCGCTGCGCCTGCCGAATCTTCCGCCAGGTACAGCCACATGCCGAGCACGGAGATTTCTTGGCTGTCCTCCTCCCCCCCTCTCTAGTTCGCCGGCTTGGAGTTCAGATCCGCCAGGGCTCCGGATTGATTTTATCTCGCTGCGCTGGTGGAGAACCCTAGCCTGCTGGCCTGGATTGGGTTATCGCGGGAGATCAGTCTCGCTCTGCTGATTTCTTTGCTCGCTCTCGGCGATCTACCGAATTAGATCTGTATGGGATGGGTACTCCAATCCAGCCCAGTCGAACCCAATCCAATCCATCCAATTCGTTGCGGCTTGGCCTGTGGAAGCATCAATTGCCAGCTGATTCCAGTCTCCAGAGGATACTTGGGTTCAGTTCAACCGAATGTGTTCCGTCGTAGGTCTAGGATAAGAGGGATCCTTCTTGTTCTGATGAAGGCGGCACCGCGGGGCAAAGGGGGCGATGATTCCTGACATAGAACAGGGGAATGAACATTTATTCTTGAAACAATCAGGCTCTGTCTTGGAAGGGAACATATTGTAGTTAGTGTAGTATGATAGTATCCCCGCCAAAAAAAAAGTGTAGTATGATAGCATCGAGCTTCAGGATTGGACGCGTCCTTCCGTCTTGCCGTCTAGCGGTAGCGTGCATGGTAGCATAAGAATGGAATTTTGTAACTAGCGGCGCCCTTCGACTGACGGCGTTGCTTGATTTTAGCTCGTCCGTGCAATCGTGGATTCTAGCGTGACGTGATCTGTGTTTGTCGACAGGTGCCGAATGGAGGAGGTTGTCCCTGCTTCAGCTAATAGCCAAGCTTCGACTGGTGATGCCGCGGCAGATCAGCTTATCAACGTGTACGTGTGGGACTTGGATGAGACGCTTATTCTGCTCAAGTCCCTGCTAGATGGGTCGTTTGCCGGGCATTTTGAAGGCCTCAAGGACCATGAAAAAGGTACTGAAATAGGCAAGCGCTGGGAGAACATCATTCTTGAACTCTGCGATGAGCACTTCTTCTATGAGGAGGTCAGTCGACACCTCAAATCTTGTCTGCTCACAGCTTACTAGAGCAATGTGTTTCTGTATGCACGTCATTGTGCCTAAAATACCGAAACTGTACTGTGTTTCTTCTTTTGATGCTATGGACAGGCCATCTGGCTGCACATTTTACAATGTGTGTCCATGTTATATGTCATTGCTATCTACTGATAGTCTCGTTCTCTCATGTATGCAGATTGAGAACTACAATCAACCCTATCTCAGTTCTTTACATGAGTATGATGATGGAAAAGACTTGACAAAATATGACTTTGAGGCCGACTGCTTTAGTTCTCCTTTTGATGATGTGAATAAAAGGAAGCTTGCCTACAGGCATCGTGCTATTGGAGACAAGTATGCAAAGGTGTCACAATAATTAGTTTATCTCATTCTATTTCCTTCAACTTTTGTTAAATGATTAAGCAGTGTTGTTGCATTTAGAAGTGACCTTCTACATATGCTGACATCCAGTGTCCGTATTACTCTTGTAAAAACTATAATATTTCGTTCCGTTTCATGAAAATGACTGCACAACTCATATAACATGATGAGTGAATTCATATAGTAGCAGTATCTGTTTTCTGTAGCAACGACTTCTTTTGTGGTATTTGGTTGATGGTGCTCAGGCCTAATCCTTGTGATGTTTGTGCTTGGCCTTAATTTTTGACAGTGTCTAGAAAGTGGTAGTGCTATGTTAGCCACTTCAGTGTGCAAGCTTTTTGTTCGTACAACTCCTTCGACATGCATATCCTGATCTTGTAACACAAGACATCCAGTTTTGTTTAGAGATGTCAAGATCTTTTCCTTATGAGCATCCAGACTGCGTAGTAGTCTAATAAACATCTGGTTATTTCTGCAAGAGCTTTACATTAAGCACTGACCATATTTAAATAGTTACCATATGTTTTTTTTTTCCTTTTTTGGCTTTTTGTGAGGGTGGGGGTGGTCTTGTATCAAGGTGATGGGGAAATTTCAAGAAAGTGTCTGTTGTCTGTAAATTAGGATCAGGCAGCTGAACTGCAGTAGGTTTGTATGAGTTTAAGTGGTCACCAGAACAATGGTAAGACGCCCCTTCTGCAGTGATTCACCAGCAGTTTGTGTTTCATTGCAAGCACTTTTGTACACAGGTTCAGATCTTAGCAAAAAAATTGGTTTAGAAATGGTAAGTAAATATGAGGTCTCGTAAGTTCTGTACTGGGTATTTTCAGAGCATCATAACTGAATAAACACTTCCCTGCCATCATTTGGTATTGAAAAGCTCTTCAGCTTCTGATTAGTTGCTACTGTTTGACTTATTATTGCTGCAGTCATTAATTTCTGCATTCTAATATTTCTATTACTGTCATGTTTGAACCACTAAGCTCAGCTGCTTTGGTGCTTCTTCAGGGTTTGCAAAAAATTCTGGACCACCGCATGTTCAAAGTCTGGAGTGATTTGTATAGTTCAACAGACAAATATACTGACGGCTGGCTTTCTTCAGGTATTCTGATTCATACTAATTTGGGGGAATTCTTTTACTAATGATAATGTATCAATATTCAATCAAGAGATAATTCTGATATTTTGTTTTTGATTGATCACAAAAGGTTGTGGCCATCCATTGGGGCTATAAGTATTTATTTCCAAAAGTCGGCTAGTGCCTAATAACGCTGCTTAATGCAAATTATGTATTCCAAGATAATAACTGTAATATCAAATCAAGAGACTGCTGAATTTTCTACTTTCAGTAAGTGGAAAAGAAGAGGGTGCTTTCAGTTTCTTGGTGCACTAGAGTATGCTATGATCATGCTATACATGTTTACCACCAAGAGAATACATTACGTAATGGATAATATGTTACAATCTAGAATTTTCCTTTTTGGGTTTCCGTATGTACCCTTGGTTTAAGAAGTGGGGGAAATATGTTCAAGTGATGTTATCCTTTGATAGCATTCTTGTTAACTTTAATAACCTTTTTGTGCACTGAAATTGTTTGTCTACTCTAAAAAAACTGAATTACATGTACAATCTAAGCTTACTATTGATTCAATTTTGTATGCTTGAATACTCAATACCGTTTTGTATGCTTGAATACTCAACACCGTTCCCCTGCTATGCAGCTCATAAGTTGCTGGAAGAAGCGCTGGGTAAATCAACAGCTGAGCCTGCTGTCAAATCTTCAAGTATCAATTGCATAGTTACTTCAGGGTCCCTGGTTCCGAGCATTGCCAAATGTTTGCTGTATCGCCTGGACGATGTGGTCTCATCAGATAATGGTTCGTCTCTAATGTTGTCACAACTGTTGTTCGACTGCTTCATCTGTGTTGCATATTGCAAGCTGTGAATCTGTTATCTGAAATATACTAATGGCAACAAATTGTCTCCTTGCTTGAGCAGTTTACAGCTCGTGGGAATCGGGGAAGCTGCAGTGCTTCAAGTGGATCAAGGAACGCCATGGCGGCCCGAACGTCCGCTTCTGTGCGGTTGGAGACGGCCCAGAGGAGCGCAGCGCAGCTTCCATAATGAAATGGCCGTTCGTCAAGATCGAGATCCGCCCTGATGCTCCTCACAGGTTCCCCGGCCTGAGCCTGTCGACGATCCATGGCATCATGGACGCCGTGTACCAGTCATCGGGCAAAGACGGTTGACTTCCGATGCCCGCGGTGTAGATGTCTTGAGGCATCGATCGCCAAGGAGGAGGAGGCCAGTGAGGTGATAGTTCAAGGGAACCGCATAGTGGAGATACCATATATATAGGAGGCATATTGCCCTCCCTGCCTGGAGGATCCGGAGACGCCTGTGAGATAAATAAAGAGCGCTCGACCATGTAGTTTGATCCGATCCAGCATGTTTGAATCGAATTCTGGCAGTGTTGGCCCATCTTACTGTCATCTGGGGAATCATGTGCTGTTGTAAGTCGTAACCGGTTGGTTGGTTGTCGTCGCAAGTCTGTATCTTTGTGCTTTGGCATCTCAGATTTGATGGTGTACATGGGAAATCTGGTTCAGCGAAAAGTCCATTTAGTCCTCTGAATTGCTGAATCCTTTACTACCTCTTCGATTTGCAGGCATTTTTTTTCTTTTACAATTTGTTGCCGAGTGTTTCCTGTGAATTCCACGCAGTCCATTTCTGGAGTCAGACTTTTTTTTATTTTTGTGGGGATTCTGGAGTTGGGCTTTTTTTTTTTCGAGAGCCAGAGTACAAACTCAGGCAGGGTCACACTCGGATTGTACCAGATGTCTTAATCTGACTGGAACATCTGCAATGATCAACTGATCTCCGTTTTGTCTAGCTTCAGCCGCCAGTTCATGGGCTAGATGATTGCAATCTCGGGAGGCAAAACTGACCCTGAACTCCTGGAAGCCATGCAGCGTCCACTATCCGGGAGGTATGAGGCGTCCGAGTTAACTTTTACCAATCCTCGTTCCGGGGCAGTCCATTGCTTGCGCCGGGCGAGAGGGGGACGAGGGTTCAGGTTAGATAGACTTTCACCTGTCTTTCCCGATTCCGACATCTCATTCAGACACGCATTTTTCCACTCCTCCTCGTATCTCTGCAGGAAAAGTATCGAACCTGATATCGATTCCTTGCCTGAACCATGAATGACCATGGATGCAGTCATCCCTCAAGTGCCAGCATCTCCAAAACAAGAGCAGAATCTTTGCACGTAAATCCTTTGGGACTGAGTCCAGTAGAACCTGCAGCCAATCACGCCCAGTAAACCTGAACTCCCTTTCATGAGGCAACCCCCATATGTCTCTCAGTGCATGTCTCAGCGCTCTGCTCTTTGAGCAAGCAACCACTGCATGAAATTCGTCCTCCTCACCATTACCGCATATCACACAAGTGCCATCCGTAATGATGGTGCGACTGCATTTGTTCCGCTGTGTGGCCAGGGTGTTGGTCGCAACTCTCCATCCAAATATCCTGACTTTCGGGGGCACGTCGGCTTTCCATATAAGATCCCATATACTGCGATTGTTTGCAGTCCCGGAGGAGCTTGAAGTACCTACAACAGCCTGGTTCTGGATAGAAGCGGCCAGCTTGTATGCGCTCCGAACAGAGAAAATACCATTTTTCTCGTTGTGCCATGCAATACAATCCTCTGCTGCCGACCTCGGAATTGGAATTTTGCATATCTCCTCCGCATCAAAGGAGTGGAAAATTTGTTTCACTAGCTCCTCGTTCCACTCCTTTCTATCTGTATGCATAAGTTGGTTTACCCAACGGAGTCTCGATCTTCTAACAAAGGCTGCAGTTCTTAGCCCTTCCTGTCTGGGGATTCTGGAGTTGGGCTTTTCTATTTTCTGGAGTCGGACTTGGGCAAATCCATGTTACAATGTTCATCGGTTACTGTTTTCCCCGTGAAACGAGAACTAGAGCTAATCAACAAATATTGAAGAGACAACAACAATGTGTCTAAATCAATCTTATACTCGGTGCTACATAGTACATCCATTGGAGCGACAACAAATTCCAGACGGAGAAAGTAGAAATAAAACGGCAAACAAACACAGAAGAATCAACAACATTGTTTCTAAATCGTTCTTGAAACAGAAGGACAACCTCTCGCTGTTGAGATCTGGGCAAACAAACACAGAAGAATCAACAACATTGTTTCTAAATCGTTCTTGAAACAAAACGACAACCTCTCGCAGTTGAGATCTGGAAGAAAATTGTTTTTATATCAAGATGAAAAGGTGATAGTTTCCCCTCACGCATTGATTAGTATCTTAGGTATCCATCTTGAAGAGGTGTTGCTTCAATAAATCTATGGAAGTTCGACATGTATTAATACATGGAGATATGAAAATGAGCATCTATAGTTTCCCCTCACGCTCCCAGGCCGCCGCCGCGGGAGAAAGCGGGGAGGGGAAGGGCGGTATCTCTCCTAGGCCGCCGCCGCGAAAGAAGGCCGGGAGGGGAAGGGCGGCGGCTAGCCCAGGCCGCTGCCGCGGTAGAAGGTCGGGAGAGGAGGGGCGGCGGCTCGCCCAGGCCGCTGCCGCGGTAGAAGGCCGGGAGGGGAGGGGCGGCGGCGCGATGTGGGTGGTGTGCAGAATAAGGTGTTTTGGTGTGCAGAATAAGGTCTTAAGGGGTGTTATCATAATAGACCCACCATATATATATATATATATATATATATATATATATAGACACACACACATGGTGGCGCTATACTGTGCGTGAGCGCATTAACTCTAATCGTACGCTCCGGTCGCTAAGCGTCCGCTTCGTGCACCGCTCAACCAACCAATTGGCATGTATTGCTAATGATGGTAATGGAATTAAATCGATTACTGCCCGGTTACTACCAAGAATGCACAACTTTCTGTCCCGCAAACAAACCATTCTCCTCACCCTGGTAAAATAATTGGCAAATATAGTAATGAAATTAAATCTGTTACGATCTGGTACGCACAACTCTCCGGATGGCAAAAAACTAGCAGATATAGTAACACAATATAGGCAACATGAATTTTAAGCATTACGTACTTTACACGACGTTACCATAAAAGGTACAATCATTTACTATTGAAAAAGAACAATCTTGTATAGTAATACAACTACACATGTTTACCTTTACTTGCATGTGTGATTACCACCATAGTGTAGATGGTGGGTGCTCAAACAGTAATCTAATTACTATTGTTACTATTTTTTTCATAGCTTATTACTATGCATCCTAATTATGTGGTGGACGGAGAAGCTACAGGTGTAGTAGTAAACAGATTAATTCGGTTACTATATTTTCTGCTGATTTTATTGTCATGCACTAGATAATAGGTGGTTATGCCGAGCAAAGGCATGAGTAGTAATCATTGGTCTATCGTTACGATGCTTTCCAAGATTAGGCAGAAGGCAGGATCGCTAACTTCCTGAGCAACGCCTACGTGACGATGTCCGCCTCCAAATCCAGATCGGCTCCTCGGTCCAACAACCAGATCGACGCCCTAATGATCTGCCACCACGACAATTCCTTGGCGGCGGCGCTGGAAGATGACAGACATGCTTGCAGAGATCCTCATCCGTCTCCCGCCCCAGCCGTCCTCCCTTTCGCGTGCCTCCGCCGTCTGCAAGCGCTGGCGAGGCCTCGTCACCGACCTCAGGTTCCTCCGCCGCTTCTATCAACACCACCGGGAGCCGCCCCTCCTCGGCGTCTTCTTCAATCATGATGATAAGCTCAAGTACACTCCCATCCTGCCCGCTCCTGACCGCATCCTTCCTGCACACCTCGACATGGGGGGCCGACTGCTCGGGTGCCACCACGGCCTTGTCCTCATCTTCTACCGGCCGCGCTTTGAGGTTCTCGTGTGCGACCCCATCACGGGCGGCCAGCACCGTGTGCCAATTCCACCCGAGTTCAAGATGGGCTACGTCAATGGGCGGTGCTCTGTGTTGCACGCGACAAGGGCCGCGTGCACGGTTGTTGCCACTCCACCCCCTTCAAGGTGGTCTTGCTAAATTATGCACGCTAAGTATAGTCGACCTCTCGCCTCTGTTTATTCCTCCGAGACCGGCACATGGGGCGGTCTCATCTCAACAGAGGTTCCAGGTCCCGATCGTTCTGCAGCTTATATTGGCACCCTTGTTGGTAATGTCCTTTACTGGTCGTTTCTGTACGTGAAGGAGGGTCTACTCGGGTTTGATTTGAAAAGGAAGAGCCTTGATGTGCTCGAGGGGCCTCCCGATATGGATCTATCCCACAGCCACCAGCTCATCAAGGTAGAGCACGGCACCGTTGCTCTCGTCATGTTGTGTCACCGTTACCAAAACATTCAAATGTGGCACAGGAAGGTCAATCACCATGGTGTTGCTACATGGGTGCTGCGGAAGACCGTTGAAACAGCTAATATTCTTGGAATCCCTCCTCGGATTGGAGGAGAGGAGCCATGGCTGAAAATTATAGTAGGACATGTTGAGGATATCGATGGCATATCTTTATATGTGAACAACAGTGTCTATGTGGTTCAACTTCAGACGTTGCAATCTAGAAACTTTTTGAAGCCCACAATAGATTTACTTACTATCATTCTTTCAAGAGTTTCTATGCCCCAGGTGATTGTTCATCCCTAGTGCTCATATTGTGGGGAGTTATTTACCCAAAACCACCACATTATGGGCTAGGGTAACAACTTGGTACCACATTCAAGTCAGGGCACAAAAAACCACCAGGAATGCGCCTAATACGTAACGCGGAGCACTGATTGTTTGATTTGCCCATGAAAACAGCGAAACCGACAAGCTGGCCCCACCTGTCAGGCTGACGTGGCCTGCCTATGTGGATAATTGGCTGAGGTGGCCCAAGGCCCCACCTGTCGGATGCATCTCTTTCCCCTCTCTTCCTGTCCAAAAAGAGAGACCCGACCACTGCATATCCCGCGCCGCCGCTGGAGCCCAACCCCGGCGAGCCACCCCACCACCGGCGAGCCGCCCCATCGCCACGGCCACCTACCATCTGCGCTGAGCCGTCCTGCTGGACCTCGGTCTGCCTCCATGGAGGCGGATGCAGCATCGGGGACAAGCACCACCCGGGTCCAGCGTGGATCCGCCCAGCCGCCCACACCCCTGCCTGGTGCCGGCGCAGAGTGGAAGAGGAGCACGACTACCCCTGCCTGGTGTTCTTCCGTCCGCCACCACTTGTGCATCCTTGAGCACGCGCGGCCAGGGACTCCGGTGGGCACGGCCATGGCGCTCGCGGCGAAAGCACGGCGACGCCTTGACGCTGCGTTGCCAAGGTTTCCGGCGATCGCCGCGAAGCACGAAGCGCGGCCGTGGCGCTCCACGACAGCGCCGACGCGCGAGGACTCGGTGGCGCGGCCATGGCGCTTCGCGGCGAGCACGGGCTACGCTTCGTTGACCTTGCGCCAAGGTTTCAGCGGCGCCGCGAAAGCACGAAGCGGCCGTGGCGCTCCACGATAGCACGCGCGCCGAGGACTCCGGTGGCGCGGCAATGGCGCTTCGCGGCGAAAGCACGGCGACGCTCCTTGACGCGCGGCCAAGGTTTTCGGGCGGCGGCGCGAAACGCGCGGCGGCCGTGGCGCTCCACGACGGCACGCGCGGCCAGAGGCCTCTCCGCGGACGCGACCATGGCTTGACAGTGGTGCCCAGGTCGGATGACCACCGACTAGCGAGGGCGGCGAGCAGCGCCGGCGGTGTGCATTGCATAGGTAAGCGCCCGTTACCTGTTTGTTAAAATGCACGGGAAGAAAAATGCTCAGGAGAAAAAGAAAAAATGGAAAAGAGATGACCACTTTGAGTCTTTGACAGGTGGGACCCTTGTCCAACTCAGCAAATTGTCCACATAAGCGCGCCACATCAGCCTGACAGGCGGGCCCCACCTGTCGGTTTCGCTGTTTTCGTGTCTAAATACCAGCATCAGTGCTCCGCGTTACAGATTAGCCTCATTGTTGGTGGTTTTTTGTGAACTGCCCATAATGTGGTATCGATTTGTTACCCTAGCCCATAATGTGGTGGTTTTGGGTAAATAACTCTATTGTGGGAGTAACCTAATCTTCTTGTGTTTTGTTCGTGGATGCTTGAATACCTTTGCTAGATAGATAACTATATATATCCTTGTTGTTTAGATATGTTCTCATTCTATATAGCTAGATAGACATGTGTAAGTTATGACCATTTTTTTAATCATAATGTCATTAGCACTTCATTGTTGATTTCCTAGATTAAAGAGTTTATAGCATGTCTCATTTTTTGTGTGTGTTATCGTTAGTTATCAACATCCTCGGAAGATTGAAAGATCAGAATCAAATATCAATGTGTAATAGTGGAAAATCAAATGTCAAATGGTTAACTCAATCTACTTTTCTTTATCGAAAAAACTCAATCTTACTTTTAACGCTACTATTCGGAAACCATTTATACCCTTGGTGGATGTGTTAGGTTACTTGAAAAAATAAACAAAGCTGATTGATATACCTATATTAATGATATGCTGATTTTACCTAGTTAGTATTGACTGACTGTGCAAAGATTGCTTTGGTTGTTCATTCATCCGATG
Source organism: Aegilops speltoides (assembly GCA_021437245.1). NCBI lineage: Eukaryota > Viridiplantae > Streptophyta > Magnoliopsida > Poales > Poaceae > Aegilops > Aegilops speltoides. The sequence goes on from CM038147.1 coordinate 9,469,986, forward strand.
ACATGCGTGATTTGGACAATAAAGCTTAGCTGTTCTACACTAGGATATAGTTGACGACATTTGTGAACTTGATACGGGCTTAAACCCCGTTCAACTGTATGCATGCACTGAGTGGGTGCTGTATGGACACGAGTTTTAGCATGTTTGGTTCATTCTGTTGCCAGGATATATTTGTCATGGTAATCATTGTGCTGGCTCAGCCTACTCATTTGTACTTACGCAAGGCAAGAGCATAGCAGAGTGTTTTGTGAGAGTTGAAAATTAACTGTTCAAATGCCTTTTTATATTCCCTCATGTTGATTTCAACTTCGACTAATGCAGAGGATTTTGGCATTCCCTTTTTCTGCTACTAATCATGTGTTCAGTTTCATTTTCGGTAGTTGGCATTTTCTTCTGGTACTAGCAAGATTGATCTTTTTCTTTTTAAGAAAACGCAAAGACTTTGCATTTTTTTTCATTGAAAAGGTAGGGAAAAAGTTACATGCCTCCTAGGAGATGGTTTAAAGATATATAGCATTACAAAGGTTTTAATGTACGTCCCAGGTGGCCCAAAGGGCGGCTTCTGCTCTAATTTTCTCTTTCTCTGTCAAGAGGGGGACAGAGGGTCGATCTCCATCAAAGACGCATCCATTGCGCTGCTTCCAGATCATCCATATCCTGTCAACAGCGCTACGGTGGCGAGTCCCTTTCGGAGTGGTTTGGGGGTCGTCTCTTTGGCATCGAGCCACCATTCGTTGAGGGGGTTGTCGTGCTCAGGTGGTCTGCAAGTCATCCTTAACCAGGAGAGTGTGTCATGCCAAGCCGCCTGCCTAGAAAAAGTGCAAGAGACAAGCAGGTGGTGCATTGTCTCAAGCTCTTGGTCGCAAAGATGGCTAGCCAAATGGCGTCGACCTTGGCATCTTCGATCTGAGTCTGCATTCAGAAGTGCCCCCTTCCTTTGACCATGGCCCTGTGATTGAATTCGCAGCGAAACACTTCGTCCATTCAGAAGAATTGACATTGGCACGATCTCGCAAGAAAGAGGAGAGCAGAGTTGGCGTTGCATGTTTAGATGCAGCTACACTTACACACAAGTTGTTGTTGTTCGCAAAATTAATCAGGGATTCAGTTGAGAGGAAAAAGAGTGTCGATCGATCTAATGATACGTCAGTCCTGCAACCACAACTTTTAATTAATTCAGCGATGCGAGATTAGCGAGTTCGTGTCTAAATTGGCTCTGCTCTGTAGTCTGTACAACACTAATTATTGTCAGAAGATCCATGTTAGTAATTGCGACTTACCAAGTCCAGCGGCTCTGTAAGCTTTAACTTTGCCGAATAAATGTGTTTTTATTGTATTTTGTTGGTTGTAAGCTGTTATGAGTTGTGAGACTAAAGACTATTAGTTATTTCCACATGTTCTTTGAGTTGGTTGCTGTAACCTGAAGGAAGAATCCCCAAATAAAATGGCAGGTGTTTGGGGCTTTGGGCTTGATTCTTAAAATAGACGATTCTCATGTCCCTTGCATCCCACATATATACATCTGTTTCTTCTGTTTCTTTGGAGCTTATCATCTGGTTTTTCAACTAAGGTGAATTCATTGGCTTAAAATGGAGTATAAAAAGATATAAACATAATGAGCACACACACGGTCTCTGCATAGTTAGGACGCACACAAATAAACACCAATGTACACGTAAAAAACACGTCGGGAAATAGCAAAGTCATATAAACGGGAAACTATGCATAAGCAAGGGGAAAAAAAATTCAAAGCTATGCGTAAGCGAGGGAAAAAATCTAGGTGATCAAATCCACGATTGAAATGTGTTATCCGGCAGTGTTGGTTAACACTCCATCATTGCTTCAGCTTACTTAGACCCTCCTATTAATTGAACATCCACGATGCATGCATGCATGCATGTGCATCAAGCTGAATTGATTCCATCTTTGTTTAATATAATTATTAGAAAATCAACCTAGCGAGGGTTTGATGATGCAACTTTTTACGGGGTTTGCAGCCCAAGACAACATACAGTTCCAATATATAGCTAGCTAGCTAGCTACACCTAGCGAGGGGCCTCCAGCTCAAACACACACACACACACACACACAATTAATGCCATTGCCACCGATGGTGCCACGCAAACGCCTCCAGCTCAACCCTTCATTTCACGCCGTGCTGCCAACCTCGTTGGCAAGTACTATCATGAGACGTCCCGCGGTGGCCTCGTCATCCTTCGCCGCAAGGTTGAGGACTCATATATATGACCTGTGCGTCTACGACCCATTGACAGGCCACCTCACCTTTCTTCTGAAACCACCTGATGTCCAGATTAGCATTTCCAATGTTCACGAGTACGTCTTGCTCATTGCGGCGGATGGCATAAACTGCTCCTTCATGCTACTATCCATCGTTTTCGACCAATCGAGCATCAAAGTACACACCGCAACATCCTCCTCGGGTACATGGGGGCCTGTCACTTGTGTGAGCCACTTCACGTGTTGGTCAATCAGCCACCAAAACGACCCCGTCGTCCTTTGTGGTTGCGTGATCCGCTGGCCAAGATGCACCGGCGACCAAATCGTAACGTACGAGGTGCGCACTAGGACATCAGGAATTGTGAATCTCCCGTTCACCGGTCGCAGGGCAACCCAACTCCCCTTGGCCACGTCACCGGACAAGAACCTGCTGAAACTACCGGCTATAGACGGGCTCATGATATCTGTGTGGCTACAAATAGATAGTGGTGGTTGGGTCCTAGAAACTATGATCAGCATAGAGGATGGACTATGCTCATTGTGCCCACGCATCCCTGCTCGCACTCGCCCTAATCTACTAGTTGAGTTCTAGTGATCTGGGAAGAGGAACGGCGATCACTACAAGAATCTTGTTAATCCATGACGGATCCAGTCTGTCATGGAACAGTGCAAATCCGTCAAGGAGGGAGGTCCATGACGGATTTGAAATCCGTCATGTATATCGCGTCATAATTTGACAACTGCACCACCATGACAGTTCTCGGCCGTCACCGATCAGTCCCAGGCCCGCCACAGGTCCGGTACTCCATGACAGACTAGTCCGTCATGGATTTACATGACTGTACCAACCTCATATGGCATCTACGTGGCACCGGTGTAGATCTGACGTGGCATACTGCTAGGCCCATTAGCCCATTTTTTTAGTGTGCGGTTTAGTGCATTTATTTTAATAAGGCCCATTCATCCAACCAGCCACATCACGACCAATAACAGAGAATTAATCAAACAGTCACAACACAACTGATTCCATTGATCAGACGCATAATGACCATTTCATAAATTTCTATTCAATTACTTCACCAAGTACAGGCCTTCTAAAATGTGCCAAAGAACACATCCAACATTAGTTCGAATGCTAGCTCTCAATAACCAGATTACATCAACAAATATACAAATTGTACACACACGCTTTATCATCAGCTTCACCTCTACAGCTCAAACTTCCTTTGCAGCTCTCACCACCAAGGAAACCTGTACAAAAAAATGCTTCTGTTACAAAATGGCAAGTTAATTACAACAACAGCAATAGTATTTATTATGATCTGAAACATCAAAAAAAATTCACATGATTTGGACGTCACTCATGAGGTATAGGTAATATATACCTAAGAGTTATGCTAGGAATGCTTTTCTTTCAATAATCTACAATAGTGTTTCGTTGCAGCAACACAACATCGATGGCTAATCACCAGCAACCTAGCGCCAAATAATTCAAATCATTCTGGAGGGCATAGGAGCTTACCCATGCCAGATGGGCTAAGTGCTTAACCTTGTTATGCAGCTGCATGTACCTTCACAAAAATTACTGGAAAGAAAACTGCCATGGTTACAAACTAATTATGTGTCATTTTTCTTATGTAAATATATACACCTATGTACATGTGAGAATAAACCTAATAGGTATACTATATTATCAAGAACAACCAAGTGGACTCTATTACAAAAATTTATTTTACAATGAATCTAACGAAAGTAATTCTGTGGTGGAGATGTTGATATAGCTTCCTATAGATTTGGTGAGATTCAATTAATTTGGAATTCAGGAAGCAGATTATAAATAATAGCATTCAGTGGTAGAGAAAACAAGAGTTAAAAGAAATGTTCAAGGTGAAGACATTTTCAAAGTTACTTGCAGTTAATTTTTTTGATTATTATATTTAGATTTGGATAGAGCAAGTCCATCAAACCTAGAGAACTTATATAATGGGCTATGACAATTTGATCTCTACCAGTAATGCAAGAGCATAAGAGCTATGATGAACATAGGAGCTATCAGCTATGCATCCAGGCTAGAAGTAATGATGAACATGAGAGCTATGCATCCAACGATGGTTCGCATAACAGTTCAGGCAAGTGTATCTATAAAGTTGTTATGACTGAATACATACTGTGATGTGAGCATGTAGTAGTGGCTGCTGCTGTTGGTGAAGGTCTTGAAGAATTAATACACCAAGTTCATTTGTCTCCAGCTCTCTTTAAGCTAGAAGTAATGATGAACATGAGAGCTATGCATCCAACGATGGTTCGCATAACAATTCAGGCAAGTGTATCTATAAAGTTGTTATGACTGAATACATACTGTGGTGTGAGCATGTAGTAGTGGCTGCTGCTGTTGATGAAGGTCCTGAAGAATTAATACACCAAGTTCATTTGTCTCCAGCTCTCTTTAATTATGCCAGTGGGGCTGATTCAGTCGTTAAATTGTCATCATCAACCTTCCTCACTGATCAATGGACACCTGAGCTAAGAAATAATCCCCAAATACAGCATGAGTACTATAAATAGCAAACATCGAGAACTTTGAGACACCGTTTAAGAAATCAGAACAAACCTAATAATACTGCATTAGTATATACACTTCACATCACTAGAGAAATATGCCACACAAGTTAATACGTTTCCACAATACAGAAAGACAAAAATGCTAGAACTTAATGCGACAGCCTGTAATACATAAAGTTGATAACTCCCTTTTCCTGATATATCAAACAGCCTTCTGGAAGTGATTGAAACAGTTCAACATTCCCTTTTATTAGGCATTAAGAAGAGGTAAATTCTACTTTTCTCTTTTGGTTCTGGAAAGATACAAAAATGCAGAGCAGAATAGCAGATACAATATACACGATGCAGAGAACTACAAATTAATATATTGCATGGCTTATGTGACTGCTAAATAGTTATTAAGGTGCAAGCCGAGTCAATACACATGGGAAGATAGTTATTAATGTACAAGCTGAATCAAGATACATGAACACCAGGATATGGTTGAATCAAAACACATAGGAAAATAGTTATTAAGGTACAAGCTGAATCAAGACACATGAACACCAGGAGATGGTCGAATCAAAACACATAGGAAAATAGGTCTATTATCTTAAACATAGCAATTGTTATGCAAAGACTTCAAAAACAAATTTGAGGTTAATATAGCAATCTACCACCCAGAAGTGTTAGGCCTTCACTATACATTTTCCCGTCCATGAGCTGCAGAACTAAAACCAGAGAAATGACAGTGTTAAGCAACAAGGCATAAAATTCAGTACAGAATGAATAACTGAGGTCATAGATGTTGCGAAGATGAGACATGCTAAGATAAGTATGATGCTTTTCCAGTTTGAAGATCAACCTTTTCGCACAGATTATTGCTGAACATAAAAGATGGAGATACATATGAAGTGATTACGAGAATCAGTTAATAATACAAGAAAAGAGAAACACACACATCATGCAGCATAGAAGAATTATGTATCGATCATCTATTATGGGTCCAAGATCATGTTATAAGTTTTAAAAATAACTATAGTTGCCACTTGAGATTCCTCAATACCAACTACCATCAACTAAAACTACGGCTACCTGATTGTCACTGTAATTTTAATCAAACCAAGAAAGCATTAGACAGGAGTGTATAGGCATTTCCGTAATAGTGTCTCTCCACTTTCATGGCCGTGTAACCACCAACAGATACATCTGGAAAAGGAAAATGACCTCCTCATTGTCAGATTCAACACACTAACTCAGTGCTACCCTAGGTGTAGAGCTGATTGAGCCAAGCAGGTTGTTTAGGCTTGACTCGGGTTCACCTAGGCTCGTCCTGACAAGTTGGCATACAGAGCCAAGCCATCCTAGTGAGCTCGTTTGTGTCATTGAGCCGAGCCCAACTCAATAGTTTTGGGCTCGGGGAAAGACACGAGACCTAAGGCCCAAACAGGGGAGCAACTAATTAACGAGCGCTCCTTCGGGAGCCTCGCAACGATAAGCGCCACTTGGCGCGCTCTCAGCCATTCGCCACGTGTCGCGCTCTGGGTGTTTACTTCGGATTTTATTTTTTTTATTTTTTCACACGCGTTTCGGCTTTTTAAACGGTTTTTTTCGGGGTTTTTTGACGTTTTGGTTTTCTACCGGTCTTCCCTAGCTTTTCGACCAAAAATATTTTTTGAAAAAAATATTTTTTTGTGAAAAAACACATTTTTTTGGCGAGAGTCACGGTTTTGTTTTCGCGAGAGGCACGGTTGTGCTTTCGCGAGAGACACGGCCGTGCCTCTTGGAAACGAAAAAAAACCGTGTTTTCTGTTTTTTTTCTTTCGCAAGAGGAACGGTTTTGCTTCCGCGAGAGGCATGGTTGTGCTTTCATGAGAGGCACGGGCATGCCTCTTTTGGAAAGGGGAAAAAACGCGTTTTCAGTTTTTTTTTTCGCGAGAGGCACGGTTTTGCTTTCGCGAGAGGCACGGTTGTGCTTTCGCGAGAGACACGGCCGTGCCTCTTGGAAACGAAAAAAAACCGTGTTTTCTGTTTTTTTTTTCTTTCGCAAGAGGAACGGTTTTGCTTCCGCGAGAGGCATGGTTGTGCTTTCATGAGAGGCACGGGCATGCCTCTTTTGGAAAGGGGAAAAAACGCGTTTTCAGTTTTTTTTTCGCGAGAGGCACGGTTTTGCTTTCGCGAGAGGCACGGTTGTGCTTTCGCGAGAGGCACGGGCGTGCCTCTTTTGGAAAGGGGAAAAAACGCGTTTTAAGTTTTTTTTTTCGCGAGAGGCACGGTTTTGCTTCCGCGAGAGGCACGGTTGTGCTTCGCGAGAAAGGCAGGCGTGCCTCTTCGAAAAGGAAAAAATGCTTTTTGTTTTTTTTTCCTTCGCGAGATGCACGGTTTTGCTTCCGCGAGAGGCACGGTTGTGCTTTCATGAGAGGCACGGGCGTGCCTCTTTCGAAAAGGAAAAAAACGCGTTTTCTGTTTTTTTTTTCTTTCACGAGATGCACGGTTTTGCTTCCGCGAGAGGCACAGTTGTGATTTCGTCAGAGGCACGGGCGTGCCTCTTTCGGAAAGGGAAAAAAACCCGTGTTCCCATTTCGGGTTTTTTGTTCGGCTTTTTCATGAAAAAAAGTTCGTCAAAACCTATCAACATGGGATCTAGTTTTGAAGATCTCGACACGAGGAATCCAACGGCAAAAGCGGTTCGAGATTTGAACGCACGGTTTAAGAGATAAAACGTTTTGAATAAACGGATTTACAAAAAAAGAGAAAACTCCCAGGTTGCGATAAGTGGCGCACATGCAGCGCGCCACTTGTCGCAACCTGGGGAAGTTGGAGTAATCTCCGCAAGGAGTACTCCTTAATTAGTGATTTCGCCCAAAAAGGTCGTCCCTTACTCTCTCTTGTTCAGAGCCCAACAAGCCCACTCACCGCTCTTGCTCATCCTCGCATATAGTGTGTGTGGGGGGTGAGGGGCGGGTTGGCATGCCAATATTTGACAAATATCAAATGTTGGCTAGTGATTGTTTGGCTATCAACTTTTTTTGTCAACCTAGTTGCCAACATTTGGCAACTTTTGATTTTGCCAAATGTTGGCTTGTCAAATATTGGCAATGCCAAATGTTGGCATCAAACCAATTATGCTATAAGCTCAGGATTTGCACGCACCTGGTGCCTCATGATTTTTTGGTTGGTTCTGGGCCAATTTATTGGGATGTGTTTCGGCCGTTACATGTATACGGGCCTACTCAGTGCTGAGTTGTAGCGATTCATGCGACATTTTTTCCTCGTAGCGATTCTGCTTCCTTCGCTCTCGTTCTTAGTGGACGGCTGATGGCCCAGGTTGTCAGTGCCTCGCTAATAACAGCCACACATCGATTCCGTGTTTTTTTTTCTTCATTTTGTTTTTCTTTATCGGTTCTTTGATATTTTTTTGGGTTTCTGTGTGTTTTCTCTATTTTTTTTCTTTTCAGAGATTTTCTATTCTTATTTTTTACAACTACATGTCCACTTTATTTAAAAATAAATTAAATTTTTTGTTTATACAAGTTCTACATTTTCAGATACACGTTAAACATTTGTTCAAATACATGTTTAAATTTTGAGAAATGTACATTGAATATTTTTAAAATACACTGTGAACATTTTGTAAACACACACTGAACATTTTTATTCAACTACTAAACTCAACGATTTATAGCCTCCTGGTGCGTCCTGGGCGTGGGGTCTCTATAGGGCCCACTTGTATGGGGGTGTGTCGCTTGTTGGGAGTAACACATACTTATATACTGGTAAAGTGCCAGCCGGTTTTCCCGGTTTTGAGAAGGTTCTACAGGTATTTCTTATGTATTTTTTGTTCTTTTCTATGTTTTCTCTACCTATTTTAATATATCTTTTTCTGTTTTTTCTTTTCCTTGTTCTCGTTATTTTTCTTTTTCTACATTTTTATTCATGAACATTAAAGAAAAATCTTGAATGCTCTTTGGAATTCTTGATAAATATATTTAAAGTTCATGAACATTATTAAAGTCTATAGAATTTCTTTAGTTTCTGAACCTTTTTCAAATTTGATAACATTGTTTGAGATCCAAAATACTTTTAAAATTCATGAACATTTTATTTAAAAAAATTTGTTTTAAATTTGAAAAACTTTGGAAAAATAAATTTTTGAGCATCTTTTCATTTTATGATTTTTCTCAAATAAATAAGTGATAATAGGATTTAGTGAGCTAGCATTGGAGCGAAGGGAAAAAAGAAACTGAGCAAACGAGCGAGTGCTTGCTGACCTTGTCCATAAGTGAGCGTTATATCAACGATTTCATCGTTTTACTGTGGAATGGTAGCTCCCAAAAGGCTCAAAGAACCAACATTGTCTGAACTGAGTTCAAAACGTGTAAGAACACCCAACCACGCACCGAACAAAAAAACTCTCCTCTCAAAACAAAATCCATCTTCAACAGGAGGCCAACAAAATAAGCAAGAAAAAACCAGCAGCCCAACACGATATCTAGATGAGAAAAACAACGCTAGAACATAACTAAATACCAAACCAACGCTAGAACATAACTAGATACCAAACCAACGCAAATAAACCAGAACAAAACAACATACCGTAATAATGTGCTAAGGAAGAAGAAAAATGTTAATCCTAAAGATTCTTTCGTCACAGTTCACTGTTGACCACAACTCCAACTACAACTTCGTTGAGTCCTGACAGCTCATCGGGATAATGCGCCAGCTCCGTGGATGGACACAACCAGATAGGTAGAATGACCTCCCCCAAGCTCCATGGCAGAAGAGGTGTGGATGTCTATGATCAATGCATGTCAATCGTCCCGAGTGGTCAAAAATTGGTCGGCGCCCGATGCGTACAGAATCCAGAAAGCAAAGAGAGCCACATAAAACATGACCAAGGAGAACTGGTTGTTAGGCTTGACATGGTGATCCAATTGCCAGTGTCAAGAAAAGGTGGCTGGACAATTGGAGGAAGGTTTGTGAGTTTTTTATCTTATTTTAATGCGATGAAGAACTAGACGCCATTCAAAATCTTAGTTCCATCTCCAGCTACACACACACACACCCCTATATCCAAACTTAATTGTCTCCTCTCTAGAAAATGGAGGGGTCAACAGAAGAACTAGGAAAAATGTAACCAATTTTCTTTTTCATGCATATCATGCCCCAGTTGGCAAGATACAATTAATCAGTTGTGCTAACATGATGAAACAATGCAGACTCGTGGACTGAACCAGCAGCTTAATGTTTAAACATGGCAGCAAAAATGCTCAGGCATGGTAGCAGAATCAGTCAACCTTTGGATCATCCAACACATGGATAATCAGAAAAGTTTAACAGGGGCACAGATCGGCCAACATGGCAGCACCAAACCAAAAGCTCAACACAGCAGCACTAATCCAACATCTAACCAACTCGTTCCTCACAGAGGAACCCCTACAGTGGATAGTTTGCACTAGAAAACACGACTGCAGGTACAAGGCAGCCCTCGGGCATCAGTTGTCAGCACTTCTCCTTCGTGGACCACGGGGTGCCGGACAACTGCATTTCTCCTGCCTCTGCTATCCAAACAAACATGTCGGCAATTCGAGTTCAGTTTCGCTTGTTATCTTGGTCATATCACAACAACAAAACATCACATGTCACTTCAATTAGTAATAAGGGACAAACTGAAACATTCTTTCTACTTCAGGACTGACTCGAACCAATTGAGCTGACGGTCTTTTCTTCGCAGGAACTGCCTATAAGTTTGGAGGTGGAAGACGTGGTGAACCATTGAAATCTACTCCGGGAGGGTGATATATTCCTCCAAAGCAGTTACTGCACGCCACAACAGAAGCTGCACAAATATAAATCACTCCCAATTAGTGTTTTGTATAATCAGTACTCCCCCCGTTCCTAAATATAAGTCTTTTTAGAGATTCCAACAAGGGACTACATATGGAGCAAAATGAGTGAATCTACACTCTAAAATATGTCTATATACATCCGTATGCAGTTCATATTGAAATCTCTAAAAAAGGCTTATACTCCCTCTGTCCCAAAATTCTTGTCTTAGATTTGTCTAAACACGGATGTATCAAGTCACGTTTTAGTATTAGATACATCCGTATCTAGACAAATCTAAGACAAGAATTTTGGGACGGAGGGAGTACAAAATAAGAAATGATGTGCTAGAATTGATTTCACAAAAATATTACTACATCTCAGCAAAGAAAGAAATAATAGTCCAACAATAAACAACAACTCGTGGTACTTTCTAAAAATGAGTATTTTCACAAATGTAAAATCAACTTCATAACAATAGTCTTTTAGTAATCGATTCAATGTGAAGAGATGTGTAATCATTCCTACCTTTATTCACGGCAATGCAATGTCTGAGCAATTCGGGTCCTTTTTCCCCACTCAACTCGGCAAAACACCTGTACCGGTTTCTCCCCACATAAGCTTTAAAGTACACATGCCAATAGCTCAACGGGTCATTCTGGTCCAAGATAAACATGTTGCTGTCAACTCCAACTGCACGCGTTATCTTCTTATCATCACTCTGTAGGTTAGAAGCAAAAATATCAGGATTCCACCGATTCAACTATACTTTTGGTCTATGCAGCACCAATACGGGGCCACGGACACGGCCATACAAATATGCGAGGCGGGGATAGGGATATGGGGACACTGGATAAAGCAATTTTTAGAAATGGCCGTTCGACAATACAGCGAGTATATATAAAAAATAATGTAATAAAGACAAAATGATAATCTAAAGATGTGAGATACTGAGATGAGATGAAAATATTATGGCGTGTGGTGAGGGGTAAACAACACTTCATATGATAGCAAAGTAAATCACACACAACCTGTAACTTTTTAGGCTTTGTATTCAAACAACAACCTTAGAGTTAGCAAAGTATCGTCGGTTAGGCATCAAACTTGAACTAATGTGGGCACTTGATTTAAGTGCTACTTTGTGTTGTTGCCTTGTTGGATAGCACAACCTGATAAGCTTCCAGCTATATTTACGTTTGGAAATGTGTAGATAAAAGACATTTTGTTCTCCGAATGGTTTGCTCTCATTCCATGTGGAGACAAATGGGTAGTACTTATGCGACACCTCAACTAGATTGGCACAGGCAGGCACAGTGCCTTCAAAAACAATGTAACACACAAATAAACACATACCTGCTGTTGTGCGTTGTACTGCTCAACCGCCACATTAGTGCAGTGAGTTTTCTGACAAGGAGGATCATCCTTGAAGTATGCCACCATGTCCAACTGTCTTGGCAAATCTTTTGAATCAGGATAATGTCCTATTCGACTGAGGAGTCGATGATCAACAAACTCCTGTCCAATACTATAGAAAGAACAAGCATGTTCTCAGTCTTTCTAATTCAGTCAAATGTGTAAGAAAAGCATGATTTTGTCTTGGTTCGACCTAAATCAGTATCTATATATTATTGCTTTGTTCTTAAATTTGAAATGATGAAAAAAATCCTTTGCTTTTGAACTACTCATATTTGTCTTCTTTATGAGAAATAGGTGCAGGCTTTTAATCCGCAAAGACAATTGAAAACATACCTCTTGCCAGGCCTTGGTGGACCTAAAGTAGAAATCACCAAAAAAATGTATTAGTCAGAATAAACAATAATACTGATTCACTCAATGCAATTTTATTTTATTAGTAGTTTGCCTGAATTAACTTAGCCTACTAGGCAGGGTTTGAATTATGGGAGGGAGGGCTTACCTTCATTAATTGAGAAAAATATTAATTTAGGTATATTCTTTTCTGTTGCTACTATTTCTTATTATGTGTGCTAGCTCAAGCGATGCAACTAATCTGGATTGTTATTGATGCACAGGCATGGTCTTTTCCCTATTGGGTGTTAATTCAATTATGTCCATGCATGCTGTGCAGTAACAGGAGTTCCTGCCCGCTACTCTGCAACGGGGAATTTTGCAGGTTGCTCTACGAAAAGGTTCAATCAGAATCACAAAGGAAACAGTGTTTGATCAAACGAAAGGGGAAGGTCAACATATAGTGGATTGATCTGATGAAAGCCATAAGTTGGGACAGCCTGGGTTCAGGCGACCCCGCAAATATTCTAGTGCTACTGGACTCCAGAGACTCAAAAATCCTGATGTTCTTTTCCTGTAATAAGTTCCCCCAAAAAAAGTCGCCTAAGTTAAATAAATAGTCTGGATCATTATTTTTTGGGACATAGTTTAAAATGCAGAGCCAATTTGGCAGTCTCAGACCACTAAGCAAACAGGTTACCCTAGTTCACAGTGTACAAATAGGTTTATCTGTTACATTCTCTTAATTGCAAATATGAGCCACGCCATGAGCTGAGAAGTATATATGGGCATAATATTTTAGCAAATTAGAATGCTGTTGTTCTGTCACAAACAAGAATGTAGCTCATATCTAACCTCGTGAAGTTGCCATTAGCTTGTGCCAGCCTACAAGAGAAAATAATTAGCAATTAGGATTTAGGAGTCATCAAATAATAAGTGATCTGCTCCTTTTAGAAATTTAAATCCATTCCTGAGTATTTTGATGGAAGTTCAACCACCGTTACTCAAGTCATCGTCATCACATATATGGCGAACTAAAAGCTGAATTGATGTTTTACCAAATTTAAAATGTATACAAGCTAAATTAATATTTACTAAATTGAAACATATAGAAAGAGTGAAACAGAAGCTCGGTGGTGATCGAGATTTTTGAAAATTTCAAGCAGACGAGAATTAGCAAAAGAAACCATCAATATGGAGTTATACCACAATCACTGAACTAATCTCAGCATAGTGACTATCTGCCAAAGAAACTAGATGTATTGATTACTATCCTGTCCAAACAATCAAAACAACAAAATATGATCCAGCTGTAGGCTAGTCAAGAACCTAAGAAAAAACTTCATCGTTCTGGGGATTCTGATTGAGGTATCTTAATTCTCAGTGAGCAGCTATGCAGCACCGGTACGGGACACAGACACAGCGATACAAACTCAGGGACACGGGATACGGCAATTTCAAGGAACCATAAGGCAATACAGCGAGTATATATAAATAATTAATAAAATGCCATGTAATAAAGACAGAATTATTTTAGCAGCAAAGCAACAACAGGCTAACAGCAGCATCAGGCCATCAGCAGCCCAACGGTCCAGCAGCACGCATGTAACGTCCCGCTTCTTGGTTTCACTCAGAGAAGAAGGATTTGCAAACAAGAGTAGCTGAGAAGGTAGGTGGGAAGAACAACAAGAACTCCTTTGGCTCATAGGATAGGATTTTTTTCCCCGTTGGAACTAGGCAAATGTTTTTTTTTTCATTTGAAATACAAAGGATTGGTTCCTCTCCTTTATAGGAATATGATTCTATTCCTACAAACCAAAGGGATCCAAAAGAATTTTTCCTACAAAATTCCTATCCTTTAGAATCCCTGCAAAATTCCTGCAAACTGAAGAGGCCCAAAGGGGAATGGTTCTAGGGTTCTTAGGATACCCCTTCCTGTCTACGGCTTAAGTAGTAATCGTTACATGGGTTTGGGCCCAGTCTGCACCAGCTTTTTTGAAAATTTTGAACTTAAACCTAAGATTGTGTCAAATATGGTTTGTATGCCAAGGCAAAACACAAGCTGGCTACTGGCACAGTGGAGTGGCACACGACCTGTGTTCAGGAGGTCACCATCAACTCACAGTGCTGGCCATTATGTTTTTTGAACTAGTATTCGCATTGGAGAGAAAACTTCCTCGATGCGTTAGGCGTGGCTCCAACCCACGCCTTTCGGGAGGCTGGGCAATGAACTGGCCACTGCAGCGAGAAGTTTGCGTCCATTCCAGGTTCAATATCATATATTTTGACGCTAAAATATTTTAAATTCAAATTTTATTTAAATAATTTCAAAGAAAAAAAATCCAAGATTTCACGGTTACCGCTTTTACCGCCACTGCTCGGTAAAAGAACGAGAATGCGAAAAAAACTTGGTCCACATGCAGGTGGTCAGTCTCTTCTCAAGGGCTGGGAGATGTGGGTGCTCCACGGCCCATGCGCCTTGGAGGTGGATGAGGCTGACGCAGCCGGCTTGGTGGTTGGTGCAGTGCTCATCATGGCTACGAGAGTGACAACGCAGCCCATCAACAAGCAAGCACACAGGTAGCCCAACAGCAAAGCAAGCATGCACGCACCAAGCAAGCGCTCAGTGCGGCAGAGGGCAGCAAGCACAAGAGGACCGAAGGAGACGTCGGTGTAATTTCCGACAATAACAAACATGGGCAGCGTACGCACAGAAATCCAGAGTGGTCCACTTGAGACGAGGATTTACCAAGGTTCAGGTCCCATACAGCGAAACCAAGTGAGGGATGGTCTGAAATACTTTGCCAGCATGTGAGTCTGTTAGGCATAGCAGTGGCATCCTTTGCAAGTGCGCACGATCTGTTGGGCATCCACGACCATGGTTGGCCAGTACAAACCATGCAAGCAGGCTTTCCAAACACGTGACTTGGGTGCGGCATGGTGACCGCAGGCGCTCGAGTGTGAACTTCGTGGAGGACCCTTCCTCCTCGGAGATGCACCTTTGGAGGACGTAGAAGGAGCCCCACTTGTGCAGCTCTCCACTGATGGTGGTTGGGTTTGGTGCGTCGGACACACCACACCTAGCCTCGTCATTTGTCCTAGGGAAGGGCTCCCATCATCATGTAATACATGAGGGGCTTAGTCTAGCCGGGGTTGATCAAGAGGACTTCCGCCCCTGAAGCCCAAGCATCCTCTGTCAAGGGTGGAGGCAACCCTCCCGGGTCCGACTCGAACTCAGGGGTGGCTTTCTCCCTGGCCGAATTTAGCCAGCTCGTCTATCACCTCGTATCGGCGGAGCACGTCATGAGTTCTAGCCCATCAAACTTGACATGGAGCCTCCGCACCTCTTAGCAATATGCTTCCATGGTGGGGTCCTTGCACATCCATTCCTTCATGACTTATTAGACGAAGAGATCCAAGTACCCACGGGCAAGGAGCCGGTGGATACCGAGTGATATGGCGACGTGCAGCCTGTGTAGAAGCGCCCCGTACTCAGTTGCTGATGAGGAACAGTAGATGAGGAACATAAAAATATAATCATATGTCAAATCTGTTTGGCTACTTCTAGATACTTCTATCGTGGTCTAGTATTTCTTTTCTTTTCTTTATCCTACCTACTATTTTCTAGAGTCTTCTAGTTGTGAGTAGCTATGAGTAGAATGGTGAACCTTAAATAATGTTTCTAGAGTACTCCAGCTATAAGTAGAAGTATGTGAAGGCTTCCCAAAGCCCTATAAATAGAGGTCCTCACCTCTACTTTGTACCCAGACTATGTACCCCTACCCATAATAGAACTTGTTGTTCTTATCTAAGATCTTGGAGTAGATCTTGTGCCCTAGGAGTTCGGATTGAACTCTTGCGCCCTATCGACCTACATTCGCCTCTAGAGCGATATCTAGCGCAACACGTTGAAGGTGGAGTTGCTCCTCCACAACCTTTGTCTTGCCGGTGGTATCGAGCCTCGTTGACCCATAATCGTTCTTCTTTGTCCTCTTCGAGAGCAAGTTGCGACAAGCAATGGAGCAATTGGAGAAGAGGGTGGATCTTTCGAACAACAAATCAAAGAGCTGCGTGAAGATCTAAATAGGAGATTTGACCGGTGGTTGAGATGATAAGAAAGAGTGTCTCCCCGCTACCAATGAAGGAGATTCATCTAAAGAAGAGGAAGATGTTCATCAAGGAAGAAGGAGAGGTAATCTTGGAGCAAGACCGCCACGACAACATGTTGTTCAACGTGCTTCAAGAAGGCGATTTATGTTGAGGCTTCTGAAGGTGAAGAATATGATGATGCCCTTGAAGAACCAAATCTCTACGCATATCGGAGAGCACCCAACCCTACATATGCAAGAGATACATACAAGGTGAAAGCTGAGATCCCAAGTTTTAATGGAAATGTTGACATTGAAGGGTGCCTGGATTGGTTATATGAAGTGGAGACTTTCTTTGAGGTCATGGAGGTTAGGAAGATCGTAGAGTTCCTTTGGTCGCATACAAGTGAAAGGAGGAGCCGATGCATGGTGGCATCGCGTTCTAAGAGGAGCTTGGTGAGAGGAGAACCTCGTGTTAGAACTTGGCGACAAATGAAAGGCCTCTTGAAAGGGAGATTTTTGCCGTGATTATGACCAGATCCTATTTATCCAATTTCAAAATTGTGCTCAAGGAAATAGGAATGTTTCAGATTACGGAGGAGTTTCTAAGGCTACAAGTGAGGTGCAACCTTCTTTGGCGAAGAGCGACAAGTTGCAAGGTACATCAATGGTCTCAATGATGCTATTCAAGATCGATTGATGATCTGACAAATCTGGTCCATTGATCAAGCACAAGCTCTAGCCTTAAAGGCCGAGAGGTTTGTGAGGATGAGAAAGACAACTAAGGCTCCATATCCTCCATATCCTCATACAGAAGGCTCATCTAGGAGCCAACCTAATAGAGTGGAAGAAGACCACTCCACCAAAGACAAAACAGCCCATCCGAAGCAAACTAGAGGCAAGGGTAAGGCAAATGAAGGCCAAAAGTGCTATAAATGTGGTAAAGAGGACACATATCCAGCGGTTGCCACTAAGGAAATTTGTTAACACGACTATCCATGATGGTGAAAGCGATGAGGAAGAATCTGAATCGAAGATGTAGGCGGACAAGAGGTTTGTCAAGAAGGTGAAGAGGTGGTATGTGTGATCCAGCGTGTCCTATGTTCCACACCACAACTCGATGACACACAACGGAAGAAAATATTTGAGAGCAAATGCGGTGAATGGCAAGGTATGCAAACTAGTGATTGGTAGTTGCATTGCGAGAATCTTATCTCCGAAGTTGGTGGACCATTTAAAGCTTGAAACCCATGATCATCCAAATCCCTACACTATTGGATGGATCAAGAAAGGAGTGAATATGAGGATCACCAAACAATGCAACCGCCACTTTCTTTGGGTAAGCATTATCGCTCAAATGTGTTGTGTGATGTGGTTGACATGGATGCCGACCATGTTCTTCTTGGGAGGCCTTGGCAATTTGATGTGGATACTACACACAAGGGCAAGGAAAATTCTTACTCTTTCATTTGGAACAAGAGAAGGATCATTATCTTACCAAACAAAACCGAAGGTAATACCTCTAAGGAGGAGGGGAAAACTATGTTAACTATCTCCCATACCTCTCATGAGTTTATGGAAGGAGGCGATTTGTGTCTTTGCACTTGTTGTGAAGGAGAAGAGCACTTGTTGTTGAAATTCCAGCAAAGGTACGTGGTTTATTGGCGAATTTGAACATACTTGGAGAGCCACATGGCTTGCCACCGATGAGAGGAATTCAACATAGAATTGACTTAATTCCGGGAGCAAGTCTTCCTAATCTTCCACACTATCGAATGAGCCCAAAGGAGCATGATATATTGAAGGAGAAAGTGGAGGAATTGTTGCAGAAGGGGCACATTCGAGAAAGTATTAGCCCATGTGTTGACCAGCCCTACTCGCGCCAAAGAAAGATGGATCTTGGTGCATGTGTACGGACAGTAGAGCCGTTAACAAGATCACCGTAAGGTATAGATTCCCTATTCCCCGTCTGGATGATATGTTGGATCAGCTTAGTGGAGCAAGAGTGTTCACAAAGCTAGATTTAAGAAGTGGATATCATCAAATCCGTATAAGACCCGGGGATGAATGGAAGACCGCCTTCAAGACAAAGGAAGGGTTGTTTGAATGGCTAGTCATGCCATTTGGACTCTCAAATGCACCAAGTACCTTTATGCACTTAATGAATCAAGTCCTTAGACCCTTCTTATCCCACTTTGTTGTGGTCTATTTCGATGACATCTTGATCTATAGCAAGGATGAGGATGAACACTTTGATCACATTTGGAAGGTGCTAGAAGTACTAAGGAAAAATGAGCTCTACGTCAACTTGAAGAAATGTGTTTTCCTGCAAACACAACTTCTTTTCCTAGGATTCGTCATAACATGTGACGGCATTCGTGTTGATGATTCTAAGGTTGAAGCAATCCGAGAATGGCCAACATCTAAGACCATTTCTGAGGTAAGAAGCTTTCATGGCCTTGCAACTTTCTATAGGCGATTTGTTAAGAATTTCAGCACTATCATGGCACCAATTACGAGTGTTTGAAGAAAGGAAAGTTCAATGGGCGTAGCGGTGAAGCTAGCTTCAATGAGATTAAACAAAAGCTATCACAAGCTCTGTCTTGGTACTACCGATTTCAACAAGACTTTTGAGTTGGAGTGTGATGCAAGTGGAGTAGGCATTGAGCTGTCCTATCTCAAGAAAGGAAGCCCATTGCTTTCTTTAGTGAGAAGTTAAGTGAAGCTAGACGAAATGGAGTACCTATCGGCAAGAATTAAACGCCGTTTTCAGAGCGTTGAAAACTTGGGAAGTCTATTTGTTGCCTAAAGAGTTCATTGTTTATAGCGACCATCAATCCTTGAAGCATTTTAGAAATCAAAGGCATGTTGACGCATGCTAGCAAGATGGGCGACATATCCGGAGAGATTTAACTATCTCATCTCGCATAAATCTGGAATAACTAACGATGGCCGATGCTTTGAGTCATCGTGCATGCCTCTTGACTTCTTTTGAAGTGAACTTAGGGCATGGATCAAATAAAGGAGTTGTATGAGGGTGACGAAGACTTTGGCCATGTTTGGGTAAAGCACGCAAGGGGCCAACCATTAGGTGATGACTATTTGATGCAAGATGGATATCTCTTCAAAAATGATCGTTTCTGCATTGAGACCAGCTTTTCTACTCTCGGGTGTAGGTACACCCGAGTTTGAAAAAAAAAAGAAAAACATGATCAAACAATGTCAAAAAAATCTGCAGTTTGGGGACATGAAACTTCATCAAATGTTCAAGCTTTTTGCAAGAATTCAGCGAAAAAAAACATCAGAGGAGCTCTCGGCAAAAAAAAAACAAAATCAATGTTCTAAGTTTGCGCACTGTTTGAGCATTGATTTTTTTTTTTTGTGAGAGCTCCTTGGATGTTGTTTTTAGCTGAAACTTTGCAAAAAGTTGAAACACTTGATGAAGCTTGTTGTCTCAAGGATTTCAGATTTTTTGGACCTTGTTTTATCACATTTTTCTAAGTTTTGCAAACTCGGGTGTACCTACACCCGAGAGTAGCCACAACTTTCCCTTCTGCATTCCAAGAAGTTCTCTACGTGACAAGCTGGTTAGAGAGCTCCATTCAAGTGATCTTAGTGGCCATGTTGGACGGGACAAGACTATCACTAACACGAAGCTCGCTACTTTTGGCCACAACTAAAGAGAGATCTTTGGAAAGTTAGATTCAGCGGTGCCCGTATGTCGACCGCAAAGGCCAAGTCCGAACACGTGGTTATACATGCCTTTGCACTGTTCGCCGCTCCATGGGAGGACATTTCTATGGACTTCGTCTTGGGCTTGCCAAGAACAAGACGAGGAAGTGATGTTGTATTTGTGGTCGTGGATAGATTCTCTAAGATGGCTCATTTCATCCCATGCCGCAAAACAACGGATGCTCATCATGTGGCAAACCTATTCTTTCGAGAAGTGGTCAAACTTCATGGAGTACCAAGGTCCATCGTCTCAGACCGTGATAGCAAGTTTCTTGCTGCATTTTGGCTCACTTTGCGGAAGCAATTCAACACTGAATTGAAATTTTCTAGCACTGCTCATCCACAAACAGATGGACAAACGGAAGTGGTGAACAAGTTTTTGGGAAATCTGATCCGTTGCATTTGTGGAGAAAGGGACAATGGGATTTGGCTTTATCTCTTGCAGAATTCTCCTACAATAACTCCAAGCATAGATCCACAGGAAGGAGCCCTTTTTCCATTGTCTACACTAAAGTTCCATCACATGTGGTGGACCTGGTGAAGCTACCATCAAGGGGAAACTCAAAATCAGCATTGTCCTTTGCTGATAATTACACCGAGTTATTTGAAGAGATTCGCGGTGCTTTGGAAGCACAAAATCAGAAATATAAACAACTTGCTGATTGCAAAAGGAGGCTAAAATCATTCCAAGCCGGTGATAAGGTGATGGTCTACCTTCAAAAAGAGAGGTTGCCTTTAGGTGTTAAAGGGAAACTTAGGCAGCGAAGGTATGGGCCCTTCTCTATCGTGAGGAAGATAAATGATAATGCTTATGTGATAGATCTTCCAAGCGATATGGGTATCTCCAACACTTTCAATGTTGCGGACTTGACTCTCTACCATCCAGAAGAAGCGCTCTATGAAGATAACTCGAGGGCGAGTTCCAAACAACCAAGGGAGAATGATGAGGAACAGTAGATGAGGAACATGAAAATATAATCATATGTCAAATCGGTTTGGCTACTTCTAGATACTACGTCAGTGGTCTAGTATTTCTTTTCTTTTCTTTACCCTACCTCTTGTTTTCTAGAGTCTTCTAGTTGTGAGTAGCTATGAGTAGAATGGTGAACCTTAAATAATGTTTCTAGAGTATTCCAGCTATAAGTAGAAGTATGTGAAGGCTTCCCAAAGCCCTATAAATAGAGGTCCTCACCTCTACTTTGTACCAGACTATGTACCCCTACCCATAATAGAACTTGTTGTTCTTATCTAAGATCTTGGAGTAGATCTTGTGCCCTAGGAGTTCGGATTGAACTCTTGCGCCCTATCAACCTACATTCGCCTCTAGAGCGATATCTAGCCTTGACACGTTGAAGATGTTCCTTGACACTTGTCTTTGCATACATTGTAGCAAACAAGGTGGAGTTGCTCCTCCACAACCTTTGTGTTGCTTCAGTTGCATTGTTCGGCGCAGGGAAGTGGAGTTACATCATGTACTTGAGATGCTCCTCTTTGGGGGAAGTGAGTACGACACCAACCCCCGCACCCTTGACTGTCAATGACCCGTCAAAAGTGGAGCACCCTATACTCAAGGTTGACTATAGGAGGGAGGGATTGAGCTCCACTTCACTCGGCCACGAAGTCGGCGAGCGCCGAGGTCTCAATGCCAATGCGAGGGGTGTAGACCAGACCAAAAGCATGAGTTCCATTGCCCACTTCACTGTGAAGCTTCATGCGGTAGCCAATGCAACCAAAAGTCCGAACTGATGGAAAGGGCTAGGCAATCCACATAAACGTCAACACCCGCTCGCACATGTGAAGTGGGAAGTCAACATGTGAATAGACTCAGAGGTATGGGTTAAGAGCCCTATACATGGAGGTGGGGGGGGGGGGGGGGACAGCGGCAGTTTTTTAGATAATTTGCGAAAGCCTGGACTTGAACCCAAGACCTCAGGCACGCACCATGTTAAGCTTCATGCACTAGCCAACGCAACCAAAAGTTCAAATTGATGGAAAGGGCAAGGCAATCCACATCTCGATTGTTGATGACTTTGCCGATTAGGGAAGCAGTGGCCATGTGGACCGTGTGTGGATGTTAGTAATGAACCAACTTGGGACATCATAAACAGGTCATATATGATCTTCTAAATTTATGGGCATCGCACCTTGAACTCGAACAACACCTCAATGATGAAATAGATTGGCCGCTGCACCTTCTAGGTGTAGCTAGGCTCAAACCTTTCGACCACCAGGACGACGCTAACCACCAAGGCAGTCACGGCCACATACTGCAGTAGCGGTTCTCCTTACGGGCGACTAGCACCATCGATGTAGTCAGTGTCTTCTTCAGTTCATCGAGCACCTTCGGCATCCACTTGAAAGTGTGTTGCTTCTTCAAGAGCATGTAAAGGGGCATTGCCTTTTCACTGAGCCGCAAGATGAAGCAGTTGAGTGTCTGCTGCACACCCAGCCAGCTTTTACATGGCCTTCATGTTCTTTGGTGGCCCCATCTTGAGGACAACTTCAATCTTATCGGGGTTGGCCTCGATTCCTCACTCAGAGATGATGAATTCGAGTAGCTTCCAAAAGGGACCCCAAAGATGCGCTCTTCCGGTCTAAGCTTTACACTGAACTTACCGAGGTTGGTGAATGTCTCTGTTAAATCCGTCCGTGGGCCCTCCTTCCTGGTCTTGATCACCACGCCGTCAACGTAAGACTATACGTTTCTTCCAATCTGCTTGTGGAAGCAGCATTGGATGCACCATTGGTACATGGGACTCGGTGTTTTTCAAGCCAAAAGGCATTGAGGTGTAGCAGGAGAGGCGCTGAATGGGATGATGAAGAGCATTTTGATTTCATATCCTTTCTTGATCTTGATCTGGTGATAACCCAACTAGGCGTCCAGGAGGCAAAGTGCCTCGTAGCCTGCGATAGAGACAATCACTTGGTTGATGCGCGACAGGGTGAAGGGGTCTATCGGAACGCTTTGTTCCGACTAGTATAGTCGATACACATCCTCCACTCCACTTCTTGTTCTTCTTGAGGGCAAGGACCAGGTTAGCCAGCCACTCGACGTGATGCACTTCCATGATGAAGCTTGCCGCCAAACGCTTTGTTATCTCCTCGCCAATGACCTTGCACTGGTCTTCCCCGAAGAGGCTTAGGTGTTGCTTGACGAGCTTGCCATCCTTGTGAACGTTCAGGGAATGCTATACAATATCCCTCAGGACCCCTCACATGTCGAAGGTGGTCCACACAAATATGTCCCAATTTTTTAAGGAAAACAAGATAAGTGCATCCTTCTGCTTGAGGCTGAGCGTGGGCCGATATGCATGACCCTGGCGGAATCCACCCGGTCAATCTCAATCTCCTTGGTTGCTTGCACCGCCTAGAATGATGAGGAGCTCGTGACACTTGTTATTTGATGGCCTTGAACTTCGCCGCCGCAACCAATGTGATGGGCATATTGGAAGTCGCATCGCACCGTGATGACCCCGCTAGGGTCTGGCATCTTGAGTTGGAGATAGGCTAGTCGACTATCTTCATGAATTTGGCATAGCAGGGGCAGCCCAGGATAGCGTGGAAGGAACCTGGCATATCAATAAACTTCAAAACGCAGGGTCTTGATCCTATAGTTATTGGGGGTGCCGGAGGTGACAAGTAGATCGAACTACCCGAGTGAGTTGGCCTGGTGTCCTGAGATGACCTCGTGGAAGGGTACACCAATCGGGAATCTACTTGTCCCCCCCCCCCCCCGGCCGCCATGAGCTGACACACAGGGTGCCATGAGGCGACATTCGCTTGTCCTGTGTTGGGACCGAGGACATTGAAGCAGGCACGCCTTGTCCGAGGCCCCATCAAAGACAGTGCCACCACGTTGAGGCCCGATGCACCCAGCGTACCTGGCTGCCATTTTACCCCCTGTCAGGGTGTCGGGTTTTTGTCGTCGGATGAGGCTCACATCCACACATAGTACATAGCGCGCCAAGTGTCGAGGTTTTAAATGCAGTAACGTCGAGCAACAATTGATTTGTTTAGAGGGGCATGCAAGTACCAAATCGAGATGGCTGCACACGAGACACACGATTTACCCAAGTTCAGGCCCTCCCTGGAGGTAACACTACTCCAACTAGCTTTGGATTATATTGCTCAAGTGCCGACCGGAGATTGATAAGATTATCGGACTTGTGTCTTGGATTAAGAAGTATGGCCTTGACGGCAGCCAAGGTGGAAGAGGTAGGGTTAGGTAGAAACCCTAGACCTAGATGGCTCTAGAATGAGATCAACCCGCACCTCTTCCAAGAGGGATCTAGCTCGCCTTACATACCTGGCCGAGCTAGGGTTACATGGTTTGGGTCGGACAATAGGTGGGCTTGTTTGACCGGACCGAACCAGACATGCTTTGCCACCACAATTAGCCTGAATGCTTTCGTATCAGCCACGCAATCAGAAATGGAAATTTAACATGGATGCTCCACCCAGCAACCATTCCCTACACTGACCATCCTTGGTGTTGCCTTCATTGGGACTTCCTCCTTCCCATATGCATCCCAGGTTTGAACACCACCCCACAGCTTCGTAAATCCATCAGCTAAAGGTTGCATAAGGTCATCAAGTTTAACTCTAGGATGTTCAAGACCAAAAAATAATAAGAAAGGACTACATGCTCCAAGTGCATTATTATGACTTCAGGGCGGAGATTTCAAAAAACCAAAAACACTGACCAACAATAATAAGAAACAACGTTCGAACTTGACCCACAGCTAGTCGGACATTCCTCAAACCTAATGCAAAGTTTGGTTAATCTGGGTCAAGTTATTGCCATGTTTCACCATCGCATGGGTGCACCATTTTTGACCAGAATTAGAGCGAGGAGTCCCTTTGTGTGATCACATCATTTTTGAGATCTCCCATGCTCATACAAACGTTGCAACCTATCTATTATGGGCATGGGCCACAACACGTAATGTGGGATCTTACTAGAACCATCTCTGTATCAATTAGTAGTCTGCTTGTGTGTGTATTTATTCACATCGATCTATGCAGTGTACTCAAGAATTTTTGCTTTCTGACCAGGACATGTATTATTTAATTTGGTTCAGTCAGTGAGCAGTGAGGTACTTAATTTGCCAATGGTACTACATTGTGCAAGCTTCTCTAATATTATTGTGTTCTTGTTGTTTTTGCTCTTTCTTCAAGATTTTACAAAATCAGAAGGTGCAACGCAACGAAGGCCAAGTCTAATAAGTGATAGTGCTCCATCCTTCTCTGTGGGCAGGTCCAATATTGACTTAATTGTTGTATACTACAGTCTGCACAAGAACACCGTTATTGATTGATGGACCGTGGGTGGATTGCTGACCATAAAGTCACTGAGCAATCAATCTGAACCTTGTCATAATGATATAGTATTGGAACTAATAGCTGAGCTGATGCCTTGCATGCTCTATTACAAGGAAATGTGAATAAACAAAAAAAAAAGATTTTTCAAATACCCCTTTATAACAGTCTACACTGGGATCATAAAAATATTATAACCAGGTTCTTCATTGATCATGGCAACTGCAGTCCTTGAACGAACCAAAAAAGTAGCACTGTTTTATGTATAGTGAAGTGCTGAATAATAAACAATGACCTATGTGGTATCCGACACTACCCTCGTGCAACTCCATTATTAATACTGCGAATTGCTAGGGATTGGACACCCACACTAAAAAAAATATGACCAGTGTTGTTCAAGCAAGAACATACCTCGTATTTGGTCTTTTTGAGACGATTCTGGCTCGAATCGACTGTGCTTTCACGGCTTCCTGCTGCTGCTCCGGCTGATGTTTGCCGGTCTTCTCCCGAACTCGATTCACCCGTGGGCCGCAGGACAGTGGAGGAAGTCGGAGCTCAGCCACTACACGGGAGATAGAGGCGGGTGAGATGATGGACGAGGCGGCGCCGGAGGGGAGAGAGGGAGGCGGCGCCAGAGGGGGTAGCTAACCGGACGGGGGAGAGAGGCGGCTGCGTACCGGGAGAAGTCAGCGCTGGACGAGGCGGCGGCGGGCGGTGGAGTTGGAGAGAGGCCGCATCGGACGGGGGAGGCGGCGGATGTGAGGAGTGGGGACGATGGACTAGGGATTTTGACCTAGTCAATCCTGACGGAAAACACTTGATTACAACCGGCCGATAACGCGCAGTTTTCAGCCGCGTGCGTAGCCGTTGGATCAAGCTGTCATCAACGCGCAGCGTCTGGCTTCAACCATGTCCTCGCAAAGCCACATGTTCCCAACCCTTTTCTTTTTTTTCTTTTTTCAAAGGAAACCACGTGTTCATAATAAATCACGGTTACAACAACACATGCATCCCAATTCTTTTTTTTTTGAACGTTGGCAAGAGAACTGCCAAATTCATTGATCAGAAGATGAGTAACAAGAGCCCTCCAAAGGAGGAAAGCACAGCAAAAAAGGCTAGTGCAAAAAGAAAAGAAAGAAAAAGAAACCCGCCGGCACCAACACAAACCCAAGCTCAGTCAACAACCGCTCAATTGTGTCTCAAAATCCAAATCAATTACTAACATTTCTTCCTTTGATTTATGACATTGGTGAATATACTCATATGCCCACCCTAGACAATCTTGAATCATTCTGCTTTTGAGGAAACCATATTGGTTAATGTGTCTTAGTTCTTCTTTCGTAGTTGCGGATGCTTGCGAGAGGGGTTAATCATAAGTGGGAGGCTTGTCCAAGTAAGGACAACACCCAAGCACCGGTCCACTCACATATCAAATTATCAAAGTAACAAACGCGAATCATATGAGCATGATGAAAACTAGCTTGACAATAATTCCCATGTGTCTTCGGGAGCACTTTGCTTTATATAAGAGTTCGTCCAGACTTGTCCTTTGCTACAAAAAGGATTGGGCAACCTTGCTGCACCTTGTTTATTTTTGTTACTTGTTACCCGTTGCGAATTTTCTTATCACAAAACTATCTGTTACCGATAATTTCAGTGCTTGCAGATAATACCTTACTGAAAACTGCTTGTCATTTCCTTCGCTCCTCGTTGGGTTCGACACCTTACTTATCGAAAGGACTACGATAGATCATTTATACTTGTGGGTCATCAAGACTCTTTTCTGACGCCGTTGTTAGGGAGTGAAGCGTCTTTGGTAAGTGGAATTTGGTAAGGAAACATTTATATAGTGTGCTGAAATTTACTGTCACTTGTTACTATGGAAAATAATCCTTTGACGGGCTTGTTCGGGGTATCTTCACCTCGACCAGAAAAGCAAGGAGTTGCTCCCCAACCTACTGAACCTACTGAAAATATTTACTTTGAAATTCCTTCGGGTATGATAGAGAAACTGCTAGCTAATCCTTATACAGGAGATGGAACATCACATCCCGATATGCACCTAATCTATGTGAATGAAGTTTATGGATTATTTAAGCTTGCAGGTATGCCCGAGGATGTTGTCAAGAAGAAGGTCTTCCCTTTATCTTTGAAGGGAAAGGCATTGACATGGTATAGGCTATGCGATGATATTGGATCATGGAACTACAACCGATTGAAATTGGAATTCCATCAGAAGTTTTTATCCTATGCATCTGGTTCATCGTGATCGGAATTGTATATATAATTTTGGCCTCGTGAAGGAGAAAGTATTGCTCAAGCTTGAGGGGCGCTTAAGTCAATGTTATATTCATGGCCCAATCATGAGCTCTCAAGAGAAAATATTATTCAAAAATTTTATGCTCGGCTTTCTCATAATGATCGCTCCATGCTCGATACTTCTTGTACTGGTTCTTTTATGATGAAGACTATTGAATTCAAATGGGATTTATTGGAGAGAATTAAACGCAACTCTGAAGATTGGGAACTCTAGAAGGCAAGGAGTCAGGTATAACCCCTAAGTTTGATTGTGTTAAATCTTTTATGGATACCGATGCTTTTCGTGATTTTAGCACTAAATATGGACTTGACTATGAGATAGTAGCTTCTTTCTGTGAATCATTTACTACTCATGTTGATATCCCTAAGGAGAAGTGGTTTAAATATCATCCTCCCATTCAAGTGAAAGTAGTAGAACCTATTAAAGTTGAAGAAGAAACTATTACTTATAATGTTGATCCTATTGTTCGTACTGCTTATATTGAGAAACCACCTTTTCCTGTTAGAATAAAGGATCATGCTAAAGCTTCAACTGTGGTTCGTAAGAGTAACACTAGAACACCTACACCCCCTAAGCAAATTAAAGTTGAACCTAGTATTGCTATGGTTAAAGATCTCTTGGTCGATAATATTGATGGGCATGTCATTTACTTCTGTGATGAAGCTACTAGAATTGCTAAACCCGATACTAAAGATAAACATAGACTTATTGTTGGCATGCCTGTTGTTTCTGTTAAAATAAGAGATCATTGTTATCATGGCTTATGTGATATGGGTTCTAGTGTGAGTGCAATACCTTTTACCTTATATAAAGAAATTATGAATGATATTGCACCTACTGAGATAGAAGATATTCATGTTACTATTAAGCTTGCCAATAGAAATACTATTTCACCAGTTGGGATTGTTAGAGATGTTGAAGTCTTGTGTGAGAAAATTAAATATCCTACTGATTTTCTTATTCTTGGTTCCCCACAAGATGACTTTTGTCCCATTATATTTGGTAGACCCTTGTTGAATATTGTTAACGCTAAGATAGACTGCGAAAAGGATATTGTTACTGTTGGTTTAGGGGATATGTCTCATGATTTTAACTTCTCCAAATTCCGTAGACAACCCCATGATAAAGAATCGCCTAGTAAGGATGAAATTATTGGTCTTGCTTCTATTGCCGTGCCTCCTAATGATCCTTTAGAACAATATTTGCTAGACCATGAAAGTGATATGTTTATGAATGAAAGAAGGGAAATAGATGAAGTATTCGTTAAGCAAGGACCTATTTTGAAACACAACTTGCCTGTTGGAATCCTTGGGGATCCTCCTCCACCCAAGGGTGATCCCGTGTTTGAGCTTAATCAATTACCTGATACTCTTAAATATGTTTATCTCGATGAAAAGAAGATATATCCTGTTATTATTAGTGCTAACCTTTCAGAGCATGAAGAAGAGAAATCATTGAAAACTCTTAAGACGCACCGTGCCGCTATTGGATATACTCTTGATGATCTTAAGGGCATTAGTCCCACACTATGCCAGCACAAAATAAAATTGGAGAAAGATGCTAAACCAGTTGTTGATCATCAACGACGGTTAAATCCTAAGATGAAAGAAGTGGTAATAAATGAAATACTAAAGCTTCTAGAGGTAGGTATAATTTATCCCATTGCTGATAGTCAGTGGGTAAGTCCCGTTCATTGTGTCCCTAAGAAGGGAGGTATTATTGTTGTTCCTAATGATAAGAATGAATTGATCCAAAAAAGAATTGTTACAGGTTATAGAATGGTAATTGATTTTCGCAAATTAAATAAAGCTACTAGAAAAGATCATTACCCTCTACCTTTTATTGATCAAATGCTAGAAATACTATCTAAACATACACATTTTTGCTTCCTAGATGGTTATTCTGGTTTCTCTCAAATACCTGTGTCAAAAGAGGATCCGGAAAAGACCACTTTTACTTACCCTTTCGGTACTTTTGCTTATAGACATATGCCTTTTGGTTTATGCAATGCACCTACTGCCTTACAAAGATGTATGACTGCTATATTCTCTGACTTTTGTGAAAAGATTGTTGAGGTTTTCACGGATGATTTCTCCATTTACGGAACTTTTTTTGATGATTGCTTAAGCAACCTTGATCGAGTTTTGCAGAGATGCGAATAAACTAATCTTGTCTTGAATTGGGAGAAGTGCCACTTTATGGTTAATGAAGGTATTGTCTTGGGGCATAAAATTTCTGAAAGAGGTATTGAAGTTGATAAAGCTAAAGTTGATGCTATTGAAAAGATGTCGTGTCCTAAAGATATGAAAGGTATAAGAAGTTTCCTTGGTCATCCTGGTTTCTATAAGAGGTTTATTAAAGACTTCTCTAAAATTTCTAGGCCTCTCGCTAATCTCTTGCAAAAAGATTATGTCCAGAGGATATTAAAGACTTCAAACCATTTGTCCAGAGGAGCACCATCGCGACAAAAGCCACTTTGTGAGCCGATGAAATTGTCCATCATGAGCGACGGAACCATCTCTTATGTGGCACGTCGACTGGGATACTTCCCCATGCCTCCCACTAGAAGCCAGCACCACCGTGTTCACTTAACGAAGTCGAGGAAAGACTCCAGGGCTGTATGTCATCGATCGCAAACCCAACACCTAGCCATCTGCAATCCCGCTAAGGTCGTCGCAGCAACCGTCAAAGACGAGGCAACCGCCAACCCAGTCCAAAGAAAACTAACCTCGTCGATTTGAGAGACCAAAGAGGAACACACGCCATCGACTTTTCGACGTCACCTTGGACAGTGACCTCGAGATAAGGAGAGTCTAACACCATTATTTGCCGATGCGCCGCCGCTGCCACCATCAAATTCGTCACGCCGAAAACCTAGCCCTAACCTATCTACAAGCCTACGATGAGGCACCCTAGGAAAATGCATCTTCTCCCTATTCAGTCAGCAGTTGTCCATCGACTAGTCTTACTTACCGCACTGCCCGGTCAAAAGGGAATTTCGATTCTCTAACTTCTCAAATAGCAATGGTTTCCTGTTCCGCATTGACCCTAGGATTGGCGGCTTGGCTTAAAGAATATGGATTCTCTTTTTGGTGGAAAATTGCAACTGAAAATGAGACTGAGACCTACTTTTCGAATTGTCATAGGCTATGAGATCCACTTTCTTTTGGAAAGGAGAAGGGAGAAACAACATTTCAACTGTGTGAGGATGGACTCTAGACCCACTCGTTCTGATTCTGTGATTGAAATTTCTCAAAATGGATCATAAAGTCGATCCTGTTTACTAACTCAATCTCGAAGTAGAAGTACCGGACCAGGTAACCAGAGGATAAGGCCACTCGGCAAGACTGGACTAGTTTAACACAGCTATCTAGTGGAACACTATATATAGGGTTCAAACCTAGCAAAGTCCTTACTTACTTGGCTCCAGGCCAAAGCGATGAAAAGACCCTTTATTTCAAACTAGTCTGCTTTACTCGAGCCGAGTAAGTAACGACTTTGCCAGGTAGATGGAGGGAGGGAAAGCCCACGGCCTTGTTGCCGACGCTGGACGGAGGAAAACGAGTTTGCTTCCTTTACGACGCGTCAGGAGTGAGAGGAAAGGAAGAGTGCATTTCCAACCTTAGATCATCCACAGTTGGGCACCTCAAACCCCTCTCAAATGGACGGCCCGGCCAACGACCAGTCAAAAAAAGTCACCCGGATAGGCGTCTCAAGCCAACCTCGAACGTCCGGGCTAACTGGCAACCCTCATATTCAGCCCAAATCTGAGGCGGGTATGGGAGGGCTTAGGCGCGATCGGGCGCGTTCGCCATGTCTTGCTGACGTGCAAGACCCATGACAAACACTCTGAAACCGAGCGGTCCGAAGGTCGTTTCCTCCATTAGACCGATGGTGTCGCGTGCCGCCACTCAGGCATGCCACGCAAGGGCCATAGCCCGGTATTTAAGCCGGGCGCCGGCACCCAAACCCTACCCGTCCACATTTCCTCCCCTTCCATCCTTCACCACCACACTTTTCACTCGACGTCCGCCTCCACAATCAACTAGCCATGCCACCATGCCGTCGGGTCACGACCTATGCCTATCTAACGCCAGAGCGCCGGCTACAGCTCCTTGAGCAGATCCTGGCAAGGGCAAAGCAAGGACCATCGCTGGGCTTCCTCCGGACTTGGCGAATCGGAGGAGGAGGATGCAGAGCCGGCAGAGGCGACGGGGCAGCAGGTAATTCTCGAGTCCCTCTAGTCTGAGATAGGGGTGGTGGTCAACCGTCATATCCTTCGCGAGCAGGAAGCGGGAGTCGACAAGATGCTCACCTATATGGATTAGGAGCAGGAGCCCGGGGGGCTGGAGTTTTCGGTGTTACCGCACGCTCCCATCTACCTGACGCCTGGCATGGAGATTGTGGGTATGACCAGCGACGAAGAGTAGTGTAGGCTAGTTATTAGGTGATCAACATAGTAAGTGGGTTTTTCTTTTGCAAGCTCGTATGGATTTAAGGGGTGAAATATGAGGTATTCGGATGCGGAGAAGAAAGTACAAGGTGTGAGTCACTACCCACGGATAGGCTTGAACGCATCCGCGGGCGTTTGAAAAGCCAGATTTGGTGTTCGCGACACTAGATGCTCTTATCCCGTGACTGCCCATCTTCTTCCCCACCTCTCCACCGCTTTCTCGTTAATCCTTACCCTGCTGCAAAGCACAGCCTGCTATGGCTCTCTCCGCAGTCCTCTTTGCCGTGGGGCAGCGGAGCAGAGCACCTGTGTTGCCGGAGTTGAGCTGCGTCCGGAACACCATCATCGATTGCTGCAGGAACTGGGTGGCGTCATCGCTGCAGGCCGCCGGGAGTTATGAGGGTCGCGATGTCGTGCTGCAACCCGCCACACCCAACTATTGCCATGCGCCTCCCCAAAAGAACCCGTGGACAGAGTCGAGTGGCCACCACTGGGAGACGTTGGGTGATGGTGTCCCGACCGCTGCTGCGACAGGAAGCAAAGTTGTTGTGAGGCGCTGGACGGCGACGCTACTTGAGGTTCTTGTGCCGCGATGGCCCATGGATGCGTTCTAAGCACTGCTATCCAAGCTCCGCACACGCCGGTGCCCCGATGCGGCGCTCGTCGACGTTTGTCAGTGTTGTGACGCAACGCTCGTTGGTGCTACTGTGGCTGCTATGTAGCACACGCGTCTTTGTAGGGAGACACTGGTGATGCGGTGCAGCACTCGCTGGAGCTGCAAGGCGACAAATCGTCATAGGGGCCACTGGTGTTGCAATGCAGCACTCCACGAGGGCCGCCGGTGCCGCGATGTAGAATTGGTTGGCATTGCTGCAACGGCTGGCGGCGACATTGTGTAGCAGGTGATGGAGTCCTGGATTAATTAGGGGGTGCTCGGCATGTCGGTTACCGCCAAGCTGCTAAAATCGTTTGTATTAAATTAAAGGGTCTTTTACATCTGTGTCCCTAACTCGAACCCACTACTCACATTTGCCCCTAATTCGAAAGCCTGCTCAAAATGCCCCTCCGCCGTCATGTTCCCTTATAGAATTGCCCTTCCGTGCCGTTTCCGTCCGATCAAGGCTGTTTGGTAGTAGCGGCCGTTCTTTTGACATTTTGCCCTTCGTCCTTACAACTGGGCCCAAGTCACCGGTTCACTCTTGCCCCCTCTCATTCTCTCGCCGAGCCGCACCTTCTCTCTTTCTCCCCCAAATCGCCTCCCGCCGTAACCCTAACCCTAGCTCGCTCGATCCGGTCGATCCCAACTCCTAAGGCTCGATCTACTGATGGCGGCCACAGTGGAGCTTCGGATTTGACTCTGTGTCCCTCTGCTACGGCGTGAAGGAGACACAGGCGACGGGATGGATGGGGACAGCAGTTGTGGCGGCGACGAATGAGGGAGCACACTGCAGCTACAGACGAATACTTCGGCGGGGTAAGTATCTCTTGTAATCTGATGCAGTCTCATGTCGTTTGTAGTTCGATTTGTTCTTGTAGTTCAATATGTTGACCTAGTTCATAGTGATCATGGCGTTGGGATCTGTCTGTTTTCCATGGTCATCGTAGGATGGACCCCGATAGAGCAGTTGGGATGGATTGTAGAATGGAAACCACACTTCTAGCTAGTGCTGGCACAAAAGCATCCAACACAGGATTCTCTTTTCCTTTTGTTGCTGACAATCAATGGACTTTCAATCAGTTTAGATCTGCCATAGTTGCTAAATATCCATGGGGTCTATACGATGCGATGGAATTAGTCTTGGGACATTGACAAATCAGCATGGGTCCTGTCGGTGTGATGATGAGCTTGGTATCATGTTTGCAATGCATGATTCTTTCCCTGCTAAACTAGAAATCAGTGTCATACAAAGGGAGAGAGGAGAGCCAGAGAGCAGAGGAACAAGATCTTAGTCTAGGTCTACAGGTAAAGGTAGAACTAGCCAATCAAGGGGCAAAAAAGCAACAGCTCATAGTGGAGGCAGCAGTTCCATGCAGGCACCAGGAACACCTACTGTAGAAGTTCCTAGGCATGCAGCTCCCTCTCATAATAAAGATTCAGGTGACCCATACACTGAAGAGGGACTACCAGATGATTGGCCAAGTGATGATGAGGATGAAAGGTTGTTTCCACAGTTTGTAACAAGGAAGAAGGGCAAGGAGAAAGATGATGAGGGGTAAGATTATGTTCCACCCCCCGAAGGCATGTTTGGTGAGGCAGGTGAAGATGAGAAAGAGGAGGACAATGACATGGGGTACTCTGAAACATCTGATGAGGAGAGACCAGATGTGCAATACAATAGAGATGATCCTTCTTTGAAAGAGGGAACAATATTTTCCAGTGCCATAGACTGTAGAAATGCCCTTGCAACCTTCTCAATAAAGACTCAAAGTGAATTTGTGATAGACAAGAGTGGCAATTACTAGGTTGACGAGTGCATTGTGCTTATAAGAGGTGTCAATGGAGGATGCATGCCTCCTTAATGAGACCTGACACCTTATTTGGTATTAAATATAGCAACTAATGATTGCATTTGTAGTTAGTAGCATTGATACTGTATTTTGTTTGTTTGTTGCAACACATAGGTTCTGACATGTTTCTGAACTATCATGAATGCAGGTTAAAGTGAACAAGACTGCTCATACATGTCCTAGTGTGAACTGGAGGAAGAGATTGAGGTCAGCTAAGAGTAGATGGGTTGCTGATGCTGTGAAGACCTGGATTTTAGAGGATTCAGAAGTGGGACCAACAGAATTGCAGAAAAATTTGAAGAAGAAGTATGGCCTGGCAGTTCCATATATGAGAGTATTCTATGGGAAGCAAATGGCACTTGACAATATCTATGGTAAGTGGGTTGACTCTTTTCAGTTATTGTATACCTTCAAGGCAGAAGTGGAGAAAGCATCTCCTGGCAGTGTAGTTAGCATTGATAAACACACTGTACATTACAAACTGAATGGGAAGAGTAGACAGAAGGAGTGCTTTAGAAGAGTATTTGTTTCTTTCAAAGCATCTTTGGCAAGGGTTTTTGAATGGGTGTAGGCCTTATCTTGCGATAGATGCCCTTGCATTGAATGGCGATTTAGAGGGCAACTAGTTAGTGCATGTCTTTGTGGATGCTTGCAGCTGGATCTTCCAGTTGCATATGGAGTTGTAGAGTGTGAAAATATAGAGAGTTGGACTTGGTTTTCGAATTTAAGAGAGTTTATAGGACACCCACAGTCCACACCGATGCATGCAAAGGCACAGAGCTGCTGATGGAAGCTGTGTTCCAGTGTGGAACCTGAGAGAATGCATGAGGCGTTTGGCTGCAAATTTCACAAAAAGTTTAGAGGAAAATTCTTTGATGAAAATTTATGGCCCTGTTCATTGACATACATCATAAAGAAACACAACTACCATCTTAGGCGGTTTGCAGTGAAATTTGGTGTGAAAGAGTATTTAGAGGAGCATCACACCAAGCTATGGGCAAGGTCCTTTATTCAATGAAGTGTGCAAAATAGATTTTGTTAATAACAATCTAGCTGAGTCCTTCAATTCAAAGATTAGAAAATGGAAGGGTGTACACATTGTGGACTTGCTAGACAAAATAAGACAATTTATAATGGAAAAGTTTGATCTCGAGACAATGATTGCATTTGCTACATTCATTAGCCACATCATAATCCCCAAAGTCATGAAAATGCTTCATGCAAAATCTAAGGACCTTGATATGGAGATAGTGAAAAGAAGCACATATGAGGCAGAGATTACAGCAGTTGACAAGGAAAAGAGAGAGTGGAGATATCCAGTAAATTTGGAAACTAGGAATTGCAATTGTAGAAAGTGGCAGTTAACTGGACAACCTTGCATACATGCTTTGTATTTTATTACTTCAATGAGAGGCCCAATAAGTGAGATTGATCAGTATGTACATGAGTACTTATCTGTTGCTAGGATCAATGCTACTTATGCTGAAAATTTGCCTGCAATGGAGGGCAAACAACAGTGGGATGTGGTGGACCCTGGGTTTAAATTGTCTACTCCATTGCAAAACAGGGCCCCTGGTAGACCTAGGAAGACAAGAATTAGGGCAAAATCTGAGGGAAAAGGACTTGGAGGAAGGAGAAAGAAATGTGGTAGGTGTGGAAGGCTTGGGCATCGTGCCACTCACTGCAAGGAATCCATTAACCCAGCTTTTGGGGAAGAAGGGCACTGGGGGGCTGAAAATGCAACATATGAACCTGTAGATGCTAAAACTGATGCTGAAAATGCTACAGAGGTGGAAACTGATGCTGAAAATGCTATAGAGGTGGAAACTGATGCTGAAAATGCTAAAGAGGTTGAACCGGATGCTGTCATTGCTACAAATGCACCAACAGTGTCATCAGCTGTAAGGTGAAATGGCTACAGATGTTCTCATTTCAATTTTTGCATCATTTAATGTTCTAATTTCCTTTTTTGCTTCATTTAATGTTCTAATTTCCTTTTTTTGCTTCATTTCAATTGTAGCCCAAGAAAGAACTACAAAAAGGCAGCTGACAGACGGATGTCACCAGCCAAGAAGAGGCTCAAGTATGCACCAGATCCTACAATAGGATCTGTAACTGGAAGCAACCAGCTAAGCAAAGAAGTGAGCAAAACTGTCACCACAAGGAGGAGTTCAAGGCTCTTAACTAACCCTGCTTGCAACACCAGGAGCAAGAAGATGAAAGATCTGTGAACTTGTTGGCTGCTATGTTAAGTGTGTTGTTTTGTTGTTTAAGAACTATTTGTGAACTTGTTAGCTGTTATCTTAAGGGCAAGTGTCTGCTGAAACTTGTGAGATGCTATCTTGAATGTGCAATGCTATTATGAAACTTATGCTATTTGTGAGATGCTATCTTACAGCTGCTACTTTTAAATATTTTGTGATCTGCTAGTTTTAACACAACAGATCATTTGGTCATTGCTAGTTTCATTTGAGCTGCTACTTTCAAAATGCCAAGCAAGATTCTTGATCATTCATTTCCAAATAGAGATATCACATCATTCCCAAATCACAACATTATTCTGGGATAATACATTCCCAAACTTAGCTCCATCAAAGCATACACTACAAACAGAAATCCATTTAGTATGGATTATTAGACCACCCAGAAACAAATGTGGCCAACATGCTAAAACCAAGAACTATGATAAATCCCCAGGCTTGCATAACCTCGTTCCTCTTCTTCATCTTTAGCTTCAATTTCTTGTTCTTCTCGGTTAGATACATCACCCTCCTCTCTAAATAATGAGCTTTTAGACAGCACTTCTCCAATCCTGCATGAAGCTCCTCAAATGCACGACCAACACATTCGGTCGATGGCGGGTCAATCCAGACAACCCAATCACATTCATCAGGAAGCTGCAAAATCAATGATTGAATTAGAAAGAGGGGAAAGAGCAGAATCAAGTCAAGCATTCAAAAGCAAAAACACTTACATCAAGAGGGCAGCCGAGAAACCTTCTGCCGGAGCTTGCTCCTCCCCAGGCGACACGACGAGCAAGAATAAGCCCATGGCTAGGGCATCGCTGTCGCGACCGAACCTCAAGGCCACAGAATGTCAGATCGTGGATGTAGAACTCCGATTGAAACTGAACTATCCCGACGCCATCAACCTATCAGCAAAGGGCAACCCAAATTGATGAACCCTAATTCCGCAATATCACCCAAATTGACCCTGAAACTTACATTGGCGTCCACCGACGAGGTCGTAGAAGACATGCCCGCCGTGCCCGACGTACCCATCGCTCACCACGTCGTGCCTGACCTGCCCCTCTCTCTTCGACCGCGGCGGAAATGCCCGATGCAGTTCTTGCTCAAAAATGCCCCTGTCGTCGCGAGGAAGAAGAAAGAGGGGAGAGAGAGTGAACCGGTTAGTTGGGCCCAGATGTAATGAAGGAGGGGCAAAAATGTCAAATAAACGGCACGTTAGCGGTCAAACAGCCTTGACTGGACGGAAACGGCACGAAAGGGCATTTCTATAAGGGCACATGACGGCGGAGGGGCATTTTTGAGCAGGCTTTGGAATTAGGGGTATATCTGATTAGGTGGTTCGAGTTAGGGACAAAAATGCAAATGGCCCTAAATTAAAACAAAGCTATAATACTCTTCCCTTACGAATTCAAGTGAGTGTTACTATCTTCGCATATTCGGTTTTCCGTATTAGTCGAGGTTATAGTAGTAATGTAATTGATGAGTTATGCATATGTGCGCAGCTTCCACTATATTCTCCTAGAGATTAAGCTTGAGCAGGGACTAGTAACCGTCTTAGACTCGAGACAAAAAGATCCCAAGGAGTATGCGGACATGACTGATATTCTAGATAAGTAAGTTAAATCGATCATTATCGCACCATATCGGCAACTTTGTTCATTTCCTGATATCAAGTAATTGTTTTCTTTGTCTGCTGGTAGGGTTTGGAAAAAATTCACCTCAAAAACTCCGGGACTGCAGAAGAAGCTGCAATTTAGACACCCGAAAGTAAGTACTATAGTAGCATGTTCCACGCATCTCCTAGTGATTCAAGCGCTAGTTTCATCAATACCATTTAGCATGCTTGCTAATTATCAGTTTGATTGACCTCTATTTCTTGTAAAGTGGTTGTGGCAGGAACAAGGGAATGATTACTGTGGATACTACATTTGCGAGTCCATCCGCCACACGACCTGTGAGCGGGGCTACTATGACAAACAATATGAAGTGCGTAAATAATAATATTCACAATTTTATTTTATTATCATCATTTGTGTTCAGTTTCATTTATTCATATATATGTATTGACCCCCTTCTTCAAATTAGATATTTCGGATGCGGGATGAACTCCTACCACCAGATCGTATGCGAGGAATTCAAGAGGAATTGGCGGCATTCTTTCTTGACCACGTGATCGCTAAAGACGAAGAATACCATGTGGACCCTGAGTTCATTTGAAATTAGGAGATTATACTGTAAGAGATAATTATATTGTATATATGTAGCCAGTACGTAGCGTCGGATAGATATACGAAAACTTGTTGTTCGACCAATCTCTCAGAGAAGGAGAGGTGGTCAATATCACTTCTCTCTATATGCATATGTTCATGACGATCTTCTGTTTCCTTCATTTGCTTACTAGCTAGCGTGTCTAGTCCTCTCTATACATATAGTACGTAACATCGACCAAGCACGGAGATAAGAGAGGACACTTCTCTCTATTAATTAGCTAGCTAACACAATATATGATACACCTAAATTAACCCCCAAAACCCCTTAACCCCCCAAAAAAACCCCAGCACCTGAAATGCTGACGCGTGGATGCCTATTGGTCCCGGTTGGTGCCACCAACCGGGACCAAAGGGCCTCCTGCCTGGGCTCGCCGCACCGGCCACCGTGGAGGCCCATCTGTCCCGGTTTATGCAAGAACCGGGACTAAAGGTATAGGGCATTAGTACCGGTTCAAAAACCTGGACTAATGGCCCTTACGAACCGAGACTATAGGTCGTTTTTCTACTAGTGTGTGCTTGACTGCGTTAAATTAAATACTGAAGTGGAGTTGTCAGCATATACGTTAGCGATGGAGGACGCCAAAATACAGGGGTTACAATTACTTTAGATTATAAATCTGCTTACTATTGTTTCACATGAAGTAAATGTTTCTTTGCGGTAGAAATGTAAATCAGTCTCCCCCTTGCCATGAAAGGTTTCAGTTGGTCATCAATTCAGTTTTTGTGTGGTATTGTTTCGTACATTCGGGCTTAGGCTGTGTTTGGGAGCAAGGTACTGCAGAAACCAAAGTTTTGAAAACTACAGTATTCTGGCCCGTAGGTGCAAGATACCACAGTTTTGACACATCAAAGTATTTTGACACATTGGGAATGCTGTGACCTGTTTGGCTTGGCTTGTGCTTTATGCTGCTAGCCAGTTGATAGCAGCTACAAACACTCATGTGCCTAGCTAGTTGCAATCACTTGTGTGTTGTGGCCGGCACTGATAGACAAAAATCGCACGATCAAGAAGCGCGGCAACTCAGATTTTGCATCCACGCGCCTGAGTAGCAAGCTCAGGATTTGGTTGCCCAGCAGCCTCTCGGATAGTATGGCGGGGCTAGAGTGGCTTCGCTGAGGGAGACCAGCAGCCGGTGTGGACAGGCAGGTGCACGATGACCCGACGAGCAGCCAACATACAGTGCACAGCAGAGGCAAAGGTCAGCACCACTTCGAGCAACGGGGGAATGAAGGAGGGGGCGGCGGCGGCTTGGAGCAAGGAAGAAGACAACGACGACCCCTTTCTTTCGTGAGCCCGGTTTTTAAAAAAGAGGTCATGGGTTCCTTTTTTAATAAAGATATTATACCATGGAATGCCGTATTCAAAACATACTAGTTTTTAGTGGCAGCCAAACACCTCATGGTAATTAAAACTATGGTAATCTAAACACTAGTATTTGCACGATACTTGTAAAACGGGGCAGTTGTTTAGGCTGTGTTTGATAGCAAAGTATTGTAAAAACCAAAGTATTGAAAAATACAGTAATTTAATCCGTAGGTACAAAAAACCACAGTTTTGATATAACAAAGTATTTTAAAGTATTAGGAATACTGTGCACCTGTTTGGCAAGAGCTTGTATGCGCCAACTAAAATTTAACTAGCTTGCAAACTCTCGCATTGCTAGCTGCTAGAGTTGCAAGCTGATGAACAGCCATGCACAGAGCACCAGAATGCACAAACTAGTACGGCCACGGACTAATTGAATCGGATGGACAAGCTCGATGTTACAGTCACCAAGGATGCAATCCAACTAGTACAACGTACTGGCTATGCCGGCGGCGCACCAAGCAAAGCAGAGCGGCCCATGGACGAGAGTGGTAAGGAATCATGTTTATAGGAGAGTGAACATGGGTGATGGCGGCCGTAATGGGCCACTTATGCTGGTGGATCAGGACACTTTGAACAAGAAAAGAATGAGTGAAACGGAAGGGTCTGCTGACTCTAAGGAAGATAGCCGGGATTCTAAAAAGAAAAAAGCAGAGGGGGAGATTAGTGCACAAATAACGGCGGAGGCTGCGGAGCAGTCCCGCCGCGACCAATGAATTGCTTTGTTTGGAACTGTCGCGGGCTTGGGAACCCGGAGACAGTTCGAGAACTTCACCATTTGGTGAGGATGGAAGCGCCCGCCCTGGTCTTTTTGAGCGAAACAAAGATCGAGGGGTCGAGAGTGTCGGATATGCGAGCTCGGTTGGGCTTTCGCAGGATGTTTGCCCGTAAGTAGTGTTGGCTTAAGTGGCGGTTTAGCCTTGCTCTGGTCTCATGAGGTAGATGTTACCCTAACAATGTATCAGACCAACATATCGATGTAACAGTCCAGAATATAGGTAGTGACAATACAAAGTGGAGGTTTACCGGCTTCTATGCTAAATCTCGCAGGTGTGAGAGGTCTCAAAGTTGGAGTAAACTGAGAGCGTTGTGTGAGCAGGATGATTTGCCATGGCTGTGTGGGGGTGATTTTAATGAGATAGTGGACAATTCTGAGTATGTTAGTTCACATGAGAGGGCGGAATGGCAAATGGCAGGTTTCCGAGAAGTTATTGACTTCTGTGGATTTCAAGATCTGGGTTTTACAGGTATCCCGTATACATGGGACAATCGGCAAGATGACCAAGCTAATGTAAAAGTTCGCTTGGACAGATTCTTAGCTAATCAAGAGTTTCTGAGCATGTACGATGCTACAAGGGTGCGACACATTCCATCTCCTAGGTCTGACCATTGTTTGGTATCGGCGAGAATTATTAATCTACATACGGAGGAGGGGAGGATCCCGCATCGCTTTATATATGAGGATGCATGGCAGCGTGAGGAATCGCACATGCAGGCGGTGTCAGATGGGTGGGTGCATGGGACAGAGGATGTTTCCCTCACAGACCTCAATGCAAACCTCAATCAAATGCAGAGCCATTTGACAGAGTGGAAGAGTAGGAAATTCGGAGATGTTAGGAGAAAACTAAAGAAGCTCAGAAAGGATTTTGAGAAGGAAAAGAATAACTCTTTGTAATAGGGGTCATCTCCGAGGGAAAAGGAACTTGCGAGGCAGATCAACGAACTGTTGCTGCATGAAGAAATAATGGCAAGGCAAAGATCGCGAGTCGGCTGGCTTCGGGCGGGAGACAGAAATACTGGTTTCTTCCATGCCCAGTCAACGGTTAGGCGAAGAACAAACAGGATAACTTCGTTGGAAAATGCTCAGGGGATTTTGTGTGAAACAAAGGAGGACATCCATGAGGAGATTCAAGGAATCTATAAAAATCTTTACTCGGCTCAGGAGGAGCTAGTAGTGGCGGAGGTGCTACACCATGTTCCAGAAAAGGTTACATCTCAAATGAATGATCGCTTGTTGAGGTCGTTCAAGGCTGAAGAGGTGGATCAGGCTCTGCTTATGATGGCGCCGTCCAAGGCGCCTGGGGTGGACGGTTTCAATGCTGGTTTTTACCAGAAGCATTGGCACTTGATTCGTGAAGAGGTAATGACTGCAGTACTAAATTTCCTAAATGGTGGCCATATGCCTGAAGTGGTAAACAAAACTGTAATTGTTTTAATTCCGAAGGTTAAAAATCCTCGAAATATTACCCAATATAGGCCTATCTCTCTCTGTAATGTGATTTACAAACTTTGTTCGAAAGTTTTGGCTAATCGACTTCGTGAGATTCTGGATGAAATCATTGCAGAGGAGCAAAGTGCCTTTGTGCCGGGAGATTGATAACAGACAATGTCCTCACGGCGTATGAATGTGTGCATGCTATGAAGAGGAAAAAAGGGAAGCAAGGATGGTGTGCCGTAAAGATAGACATGATGAAAGCATACGATCGTGTGGAGTGGGAGTATCTACAAGGAGTGATGCACCGTTTGGGTTTTTTCTGAAGGGTGGATATCATTGGTGATGAAATGTGTGAATACTGTTACTTATCAGGTTAAAGTGAATGGGGAGTTGTTACCTTCCTTTCGGCCATCCAGGGGTTTCAGGCAAGGCGATCCTATCTCACCCTACCTGTTTCTTCTGTGTGGAGAGGGCCTGTCATGTATGCTAAAAAATTACGATGGAGGGTGGATTGATAGAGGTATAAGAGCGGGACTTCGGTCGCCGTGGGTTTCACATCTCTTGTTTGCTGATGATTGTCTGATTTTCATGAAGGCGGATGGCCGAAGCGCGCATCGTCTTAATGATATTCTCAATGCCTTCTCAAGGGGGTCAGGCCAGTGTGTAAACAAGTTGAAGAGTTCTGTGTTCTTTAGCCCAAACTGTGGGGCATCAGTAAGAAGGGGGGTCCGGAATGCTTTGCAAATCCATAGGGAGGCCCTAGCTGAGAAGTACCTTGGTTTGCCTACGGCAGCTGGCAGGATCACAGAGCAGAATTTTGAACATATTGTTGAATCAGCCAGATCAAGGGTACAAGGATGGAGTTATAGAAATGCATCTTGTGCAGGAAGAGAAGTGCATCTTAAAACAGTGGTCCAAGCATTACCAGCCTTTTTCTATGAGTTGTTTCAAGCTCACTAAAGGCTTATGCAAAAAAGTCAAGACAGTCATGTCTAAGTATTGGTGGGCTGGGTCACTCGATAAGAAAAAAATGCACTGGCAATCTTGGTCGAAGATGGCTACACCGAAGTCTAAGGGAGGACTAGGTTTCAGAGACCTAGAGTTGTTCAATTGATGCAATGCTTGCTAAACAAGCTTGGAGGTTGCTGCAGGTTAATCCAGATAGCCTTTGTGCCAGGGTTCTTAAAGGGAGATACTACCCGGAAGGAGATTTTTTACAAGCTGGGTGCCCGGCAAACTCATCTACCAGCTGGCGAGCCATCATACAGGGGAGAGAGGCCCTTAAACAAGGTCTGGTTCGGCGGGTGATGGATGGAAGATGTACAGAAATTTGGCATGATCAGTGGATAAGTGGCACGAAGACTATGAAACCTATTTGCAGGTTATCAGACAAACCTGTCCAGCTGGTGGCGGATCTCATAGATGAGCATCCAGGTAATTGGAATTCTGGGCTGGTGCGGAGCTTGTTCTTAGCACCAGACGCGGACGCGATACTTAATCTCCCAAGACCGAGATCGACGCAAGGGGATTATTGGGCGTGGGCCTGGGACAGATCAGGAGCGTTTACGGTTCGCTCAGCATATCGACAACTTAAGGAACGACAACAAAATTCTCAGGGTGTTCCGGGCAGCTCATCGGGCGGTGAAGAGAGTTGGAGATCGTTATGGAAGCTCAGAGTGCAACCTAAAATACGTGTTTTCTGGTGGCGGGTTCTGAAAGGATTTCTACCAGCCAACGCAGAATTACAGAGGAGGCATGTGAATGAACATGCTGTCTGCTTGTTGTGCGGGCACGCGGAGGAAACGCTGTTACATGCATTGGTGCAGTGTGTTCATGCTACAACATACTGGGCAGAGGCAGAGAATTTTTTTGGTATCACATTACCGCGGCTGTTCCCGGGAACTTGGACGAGAGACTTGCTTCATCCTCAGTTTTTGTCCAGAGACAAAGCAGCAATTGCAATAACAGTGATGAGTTGTTTCGAGCTCACTAAAGGC
This sequence comes from Aegilops speltoides, assembly GCA_021437245.1. Classification (NCBI taxonomy): domain Eukaryota; kingdom Viridiplantae; phylum Streptophyta; class Magnoliopsida; order Poales; family Poaceae; genus Aegilops; species Aegilops speltoides. The sequence goes on from CM038147.1 coordinate 9,514,854, forward strand.
TTATGCAAAAAAGTCACGACAGTCATGTCTAAGAGCATCTCCAACATACGCCGAACGCGGCGCGCGCAAAAAACAGCTTTAGCGCGCGCCCATCGCCTGGTTTGGCGCGGCACGCTGCGCCCGCTCCAGCAGCCGCGCTAAAATGCAGCGCGCGCGACTAGAAATGTATGCATTTTTGAAAGTAGAAATTTAAAAAAAACTAGATAGATTGCATAGATTAAACGATACAAAGGTATTTTACATCCGAAACATAGATTGCATAAGATAAAAACGACAAACGATAAACATAGATTGCATTAATAAAAAAAAACTACTCTAAGTCGCTATCATCACCACTATCATCCTCGGCGATGTCGTCCGAGGTAGTTAGCCAGATGTCCAGCCACCGCTCATCGTTCAGCGTGAAGAACGACCGCCCACCTGCTGCAACGAGGTCGGACTGCGCATTCGCCAACGCCTTCGCCGGCGCTTTGTCCAACGCGTCGCGGGCTTCAGCGTGTCCTCATCGCGGCGCCTTGCCCAGATCGCCTGCTTTCGTGGCGTCGTCCTCCGGTGGCGCTGGCGCCATGACCCGCTTCGTCCTCTGGCGGCGAGGCGGCGTTGCCGCTTCGGCATGCTCCGCACGGTCTTCCGCCGTGTTGAGCGAAGCAGAGGCGAGGTTGGCGCTTGCTCGGCGTGTACACATCTTGAAGTTCATCGCGCGCGCGGCGGCTAAGCGCCACGCCGCCGCGTCGTCTGCTGGCGGCCTGTCGCGCCGTCCGACGTGCCGAGGCCGAGCGGAGTTCGCGGGCGTATCTCCGCGGTGTAGCTGCCGTTAGGCCGCAGCGACGCCCTTGATAGCCGGCGCTCCTCGGCGGCATGGCGCGTTGTCGGTGGCGGGCGCTGGAGCGGCAGCGTCGGTGGCGAAGCGCTGGAAGCGGTGGCGGGCGCTGGAGCGGCCCGTGGCGAAGGAGAGGGAGAGGGAAGAGATATGTGGAGAAAGCGGCGTGGCGCGCAGTACTTTTAGCGCGGCCTGGCGCGCCAAATCTTCTTGTGCTGGCGCCTTCCACAGCAGCATAAGCAGTTCCAGCAGCGCTTGTTTCCTTGACGGCTGGGCGCGCAAACCGCCGCAGCAGCATAAGCAGTTCCAGCGCTTGTTCCCTTGACGCTGGAGCTGACAAACCGCCAGCAGCGCTAAAAGTTGGGTTTACCCCGCGCGCGCGTCGTTTGGGGAGTCTGTTGGAGATGCTCTAAGTATTGGTGGGCTGGGTCACTCGATAAGAAAAAAATGCACTGGCAATCTTGGTCTTCGGTGTAGCCATCTTGGTACTGCTCCTGCGACAGTCATGTGTGTACCAGCCCATGCGTTCAATGGAATTGGTTCAGGAGATGATCAGATCCCTTGATGTTCCAGGCAAGGAAAATGATGCATTAGCAGTACCCAAGCGGGCTGTGTGGCGGCCACCTGCTGGAGGAGTTGTCAAGCTGAATGCAGACACAGCGGTTGATGTGTCCAGGGGTGAGGCAGATTTTTTTTTTTTGAAAGATCCAGCATCGCTGGCATTTCATTGATAATAGCAGGAAGCAGCGGAAAACAACAAGGTGGTGAAGGTCCTAGAACCAGATCTGAAGATCAAAGAAAGAGAAAAGAAAAGAAAAAGAAACAGCAGCCCTAATAGCTGCAGCACAACACTCCATACAATCCAGGATTTAGAAACTACCCAGGGACTACCTCTCCGCTGATAGGGGAAGCTTTGGCGTGCCGGGACGCGATGGTGTTTGCGATGGAGCAAGGATGGACCAACGTTCAAGTTGAAACAGACTGTCAAGTCTTTGCCAACGCGATGGTGTTAATAACAAGCTTGTATAATCAACAAAATAGCTCCTACAGTTATGTTCGTAGATGCCACATAGATCATAATTTGGAATCTTGTGGAAACTGTTAACCTATTAATGGAGATTCTTTCTTCTATCTAGTGAACTGAGTTTGAGATGTAGCTGAACTTAAGTATCTTTTCATGACGTGATGCTGACATGTTATTAACAAAGTTATCGATTGTAAAAGGAGGGCAAATCGCTGAATGTATAAAGCAAAGCAAACATGCCACAAGTCGAATCAACATTATTGATCAACAATGCAATAAATAGAAAACTCTGTTGATTTGTGGGAATTGGAACTAAACAGCAATTCTGTAATCAAGATATTGTGCTGTTGTACAGGCTAGGCAGGCATGATTACCAATATTATTTGTTCCAGAGCATAAACATTAGACAAAAGCTCATTGGTGAGGATTACGCCCCGCCAACAACTGCAAGTGTAGTTTCTAGTTTGAAGCATATTTTGATTTCAAACTAGCATTAACAACGCCCTAAACTGTAGGCAAGCAAAGATGACACATGACAAATTATTCACTCCATCACACATGAAAGTCAAATAATATCTGATGAGTAAACATGCCAATAATTTACGTCATCACATCACATAGCAATAATTTTAACTCTAAATTCTAAGAATGCAAACATCACACATGAGATGATTTTCACTGTGTTCACAACATATATGACAATAATTTATGGCATTTATGTCATCACTCGTGATGGTGATTTCATCCTCCAAACTGGTACCAATTCACATCCTATGTTGCAGAGAAGTAGGGCATCCTTGTGCTATCATGCCCTCCGATGAACATATGCCCTTTTGGATGTTTCAGAATGTCGTGACATGCATGACAACGCTCATAATCCATGGCGCCCCTCATCCTATGGTTGATATTCCGATATATCTTATGGCAACCGCCTGCGGGTAAAACAGGCATATGATATTTGAAAATATAATTCACAGTTATAAAGATTAAGCTCAAGTAAACACATGTATGCTGCCACAATATATCCTAGTACACAAGATTTCTGTATGAATAAGAGTGGGCTTCATGTATTGCTTCGAACATGCAGCATCCAACATGTGCAAACAAATGGTGCATTACAAGAAAATAGATATTTATCTACGATTGATTGAATGGTACTCCTACCAATGTTCTATATTTGCAATCATTCTCACCATATGATATTATGTACTTGCATACAAACAATTATACCCAGAATTTGCATGTTTAAAAACCTGTTGTCTAATGAAAATGACAGTGTAGAGACACATGGACTAATGCCATGAGTGGATGTGCTCTCCAAAAATAATAAATAATGGTATATACCTAAAATCATACACTCCCATCAGAAATAAGTTCTCACATAGGATGCCAAAATTTAAGGACCTGCCCATTTCTCTCAAGGAAGAAATTACTTGCACTATTATGAGAAAGAACACTATCTCAGCAGCCCAGATTTCTTTGTTCAATGGGCTGCTATTGCAGTTTTCTGTTTTGGAACACAAATTTGAGTGACCAGAACAAGTTGCACAAATCTGTGCGAGGGGAGCTGCACCAGCCCAAGGAGAGAGCACCAACAATCCAGCTAAAACTAGACATATTTTTATCTGTATATTTGAGAAACTCCAGATCAGTTTCAAAGTTGTTAAATTTATTGATTTACAAATTAGTCTTTTCTTCTCAAGGTAAGGCTCTAAGCTAATCTATCACTATCCCTCCAGGGCCAATGTACGTTTAAGAGGGGCCTAGCCAATGAAATTTTGATACGCTTAAGCGCCAAGCAATGCCCTGGTGCTTCACTTTCAGCCTTAGTGCTGAACTAAGCGCCGCAAAAACCCTAAGCGAGGGATTGAGCGGTGAACGCGCGCTAAAGCGCAAGATAGGCAGAAAAAAGTTATCGGCTGGACGCTGCCGCTCGTGTGCATGAGGAAATGAAAAATTGAGTGGAAAGAGGGAAAGAGGGCTCAGGACAGGGTTTAGTGAGTGATTCTGGATACAGAGGACAAAAGAGGGCTTGGGACACATTCGCACAGAGAAGAGCTTGGCGGCAGTGACACACAAACAACCTCCTCACGCGCCAGCGTCGTGACAACAGCCTGCCAATCCTCAACCTCCTCAGCTCCCCCCCTTGCCGCCTCGCCCTTCGGTCTTCCCCGACCTCTCCAACGACAGATCTGATCCCCTTCTCCACCCCGAGCTCCTCTTCCCCTCAAGTAGGTCCTCTGCTCGCCCACTTACCCTGTGTGGCTGCTGCTGCCTGCGCAGCTGGTTGCTCCTGATGCGCTGCTGTCTGACCGTGTGGTGCGGTCAATCTTGGGTGTGGTGCTTGGCTGCTGTTTGACCATGAGGTAGATTACTTGCTGCGTGTGTGTTGTGGTGTGCTAGGCAGGCTGCTAGCTGCTGTTTACTGTTGTGGTGTGCTGCTAGCTGTGCTACTGCCTACTAACTGGTGAATGTTGTGATAGTGCAGTGTGCAGCATGGATGGGTCAAACAAAGGTCGATCCAAAAGAGACGGTTGGATCAGACCCTTTCCTAGCAAAACTCTGAGGCCTCCTTTGGTTTCTAGGAATTCTATAGGAAGGATTATCGAAGGAAAAATTCCTTTGGGGCCTTTTGGTTTGTAGGAATGGATTCCTATTCCTATGTAGGATAGGAATCAATCCTTCACATTTCAAAGGAAAAAAAATTATCCTAGATTCAATGGAAAAATTCCTATCCTATGCATCAAATGACATCTCTGTCCTACCTGCTCAGGCCTCCTTTGGTTTGGAGGACTTTTGTAGGAATTCCATAGGATAGGATTTCTATAGTAAAAATTCCTTTAGAACCCTTTGGTTTGTAGGAAATGGAATCCTATTCCTACGGAGGAATTCTTCCTATCCTCCACATTTCATGTCCGTACGACATCTGTACAAGATGATTAAGCGCCCCTAGGCGCCACTTAAGTTGTCATTGCACAAAGCAGTGGCCACAGTTTGCTCAGCGCCTAGCGCTTCAAATAACCTTGCCCTAGGGCGAAATCGACGACATGGTTCCTTAAGGCTATGCATACTTATATGACTATATGTATATATTTTCACTTGAAAAAAAATCAGTGCTTAAAAAATAAGCTTCTTCGAGCAGTTCTTGATGCAAAATCATGTCAATTTGTGATGTCATACCGTCGTGCCATGGTCACCGTGGGCAAACAGAGGCCGATGGGTGAAGCATGAATACTAATTAACATAATGCTTTTAGCAACACGGCAATGCTGTAAGGAACAGAACTAGTACTTCCAAATAGCGATGACTAATTAGCAGTGCTACTACAAGCTGAAAACCACTATGTACTAATCCACTGATGCTAGACAAAACTGAGTAGTCAACAAGCAGTACAACAAATCCAGCAACGGACAACCCTGCTACTGACAAAAGGATTGCAGATTTACATCAGTTGCGGGTCTGACCTTGTCCTTCGAAGCTGATAGGCAAGTCTCCTACGATGGTTGTGCTCGTGTAAGCGTAGCGGGACTAAAATGATGCCAACCGCAGCAGCGATGCAGGGGAAGCTATGAGACCGGAACCAGCAGCGATTCCGACAATGGCGACGATGGGGCAGCAGAGGGCTTGAACCTTAGACAATGGCGACGATGGGGCAGCAGTGGGCTTGAACCTTAGACAATGGCTACTGGATGTTTTGCAAGTGTTTTTAGGGAATATCTTGCAAGTGTTTGTATGAGGCCAAAACACATGGCCTTTTATCTGATTTCCTCCTCATCTGATGTTTCTTTCCATGCTGCTGGCTTGGCTACCGGATCAAACTGGGCCTTTGCACAGGTGCATGAGGACGTGTCTGCCTATGCAAAAATATAAGCTCATGGGCCCCCTCCAGGTTTGGGCCCTAGGCGGAAACCCCTCCCGCCTTGGCCTACAGCCGACCCTGCTCCCTCTGTATTCACAATTGCTGTTGCGCCCACCAGGAGCTGCACCAGCCCAAGGAGGGGCACACCAACAATCCAGCTATAATAAAACCAGAGATATGCTTATCCATATATTTAGAAACTCCAGATCAGTTCCAAAGTTGTTAAGTCTACTGATTTACAAATTAGTCCTTTATTCGCAAGGTAAGGCGCTAAGCTAATTTATCTCTATCCCTAAATACCTCTAGTGAGTGGTGACATACAAATTAGTCCTTTATTCGCAAGGTAAGGCGCTAAGCTAATTTATCTCTATCCCTAAATACCTCTAGTGAGTGGTGACATACGAATTAGTCCTTCTTCGCAAGGCAAGCATAATGCTGGTTGCTAAATACCTATAGTGAGTGGTGAAAATATATAACTAGCTACCAATATTCAACTGTGATAACATAATACATAATAAGGCATCCAAAAAGCATACCAAAACAAGGAGCATCATCGATAATCGAGACATGCAGCACACGCATAGGCTCGGCATCTTCCTGTAGCTGGAGCTTTGGAATGAGCATGAGCTCAGCGAAGAACAGCCTCTTTGTAGGGTCATCACTCTTCTGGGGTTTGGCGGTGAAGTTAACATGGGCATATGTTGTCCCACATGCCTCGGAAAAGCAGTTGGACGTCAAGGCTTGAGAAATGTCGAATTTGTGCTGATTGTTGATAATTGTTTTAGGAAGATCTCATTAGTGCATCAGGCAATAGAGTTAATATAGCAGATTAATATGCCGTGCACGCAATAAATACCTCGGTCTTTCTGGCATTGTAATGCGCCAAGGCAAGGTTAGCAAAGTGTTTAAGTTGTTCTAGGTGAAGCTTAGTGGGGTCACGATGAGCGAAGCGTGCTTCCATGTCCTCAGCGGTTAGGTACTCTTTCCTGCAGGTGAAGGAAGGTAGTTAGCACTTGTTTCACCACATTATTAGGTAGAAAAGTCAAGTGTTTTCTCTTGAGCAGTTCCGTGTTCCATCTGACAATTTACATGGGCAGTGTCATTCTAGATGACATATATAGTGTTTGATCTGGATAGGAAAGCACAAAACATGGGAATTCTGTGTGTTTTAGCAGTATAGAGAGCATCAACATGGAAGAGGAAAAAAAAAGAGAATAATTCTTTTCAGGAGTACCTGGGTTTTGAGTTTCCCCAAAACCCAATTTGGACTCTAACATGACACATATCTAGCATGAACAAACCAGTTAGTTCACCACTGCCACTAATAGCCGGCGTGATATGCAATGAGATGTGCATCTACCTAGTGATCGAGTAACCAAGCATGGTCGTGTTCCTAGTACGTACAAGAAATTTGATCTGCAAGTCAGTCAAAGCCCTTACTCTGTGTCGCTGGTCTGCGGGTTGTAGTTGATGACTATATTCTCTGGCCAGCCCTCGGCGAGCTTGCGGTACAAGCGGACATGCTCCTCCTTGAACGCCTTGAAGGCGATCTTGGCCTCCTCGGTGTCGCACCCGCTGTCGTCCATCTTCTCCAGCTCCTCGGCGCGCGCCAGGTGCTGCCGATTCAGCTCCTCATGCGTTATGTAACCCAGCTTCATCCTGAGCTCCACTTCCAGCGGCAGGGTGCGCGGGAGCCTCCTCCACGTCCCCGGCTTCCTCTTCCTCGCCGGCGCCGCCGGCCCGCCGTCCACGGGTCGTGAGGACGTCGCGGAAGACACCTGCGACGACAGCGACCAGTTGGGGCCGTCATCCATCCCGATGGATCCTCGATTTGGAGTCGGGATTGGGGACGATGGATCCTCGATTTGGATTGGGGATTGGGGATTGGGGATAGTCTAGGTTTTCCCCTTAGCGGCGGAGAGGAGAGGAGAGGAGGCGCATCGGCTCTCTTATTGGGCTCTATGTTGCGGGCCAAACGCACTGGCCCGTGAAAAATTGGGGTCTGTGAAATAATTACTGTTTGAACCAGATTTTTTTTCTTCTGAGAGCTGCTTAGATGTCCAAATGCTTTGCAATTTGGCACACAACTCACGCACTCAGTCATCTCTCTCCACACAAAAAATAGAATTTTTTTAAATTTTTCTAGTATTATTTTTATAATTTAATGTTCATCGGATGTAGATAAGCCCGGACTCAGAATTGGATGTTCGATAAAAAAGGAACAATTTTGCGGATACCCTCTATAAAAGAAAATATAAGATGCAAGTTCCCGGTCCTTGAGCCACCCATTTCTACATCATCATCTTGCACGTGTGCAATGCATGAATATGATTCCATGGTTCACTTATAAGTGCCAGGCATTTAGGAACTAAGGAATTTTCTAATTGACTTAATGTCTTAATCTTCATGCATGTGCAATGCGGAAATATCTGGTCAAGCTGATCCACCTGATTGATAATATCTGTGGTATTAACCAAGATTTCAAGGTGAGCATCAAAATGTTCTTGTTGTTTATTAAATAATATTTTTGATGATGTTAGATAAAACGAGATAAACGAGACACAAAAGAGACATGGATTTTTTCGTGCAAACCCTTGCGGGAGAAAACCACGGACGCACGAATGCGCAATCACTATGATGGAGGAGTATTACAAACACAAGACGAACAACCGTCTTAGGTGCGACTACATGGGGGCATATATTAGGGCAATACATGAGAGTCTTTGGAGGACAAGTAAACGAGTTGTACTCGTACGCGTCTGTACCAACGCAAAAGCCCGCACCGTTTGTACTACGTCTAGTCCAACACGATAGAAGAATTTGGATCACAATTTAACATTCTCCACCTTGAGCCAAATTCCCTCCAGTAGTCGAAGAAAGTAATTAACTGCACCCAAATCAGCATAAACACCTTGTGCGTCAAAGTCCATAGGACTAGTGAGATATACCAACTGACTTTGTCATCATATCAGCTGGAATATCATGAGTACTTATCTTGCATACCTTCAAATCACCTTCAGCAACACATCTCGAATATAGTGATTTCTGACATCAATGTACTTAGTTGTCTCAAGATATATTAAATTCTTTGTAAGATATATAGCACTTTGACTGTCACTAAATATGGCTGGCCAAGATGAATCTCCACAAAGCTCAGTGTATAAACCTCTCAACCAGATAGCTTCTTTGTATGCCTCAGAAATAGCCATGTACTCTGCGTCAGTAGTGGAACAAGCCACAATAGACTGCAAAGTTTCTCTCCAACTCACAACACAACCACCAATGGTGAAAACATAACCTGTGAGTGATCTTCCCTTATGCAAATCACCAGCAAAATCAGAATCAACAAAACCAATAAGTCCATCTCTAGTTTTCCCAAACTGTAAACAAACACCAGAAGTACCTCGCATGTATCTAAAAATACATTCAACTGCTTTCCAATGCTCTTTTCCAGGATTAGCCATGTATCTAGTATCTACTGACAACAATCAATGCATATGATAAATCCAGACAAGAACAAACCATGGCATACATAAGTGAACCAACTGCATTTGAATAGGAAACTCTAGACATGTACTCAAAATTTGCATCTGACTTAGGACATAAGGCTGATGATAATTTGAATTGTGCAGCTAATGGAGTACTTACTGGCTTGGCATTATGCATATTAAAATGGCGAACAACTTTATCAGTACATCCCTTCTGACTTAGACATACTTTTCCAGACGGTCTATTTCTGGATATTTCCATGCCAAGTATTTACTTTGTTGCACCCAAATCCTTCATCTCAAACTCATTACTCAATTGCTTCTTTAGTTCATTAATTAATCTCTGACATACTCTTTGCAGCAATTAGCATATCATCAACATAAAGGGGCAAATAAATAGCTGAACCATTGATAGTTTTTCAAATAAACACAACTATCATAATTAGACCTTTTGAAACCTTGAGAGAGCATAAAGGTGTCAAATCTCTTGTACCACTGTCTAGGGGGTTGCTTCAATCCATAAAGAGATTTTTTTAAACTTACATACAAGCTTTTCTTTTCCAGGAATAAAAAAATCTTCAAGTTGTTTCATGTAAATATCCTCTTCTAATTCTCCATGTAAGAATGCAGTTTTAACATCCAATTGTTCAAGCTCAAAATCATGCATGGCAACAATACCGAGTAAAGTGCGAATAGAGTTATGCTTCACAACAGGAGAAAAGACTTTGTTATAGTCAATACCTGGAATCTAGCTGTAACCTTTAGCAACTAACCTTGCTTTATATCTTGTCCCGTCACTAGGAGAAACACCTTCTTTCTCTTGAAAACCCACTTGCAACGAATATGTTTCTTCTCTCTAGGTAATTTACTAAATCCCAAGTGTCATTCTTTTCAAGTGATTCCATCTCATCATGCATAGCGGTCATCCACTTATTACTATCACCAAAAATAATAGCCTCGGAATATGAAGAAGGCTCAACATTACCTCAATTTCTTCTGCAATAGATAAAGCAAAAGAAGCAATATTGCACTCTTTAGTTAACCTTTCAGGTTTATTAAGACCCCGCCTAACTCTGTCACGTGCGAGATTCCAACCAGGAGGAACAATAGGCTGATTTGGAGTGGGAGTGACATGATCATCATCAACGATGAGTTCATCATTTGCATCAACATTTTCATTACTAGATGTATCACCTTAATCAATAACATGTTCCACCTGAACAGTAGGCTATTGTTCACTTTCAACAGGAACATTAGTAGATGGAACAACATATAACATAGCAGATTCATTGAAGATAACATTTCTGATAATTTTTAAACAACCTTCTGGGTTTCAGGATTCCATGATTTAAAACCTTTAACACCAGACTTATAACCAAGAAAGATGCACTTAACAACCCTATGCTCCAACTTTCCATTATCAACATGAGCATAAATAGGGCAACCAAAAACTCACAACTACCACACCTCAGACTATCCGATGTGTTAGCCGGATGCAGCTACCACACCTACCGGTAATCGGACATATCAGACAGTCTGTGCTAGCGATAACATGGTCATGCTCACAAGTCCGGCCCATCAAGCCGAGTCGCGCCTTCGGGGTAGGCGTGTTTGACGTCTGCCACGCTGGCGGCCGGTGGTCGTGGTCGGTCAATGGCGCCTCGGCGGGCGGCGCAGCGACATGCAAGTGTGGCGCCTTGCGGTCCGGCGCGAATGTGAGGGTCAGGCAACGAAATAAGTTTTTTTGGGGGGGTGTCAGTGGGCAATATAAGGAGACCCAGAGGTCATTTAGTAAAAATTATACCAAGCCCATGACCACCGCCGTGGCCACCATCGCGCGAGCCATTAGGCTGCTCCCCTCCCAACTCTCCATGACCATGACTCGTGTTATTGCCGTGAGCTCCACCACGTACAGTCCGTGCCCGCGCGCTCGGAAGAGATAAAAGTAGTTCAGGACGGTCAGATCCTGGGAGCCTTCTTGTTGATGGAGTGATCGGCGAAAATGAGTCGGGAGCCAACCGGCATGAATTAGAGCATCTTTAACAGATGCGCTAAATAAACCGCACACGTTGTCAAAAGTAGCACTCAAATAGCCGTGCTATAATCCCACGCGCGGTAAAAGCACCAGCGCGCTGGGAAAAGCTGCATTGCGCGCTGGTTATTTGGTGCCACCGCTTGCATGCTGGACAAGCAAATCATGCGCGTGAATCTCACCAACCGCCGGATTTGTAATCTCCAGGCGCTGCCGCCTCCGCCTGCACCTTCCCCCATTCGCTCCTGCGACCCGCCGGCGCTTCCCCCGCCTATCCCCAGCGCGCTGCCGCTTCCCCTGCTTCTCCCGGTTGCCGCCGCTGCTTCCTCCACATTCTTTCCTCGCCGCCGCCCCTCGAGTGCACTGTTCCTCCGACAAATAGCGCCGGCGGCCATTTGCGGCTCGACGCCCACAAGGTGTTTGACAAAATACATGCAAGGTATATATTGCTTCTAACTTTATATTTGTAGACGAATTTGATGCATGTTGTTTGTAGTTTTAAATTAGTCTAAATTCAAGTTTGTAGATGAGTTCATGCTAAGATTCTCTTGATGAATAATTTGATCTACAAGAGGAGGAGGAGGTCGCAATTATCCTAGCTATGCACGTCAATAAAAAGCCGAAGCACAGTGGTTCGGTTTTCGGTCGTCAAAAATTGTGGAGGGAAAGGATTGAGATGCCCACAACAGATTGATGAGGAACTATTTTGTGGAGAATCCCACATACCCCGAGTCCTAATTTTGGCGTCATTTTACGATGACCATCGAGTTATTCAAACACATTGCGGAGAAACTGGCTAGCCATGATCGTTTTTTTTAGCAAAGGAGGAATGCCGCCGGAGAACTCAGGCATATCACCTTCCAAAAGGTGATCATTGCTTTGTGTATGTTGGCATACGGTATTTCGGCAGATCTAGTTGATGACCACTTGGCCATGGGTGAGAGTCAAGCCATCACGTATGTCAAGCGCTTTGCAGTTTGAATTGTGCAAGTGTTTAATCCGAAATATTTGAGAGCTCCAAATGCTGAAGACGCCGCAAGGCTTTTGGAGTTCAACAAAGCTCGCGACTTCCCAGGTATGCTCGGCTCAATAGATTGCATGCATTGGAGTTGGAAGAACTATCCTAGGGCATGGCATGGACAATTTCACGGCCAGGAAAAGGGTTCCACTATAATCCTTGAATCGGTGGCCGATCATGAGATTTGGATTTGACATGCTTTTTGAGAATGCCTAGATCTTGCAATGGCATCAATGTTCTTCAACGGCCACCACTCACGAATAGGATTGCAAATGGTGAAACTCCACCGGTGGAGTTTGTAGCAAATGGCCATACATACAACTATGACTACAATTTTGCGGATGGCATCTACCCAAGGGAGCAAACATTTTTGAAGTCATTGAAGACACTGCAAGGTAAGAAAAATCTTGTTTCCACAATGCTCAAGCGGCTGCTAGGAAAGATGTGGAGAGAGCTTCTGGAATTTTGCAAGCCCAGTTTGCTATTGTGAGAGGACCGGCTAAATGTTGGGATCAAAAGATCCTTTGGTACATCATGAACGATTGTGTGATCATGCATAATATGATCATCGAGAATGAGCGTGAGCAAGATTTAGACTATTCTCGGTATGAGTTGATGGGACATCCCGTGCGAGTGTGGAGGAGGGCTGCGAGCGTGGCCCGCTTTGTTGTCTCGTATCATACCATCCGACGTACCGAAACACATGATAAACTTTAAAAGGATATAGTCGAGGAGTGGTGGTCATGGAATGGGCAACATAATTAATTTGATGTTGTATTGTTCATGAACTATTTGTTGCATTGAAGATATACTATTTGTTTGAGCTGTAATAATAATTGAATTATTTATTGTTGATTTATTTTGTGTGTGTTTGATCTTCTTGGTTCTATGTTTGAGTGGGAAATGTTTTTTGTGCTGGGCGCGCGCGTTTGAATTTAGCGCGCCTGGAGCACTACCTGCGGCGCACAATATTATATCACTTCTGGTAAAGCAAAACACCAACCCAGTGCTCTAAAATGCTATTTCAGCTCTGCAAAAAAAAAAAAAAAAAGCGTCCCGCGCTACCGCAGCGCTTTTGTTGGAGATTGGAGATGATCTTAAGGTGAGAAATGACACAGTGGACAGAAGGATCTCGGCATGCACTTGAAATTTCTACCGAGGTCGTCGGAAACGCCCCCGTGCACGGTGCCTCAGATCAGATGCATCGCTTGGCCTGCCTCCTTGTATTGGTAGTCATGAAGGCGAGTCCAGATGGTGTACGCAACCGAAGCTCACCGGGGCGGAAGCTCGGAGCATGCATGACCAGACCAGCACGCCGGACTGACCGGACGCGGACACGTTGACGTTGAGCCGCTCTTCCTGCGCGCGCGGCGCTGAAGGTGACAATGTAGCTTAGCGCGCACGGGGGCCGGGACCGCGCCGTGGACTGGACACTGCGCGATGTATGCTGCCTCGTTGCCCAGGCGCACGGCCCCCCTGCTTCCGGCCTGACGTACGTACGACGGGATCAACGACGTGCGCGCACAGCACCGTCGTCCTCCACTCGGACACGGGGTGGAGCTCCAGTCCGTTGGAACCCGTGGAGGTGTTAGCGACCCTGACGGTGCGGACCCACAAGTCAGCGGGCCACACCAGGAGGAGGCGCGGCCCCCAACCCAAGGTACACGGGCCTCGAATGGACCACGGCCCAGCCACGCTCTACTTAACCCTGGAGCGACGAGGAGATCAACATCCAGAGGATCAAGGCAGCGGCGGCTCGGCTCTTTCCCCTTTCCCCTTCTTCCTTCTGCGACGAACCCTAGTCCACAATTCTTGTAATTCGCCTCTGTAATCGCCACCTATATTGCTATTGATCGAGAATACTAGTAGATCCTATCATCTGGTATCAGAGACACCAACCACCACCCTCCCCGCTCCGCCCTGGCGCATCTCATCGAGACGCGCGGTCTCCGTCAAGCTCGCGAAGCCATGGATCCCGGCGTCTCTGCCTTCCTCTCCCGCTTCGAGACCAAGATCGAGGCCGCCATCGACGGCCTCACCAAGGCGCAACAAAACACGGCGACGAAGATCGACGATCTGCTCAGCTGACGCCCAGATCTCGAGCGACGCGTCGCAGATCTCAGTGATGCGGTAGCAGCTCTTCAGGCAGCGCCTCAACCACCACTGACGGAGCCGAAGGTCCAGCAGCCGCCCGCAATCACACCGCAGCCACCGGGCGACCACATCGGCACCTCGGCAGGCGCGGCCGGCAACAATCAGGGGCCCCATGGCCACGGCGTCACCATCAATCCCCGGGGGTCCTCGGCGGTGCCACATCTGGTGCCGCCACTGCCCCCGGCATCTGGTCAGTACGATTCCCTGATTCCTTCATCTGTAGTGCTATCGCCTTTTACTCATGCAAGTCAATTTCTCTCGGGGCTGGGTCAAGCACACCCGTCGATCACCTTCCCTCAGTTCTCTGGCGAAAATCCAAACCTATGGAAAACATTGTGCGAACAATACTTTCACATGTTTGGAATTCTGCCATCGTTTTGGGTGCCTATGGCATCCCTCAATTTTTCCGGTTCAGCTTCAATTTGGCTTCAGTCAATTCAGAAACGGCTCGATGAGCTGGACTGGGAGTCCTTTACATCCCTCTTGTGCACCCGCTTCGGGCGAGATCGACATCAAATGTTGATCCGACAGTTTTACACTGTCCGCCAGACCACCACTGTCACGAATTACATTGAACAGTTTGAATTGATTATTAACCATTTGAGTTCGTATTCGGATTCTATTCACCCATTTTACTTTCTCACCCGTTTTGTCGAGAGCTTGTGGAAGGATATTCTCGCTGTTGTGCTGGTCCAGCGACCACCTGATCTGGACACGGCATGCGCGCTCGCGCTGTTGCAAGAAGAAGTAGCAGAAGGCGCGTTCGGGTCCCTCCCGCGGCCACCAGAGCCGGGCGTGCGTACGGCCCTGCCCCTTCCGCCGCCACCAACAACTCCAGCACGCCCTGTACCTGCTGCCCCCGCAGCAGATCGACGAGGACGAGCGGCGGCGCGCCGTCTGGCGAAACTCAAGACCTGCGCGACTACGACGGCAGCGCTGGTTATCTTCAAGTGCGGCGAGCACTGGGGACACGATCATGTGTGCCCCACATCCGTGCAGCTCCACGTTGTAGAGGAACTCCTGGAACTCTTCGGCATCGACGACAGCATCGACTCCTCCCCTGCGGCCCCGACAACTAAGACAGTGATGGTGATCTCCCGCTAGGCCCTTTCCGGCGGCGTCTCCGCACAGGCATTTCAGCTTCGCGCATGGATTCAAGGTCAGGAAGTGCTCATGCTGGTGGACTCTGGTAGCTCCACCTCCTTCATCAACCACACACTTGCCGCGAAGCTGTCAGGAGAGCGACCTCTACCACGCGCTTGCAAGGTCCGTGTTGTTGAAAGTGCAACTAATCCCCGGGTGGTTTTGGTAATTAATAACAACATATATATCATTGAACTAATCATTTCTTGAGAATATTTCAGAAAGTTCAGTGATATGGGTATGGCAATGACTGATGATGTGGACCCCTCAAAATGCTAAGGAAAACATTGGCAAAAAGCTCAAGACTCCATTTTTGGTTTAGTGATCCAAGATCACATTGAGTCCATAGGAAAGCCAATACTATTAAAAGGGGATGAGGTTATGATGATGATCTGGTTGCTCTAAGTGCTTAGTGATTTATCTCTCAAACTATCAGCAATCTTTCATTCCAACATAAACTCATAAGTAATCTCGGTCCCACCGATTCCAAACCCAGTCACACCGAGATGAACCACCTCAGCCATATAGCCCAAACCCTAAGAATCTCGGATTTTCCGATTCCAAACTCGGTCATACCGAAATTGGTGTTGCCAAGCTTCTGTAACCTTCTGTACTCAAATCGGTGTCACCGAGATGAGAAAGTCGGTCCCACCGAGATTGGCAAACCCTAGACTTTGGAAGAATCGGACTAACCGAGATTGTATTTTCGGTCCCACGAAAATCCCAACGTTCTAAGATTTGAACTTTCGGTCCCACCGAGTTGTCAACCGGTCCGACCGAGATTGGTCAAATGTGTGTAGCAGTTGGATTTTGTGTGGAGGCTATAAATACCCTCCACCTCCTCTTCATTCGTGGAGAGAGCCATCGAAAGAACTACCACTCCTACCTTATATTTACGAGAAGAAAACTACCTACCCTTGTGTTGAGATCAAGTTGCTCCACTCCCACCATATGAAACTTGATTTCTAGCCTTCCCAAGTTGCTTTCCACTCAATCCTTTCTTCCACCACAGCCAAATCAGTGAGGAGAGTTGAGTGTTGGGGAGATTATCATTTGAAGCACAAGAGCAAGGAGTTCATCATCACCAACCCCATCTATTACCTTTTGGAGGTGGTGCCTCCTAGATTGGTTAGGTGTCGCTTGGGAGCCTCCGTCATGATGTGGAGTTGAACCAAGGAGTTTGTAAGGGCAAGGAGATCGCCTACTTCGTGAAGATCTACCCGAGTAAGGCTAGTCCTCCGTGGGCGTATGCCATGATGGCATAGACAAGGTTGCTTCTTCGTGGACCCTTCGTGGGTGGAGCCCTCCGTGGACTCTCATGGCCGTTACCCTCCGTGGGTTGAAGTCTCCATCAACGTGGATTGACGATAGCACCACCTATCGGAACCACGAGAAAAATCTCCGTGTCTCCAAATTGCGTTTGCTCTTCTCCACCTCTCATTTACTATCGTGCAATTTACTTTCCGCTGCCACAACTCTAGAATTGCATGTGTAGGGTGATACTTGACTTGGTTATCATTGTGAACTTGCTAAGAATCTACTCCAATCAAAAGGCAAAATTTTAAGTTGTCAAGTAGTCTAATCACCCCCTCTAGACATACTTCCGATCCTACAAGTGGTATCGAGCTTTGGTCTCCATTGGATTGGTTTCCATTGCATTGGACTCCATAAGCTTGGTTTCACAACCTAGGAGAGTATGGCGTCTAGTGAGGTAATTTTAGTAGAGGTCCTTACTTTGATGGTTCAAACTTTGCTAGTTGGAAGCATAAAATGAAAATGCATATTCTTGGACATAACCCCGCCGCATGGGGCATTATTTGTGTTGGCTTGCAAGGGAGTTCTTGAAGAAGGAAAAGTTCGGATCGTGAAGCTCTGCGGATGAGTTGCGGATGTTCTGAACAATGCTCAAGCTTGTGACATTCTCTTCAATGCTTTGTGTCGAGGAGTTCAACAAGATCAGCCGTCTTGAGAATGCAAAAGAGATTTGGGATACTTTGGTGAAATGCACGAAGGTACCGAGTCCGTGAAGGAATCAAAGCTAGATGTTCTTCAAGGTCGACTTGACAAGTTCAAGATGAAGGAAGGTGAAGAGTCGCTGAAATGTACTCTAGGCTTGCTCTCATCACCAATGAGATGGCAGGCTTAGGAAGCGAAGAAATGACCGACCGATTCATCATCAAGAAGATTCTCGAGCTTTGGATGGAAAGTATGACACCGTGTGCACTTTGATCCAAATGATGCCAAACTACAAAGATCTCAAGCCTACCGAAGTCATTGGAAGGATTGTCGCTCATGAGATGACACTAAGATAAGGAAGAGCTTCACAACAAGTCAAGTGGTGCTTACAAAGCTGCAGCTGAAGCTCCCACAACCTCAAGTGACAAGCTAGTTTCCAATGAAGAGATAAGCCTAATGGTGAAGAACTTCAACAAATTCTACAAGAGTAGAAGCAAGGAAAGAAGCTCAAAGTCTAGATCATATGATGAAAAGAGATCTTCTAGTCGTGATCGAAACTGCTACAATTGTGGAAGACCCGGACACTACTCAAATGAGTGTTCAACTCCCCACAAGAGAAGAGAAGAATCTCCAAGAAGAAGAAGCTCAAGAGAAGAGTCGCCTCGAAAAGAGAGAAGGAGTAGAGATGATCGTTATGAGCGAAGATCCTCTCGGAGAAGCAAGGATTCGGAAAGGAAAGACAAGTCATCAAGGAGCTACACAAGAAGAAAACATCAAGCTCATGTTGGTGAATGGGTTTCGGCTCCGACTCGACAATCACTCGAAAGAAGCTATCACTCCAACTCGAAATGATCAAGATGAAGGTGTTGCGGTCTTGCTCTAGTGTCCTCCAACTCCAACTCCTATGACATATTTGATTCACCAAATGAGGGAATTGGAAGATGCTTCATGGCAAAAGGCCCCAAGGTATCACATCCTGAGTTTATTGACTTTGATAGTGATGAGGATGACTTGCTTGGTGGAGATGAGCTTTTACATGATAAATCTAGTGAGCTTAGTAATGATGAACATGCTAGTAGTCTTTATAGTCGAGAAGAGTCGAATGACAATGCTATGAAGGAGATTGAGCGTCTAACTAAAGAACTAAACACTCTTAAGTTAGCTCATGAAACAACTCAAGAAGATCATAGAGAGCTCCTAAGATCTCATGAGAAGCTACGCTCGAGAAGCTCAATCTAGAGCAAGAACATGAGTTTCTAAAAGCTATCAATGACGATCTTGAAAGAAGAGTTCTTCATATCTTGCCAAGCGACTTCTCTTGTCTAATTTCTTGCCACCTATCAAAACTAAGCATGACAAGCATAAGAAAAATTCTTCATCTAGTAGTAACAATAATCATGCTAAATCAAATGTTGTTACTTCTAGTAATTCTCTTGATTCCACTAACAATGTTTCAAGCCAAGTTTCACTTGAGCAAGAAAATAGTCTATTGAAAGGAATTATAGAAAGGTGTCTACAAGAGTCTTGCGGAAGCAAGAGCTTTGAGAAATTGTTCGCAAACAAGGAAGACAGGAAGAATCAAGGAATTGGATTTGAGCGAAAGTTCAACGCCGAAGGTGTTGAATGGGAAGAAGGTCAATATCCCACTCCAAAGTTCGTCTCTCAAGAGGAGAAGTATGATCCTACTTCTTCCAATGAGGAACAAGCTCAAGATGACCTTCCACCACAAGACCACAAGCTAAAAGGCAAGGACAAGCTTCAAGAGGAGATTGATGCATTCATTGAAGCACCCAAGGCCATGGTCAAGTGGGTTCCCAAGGCAACTTCAAGTTCTACTTCGACAAGCTCAACTACTACACCAAGGATTCCCATCAAGATGATGTGGATCCCGAAGAAGAAGAACTAGAGAGTTCTTGAGGGTGACTCCGCCAATATACTTCATTCACATTCATTTGGCAAGAACCTGTGCAATCAACTTCCACATCTTGCACTTGTTCATGGAGTCACAAACCCTCATGTTGGTAAGTCAAGGGACAAGGTAATCATTGCTTTCATGGACACCATCTATTGTGTACTTCAATCTATGTCCATGGATATCCTTGTTTGTTCCTTGTGGGACTAACCCATGTAGGTATTGAAAGTGCCGAATCCAAAGGATTGCTCCCAACTCTTGATGATCTTCATCAACATTGAGCATCCACATCTTCAACATCTACATGAAGTCTTCAACGACAACCCAAGGTTAGTTTGACCCTGTAAAAGGGGTTCTCACATCAAGGGGGAGCTTTGCTCTAAAGAAATGAGCTAAAGCATCTTCTAACGATGTGAACACATCAATGCTTTATGGAAAAGTGGTAACCCCACTTGTGCTTAAACGATGAGTATGACCTATGATCAAATGTTCTCATTTGACTCCTAAGTCAATATACTCATATATAGATGACCTAGTCATCGCCAAATTGTGTGCTAGCTGCTAAGTGTTTTGTTTGTGCATGTTTGACACATATTTCATTTGCTATCTTATTGTGTGAGCATGTTGGATGCATGATTTTATCCATTCGAGGACATCCATTTGTTGCTTTGGTCTTTTGGTTTTCTTTCTTTTGACCAAATGGATGGACAAGAATGCCTAAGTTCCTCCCCTAGCTATCTATGCTTTCTTGTCTCAAACTCTATTCATGCTTATATCACAAACTTTGAACAAGACTTTTTCGGACAGACCGAGTGAGGAGCACTCGGAGCCACCGATCCGTCAAAAGCCTAACTTCCAAAACCTTCTAAGTACTTTCGGTCAAACCGATATACTCAAATCGGACAGACCGAAATCACTTGGATTGATCTAGGTTTTCACCTCGGTGAAACCGAGTTTCAAATTTCGGCGTGACCGAAGTGTGTAACTGCACGCAGTTAACCATCTCGGTCCCACCGAGTTTTCAAACTCGGTCCCACCGACAGCCGAAGGGTATATATACCCGAGGACAGCGCGCGTTGATTACTTCTTCAAAACGCCCTGCTCTCAAACCCTTCGCTGCCGTCGCCTTGGTCTCCGGATCGTCTCCGCCTTCACCTGTGCGCCCTCGCCGCGGGTCTCCATCGCCGTCAACGGTCTTTCTCATCGCGCCGTTGCCGCCGTAGTGAAGCTCCACCGCATTGGGTGAGTTTCATCCCTCTCGTGCTCCAACCGCTGATTCAATGCACGATAGGTGTTGTCAATATTCTTGCCAAGATTGAAATCCTTCTATCCAGCCGTTTAGATCATAGAACAAAATTCGAGTGAAAATTTTAGGGTTAGGTTTCCGCCGAACACATCTCGGTGTGACCGAATCGACATTCTCGGACTGACCGATTTGGCCTCTGGCCATTGCACTGCACTTTTCGGTGAAACCGAGTTGTGCAAATCGGTAAGACCGAAGTGTGAATTTAGTGAAACCCTAGTGCTCTCGGCTAGACCGAAACCAATTTCGGTCCAACCGAAAGTGGTGTATGTGGTCTGTTTAGACACTTCGGTTTCACCGAATTTATAGACTCGGTCAGACCGACATGTATTCTGTGAAAACCTAAAACTAAAGTTTGAACTCATTCTTTTTGCAAAATCCTCTGCAGTTTGTGATAACTCTTCTATTCTGCCTATGCCTATTCTATTCACAGGTTGTCAGTCATATACGATGGAAGTGACGGTCGAACAGGTCGAGTTGCCGTTGAGATTCTGAGGCGGTGACAAGTCGAAGAAAGCAGTTTTCAGATGATGGAGAGAAGCACTCCAAGTGGACTGACTGCAGCAGCTACCAGGGCAGGAGGAAGAGGAATTCTGATGAGGAGGATTCAGACTTTGTTGCAGATGAGGAGATAACTTCTAAGCCAAAAAGGCAAGTGGTTGCCAAGGGCTATCAAGGGCAACAGTCAAAGAAAGGCACAAGCAAGGTAAAGAAATCCACTGCTGCAAAGAGGCTCAGCATGGAAGAAGAAACCTCCAGCAAGATCAAGAAAACTTCCAAGAGGAAGAGGCTAGTTCATGAAGAAGCTGATGATGATGATTCTGATGAGGAAGCACCCCAGCCACCTCAGAAGCAGAAGTTGATGGGAGATGCCATCAGGGCAGGAGCACCCACAAAAGCTAAGCCATCAGCTCAAGCAAAGGCAGCCCAAGCCAAACCTGCTGCCAAGCCAAAGAAGACTGTGAGGAACATACACCTTGAGAGAAGAAGAAGGATGATGTGCCACTGCGAATCGATGATGAGGCTCATGTTTTCTTGAAGCTCGCATGAAACTGCCGATTCATAATGATGCTCATCCTCGGCGAAAATATGAAGGAAAGGAAGGACAAAGGACTCGGGCTATGGAGGCAAGTTGATCCATATGCCACCGGAGAAGGACAGCAGATTGACTCAAGATTCCACACGAGAGAGCAACAAGACTTTTATGAGGCGGTGCTCATGGATAAGAAGCCAATTATTCTTGACACGGATATGTTATTTGGAAATACATCGGCGAGTGAAAACACAGAGACTACTTCCCACATGTGCATGAAAGCTTCACTTGCTTGTGGGATTGCGAGTTTGTTGGTCGGTATTGCTTGGAATGATGAGATGATCATGCGGTTCTATGCCACCGCACACTTCTATCCGGATGGCGAATTGTATGGATGATGAAGGCGTAGATTCCATTCAACTGTTGAAGAATGGAGAGCATTGCTGAATGCTCGATATCAAAGGAAGATGATGTTGATGTCTATGGCATTCCAAAGAAGAATCACGAGTCTATGAAGAACATGTACAATGAGGTACCGAGAAGGATGTAGAGATATGGAAGCTTGGTTGATCTATTATCTTGAGCAGGTCTCCCAACCACCAACACCATTACGAGGCATACTTTGATGCCTAAGTCGAGAGACCACCGCATGATAAGAGGGTATTCTATCAACATGCTGCACATTCTAGATCGAAGACACCTTTTAAGGTGATGGACACGATAGTAGAGACTATCAAGAGGACAGTGACAGAGACCGAAGAGGTCGTGTGGGTTTGCTCCGCATATTCGGATGCTCATTAATGCCAAGTTTGGCACGGACACCTACCTGTTGGATAGACCCCACTTGCCACTGCAGCTGAACACGAAGATAACGAAGTTGTGATGGTGAGGATGCTCCCACATCTGTAGAAGGACATGCTAAGTCTGAAGCTGCCAAACAAGCTAAAGCTGGGAAGGAAAGACAAAGCCCAAGAGCGTTGAGAACAACTTCTTGAAGCCACTCGGAGAATTGAGCTACGCTTTGGCCAGCATAGTGCGATCTCGGAGAGCCTTGAGAGGATAGTTGAAGATAAGTTCCATGCTCGGGCGTCAAGTGATCAAGTCAGTCACCGTCAACAAGCTTGAGGCGGACATCGAGGAAGCTAAGAGGAGAAGGCAGAGCTCATGAGGGAGATGGAAGGTGATATGGTCGGGATGACTATGAGCAGCTGCTTCTTTGTGCCCACAAAGCCCAGATCAGCTGCTATTCGAAAGGAGAACCTGGGCTACTACATCAGCACCTCCTACAGCTCCGTCGGTTCGGCACCAGCTCGATATCCACTCCTCCAGCTCCACAGACTTCAGCGAAGCTTTGCAGATGCAGCTATCTCCACTCCATCGACGCAGCAGAGCCGCCGGCAGAGTCCCGAGTGACGATTAGCTCTATACCTTCGAACTTTTGGTAACTTGTTGCCAAAGGGGAGAAAGTGTATAGATCATAGGGCTTCGAGAGAGAGAGTGCTCGTTTTTGCTCGATTGCTCGTTTTTGCTCTTTCGTTTGCGGTTTTCCTTGAGATATTTTTGAGTTCTTTGAGACATTTCGTGTGTTTGATACTCGTTTGCTCGATCTTGATGAGTGCTTGATCATCTTGTGCTTAATGTGTGCTTGATGCTTATCATATTCCATTCATATCTTGTATGATCACTTACTCATGTCTTGGTGATTGGGTGCATGTTATTCATTCTTATCATTTTGTGCGCTCCACCAAGATGTATGTGACATGGAAGAGTAACCCATGATCCTAATCGATTGTGCATTTGCATTCAAGCAAATCTTAAATAATGCACAAATTTAGGGGAGCTCTTGCTTATCACATACTTCTCAAAGCGACGATGTTATTCATTGATTATATCATTTGTCGAAGCTTTGATCTATATGTTGTCATCAATTACCAAAAAGGGGGAGATTGAAAGTGCAACTAATCCCCGGGTGGTTTTGGTAATTAATAACAACATATATATCATTGAACTAATCATTTCTTGAGAATATTTCAGAAAGTTCAGTGATATGGGTATGGCAATGACTGATGATGTGGACCCCTCAAAATGCTAAGGAAAACATTGGCAAAAGCTCAAGACTCCATTTTTGGTTTAGTGATCCAAGATCACATTGAGTCCATAGGAAAGCCAATACTATTAAAAGGGGATGAGGTTATGATGATGATCTGGTTGCTCTAAGTGCTTAGTGATTTATCTCTCAAACTATCAGCAATCTTTCATTCCAACATAAACTCATAAGTAATCTCGGTCCCACCGATTCCAAACCCAGTCACACCGAGATGAACCACCTCAGCCATATAGCCCAAACCCTAAGAATTTCGGATTTTCCGATTCCAAACTCGGTCATACGAAATTGGTGTTGCCAAGCTTCATAACATACGTACTCAAATCGGTGTCACCGAGATGAGAAAGTCGGTCCCACCGAGATTGGCAAACCCTAGACTTTGGAAGAATCGGACTAACCGAGATTGTATTTTCGGTCCCACGAAAATCCCAACGTTCTAAGATTTGAACTTTCGGTCCCACCGAGTTGTCAACTTCGGTCCGACCGAGATTGGTCAAATGTGTGTAACAGTTGGATTTTGTGTGGAGGCTATAAATACCCTCCACCTCCTCTTCATTCGTGGAGAGAGCCATCGAAAGAACTACCACTCCTACCTTATATTTACGAGAAGAAAACTACCTACCCTTGTGTTGAGATCAAGTTGCTCCACTCCCACCATATGAAACTTGATTTCTAGCCTTCCCAAGTTGCTTTCCACTCAATCCTTTCTTCCACCACAGCCAAATCGGTGAGGAGAGTTGAGTGTTGGGGAGATTATCATTTGAAGCACAAGAGCAAGGAGTTCATCATCACCAACCCCATCTATTACCTTTTGGAGGTGGTGCCTCCTAGATTGGTTAGGTGTCGCTTGGGAGCCTCCGTCATGATGTGGAGTTGAACCAAGGAGTTTGTAAGGGCAAGGAGATCGCCTACTTGTGAAGATCTACCCCAGTAAGGCTAGTCCTCCGTGGACGTATGCCATGATGGCATAGACAAGGTTGCTTCTTCGTGGACCCTTCGTGGGTGGAGCCCTCCGTGGACTCTCGCAGCCGTTACCCTCCGTGGGTTGAAGTATCCATCAACGTGGATTGACGATAGCACCACCTATCGGAACCACGAGAAAAATCTCCGTGTCTCCAAATTGCGTTTGCTCTTCTCCACCTCTCATTTACTATACGTGCAATTTACTTTCCGCTGCCACAACTCTAGAATTGCATGTGTAGGGTGATACTTGACTTGGTTATCATTGTGAACTTGCTAAGAATCTACTCCAATCAAAAGGCAAAATTTTTAAGTTGTCAAGTAGTCTAATCACCCCCCCTCTAGACATACTTTCGATCCTACAGTTGTAGATGGGGGCGAGCTGGCATGTGTCTCTGAACTGCCAGCTTGTGCCTGGCACACCCAAGGCAGTTAATTCGTCACCGATATGAAGATTCTGGCACTTGGCACCTACGATGCCATCTTGGGGATGGATTGGTTGGAAGCAAACAACCCTATGACAGTGGACTGGCGTGCCAAGCTCATTGAGATCAAAAGTCCCAATGGTATCACCCATTTGCAAGGTCATGAAGCCCAATCTTCCGAGTGTTCAGTGATCAACATGTTGCAATTGCAGAATCTGTGCAGAACAGGAGCTATCACTCATATGGTGTATGTGTGTGCACCCTCCGCGGAGGAGAACAACTCAGATGCAGTACCAGCCAGCATACAACAAGTAGTCGATGATTTCTCCACAATATTTGGTGAACCAGTGGGATTGCCACCGCGGCGTGACTGTGATCACAAGATCCCGCTGATTCCAGGAGCTCAAACTGTCAACATACAACCTTACCGCCATAAGCCTGACCATAAAGATGAGATCGACGCGCAGGTTGCAGAACTGCTGCGTCAAGGAATCATACAGAAAAGCTCCAGCCCATTTTCCTCTCCAGTAATTTTGGTAAAAAAGAAGGATGGCACGTGGCGAATGTGCGTCGACTACAGGCATCTGAATGCAATCACAATAGTGCCCAAGTTTCCGGTGCCCGTAATTGAAGAACTTCTGGATGAATTACATGGGGCAATTTGGTTCTCGAAACTGGATCTGCGGTCAGGATACCATCAAATTCGGCTGGCAGCAGGCGAGGAGTACAAGACGGCATTTCAAACTCATTCAGGTCACTATGAATTCAAGGTGGTTTCTTTTGGGTTGGCTGGGGGGCCGGCCACGTTCAACGGAGGCCTCCATACCACACTCCGGCCCCTACTCCGACACTGTGTGTTGCTCTTTTTCGACGACATTCTCGTCTTCAGTAAAACTCTGGAAGATCATGCCAGTCACCTGCGACAAGTATTCCAACTGCTTCAGCGAGATCAATGGAAAGTGAAGCTCTCCAAGTGCAAGTTTGGTCAAAAGCAGCTGTCCTATCTCGGCCATGTCATCGGTGAAAAGGGCATGGCCACAGAACCCAGTAACATTCAAGCGGTGAGCACATGGGCGACTCCAACGGACACGAAAGGGGTGCGAAGTTTCTTGGGCTTGGCTGGCTATTACAAACGTTTCGTGAAGAACTTTGGTGTGATCGCTCGACCCCTCTTCAACCTGTTAAAGAAGGGGGTCCCCTTTGTCTGGACAAGCAATACAGACACAGCCTTCCAGTTACTCAAGCAGCAGCTAATCTCAGCACCGGTTCTTGCCCTACCCAACTTTCAAGAGCAGTTTGTTGTGGAAACGGATGCTAGTGACAAGGGAATCGGAGCTGTCCTACAATAGAAAGGGCACCCCATCGCTTTCATGAGCAAAGCTCTGTTGCCATGTTATCAGGATTTGTCAACTTATGAAATGGAGTTCTTGGCAGTCATCGTCGCAGTGGACCAGTGGAGACTATACTTACAACATGCAGAGTTTGTGATATATACGGATCAGAAGAGTCTGGTTCATCTGGAGTAGCAAAGACTCACCACTCCTTGGCAACAAAAAGCTTTTACTAAGCTCTTGGGCCTTCAATACAAGATCAGAAACAAAAAGGGCTCGGAAAACACGGCCGCAGATGCTATGTCTCGTGCTAACCCTTCAGCGATGCTATCTGCATTAACTGTCTGTCAGCCTGCCTGGTTGGAAGACATCAACAACAGCTATAACAGCAACCCCAAGCCCAACGCTTGCTCGAGCAGCTCGCGGTACGACCAGACCCAAAGGGCAGATTCACGCTGCAACAGGGCATCCTGCGTTTCCGAGGACGCATATGGCTGGGTGGATCAACGGCAATGCAGCAACAGATCATTGGCGCATTCCATGATAGCCCGCTAGGAGGACACTCAGGCTACCCGGTTACATATCGTAAGATTCGCCGCCTGTTCGCGTGGCCTAAAATGAAAACTCACGTGCAACAGTATGTGCAATGCTGCCCGGTATGCCAACAAGCAAAACCAGACAAAGCAGCTTCTCTAGGTCTTCTGCAGCCTCTACCAGTGCCGAAAGAGCCCTGGGATCTTATCACTATGGATTTTATGGATGGACTGCCACAATCTGGGAAACACAACTGCCTCTGGGTCATCATGGATAAGCGAACCAGATATGCTCATTGAGGGAGTCCTGGACTAGGGGGTGTCCGGATAGCCAAACCATCACCGTCGGCCGGACTCCAAGACTATGAAGATACAAGATTGAAGACTTCGTCCCGTGTCCGGATGGGACTTTCCTTGGCGTGGAAGGCAAGCTTGGCGATACGGATATGTAGATCTCCTACCATTGTAACTGACTCTGTGTAACCCTCTCCGGTGTCTATATAAACCGGAGGGTTTTAGTCCGTAGGACGAACAACAATCATACAATAGGCTAGCTTCTAGGGTTTAGCCTCCTTGATCTCGTGGTAGATCTACTCTTGTACTACCCATATCATCAATATTAATCAAGCAGGAGTAGGGTTTTACCTCCACCGGGAGGGCCCGAACTTAGGTAAAAACATCGTGTCCCTTGTCTCCTGTTACCATCCGCCTAGACGCACAGTTCGGGACCCCCTACCCGAGATCCGCCGGTTTTGACACCGACATTGGTGCTTTCATTGAGAGTTCCTCTGTGTCGTCACCCATAGGCCCGATGGCTCCTTCGATCATCAACAACGACGCGGTCCGGGGTGAGACTTTTCTCCCCGGACAGATCTTCGTATTCGGTGGCTTCACACCGCGGGCCAATTCACTTGGCCATCTGGAGCAGATCGAAAGCTACACCCCTGGCCATCAGGTCAGATTCGGAAGTTTGAACTATACGGCCAACATCCGCGGAGACTTGATCTTCGACGGATTTGAGCCTGGCCAGCGCGCCCGCCTTTATCACGATGGTCATGATTTAGCTCTGCCGCCGGACAGTGCCCTGGAGGCCGCACAAGGGTCCGCTCCGACCTTTAGCTCGGAGCCGACTGCGCCGATCGAGGATGGGTGGCTGGACGCCGCCTCGGAGGCTGTTACCTCTACGGCGATAGAGCCGAATACCGACCCTGTCCCTTGTGAAGCTCGTGACTCCAAGGTGCCGGACTCCTCTCCGGACCCTGAGCCTTCCGCGCCCCTGCCAATCGAATCCGATTGGGCGCCGATCATGGAGTTCACCGCCGCGGACATCTTTCAGCACCTGCCTTTTGGCGACATCCTGAATTCGCTAAAGTTTCTCTCTTTATCAAGAGAGCCCTGGCCGGATTATGGTCAGAATGGTTGGGATGCGGACGACGAAGAAATTCAAAGCCCACTCACCACCCACTTTATAGCCACTGTCGATGACTTAACCGATATGCTAGACTTCGACTCCGAAGACATCGACGGTATGGACGACGATGCCGGAGATGACCAAGAACCAGCACCCACAGGGCACTGGAAGGCCACCTCAACTCACGATGTATATATGGTGGATACACCTAAAGGAAGCGATAACGAGGAACAACGGGACGCTGCGAAGGATAATTCCCTCGAAAAACAGCCGAAACGGCAACGCAAGCGCCGCCAAAAGTCCCGCCTCGACAACGACAACACCCATACAGACCCAGCCATAGAGCAGGGCGAACTGGTGGATGACGAACATGCCCCGAGCAACCATCTGAACAGGATGAATTGGATAAGCAATCCATCCCCGACGAAAACAACAGTCCGGATGATCTCACGCCGGACACATCGCTGGAGCAAAAGAACCTCCACAAAAGGCTCGTCGCCACTGCACGAAGTCTGAAGAAGCAGAAGCGGAAGCTCAAAACAGCGGAAGACGTACTCAGAATGAGATGGAGCAAAGTACTCAAGACCGCAGACAAATACGGCGATAGTCGCCAAGCAAAAAGCTACCCGAAGCACAAACTACTGCCCGAATTTGACGAGGAGGCCGTAGAGCCCCCACAATCAAAAAACAAAGAGGCCGCCCGGTCGGATAGACGACCACATGGCAAACAAAGAGCGGCAAGCGGCACCGCACACAAGCCGGCACGTGATCCATATAAGGATCCTCGCAAAGAGGACGGCCCGGTTAGGTCCATCTATGGGCCAAGAAAGCAAGCTCCAGAAAGCAAAACAACACGTCGAGTATTCGAAAATCACGGCACACCCAAATACAGGGGCGCCGCACACCCCCTATGTTTCACAGATGAGGTGCTGGATCATGAATTTCAGCGGGATTCAAGCCCGTAAACATGGAGGCATACGACGGAACAACAGACCCCGGAGTCTGGATTGAGGATTACATCCTGCACATACATATGGCTAGAGGAGATGACCTCCACGCCATAAAATACTTACCCCTCAAGCTCAAAGGGCCAGCCCGGCATTGGCTCAAAAGCTTCCCAGAAAATACCATTGGAAGTTGGGAAGAGCTCGAGAATGCGTTTCGGGCAAATTTTCAGGGGACTTATGTCCTCCCTTCGGATGGAGACAATTTAAGTCACATAACCCAACAGCCCGGAGAGTCAGCCCGCAAATTCTGGAACAGGTTCCTCACCAAAAGAACCAAATAGCCGACTGTCCGGACGCTGAAGCCTTAGCAGCCTTCAAACATAACATCCGAGACGAATGGCTCGCCAGACACCTCGGGCAGGAAAAGCCAAGAACAATGGCCGCACTAACAGGCCTCATGACCCGCTTTTGCGCGGGAGAGGATAGCTGGCTGGCAAGATGCAGCACCAGCGACCCAAGTACATCCGAGGTCAGGGATGGAAACGGGAAACCACGACGCAGAAAGGACCAGCGCCGGACTAAGGGAAATGGCCCAAAGAGCACGGCAGTCAACGCCGGGTTCAAAAGCTCTCGGCAGAACAACAAAACATTGCCTCTCAAGGACAACAGTGACGAGCTATCCAACCTAAACAAAATCTTGGACAAGATATGCCAAATCCACAGCACCTCGGGAAGCCTGCAAACCATACCCACAGAGATTGTTGGGTCTTCAAACAGTCCGGCCAACTTAACGCTGAACACAAGGGGCTCGAAACACCAAGTGAGGACGATGACGAACTCCACAAGCAGAGCACCTGCAAACAAAGGAATTTCCCACAAGAGGTCAAAACAGTAAACTCACTTCATGTGACAACAGCAAAATAGAGCGGCGCCCATTAAAATACGCTACCAGACGGTCCACCCCAATGAGTCCCAACCTTTGGATGTCAAAAGCAATCACTTTCGGCCATCAGGGTTACTCCGGAAGTATCCAGAACGCAGGATGGACTGCCCTGATATTAGATCCTATAATCGATGGTCTACAATTTACACAAGTCCTAATGGACGGCGGCAGTGATCTAAACCTACTATATCAGGATACAATCCGCAGAATGGGGATAGACCCAACCAAAATACGCCATAACAACACTTCCTTTAAAGGAATGATGCCAGGCCCATATGCCCATTGTACGGGCTCTCTACCACTAGAAGTTGTGTTCGGCTCATCCGACAACTCCCGTCGCGAAAAGTTAGTCTTCCACATCGCCCCGTTTAAAAGTAGCTATCAAGCACTGTTGGGAAGCGAAGCTTTCGCTCGCTTTAACGCAATACCGCATTACGCATCTCTTACACTTAAAATGCCCGGTCCATGTGGCATCATCTCATTAAAGGGAAACCTCGAGTGTTCCTTGAATACGGAAGAAAGTGAGACTGCCTTGACAGCCACACATTAATCCGGCTTTGCTGATCAAAGCACCCAAACAGGTCATTCAGATCCCGGACACGGTTAGGCAAGTCCGGCACAAATAAACAAGGGGCTTACTAGCCGCGTCCCCCCTTACAAGGGGCTGCACGCATGTACAATAAGAGACAATAAAGCTCAACTTTATTCTTTTTTGACTTATACTCTGTTTATACATTTTTCGCACGATCTTTTTTTAAAACTAAGTTCTTCTCTTTTACAGATTAACACCGTGCTACACCCGTCCAGGATACGGCACAACGGAGACACAGACGCAGACGTGCAGTAGGGACCCGTTGCAAGGATTCTTTTCTGATTAAGACCCTGCGTAAACCTTTCTTACTGTCTCTTGTTGATACACATCCCCGGGTTTCTCACCATAACCGAGGAGGAAGCTGGCGTTTTGGCATCGGCCGCGTCAGAAATTTTTGCGTGTACCTGGACACTAGGGGCTTAGGGCATTGTTCTGCCCGTTTTCATAAATACCGAATACCTTAGGGAGTGTTCGGCGTCTCGAGTTAGGCCTTATATGCATCAGCTCCGAATCATGTCTTTGGTCAAATGTTGGGTTTGCCCGGCTGCTGTGTTTTGCTACCTTACGTTCCGCTATATCGGCTAATGCGGCACCAGGAGAACTACTGCAATTGTGCCCCGGTTCGCCCAGGTGAGCACCTCAGTAGAGAAAGCCAAAAACTGACTGTCATGATATAGCGAGAGACTGGTCAACCACTCGATCGACCACCGGAATGTTTAGAATTCCTCCGCTTTAACGAAGGACCGTTTCCCGGTCAGGCACATACGCACCCCAAAATTCGGAGAGCGCAGTGCCCCCAAGGGCTATATAGTAGCCGCACCATCGAACTCCTATGGCTAAGTGAAAGTGTTAAAGCATTATAGTCTGGTTGCCTAGTTTGCTATGCTATCACCTCTTTCACAGGACCAAGACGTTGGATTAAGTGTGAAAATGCGCTTTTTTTGCAAACACCCCCGCACTATGTGCGTGGGGGCTGAAGCCGAAGACTGCCATCTTTCAGGTTATATACACATATATGTTAACGGCCGCACAGGAGGTATTTCAACACTTGAACGCATAAGGATAAAAAGCCCTTATGTTATATTTGAAACATGGTTTCACAAATCATACATGTCATTTGAACATAACATTTTTCGAGCACTGCATCTCTATTAAACGAGCGCCCTGCAGGACTTCCTCAAAATAGTGCTCGACTGATAATCGGCTTCTGTCCGAATCCTGGGATGCAACGTCGGTGGCCTCCATCTCTGCCCAGTATGTTTTGACACGGGCGAGAGCCATCCGTGCACCCTCTATGCATGCCGACCGCTTCATCGCCTCGATATGTGGCACCGCATCAAGGAACTGCTGCACCAAGCCAAAATAACTCTTCGGCTCGAGCCTTTTTGGCCACAAATGAGCCACGACATCCTTCATGGCAAGTCCGGACAACCTATTCAGCTCAGCCCACTCGGCTAACCGATCGGTTAATGGAAGTGGACGCTCCGGACTATGGAATTGCGACTAAAAAAGCTCTTCCATTCCGTGATCCTTTTGGTCTCGGAAGTATGCGACTGCGTCTGTGGCACTTGCCGCCAAATTCAGATAAGCATCTTCCGTACCCCACAACTGGCCCAACTGAGCATACTTCGGATCCGTGAACTTCCTACGCAGCAGAACGGGCTTTCCAGCCACAATATCCCCGGCCTGACGTAGCTCCTCTTTTATAGCTATCATCGCAGAGCGGGCATCCTTGGCTTCGGCGGTGGCCTTCTTCAGGTCCTCTTTCTCCGCTCGGCGTTCTCTTTCAAGAAACTCATAGCGGTCGGTAGCATCCTTCAGCTTCATGGCCATTTCGGCCATTTCCTCCTAACGCGACCGAGTAGCCTGTTCGCTTTTAGCTCTTCGCCGCCTTCAAAGGCGAGCGATTACCTTTACTCGCTTGCTCCTTGGCTCGGGCAAGCTCATGAAAGGTCCTCCATAGCAGCGGCACCATCGCATTAAGCATACATGTTGTAAGGCACGGGCGTCAAGCTCCTTACGAGCATCCGCGAGAGCCACATACCTTGTGACTCGTCAAGTCGTTTATTGACCAACGTGATGTCCGCATCCATAGCGTCAAGTTGCCGCTTGATTCGGCAACTCTATCGGTCGGCTGGCCACGAACGCTCCGCCACCTTTATAGGAAGGGCGACATCTTACAACTGAGATTATGATCCTCAGCACGCTGTCGCTTTTGACAACGTACCGAGTCTCAGGGGCTACTATCCATACATGGCGCATTTTATGTGCAAAACTGTCAGAAGGTATATCATTTTCGCGTACCTCAAACCCCGTCAGTAAACTTCTGACGGCCTCATGCAACCCGCTCTCAGCGGATAAAATCCTTTCAATTCACCGTACCAATTAACATACGGTGATCTTCTGAGATAGACGCCCGCCCGAGCAGATCCTTCAGCTCCTCCGGCCATACACCAGTTGGTGCTGAACTCTCCGGCCCCGCCGGACTTGGGGAGACCCTCCGCGATGACACCTCAGGGTCGTCCGCCCCGCCTGACGGTGCGGCAGATGGAGGCGTTTCTCTCTCCATCATCTCCGGACGAAGATCCCCCGAAGATGAGCTCTGCTGAGAAGGGCTGAGATTCGAACTACAAGGTAAGAACTTCGTTTATCGTCAGAAATAAAAACAGGGATGTCCCTTATTACAAAACTCCCCTTTCTACTTACGGCTCGCTAGAGGGCTGATTTCCTTGGGGAAACAGTGCGACCGGGGCTCCTCCCGGCGCGGGACCCTCTGGTGAAGATTTCTTCCCCCGCTTTGAGGCCTTGGCCTCCGGATCTTCAGAAGCGGTCCTCTTCTCCCCTTGGAGGGGGGGGATTCTCGATCCCCCCTTCCTTAAGAGCCTCCTTAGCAGAGGCGGTAGCTTTCCTGTTCCCCCCTTCGCCCTCTTCCGAAGGCGCAGCCTCCAGCATCTTGGTTAACACTGGATCCGGCGTGGTCTCAGGGAGGGGGGCCGGACACCTTATTAACTTTGCTTTTGCTATCCATTCATGTTCAAGGGACAGCTCTTTAAAGGGCAAGTTTATGATAAATGTACGGATAGCATGTCCGGGCACAGGGCTACTTACTTGAGTATCTGGGCGATTGTAGCTCAGACCTGCGTCCTCGGTCAAGTCCGGACACATCTCTTGTGATCCGAAGAACAGTTTATACATCTCCACGGGCGTCGCACCCATGAAGTGTTGGAGAGCTCGCGGTCCCTCCGGATTGAATTCCCACAGGTAGAGGGGGCGACGTTTGCAGGGCAGAAGGCGCCGAATTAGCATGACCTGCGCCACTACAACCAGATTGATCTCCCTCTCTTGGAGGTCTCGAATACGGCCTTGCAACAGTGGTACGTCCTTGGACGGCCCCCAGTCAAGCCCTTTGTTGACCCATGACGCCAGCCGTTGTGGAGGGACCGAGCGAAAGGCAGGCGGCGCCACCCATCTGGGCCCCTGGGAGCGGTGATATAGAACCACTCCTGTTGCCACAAACTAAGCTCCTCTTGGAAAAAGCCCTCGGGCCATGGAGCGTCAGCCTTCTTGCTTATAACTGCCCCTCCGCACTCTGCCTGCCGCCCCTCGATCATCTTCGGCTCCACGTTGAAGGTCTTGAGCCACAATCCAAAGTGAGGGGTAGTGTGGAGGAAGGCATCGCATACAACAATGAATGATGAGATGTGGAGGATGGACTCCGGATCCAAGTCATGGAATTCCAACCCTTAATAAAACATGAGCCCCCTCACGAAGGGGTCCATCGGGAAGCCTAAACCTCGATGGAAGTGAGAAACGAACACCACGCTCTCACCAAGCTCGGGAGTAGGAATGACTTGCCCTTGGGCGGGCAGCCTATACGAAATTTCGCCGGTTAGATACCTGGCGTCTCTTAGCTTTAGCACATCTTCTTCCGTGACAGAAGAAGGCATCCACCGGCCTTGTAGGTCGGAGACGGACATTGTCGAAGGTCCGAAGCGCCTGAATCTTGAGCCTTGGGTGTTGGAACTCGGGGCGAGGGGCGGATTCGATTGAAGATTGAAGAAAAGGAACAGGCCTTGGTCTCGTTATAAAGGGGTTGAATACAAAGAGCCGTCCCCGTAACCGTTTGGGACTCGCCTTCGATGGAGGGGGCGTGCCAACGGGCGCGGTCGGGTTACCCACGCCCGTATTGATGAGAATCCCGGAATAAGGGGACACGATCTCTGCTTTGATAAGACGTGCCAAGGAAACCGCTTAAACGCGCTGAGGTGGAACAATAAAAACGATTCGAGTAAAGGCTTGGTCGTGGTGTGACGTCATGCCACGAAATACGTCAGCAGGTTGAACTTGTGTAAATATTATTCTCTCTACGGTGGAGTGTGGAATTTATTTTGCAGAGCTGGACACTATCCTGGTGTTCAAAATTTTCTATGAATTATTCGGAGGAGGAACCCACCTTGCAATGCCGAAGACAATATCGCGCGGACTCGT
The DNA here is from genome assembly GCA_021437245.1 of Aegilops speltoides. Classification (NCBI taxonomy): domain Eukaryota; kingdom Viridiplantae; phylum Streptophyta; class Magnoliopsida; order Poales; family Poaceae; genus Aegilops; species Aegilops speltoides. The sequence continues at coordinate 9,550,330 of CM038147.1, forward strand.
CGTCATTGAAGCCTGGTTGAGGGCTCCGAGGAGTCTGGACTAGGGGTGTCCGGATAGCCGAACTATCACCGTCGGCCGGACTCCAAGACTATGAAGATACAAGATTGAAGACTTCGTCCCGTGTTCGGATGGGACTTTCCTTGGTGTGGAAGGCAAGCTTGGCGATACGGATATGTAGATATCCTACCATTGTAACCGACTCTGTGTAACCCTAGCCCTCTCCGGTGTCTATATAAATCGGAGGGTTTTAGTCCCTAGGACGAACAACAATCATACCATAGGCTAGCTTCTAGGGTTTAGCCTCCTTGATCTCGTGGTAGATCCACTCTTGTGGGTGATCAGGTTTATCTGAAACTTCAACCTTACATTCAAACATCCATTGCCCCCCGGGAAAACCACAAGCTCTCTTTCAAGTTCTACGGACCGTTTCCCATCATCCAGAAGATCAACGCGGTGGCCTACAAACTACAGCTGCCACCGCAAGCCACGGTCCACCCCGCGTTTCATGTGTCCCAGCTACGCCGAGCTTTGTCACCTGGTACGACAGTTCAGCCCGAGCTTCCTTAGAACACTAATGATTTGGTTGTGCCTGGTGAGATCCTATAGTCTAAATGGCGCCGCAAGAATGGAGACATCATCGAGCAAGTCAAGGTCCGATGGACTGGCGCCTCTAACTTGGATGACACATGGGAAGACCGGCAAGCTCTGCAGGCTCGCTTCCCCCACGCAGCGGCTTGGGGTCAAGCCGCCACTCAAGGAGGAGGGGATGTTAGCGACCCTGACGGTGCGGACCCACAAGTCAGCCGGCTACACCAGGAGGAAGCGCGGCCCAGCCGCGCCAAGAAGCCCAACCCAAGGTACACGGGCCCCGAATGGACCACGGCCCAGCCACGCTCTACTTGACCCTGGAGCGACGAGGAGATCAACATCCAGAGGATCAAGGCAGCGGCGGCTCGGCTCTTTCCCCTTTCCCCTTCTTCCTTCCGCGATGAACCCTAGTCCACAATTCTTGTAATTCGCCTCTGTAATCGCCACCTATATTGCTATTGATCGAGAATACTAGTAGATCCTATCAGGAGGTCTGCAGGTGGTGTGGTGACACACGCGCGGAGGACCCGATCCGAAGGAGGAGGGCCGCGTCGACAGATGCCCCCCCCGGAGAGGAGAAAGATGACTCAGCATCGGGATCGCCGTTTGGGTGGTGCTTGCAGCTCAAGGAGGCGATCAACTCGACCTAGTCTTGCCTTGTGATCATGGTGTAGACCGCCGGTATGAGGTCGGCGGTAAGGATGCAGCACGCGTTGTCGATACCGTTCCTTCCTTGCCGTCCATAGCATCACGAGCTCGGGCTGCCCTCCGTCAACCGCGACCTAGTCACCCGTCGACCGCTCGAACATGCACATCATGTACCCATCACCGGAACAACGAAACAACCAACCGCATCGTCTTGACGTGACAACGTCCCGCGAGTCTGTGGCTCCGCATTTTGTCGAACAGCTTAGGGCATCTCCAACGCCGATCTGCAAACCTCTCGCATGCGTGCTGTCTGGATAGCGCAAGTCATCCAACATGAGGCGGTTTAGACATGGTTTCTCCCGTCAACCGGAGACAAATGTGGGGCTTTGCGGGAGTCCGGACCAATTTCATGCCCGCTTCTGACCACCCTGATCCATCAAAAAACCCCTCACCCCTCCTGCTCGCTTTCGGTCAGCACCGCTTTAGAGCGTCTGCGGCTGCATGCATGCCCGGCCAGAGCGAGACGCGACCGCTCACGGGCACCGACATTGAAGCGGCGCGCTGGCCAAGATAGCGTCGCTCGTGCCGCTTCTCGGTGCAGGCAAATGCCATGTGTTCAAATGACACGACGGCCGCCCGCCGTCCATCCGTCTGCTGCCCACATTGATGGCACGCGGTTGTGAGCTGTCTCCTCCAGCACCACCAGTCGGTCCCTCTACCGCCCACCATTGTTATATAAACCACTACCCCGGTCATAGCCGTAGTCATCCACCTCTAATCTCTCTCCGCACCACTCCCACCATGGATCCCTTCCCTGCCGAAGCTCGGAGACTAGCAACTCGTCTTGACGTGACAACGTTGCTCATCCGGGCGTGAAGAACGCCCGTGAGTCTGTGGGTTGGCATTTTGTCGAACAACTTAGGCCATCTCCAGTGCCGACCCGCAAAGTCCAGACAGTGGAAGTCATCCAACATGGGGCGGTCCGGAGACAAACGCGGGGCTTTGCGTGAGTCTAGACCGATCCCACACTCGCTCCCGCGCGTTTTTGGTCAGCGCAGCTCCAGAGCGTCAGCGCCCGCATTCATGCCCAGCCAGAGTGCACACGACCGCTCACTGCCGCCGACATTGGAGTGGCGCCCCGGCCGAGAGAGCGCCGCCTACGACGCTTCCCGATGCAGGCGACCGCCACGCGTTCAAACGACACGATGGCCGCCCATCCATCCGTCTGCCGCCCACATTGATGGCATGCGGTTGCCGAGGCGTCTCCTCCGGCGCCACCCATCCGTCCCTCTGCCACTTACCATTGCTATATAAACTGCTGCCCTGGCCATAGCCGCAGTCATCCACCTCTGAACCCTGTCCGCACCACTCCCACCAAGGATCCTTCCCCGCCGAAGCTCTCTGTGACGGGCTGACGTCGGACCAGAAGAAGGAGATGACCGACATTGCCGCCGGTTGGCTGGCCGGCAGACTGTCGGAGGACGACGACATCCTGATGGAGGACACTGCCAACGTTGAACCGCCCCCGCTTATTTGCATGTTTATATGAAATCTGCCCTTGTTTGCATGAATTTCATCCGGTTTGTTGAAAAAGAGTTTGCAATTTATGCAGCTAGCATTGGATGTAGTCCTCCTGCATCCGTGTCCGCAGGCTGGTCCCCTTATCTGTGGACGGATGCGGGAGGAAATTTGCGGATTGAGATGCCCATATAGGCGGTTGTCGAGAAGGAATTTGGTGCCCTTCTAGTATTACTTTGACAATTGTTGGTAAATAGATTGAAAACATTTCCTAAAAAGAAAGGCCCGCGCAATCCTAAAGAATAGGTATACACAGTTACAACATATACGTGCTGCTATAGTTTTTTATTTTTTTGCAGGGAAACCTTAGAGAGGTTTATTCAACAAACGTGTTCGCTGAGCAGTCACCCAATAGGCTGCTGATCAGGAACGGGGGTAGAGTCTAGCCAACTCTCGGTCACAGAAAGCGTACAAGCACGCTTTGCACACAAATGTGCTGCACCGTTCGCTGATCTCATTACATGTTGAATAGTAAAAGAAGTAAAGCAAAAGGCTAGCTCTCCTATTTCATCTAGGATGGGTGCCATCACCGAGCGGTCAATGTAGGGAGAGTTCCAGAGGTTTACTGCCTCTAGACAGTCGGCCTCCATGATCATATGCATGTAGCCTCGAAATGTTGCAAGTAATACTCCTTCCTTGAGAGCTAGAGCCTCCGCGATGGGAGGATCTGTTACCCCCAGGATCGGCTTGCACCATGCACCCTTGAAGCCCGATGTCGAATAAGCGATACCACCCGCCCCTGCATTGTCGTCGTTGAGATGAGTAGCGGCATCAGCGTTGATTTTCGTGTATCCATCATTGGGTGGTTGCCAACCAAAACCAGGCAGCATCGAGACTTGCTGCTTTGGTAGCTCGAGTAGAGCAAGATCCTCACGCATCCTTCTCACAGAAAAGACATGATCTATGCCATCCCGATCGTGTGTTAGCCGATTTCGGGATGTCTAGATTGCCCACATTACTGTAACAAGAATCGCTTGTTCCTTATCAGAGAAGCGTTGATCACATAAAATATCCTTGGTCCATGTCTGGGGATGAAGCGTTGGCAGGTTGATGTCGAAGAGCAGTCGGGTTTCCTCCTAAAACTGGTGTGCGTGTGTCGGGGGTTGGGTGCGACATATGCCAAAGGATGGCTTATCATGGTGGGGGCGAGTAGAACGTCGCCGGTGCCTGGAAACGGGATGAGTCGAAGACATGCACGCCAGCGAATCTTACCCAGCTTCAGGGCTCTGCGAGGAGATAATACCCCTACTGCTGCTCTGCGGGGTCTCCGCATGATCACTAAGACAAAGTGAGTACAAGCTGAAGGAAATATGCCCTAGAGGCAATAATAAAGTTATTATTTATTTCCTTATATCATGATAAATGTTTATTATTCATGCTAGAATTGTATTAACCGGAAACATAATACATGTGTGAATATATAGACAAACAGAGTGTCACTAGTATGCCTCTACTTGACTAGCTTGTTAATCAAAGATGGTTATGTTTCCTAACCATGGACAAAGAGTTGTTATTTGATTAACGGGATCACATCATTAGTTGAATGATCTGATTGACATGACCCATTCAGTTAGCTTAGCACCCGATCGTTTAGTATGTTGCTATTGCTTTCTTCATGACTTATACATGTTCCTATGACTATGAGATTATGCAACTCCGTTTACGGAGGAACACTTTGTGTGCTACCAAAGCGTCACTGGCGAATCTGGGTGATTATAAAGGTGCTCTACAGGTGTCTCCAAAGGTACTTGTTGGGTTGGCGTATTTGAGATTAGGATTTGTCACTCCGAATGTCGGAGAGGTATCTCTGGGCCCTCTCGGTAATGCACATCATTTAAGCCTTGCAAGCATTGCAACTAATGAGTTAGTTGCGAGATGATGTATTACGGAACGAGTAAAGAGACTTGCGATGCGAGATTGAACTAGGTATTGGATACCGACGATCGAATCTTGGGCAAGTAACATACCGATGATGAAGGGAACAACGTATGTTGTTATGCGGTCGACCGATAAAGATCTTCGTAGAATATGTAGGAACCAATATGGGCATCCAGGTCCCGCTATTGGTTATTGACCGGAGGCGTGTCTCGGTCATGTCTACATTGTTCTCGAACCGTAGGGTCCGCACGCTTAGGTTTCGATGATGGTTATATTATGAGTTTATGAGTTTTGATGTACCGAAGGAGTTGAGTCCCGGATGAGATCGGGGACATGACGAGGAGTCTCGAAATGGTCGAGACGTAAAGATCGATATATTGGACGACTATATTCGGAGTTCGGAAAGGTTCGAGTGATTGGGTATTTTTGAGTATCGGAGAGTTACGGAATTCGCCGGGAGAAGTATTGGGCCTTATTGGGCCTGCGGGAAAGAGAGAGGGCTGCCTAGGGCATGCCGCGCGCCCCATGGCCTAGTCCGGGTGGACTAGGGGAGAGGCCACCCCTCCTTCCTTCCTTCTCTCTTCCCTTCCTAGTCTCCTACTCCTAATACATGGAAGGTCTCCTAGTTGGACTAGGAAGGGAATCCTACTCCGGTGGGAGTAGGACTCCCCAGGGCGCGCCATAGTAGAGGGCCGGCCCTCCCCTCCTCCTCTCCTTTATATACGGGGGTAGGGGGCACCCCATATACACACAAGTTGATCATTGAGATCGTTCCTTAGCCATGTGCGGTGCCCCCCTCCACAAGATTACACCTCGGTCATATTTTAGCGGTGCTTAGGCGAAGCCCTGCGATAGTAGAACATCAAGATCGCCACCACGCCGTCGTCTTGTGGAACTCCTCCTGCGCCTCTGCTGGATCGGAGATCGGGGTGCGTCATCGAGCTGTACGTGTGTCAAGAACTCGGGGGTGCGGAGTAACGGTGCTTGGATCGGTTGGACCGGGAGGACGTACGACTACTTCCTCTACGTTGCGTCAACGCTTCGCTTGGTCACGAGGGTGCGTGAGACAACACTCTCCCTCTCGTTGCTATGCATCACCATGATCTTGCGTGTGCGTAGGATTTTTTTGAAATTACTACGTTCCCCAACAATGGCATCCGAGCCTAGGTTTTAATGGTTTGATGTTATATGCACGAGTAGAACACAAGTGAGTTGTGGGCGATATAAGTCATACTGCTTACCAGCATGTCAGACTTTGGTTCGGCGGTATTGTTGGATGAAGCGGCCCGGACCGACATTACGCGTATGCTTACGCGAGACTGGTTTTACCGCCGTGCTTTGCACACAGGTGACTAGCGGGTGTCAGTTTCTCCAAATTTAGTTGAACCGAGTGTGGCTATGCCCGGTCCTTGCGAAGGTTAAAATAGCACCAACTTGACAAACTATCGTTGTGGTTTTGATGCGTAGGTGAGATTGGTTCTTGCTTAAGCCCGTAGCAGCCACGTAAAACTTGCAACAACAAAGTAGAGGACGTCTAACTTGTTTTTGCAGGGCATGTTGTGATGTGATATGGTCAAGACATGATAAGATATAAGTTGTTGTATGAGATGATCATGTTTTGTTGAAGTTATCGGCAACTGGCAGAAGCCCTATGGATGTCTCTTTGTTGCATAAGATGCAAGTGCCAAATAATTGCTTTACTTTATCGCTATACGATAGCAATAGTTGCAAGAGCAATAGTTGGTGAGACAACCATGTGATGACACATTGATATAGATCAAGATGATGAAGATCATGGTGTCGTGCCGGTGACGATAGAGATCATGACAGTACTTTGGAGATGGAGATCAAAGGCGCAAGATGATCATGGCCATATCATGTCACATATTTTGATTGCATATGATGTTTATCTATTATACATCTTATTCTTGCTTTGATTGACGGTAGCATTTTAAGATGATCTCTCACTAATTATCAAGAATTGTTCTCCCTGAGTATGCACCGTTGCCAAAGTTCGTCGCGCCCAGACACCACGTGATGATCGGGTGTGATAAGCTCTACGTCCATCTACAACGGGTGCAAGCCAGTTTTGCACACGCGAATACTCGAGTTAAACTTGACGAGCCTAGCATATGCAGATATGGCCTCGGAACACGGAGACCGAAAGGTCGAGCGTGAATCATATAATAGATATGATCAACATAGTGATGTTCACCATTGAAAACTACTCCATCTCACGTGATTATCGGTTATGGTTTAGTTGATTTGGATCACGTGATCACTTAGATGACTAGAGAGATGTCTATCTAAGTGGGAGTTCTTAAGTAATATGATTAATTGAACTTAAATTTATCATGAACTTAGTCCTGGTAGTATTTTGCAAATTATGTTGTAAGATCAATAGCTTGCGTTGTTGCTTTCATATGTTTATTTTGATATGTTCCTAGAGAAAATTGTGTTGAAAAATGTTAGTAGCAATGATGCGGATTGGATCCACGATCTGAGGTTTATCCTCATTGCTGCACAGAAGAATTATGTCCTTAATGCACGCTAGGTGACAGACCTATTGCAGGAGCGGATCGAGGCGTTATGAGCGTTTGGCTAGCTCAATATGATGACTACTTGATAGTTTTGTGCACCATGCTTTATGGCTTAGAATCGGGACTTCAAAGGCGTTTTGAATGTCATGGACCATATGAGATGTTCCAGCGTTGAAGTTAATATTTCAAGCAAATACCGAGTTGAGAGATATGAAGTCTCCAACAAGTTCTATAGCTAAAAGATGGAGGAGAATCGCTCAACTAGTGAGCATGTGCTCAGATTATGCAGGTACTACAATCGCTTGAATCAAGTGGGAGTTAATCTTCCAGATAAGATAGTGATTGACAGAATTCTCTAGTCACCATCACCAAGTTAGTAGAACTTCGTGATGAACTATAGTATACAAGGGATGATGAAAATGATTCACGAGTTTTTCATGATGATGAAATCGATGAAGGTAGGAATCAAGAAAGAACATCAAGTGTTGATGGTTAACAAGACCACTAGTTTCAAGAAAAAGGGCAAAGGGATAGAAGGGAACTTCAAGAAGAACGGCAAGCAAGTTGCTGCTCAAGTGAAGAAGCCCAAGTCGGACCTAAGCACGAGACTAAGTGCTTCTACCGCAAAGGGACTGGTCCTTTGAAGAAGAACTACCCCAAGTATTTGGCGGATAAGAAGGATGGCAAAGTGAACAAAGGTATATTTGATATACATGTTATTGATGTGTACTTTACTAGTGTTTATAGCAACCCCTCGGGATTTGGTACTGGTTCAGTTGCTAAGAGTAGTATCTCGAAACAGGAGTTGCAGAATAAACAGAAACTAGTTAAGGGTGAAGTGACGATGTGTGTTGAAAGTAGTTTCAAGATTGATATGATCATCATCGCACACTCCCTATACTTTCGGGATTAGTGTTGAACCTAAATAAATGTTATTTGGTGTTTGCGTTGAGCATGAATATGATTTGATCGTATTTATTGCAATACGGTTATTCATTTAAGTAAGAGAATAAACTGTTGTTCTATTTACATGAATAAAACCTTATATGGTTACACATCCAATGAAAATGGTTCATTGGATCTCGATCGTAGTGATACACATATTCATAATATTGAAACCAAAAGATGCAAAGTTAATAATGATAGTGCAACTTATTTGTGGCACTGCCGTTTAATTCATATTGGTGTAAAGCGCATGAAGAAACTCCATGCTGATGGGATTTTGGAATCACTTGATTATGAATCACTTGATGCTTGCGAACCATGCCTCATGGGCAAGATGACTAAGACCCCGTTCTCGGAACGATGGAGCGAGCAACTGACTTATTGGAAATAATACATACCGATGTATGCGATCCGATGAGTGTTAAGGCTCGCGGCGGGTATCGTTATTTTCTGACCTTCACAGATGATTTGAGCAGATATGGGTATATCTACTTGATGAAACATAAGTCTGAAACATTTGAAAAGTTCAAAGAATTTCAGAGTGAAGTGGAAAATCATCGTGACAAGAAAATAAGGTTTCTACGATCTGATCGCAGAGACAAATATTTGAGTTATGAGTTTGGTCTTCAATTAAAACAATGTGGAATAGTTTCACAAATTCATGCCACCTGGAACACCACATCATAATGGTGTGTCCGAACGTCATAACCGTACTTTATTGGATATAGTACAATCTATGATGTTTCTTACCGATTTACCAATATCGTTTTGGGATCATGCATTAGAGACAGCTGCATTCACGTTAAATAGGGCACCATCTAAATCCGTTGAGACGACACTATATGAACTGTGGTTTAGCAAGAAACCCAAGTTGTCGTTTCTTAAAGTTTGGAGTTGCGATGCTTATGTGAAAAAGTTTCATCCTGATAAGCTCAAACCCAAATCGGAGAAGTGCGTCTTCATAGAATACCCAAAGGAAAATGTTGGGTACACCTTCTATCACAGATCCGAAGGCAAGATATTCATTGCTAAGAATGGATCCTTTCTAGAGAAGGAGTTTCTCTCGAAAGAAGTGAGTGGGAGGAAAGTAGAACTTGATAAGGTAATTGTACCTTCTCCCTTATTGGAAAGTAGTTCATCACAGAAATCTGTTCCTGTGACTACTACACCAATTAGTGAGGAAGGTAATGATGATGATCATGAAACTTCAGATTAAGTTACTACAGAACCTTGTAGGTCTTCCAGAGTACGGTCCGCACCACAGTGGTACGGTAATCCTGTTCTGGAAGTCATGTTACTAGACCATGATGAACCTACGAACTATGAGGAAGCGATGATGAGCCCAGATTCCGCAAAATGGCTTAAGGCCATGAAATCTGAGATGGGATCCATGTATGAGAACAAAGTGTGGACTTTGGTGGAGTTGCCCGATGATCGGCAAGCCATATTGTATAAATGGATCTTCAAGAGGAAGACGGACGTTGATAGTAGTGTTACTATCTACAAAGCTCGACTTGTCGCAAAAAGGATTTTGACAAGTTCAAGGTGTTGACTACAATGAGATTTTCTCAACTGTAGCGATGCTTAAGTCTGTCCGAATCATGTTAGCAATTGCCACGATTTATGAAATTTGGCAAATGGATGTAAAAACTGCATTCCTGAATGGGTTTCTGGAGGAAGAGTTGTATATGATGCAACCAGAAGGTTTTATCGATCCAAAGGGAGCAAAGTGTGCAAGCTCCAGCGATCCATCTATGGACTGGTGCAAGCATCTCGGAGTTGGAATATACACTTTGATGAGTTGATCAAAGCCTATAGTTTTATACAGACTTACGGTGAAGCCTGTATTTACAAGAAAGTGAGTGGGAGCACTACAACATTTCTGATAAGTATATGTGAATGACATATTGTAGATCAGAAATAATGTAGAATTATTTTGCAAAGCATAAAGGAGTGTTTGAAAGGAGTTTTTCAAAGAAAGACCTCGGTAAAGCTGCTTACATATTGAGCATCAAGATCTATAGAGATAGATCAAGACGCTTGATAAGATTTTTCAATGAGTACATACCTTGACAAGATTTTGAAGTAGTTCAAAATGGAACAGTCAAAGAAAGAGTTCTTGCCTGTGTTACAAGGTGTGAAATTGAGTAAGACTCAAAACTCGACCACGGCAGAAGATAGAAAGAGAATGAAAGTCATTCCCTATGCCTTGGCCATAGGTTCTATAAAGTATGCCATGCTGTGTACCAGATCTATTGTATACCCTGCACTGAGTTTGGCAAGGGAGTACAATAGTGATCTCGGAGTAGATCACTGGACTGCGGTCAAAATTATCCTTAGTGGAATAAGGATATGTTTCTCGATTATGGAAGTGACAAAAGGTTCGTCGTAAAGAGTTACATCGATGCAAGTTTTGACACCGATCTGGATGACTGTAAGTCTCGATCTAGATACATATTGAAAGTGGGAGCAGTTAGCTAGAGTAGCTCCGTGCAGAGCATTGTAGACATAGAAAATTGCAAAATACATAACGGATCAAAATGTGAAAGACCCGTTGACTAAGATTCTCTCACAAGCAAAACATGATCACACCTTAGTACTCTTTGGGTGTTAATCACATAGCGATGTGAACTAGATTACTGAATCTAGTAAACCCTTTGGGTGTTGGCCACATGGCGATGTGAACTATGGGTGTTAATCACATGATGATGTGAACTATCGATGTTAATCACATGGTGATGTGATCTAGATTATTGACTCTAGTGCAAGTGGGAGACTGAAGGAAATATGCCCTAGAGGCAATAAAAAAGTTATTATTTATTTCCTTATATCATGATAAATGTTTATTATTCATGCTAGAATTGTATTAACCGGAAACATAATACATGTGTGAATATATAGACAAACAGAGTGTCACTAGTATGCCTCTACTTGACTAGCTTGTTAATCAAAGATGGTTATGTTTCCTAACCATGGACAAAGAGTTGTTATTTGATTAACGGGATCACATCATTAGTTGAATGATCTGATTGACATGACCCATTCCGTTAGCTTAGCACACGATCGTTTAGTATGTTGCTATTGCTTTCTTCATGACTTATACATGTTCCTATGACTATGAGATTATGCAACTCCCGTTTACCGGAGGAACACTTTGTGTGCTACCAAACGTCACAGCGAATCGGGTGATTATAAAGGTGCTCTACAGGTGTCTCCAAAGGTACTTGTTGGGTTGGCGTATTTTGAGATTAGGATTTGTCACTCCGAATGTCGGAGAGGTATCTCTGGGCCCTCTCGGTAATGCACATCATTTAAGCCTTGCAAGCATTGCAACTAATGAGTTAGTTGCGAGATGATGTATTACGGAACGAGTAAAGAGACTTGCCGGTAACGAGATTGAACTAGGTATTGGATACCGACGATCGAATCTCGGGCAAGTAACATACCGATGACAAAGGAACAACGTATGTTGTTATGCGGTCTCGACCGATAAAGATCTTCGTAGAATATGTAGGAACCAATATGGGCATCCAGGTCCCGCTATTGGTTATTGACGGAGACGTGTCTCGGTCATGTCTACATTGTTCTCGAACCGTAGGGTCCGCACGCTTAGGTTTCGATGCGGTTATATTATGAGTTTATGAGTTTTGATGTACCGAAGGAGTTCGGAGTCCCGGATGAGATCGGGGACATGACGAGGAGTCTCGAAATGGTCGAGACGTAAAGATCGATATATTGGACGACTATATTGGAGTTCGGAAAGGTTCCGAGTGATTCGGTATTTTTGAGTCTGGGAGAGTTACGGAATTCGCCGGGAGAAGTATTGGGCCTTATTGGGCCCTCCTGGGAAAGAGAGAGGGGCTGCCTAGGGCAGGCCGCGCGCCCCCCCATGGCCTTGTCCGAATTGGACTAGGGGGAGAGGCCGCACCCCCTCCTTCCTTCCCTTCTCTCTTCCCCTTCCTAGTCTCCTACTCCTAATACATGGAAGGTCTCCTAGTTGGACTAGGAAAGGGGGAATCCTACTCCCGGTGGGAGTAGGACTCCCAGTAGCGCCATAGTAGAGGGCCGGCCCTCCCCTCCTCCTCTCCTTTATATACGGGGGTAGGGGGCACCCCATATACACACAAGTTGATCATTGAGATCGTTCCTTAGCCATGTGCGGTGCCCCCCTCCACAAGATTACACCTCGGTCATATTTTAGCGGTGCTTAGGCGAAGCCCTGCGACAGTAGAACATCAAGATCGTCACCACGCCGTCGTGCTGACGGAACTCCTCCCTGCGCCTCTGCTGGATCGGAGATCGGGGTGCGTCATCGAGCTGTACGTGTGTCAAGAACTCGAAGGTGCCGGAGTAACGGTGCTTGGATCGGTTGGACCGGGAGGACGTACGACTACTTCCTCTACGTTGTGTCAACGCTTCGCTTGGTCTCACGAGTGTACGAGACAACACTCTCCCCTCTCGTTGCTATGCATCACCATGATCTTGCGTGTGCGTAGGAATTTTTTTTGAAATTACTACGTTCCCCAACACAAGCTTGCTCCTAGAGCTATTTCGGGAGGTAGGAGAGGGCACGGCTAGATCTCTCCCTTCTATGTGGTCTGTCTAATGTCTATGGATGCCAACCCTTTGCATGGGTGCCCTGGGGGGTTTATATAGGCCTACCTCTCCAGGGTTACAATGGTAAAACCGGCTGGGCGCGGGTCCTAGCCGTCTGTCTCTCAGGTGCCGTCTTCTTCGCCGACTCCTGGGACCCGCCGACTGGCATGGTACGAGGGCGTCAGCCCGTGTCCGCCGCGGGCGGGTCCTGCCGGCTGCAGATTACTGTAGCCGTGCTTCTAATGACGCGGGCTTGGTCAGTGGGTCATGGCAACAGTGCCGCCGCCGTCGGGCGATCACTATGGGCATTCCCCGGTCACATCTGGTTAATAGCGTTTGGGGCCCGTGGGAGGGGCCGGCCTACTCCAGGGGGCCGACTCCCAACGGGTCCGACTCTCGGCGCTTCCCGCTGTCTTCAATACTCTCGCTGACTGGTAGGTCCCGCCGTCTCCGAGTCGTACAGACAAGGCGTCGTGGGCACAGGGCCCCGCCCCAAGGGCTGATGTCAGGGCTGGCATGGCAACAGTGTCGCGCCGGGCGGAGATCTCCGTAGTTACGGTGCACTATGGCCATACCCGCCTTTAATTATCGGGGTGGTTGGAAGTCGTGGGCCGACTTCCCACAGTCGGCTTCATCGGAGTCGCTTCTGGGACTCGGCCTGGATGGGAGTCGCCTCTGGGACTCGGCCATCTTGGAGTCGCCTCCTGGACTCGGCTTGAATTGGAGTCGCCTCTGGGACTCGGCCATCTTGGAGTCGCCATAGATACTTGAGGGGCGCAGTCTACCCCGATGTCTTGAAAGGTTCTGGGACTCGGGTTAGCCTACCAGTGGCCCATTACTCCGACAGCAGTCCCCGAAGCTGGTGAGGCTCCGAGGGCGATACGTCGTGCGCCTCAGCAGTTTCATTCTTCAGATGGGGGAAAGCAAGCTCTGGTGGCCGCCTTCCTCCAGGCCGATTGGCTGGAGTCGGATTCTCTGAGGGCCGTCATGCTCAAGCCGACTGGCTGGAGTCAGATTCGCTGAGGGCCATCTTGCCCCTTGACGTGTTTCGAACGTCGTGGCGGGAACTAGGCGGCGTGCCTGATACGCTTCCCGCGGCCGCCCGCCGTGGCCTCGTCGCGCGGCGCCACGTGGCAGGGACAGTCTGCCCATACCTTGTGACAGGACAGGCCGTCGGCGGGCTCGCCACTACGCGCCTCGGACGCGAACGGATCCGCTGCGGCCGGGCGGGCGGTTGGGCTCCCCACGTTGTTACTGCGTGCAGTAACTTCGTGGGTTTAATCGTGGGGGGCGTGGGGGCTCGCGCGCAGTTAATCCCCACGCCGCCCCATCGGCTTCTCAGCCTTTGAGACTATAAATAGGCGGGGGAAGCGGGACGGCGAAGCGCGCGCTCATTCTTCCCTGCTTCCCCCGCTTCCTCCTTCCTCTCCTTCTTCTAGCCTTCGCCGCACCACGCCGCACCGCTCTGCAGCGATGAGCTCTTCCTTCGCCGCGGCTTCTGCCGTCCGCTCCGGCGCGTGGGATGGTTCTCGGGTGGATGACGATGCCATCGAGCACCTCCGCAGGATGCACCGGCTCCCTGGCACGCACCTGGTGCGAGCCCACGCCGCACCGGAGGGGGAGATAACGCCGGCGCCGGAGGAGGTCGAGCGGGTCATATTCCGCTCGCACCTCATGCGCGGCATGGGCCTGCCGGTGAGCGGCTTCCTCCGCTCGTTCTTGGAGTTCAACGGACTCCAGCCGCACCACCTCACCCTGAACACGGTGGTGATGCTGGCCGCCTTCGCCACCCTGTGCGAGGGTTTTCTCGACATTCTCCCCACCCTCGAGCTGTGGGGAGAGTTCTTCAATCGGCTTCAAGACGCGACTCCATGGCATACCGCCCAAGGCGGTGCCTTCATCGCCATGCGCAGGTCGACCGCCTTTTTCGGCCGACCGCCGAGCAAACTCGGCGCGGTCCAGTGCTTCTTCGCGCCGACTTGACCGGCCATGCCCCTTGAGCGGTCGACCAAGTGGGAGGAGGCAATCGCGAAGGCCAACCGCTTCCACAAGGAAGTGAAGAAGCCGCCGCTGGTCTCTGTGTAAGTGCCGACTGTCGTTTGTTCTTGTTTCCTTGGACGGATGTTTTCCGAGTCTTTTTCATTTTGTTTTCTGCTTCAGGGCCCCTCTTTCTCTTGAGAGGGTCGCCGTCCCCTCTGTTATGGGGTCGGCCGAGACGTCTGCCAACACTCGGCGGATTGACCCCGCCGCCGACCTCCGGGAGGCGATGGAGCGCAACGCGCGGGAGAAGCGCGACGAGGAAGAGGCCGACCGTCTGGAGAAGGCGGAGGCCGAGAAAGCGGCGGCCTCCGCCCAGAAGAAGCTGGAGGAGGCCGAAGCCGCCGCCGTAGCAAAACGGCGGGCGAAAGAGGCCGCGCGCCGTGAGTCGGCGCTGCTTGTCATCGCGCTGAACTCCGCGCCGCCGCCCCCGGATTTCACGGGGCAGACTGGAGAAGTCGGCGGGGATCACCCCATCGTGGAGAAGGACGGTGGCGAGGCCTCCGCATCGGGCACGGCCTCGCCGCCACCGCCGCCTCCACTTCATGGCAAGCAGCCGGTGGGCCCTCCAGTGCAGCCGGCTGAGGACGAGGCGGTGGCGAGGCTGCTTCTTCAAGTCGCCTCACCAGCGCGCCGCCGCCTTGCGAAGGCGGTCTCGGCGCCACGCTCCTTGGAAGCCGGCGCCGCCAGCTCGGCCATTCTAGACGCCGATGCATCAAGTGCTGTGCCTACTCGATGGGTGCGAGGAGGCGGCGACGGTCCGCTGAACCAGGCGCTCCTGGACATGCAGGCGAAGCTGCGAGCTGAGGGCAAAGCCATCCAAGGCTGCACCAGGGCGCATCTGGCGTCGCGAGTGTCTATCCGGGTATGTTTTTCTGTTTTGACTTTGTCTCTTCTCGCTCTTCTCTGTGGGGGCGCGCCAGCGCACCCACTGGGTGTAGTCCCCGAGTTTTGGGTCGGCTGCTGCGCAGGTGGCCCGGAACTCAATCTGGCGAGTTCCTCATTTGTCTTTGTCCGATTTTTTATCACAGGAGTATCACAACCTCCGCGTCACCGCCTTCAACCGTAACGTTGAGCGGCTGGAGAAGCGGACTGCCGCCTTGTCGGAGATCCGGAGTAAGTTCTTCTTATTTTTCGCGGGGGCGCGCTAGCGCACCCGCGGGCTGTAGTCCCCGAGATTCGGGCCGACTGCTGTGCAGTCGGGCTGGATCTTCCCGGCGACATTTGTTGTTGACAACTTAACGTCTTTTTTCTTTGTTCTTTAGAGGCCAATGCCGCTCTTCAAGAGCAGTTGGGCGAAGTTGGCACGGCCCTTCGCGCCAAGGAAGAGGAGTGCGGCAATCTCGCCAAAGAGCATGACTTGCTGGCCGAGCAGTTGGCGGAGCAGAAGGAGCTACTGAAGGCGGCTCGGGACGAGGCAGGGAAGAAAGAGACCGTCCTCCTGGCTGAGTTCGAGATGGAGCGCTCCTCCTGGACCGATAGGGAGGCGATGCTCACTTCCAGCTTCCACGAGATCGAGGACATTGTCGACGATGAGTTTCTCTGGTTTCTTTCTTCGAGCTGCTGACTGTAAGTCAGGCCGACTGCTGATTTTCTCTTTGCTTCTTTCTGTTTTGGGCAGACTTCTTCCCTGGCCACTCGCAGGCGGTCAATCGAGCCATCGAGGCTGATCGCGAGGCGCGGAGGGCGAATGGCGAGGAGATCGCCGCCAACGCCCCCCGGACCGTCGACGAGCAGCTTCTGAGCATCGAGACCCGTCTGCGGCCGGCCCATCAGCTGCTGCGCCGTCTTCAACGCGTCGGGGCCCAAGCGATCTCCGCCCTGTGGCCGGGCATGCCGGCTCTCCGCACTGCCAGTCGGACTGCCGACTGGCTGGAGGTCGCGGCCGGCCGTCTTGAGGCTTGGAAGGGTTCCTCGGCCCGGGCTGGAGCGCGCCGGGCCTTGGAATTCGTCAAGGCTTGGTATCTAGGGCTGGACTTGGACCGGCTGGCCGCGTTCCGGTCAGAGGCCCAGGCAGAACTGGCGGCTGTGGAAGGCGCCCTCGTGGAGCGTGCGGCGGCGATCGCCGACTACACCGACACCAGCGTCTTCGTTCCCGAGCGGGCCGCGAACGGCGAGGAGGTCCCTCCGGAGTGGTTTGGGATGAACCCCGACTACGGCGAGGACTCGGCAGAGGTGATCAGCTCCAGCACCGAGGAGGAAGACGAGGCGGGGGACGAAGACGAGACGGAGGCGCCAGAAGACAGAGCGGATGGCCAGCCTCAGCTCGATCGCGCCTCCCACAACGAGCCGCGTCCGACTGCCGCCGGAGACGATCAAGCCCAGACCGCCCAGCCGGCCGCTCCAGCGCCTGACACCGCCGTCTCCGCCGACCCTCCAAACCCGTCTGTCGCTCCTTAGGCTGCTGACTTGCCTTTATTTTTCCTATCTTTGTAGTCTTTTGAAAGAACTTGTTCATTTGCACAATTCCACCCACGGGGTGTATTTTGAACTTGGCCAGAGGCCTTTGCTATGTAAATATCTATCTGCCTTCTATCTTTCCTTGCTTATTGCTCTTTTTGGCTTTTTCCTTTGCCACATTTCCATAGTCGCTGCTTTTTCCAGACGGACAGCCGCTCCGCGGACTGCCGCAAGTCAAATGCTTGGCTACTTTAGGGAAGGCAAGTACTTGGCCTTTTTAGAGTTTTTTAACAAGTGGGAAAGAAGGTGGCGAGCCGACTATTCGAGAGTCGGCTCTGTAGAGAGAGGTTGGGAGCCGGCTTGGGCTATGCATATGCTTTGAGTCCTTAGCCATTTTTTCGTGTGTGCGCTCGTTCTTGCTTACTCTCTGCCTACCAACAGTCGCTCTGCGAGCTGCGGCTTTGACAGGAGACGGCTTAAACGCAAAACACTACTTGTCCGACTGCAGGAAGCATTTCATAGCACAAGACGGCGAGTCCCCGGGCCGACTAGTCGGACCCGGTGCCAAGCGGCATAACAAAGAGTAGCATACTCGGGGGCATAATTCTTACCATACAGATAACAAAAAAGGGCAGTCCTCGAGCTCGTCTCGGGGGCCCAAAGTCTCGGTACTTTAATACAAAGGATAGCGTGGTACATACTGCATTAACTGTAAAATCTTCGGAGAAGATTTGCGTTCCATGGCCGTTCTGACTCCCTGCTGGAGTCGTCCCTCTTGCACGCTAGAGGATTTTGAGCGTCGATTAGGTAGTAGGAGCTATTGCCCAGCACTTTGCTGATGATGAAGGGGCCTTCCCAAGGCGCCGACAACTTGTGCTGGCCGGCTGTTCGCTGAATCAGCCGGAGCACATGGTCGCCCTCTTGAAACGATCTCGGCCTGACCTTTCGGTTGTAGTATCGGCGCAGACTCTGCTGGTAGATGCTGGACCGGCTGAGTGCCAACAGCCGATCCTCTTCCAGCAGGTCGACGCCGTCTTGACATGCTTCTTCAGCTTCCTCTTCGGTGTACATGGTGACTCGTGGAGAGTCGAACTCTATGTCCGTCGGGATGACGGCTTCGGCACCGTAGACAAGGAAGAAAGGCGTGAAGCCGGTTGACTTGTTTGGAGTCGTGCGCAGACTCTAGAGGACGGTCGGCAGCTCCTCAAGCCAACAACCGGCCGAACGCTCGAGTGGTTCGACCAGTCGAGGCTTGATGCCGGACAGGATGAGGCCGTTTGCTCACTCCACCTGGCCGTTTGACTGCGGATGGGCAACAGACGCTAAGTCGATCGGATGCCTGCGTCGCAGAACGGCCAAAGGCGCCTTTGGCGAAATTTGTGCCATTGTCGGTGATGATGCTGTGCGGTATGCCGTACCGCACCGTGATGTCGGCGATGAAAGTCACTGCAGTCGGACCATTCAACTTCTTGATGGGCTTTGCTTCTATCCACTTGGTGAACTTGTCCACCGCGACAAGCAGATGAGTTAGGCCGCCTCGGGCCGTCTTGAATGGTCCCACCATGTCCAGGCCCCAAACTGCAAAGGGCCAGGCGATGGGGATTGTCTTCAGCGCGGAAGCCGGCTGAAGTGGCTTGGAGCGGAACTTCTGGCACCCCTTACATTTTTGGACTAACTCTTTAGCCTCTTCTAGGGCAGTCGGCCAGAAGAAACCGTGCCAAAAGGCTTTGGCAACGAGTGTTCTTGAGGCTGCATGGTGGCGCACTTGCCCTGATGAATATCTCTGAGAATTGCTTGGCCTTGTTCTGGCTCTACACAACGCTGGTAGACACCAGTGACACTGCGCCTGACCAGCTCTCTGTTGACTATTGTGTATGCTGCCGCTCGGCGTTGCACTTGCCGAGCCAAGATCTCATCAGTTGGCAGCTCTCTGTTCACTAGAAACTTGAGGATGGGCTGCGCCCATGAGGGTGCTGCTATTTCTTCAACCACCACCGCAGCGACTTGAATAGGGGCGGCTGGGCTGGGAGGCGGCGGGCTGGAGTCTGCGGCCGCTTACTGGATTGACGAAGTCCCCAGGCCGACTGGCGCAGTCCCCGGGCCGGGTTCTGAAGTCCCCGGGCTGGCTTCAACTGTGATTTTCTTGGGGCCATCTGCTGGGGCTGTTGAGTCGGATCCGAGTTCTTTGGGAGGAGCCGGCACGAAGATGGAGTCTGATTCTGGTGATGGCTTGATAGACGGCTTAAGGAGGCGCTGAAGTGCGACGCCGGACGGTATTGCTTGGTGGGTGGAGCCGATTCGTGCCAAGGCGTCTGCTTGATCATTGTCATTTCTTGGCACGTGAAGGAACTCGCACCACTCGAAGTATCCGCTGAGTTGCTGCACCAGGAAGCGGTAGCTCGCCATGTTTGCATCTTTGGCGTCCCAGTCGCCAGATGACTGCTGGACCACCAAATCGGAGTCGCCATAGCACAGGATCCGGCGAATGCCGATTTCTTTGGCAAGCCGGAGTCCGTGAATGAGCGCCTCATATTCGGCGACGTTGTTGGAGGTGGCGAAGTGGATCTGCAGCACATACTTGAGCTTGTCGCCTTTGGGGGAGGTAAGGACGATGCCTCCTCCCAGGCCGGTGCGCATCTTGGAGCCGTCGAAATGCATCCACCAATGGGTGGAGTCGGTATTGGCGTAGTTTCGGTCTCGGCCGGTCGACGAGGAAGTCGGCCAGTGCTTGCGACTTGATGGCGGTGCGGGGCTGGTAGTCACTACAAGAAATATGTCAACTAGTGACCTTCTGTCAGTGACCCTGGAAGAATTGGTCATAGATCTATGACCATTTCAGACCAATTGGTCAAAAGCTGTTCGAGGGGCTCCAAACCCTAAACCATTGCGACCATTTTGGTCAGAAATGTCGTAATTTCCTTACACGAAAAGGTCATAAAGCAAACAACGCTAGTCCGTTGCCTTATTTCTAGTTGTTAACAACCAATATAGATGGTCATAGCCTTGTAAATTGTGGTGGGTTGCTATGACTAGGCGCCACCTCATCAGTTTTGCCTATGTGTCATGTCCATGTGGCAGTTTTTGCCCTAGGTTGTGAAGCAACCTATATTTCTGTCATTCCCAAAATTTCCGAAAAAATCTCGTAAATTCTTTGGGTCATATCTTCGTCAAATATGTAAAAACATTCCTTGCCTAGTTCAGAAATAATTCAAAAATATTCATTTTCCTATTCTGTTCAGAGCAGCACTTTATGAAGGAAGTACCACTTTGGCATGTCCAAATGGTATCCATTTTCTACAGTGCTTTCCTATGCCCAAATAACCATCCTCCACCAAATGCCAGCTCAATCCATTCATTATTTTGAGCCCAACTTCAACATTTGTATTTATGTCCAGTGTGGTAGTTTGTAAAGCAAGTACCACCTAGGCTCCTCTTTTTTAGGTGAAAATTTGTGAAGACGGTCTTCTTAGTAACTAATCATCCTCAGCCAAAACTCACGCCCATTAGCCAAGTGCATTTCCCGTACCGCAAATCAAACACTTGGCTGCTTATTCATGTTTGAGCATCGATCGGTCTCCTCGTGAGAATCTTATGTTGTGATTTTCTTCCTAGAACCTACCTGGGGAGTGCCCAACCCACTAGACATGCCTAGGCCGCCTAGAACACATGGCAACGCCACGGTCTTGAGTGACCACTTGGCGAGCATCTTGAGCTTCACAGCTCTAGAGTTGGGGCCCTCGGCCACCGTCCAAACCTCAATGTCTCGCCATCAAACCATGTATTTCTGATTAAATAGATACTTATGTACCTAGAAATGATTTTTGGAAAAAATAAAGAGCAAAATATGAGGCAGCTACAGTTCAAATTTGACCCGTTTCCAACTGAATCGACGACAATTTGTCTTTTTCACCAGAGGTGGATAAAATAATTTTCACCCAACCATTTTGTCAATTGTGCATTATATATGGCCTAGTATTTTATAAAATTTATTTGGTCCATTTTTGCAACAATTATTTGGTAGTTCCTTCACAAAAAAACCTCCTTTTGGGCACTCGGAAAATGAAAAATGAATTTTCCGTGCAAAGAGAATGAAAACTTCCTTAGGCAACATTGTTTGGAATTCCAAGATGTACCCTTGTGCACAATATGAGATCATTTGAATAAACTATGCCATGAATGTGGCCATAAGATTGATCATTTGGCTTGAAAGCCATGAATCTTCACACATGATAGCTCATTTCTGAGAACACTTTTTTTGAATAATTACCGTATTACAAGTTTATTATTTTTCCTGGAAACTTGGTCACATATAATGACACAATGCGAAGGATTTCCAATTTTTTGATTTTTTTGAATTTTTTATGCCCGTTTCAAAATGCGGTCAAAACGGCGGGCTTGACCGTTCCTAGCTAGTGGTTGAATCTTGGAATTTTTTTGGTGTTCTATGATTAAATAGATACTTATGTACCTAGAAATGATTTTTGGAAAAAATAAAGAGCAAACTATGAGGCAGCTACAGTTCAAATTTGACCCATTTCCACCTGAATCGACGGTAATTTGTCTTTTTCACCAGAGGTGGATCAAAACTTTTTTCACCCAACAATTTTGTCAATTGTGCATTATATATGGCCTAGTATTTTATAAAATTGATTTGGTCCATTTTTGCAACAATTATTTGGTAGTTCTTCACAAAAAAACCTCCTTTTGGGCACTCGGAAAATGAAAAATGAATTTTCCGTGCAAAGAAAATGAAAACTTCCTTAGGAAACATTGTTTAGAATTCCAAGATGTACCCTTGTGCGCAATATGAGATCATTTTAACAAACTATGCCACAAATGTGGCCAT
Source organism: Aegilops speltoides (assembly GCA_021437245.1). Lineage (NCBI taxonomy): Eukaryota > Viridiplantae > Streptophyta > Magnoliopsida > Poales > Poaceae > Aegilops > Aegilops speltoides. The sequence goes on from CM038147.1 coordinate 9,572,386, forward strand.
AAGATTGATCATTTGGCTTGAAAGCCATGAATCTTCACGCATGATAGCTCATTTCTGAGAACACTTTTTAAAAATAATTACGGTATTACAAGTTTATTATTTTTCCTGGAAACTTGGTCACATATAATGACACAATGCGAAGGTTTGCCAATTTTTTGATTTTTTTTGAATATTTTATGCCCTTTTCAAAATGCGGTCAAAACAGCGGGAATGACCGTTCCCAGCTAGTGGTTGAATCTTGGAATTTTTTTGGTGTTTCCCTGATTAAATAGGTACTTATGTACCTAGGAATGATTTTTGGAAAAAATAAATAGCAAACTATGAGGCACCTGCAGTTCAAATTTGACCCGCTTCCAACTAAATCTGCGGGAATTTGTCTTTTTCACCTGAGGTGGATCAAAACTTTTGACACCCAACCATTTTGTCATTTGTGCATTAAATATGGCCTAGTATTTTAGAAAAATGATTTGGTCCAATTTTGCAACAAATATTTGGGAGGTCCTTCACAAAAAAACCTCCTTTTGGGCACTCGAGAAATGGAAAATGGTTTTTTTGTTCAATGAAAATGAAAACTTTCTTAGGCAACATTGTTTGCCGTTCCAAGATGCATCGTTGTAGATGTATAATCACACAATGCAAAGGTTTTTCGTTTTTTTTGTGAATTTCCTATGCCGATTTCAAAATGTGATCAAATTTGCCCGCATGACCCTTCTTAGTTAGGTGGTTAATAATGCAAAACTATTGGTTTGTCTATGATGAAATAGCTACTGTTGTATCTAAAAATGTTTTTTTAGAAAATAAATAGCAAACTATAAGATACCTCTAGTTCAAATTTGACTCATTTCTTGCCGAATTGGCTGTTTCGCAAAATACCTAGAAAGATCGGAAATGCAATCAAATTGATGATCATCGACGAAAGGTGGTCTAACTTAAGTGAAAATTTGCCATTTTGCAAAATATTTTTGGTAGCTGCCTCACAAACCTCCCTTGTTTTTAACACTAAGAAGAGTAATTTTTAATAGCTCATTCTCGAACCAATCAGGACGCAGCACACGGATCACCCCACTTTATTCGATCTGAGCCGTCCGACTCCTACTGATCTAGCGTCTCTCCCTTACTCCCTCGACCCCCTCCTTCCCGAGAAACCCTAGGTCAAGCGCTGTCGTGTGCCTCTCCCCGATCCAGACCCCTCCCGCGCCGCCCCTGTCCCCGATCCAGATCCATCTCCTCCGATGCCCTCCCCTCCGCTCCATCCTCCCCTTGGACAAGATCCGGCGCGCACGTCCCACACATCGACCGCGCCCTCCCACCCACACATCGCCGCCGCTACCCACCCTCTCGTCTGACCTCGCCGCCGCCACCCGCCGCCCCCTCCCTCTCCTCCGCCCATCAGAAGAGAAGAGGGATCTCGCGCCCATCCATGGCCACCCCCGCACCGGCGGGGACAGGGTACTCGCAGGCGAGCTTCTACAGCTCGCTGGGGTCTTCGTGCTGTCCGTGCCGGGGCTCTGGTCGCTCATCAAGCCCCCTGCTCCGCCGCGTCCTCGCCTACCCGGCCCTCCGCACCGGCGTGATCTCCGGCCCGGCCGCGCCCCCTACGTGCCCGCGGTCGCGGGCCCCCAGCCAATGATGCCGTTGTTGTCCAGGTAGGCCCTTCCCCTCCTTCCTCGCCCAGATCCACCCGCTCCTCCTCACCTTCTCCTCCTATCCGTTCCTTTGCTGCAGGTCATCATGGCGTGGAGATGGCGATGACGGCAGGAGGGCACCGACCTTGCGCTGCTCGAGATGGATGAGGGCTGCGCCTAGCTTCGGCCCTGCTCTGCTCGAGGAGGAGGGGCAGGAGCAGAGGTTTTGTTCCATCGAGGTAGGCGCCGTCCGTTCCCTGTTCCCACATCCCTCGCCCGGTTCTTGTTCTTCTATACTCGTCGATGTGATGAGTCCCGTTCGAGGACTGCTCTTGATTTGTGCAATAGGAGGCTTTGTGCGGTACTTTGTGTCCAAATGCACAAGATTCAACAAGATTTAACTTACTTTTCCAGTTAATTAAATGGACATCTTGGATTAGTTAGAAAATCATGAATTATTTGCAGAAATCCATAGAAGTATTGTACTCCAGTGTGCATTACTTACATAAACTTGCTTGCAAGCTTATTTTCTGACTTGTATATTCTGAAACTGAAAAAGCTTAGTTAACTTCTGTTAAGTTTCAGTAATATTCAATGGAGTATTTACTGTAAATTTTGCACATCACAGTAATTTCACTTGCTATTAACTGCTGTAGCATTGGGAGTAGTTTTACTACAGTACTGCTTGAACAGGGTGAATGGAGGGTGAGGAAGTTTTACTACAGAGTAGGATTGCACAGGGAGTAGTTAGGAGTAGTAGATTTGATGATCATAGTCAGGAGTAGTTTTGCCTTTGGTGATCATCCAAAAATGTGATGCACTATTGTACTTTGAGTGAAAATGGAATGGTGCGATCCCGCACAACATACTTTGAGTGAATGTTGAGTACTGTATGCACTTGTGTAGTAGATGTTGAGTAATGTATGCACTTGTGTAGTAGATATTTTATTCTACGGAGGAATGAACGGTCGCTCCATTTTTGGCGTCAGGCCAGTTTCCATTTGAGTTGACAAGGATGTTGATGTAATCTGGTAGGAAGGTTGTCATTTTCATGTCCTGCGGAGGGCCATGTGGCGCTGATGTGATACATATACATGCTGACATTTCTTTCTTTGGTTGTTTCTATGAATAAAAATAGCCCGACATTCATTCTTTCTGCCCCATTTGTGCTCTGCTCACTCATGCTGCGGTCTGTGTCTTTTTTTTGTCTCCCATTTTTGTGACCTTGAAGATCAGCTTGTTGCTATACCTGGCAGAGTGCTGGTGTGTGCTGATTTTGTTTTCTTGACATAAGTGCCAGCATTGTTTCTGTTGGGGAACGTAGTAATTTCAAAAAATTTCCTACGCACACGCAAGATCATGGTGATGCATAGCAACGAGAGGGGAGAGTGTTGTCTACATACCCTTGTAGACCGAAGCGGAAGCGATCACAACGTAGAGGAAGTAGTCGTACGTTCTCCTCGCGATCCAACTGATCCCAGCGCCGTTACTCCAGCGCCTCCGAGTTCTTGACACACGTACAGCTCGGTGACGCTCCTCGGGCTCCGATCCAGCAAAGCTCCGGGAGAGAGTTCCACAAGACGACGGCGTGGTGACGATCTTGATGTTCTATCGACGCAGGCTTCGCCTAAGCACCGCTACGATATTACCGAGGTGGAATATGGTGGAGGGGGCACCGACACGGCTAAGGAACGATCTCAAGGATCAACTTGTTCTGTCTATGGGGTGCCCTTGCCCCGTATATAAAGGATGGAGGAGGAGGAGGCCGCCAAGGGTTTGGCGCGCCAGAGTGTGGAGTCCTACTAGGATTCCAAGTCCTAGTAGGAGTCCATCAAGAGGGAGGAAGGAGAAGGAATAGGAGGAGAAGGAAAGGTGGCCGGCCCCTTTCCCTAGTCCAATTCGGACTAGAGGAGAGGGGGGGCGCAGCAGCCTTTTTCCTCTTCCCACTAAAGCCCATCAAGGCCCATTACTTCTCCCGTAACTCCCCGGTACTCCGAAAAATACCCGAATCACTCGGAACCTTTCCGAACTCCGAATATAGTCGTCCAATATATCGATCTTTACGTCTCGACCATTTCGAGACTCCTCGTCATGTCCCCGATCTCATCCGGGACTCCGAACTCCTTCGGTACATCAAAATACACAAACTCATAATATAACCGTCATCGAAACCTTAAGCGTGCGGACCCTACGGTTCGAGAATAATGTAGACATGACCGAGACACGTCTCCGTCAATAACCAATAGCGGGACCGGGATGCCCATATTGGCTCCTACATATTCTACGAAGATCTTTATCGGTCGACCGCATAACAATATCGTTGTTCCCTTTGTCATCGGTATGTTACTTGCCCGAGATTCGATCGTCGGTATCCAATACCTAGTTCAATCTCGTTACGCAAGTCTCTTTACTCGTTCCGTAATACATCATCTCACAGCTAACTCATTAGTTGTAATGCTTGCAAGGCTTAAGTGATGTGTATTACCGAGAGGGCCCAGAGATACCTCTCCGACAATCGGAGTGACAAATCCTAATCTCGAAATACGCCAACCCAACATCGCCTTTGGAGACACCTGTAGTACTCCTTTATAATCACCCGATTACGTTGTGACGTTTGGTAGTACCAAAGTGTTCCTCCGGTAAACGGGAGTTGCATAATCTCATAGTTATAGGAACATGTATAAGTCATGGATAAAAGCAGTAGCAACATACTAAATGATCGTGTGCTAAGCTAATGGAATGGGTCATGTCAATCAGATCATTCAACTAATGATGTGACCTTGTTAATCAAATAACAACTCTTTGTTCATGGTTAGGAAACATAACCATCTTTGATTAACAAGCTAGTCAAGTAGAGGCATACTAGTGACACTGCTTGTCTATATATTCACACATGTATTATGTTTCCGGTTAATACAATTCTAGCATGAATAATAAACATTTATCATGATATAAGGAAATAAATAATAACTTTATTATTGCCTCTAGGGCATATTTCCTTGATCTCCCACTTGCACTAGAGTCAATAATCTAGATCACATCACCATGTGATTAACATCGATAGTTCACATCATCATGTGATTAACACCCATAGTTCACATCGCCATGTGACCAACACCCAAAGGGTTTCCTAGATTCAGTAATCTAGTTCACATCGCTATGTGATTAACGCCCAAAGAGTACTAAGGTGTGATCATGTTTTGCTTGTGAGAGAATCTTAGTCAACGGGTCTTTCACATTCAGATCCGTTATGTATTTTGCAATTTTCTATGTCTACAATGCTCTGCACGGAGCTACTTTAGCTAATTGCTCCCACTTTCAATATGTATCTAGATCGAGACTTAGAGTCATCCAGATCGGTGTCAAAACTTACATCGACGTAACCCTTTACGATTTAACCTTTTGTCACTTCCATAATCGAGAAACATATCCTTATTCCACTAAGGATAATTTTGACCGCTGTCGATGATCTACTCCTAGATCGCTATTGTACTCCTTGCCAAACTCGGTGCAGGGTATACAATAGATCTGGTACACAGCATGGCATACTTTATAGAACCTATGGCCAAGGCATAGGGAATGACTTTCATTCTCTTTCTATCTTCTGCCGTGGTCGGGTTTTGAGTCTTACTCAATTTCACACCTTGTAACACAGGCAAGAACTCTTTCTTTGACTGTTCCATTTTGAACTACTTCAAAATCTTGTCAAGGTATGTACTCATTGAAAAAAACTTATCAAGCGTCTTGATCTATCTCTATTGATCTTAATGCTCAATATGTAAGCAGCTTCACCGAGGTCTTTCTTTGAAAAACTCCTTTTAAACACTCCTTTATGCTTTGCAGAATAATTCTACATTACTTCCGATCAACAATATGTCATTCAAATATACTTATCAGAAATGTTGTAGTGCTCCCACTCACTTTCTTGTAAATACAGGCTTCACCGCAAGTCTGTATAAAACTATATGCTTTGATCAACTTATCAAAGCGTATATTCCATCTCCGAGATGCTTGCACCAGTCCATAGATGGATCGCTGGAGCTTGCACACTTTGTTAGCTCCCTTCGGATCGAAAAAACCTTCTGGTTGCATCATATACAACTCTTCCTCCAGAAAACCATTCAGGAATGCAGTTTTTACATCCATTTGCCAAATTTCATAAATTGTGGCAATTGCTAACATGATTCGGACAGACTTAAGCATCGCTACAGTTGAGAAAATCTCATTGTAGTCAACATCTTGAACTTTGTCGAAAACCTTTTTGCAACAAGTCGAGCTTTGTAGATAGTAACACTACTATCAATGTCCGTCTTCCTCTTGAAGATCCATTTATTTTCTATGGTTTGCCGATCATCGGGCAAATCCATCAAAGTCCATACTTTGTTCTCATACATGGATCATATCTTAGATTTCATGGCCTCAAACCATTTTGCGGAATCTGGGCTCATCATCGCTTCCTCATAGTTCGTAGGTTTGTCATGGTCAAGTAACACGACCTCCAGAACAGGATTACCGTATCACTCTGGTGCGGATCTCACTCTGTTCTACCTACGAGGTTCGGTAGTAACTTGATCTGAAGTTACATGATCATCATCATTAACTTCCTCACTAATTGGTATAGTAGTCACAAGAACAGATTTCTGTGATGAACTACTTTCCAATAAGGGAACAGGTACAGTTACCTCATCAAGTTCTACTTTCCTCCCACTCACTTCTTTCGAGAGAAACTCCTTCTCTAGAAAGGATCCATCTTAAGCAACGAATATCTTGCCTTCGGATCTGTGATAGAAGGTGTACCCAATAATTTCCTTTGGGTATTCTATGAAGACGCACTTCTCCGATTTGGGTTCGAGCTTATCAGGATGAAACTTTTTCACATAAGCATCGCAACTCCAAACTTTAAGAAACGACAACTTGGGTTTCTTGCTAAACCACAGTTCATATAGTGTCGTCTCAACGGATTTAGATGGTGCCCAATTTAACATGAATGCAGCTGTCTCTAATGCATGATCCCAAAATGATATTGGTAAATCAGTAAGAAACATCATAGATTGCACTATATCCAATAAAGTGCGGTTACGATGTTTGGACACACCATAACATTGTGGTGTTCTGTGGCGTGAGCTGTGAAACTATTCCACATTGTTTTAATTGAAGACCAAACTCAGAACTCAAATATTCGTCTCCGCGATCAAATCGTAGAAACCTTATTTTCTTGTCACGATGATTTTTCCGCTTCACTCTGAAATTCTTTGAACCTTTCAACTATTTCAGACTTATGTTTCATCAAGTAGATATACCCATATCTGCTCAAATCATCTGTGAAGGTCGAAAATAACGATACCGTCATGAGCCTTAACACTCATTGGATCGCATACATCAAGTATGTATTATTTCCAATAAGTCGGTTGCTCGCTCCTTTGTTCGGAGAACGGAGTCTTAGTCATCTTGCCCATGAGGCATGGTTCGCAAGCATCAAGTGATTCATAATCAAGTGATTCCAAAATCCCATCAGCATGGAGTTTCTTCATGCGCTTTACACCAATATGACATAAACAGCAGTGCCACAAATAAGTTGCACTATCATTATTAACTTTGCATCTTTTGGTTTCAATATTATGAATATGTGTATCGTTACGATCGAGATCCAACAAACCATTTTTGTTGGTGTGTATGACCATAGAAGGTTTTATTCATGTAAACAGAACAACAACTGTTCTCTAACTTAAATGAATAACCGTATTGCAATAAACATGATCAAATCATATTTATGCTCAACGCAGACACCAAATAACACTTATTTAGTTTCAACACTAATCCCGAAAGTATAGGGAGAGTGCGATGATGATCATATCAATCTTGGAACTACTTCCAACACACATCGTCACTTCATCCTTAACTAGTCTCGCTTATTACGCAACTCCTGCTTTGAAGTTACTACTCTTAGCAACCGAACCAAGATCAAATGCCGAGGGGTTGCTATTAACACTAGTAAAGTACACATCAATAACATGTATATCCAATATACCTTTGTTCATTTTGCCATCCTTCTTATCTACCAATTACTTGGGGTAGTTCCGCTTCTAGTGACCAGTCCCTTTGCAGTAGAAGCACTCAGTCTCAGGCTTAGGTCCAGACTTGGGCTTCTTCACTTGAGCAGCAACTTGCTTGCCGTTCTTCTTGAAGTTCCTCTTCTTCCCTTTGCCCTTTTCTTGAAACTAGTGATCTTGTCAACCATCAACACTTGATGTTTTTCTTTGATTTCTACCTTCATCGATCGCGAAGAGCTTGGGAATAGTTTCTGTTATCCCTTGCATATTATAGTTCATCACGAAGTTCTACTAACTTGGTGATGGTGACTAGAGAATTTGTCAATCACTATCTTATCGGAAGATTAACTCCCACTTGATTCAAGCGATTGTAGTACCTGCATAATCTGAGCACATGCTCACTAGTTGAGCGATTCTCCTCCATCTTTTAGCTATAGAACTTGTTGTAGACTTCATATCTCTCAACTCGGGTATTTGCTTGAAATATTAACTTTAACTCCTGGAACATCTCATATGGTCCATGACGCTCAAAACGCCTTTGAAGTCCCGATTCTAAGCTGTTAAGCATGGTGCACTTAAACTATCAAGTAGCCATCATATTGAGCTAGCCAAACGCTCATAACGCTTGCATCCGCTCCTGCAATAGGTCTATCACCTAGCGTGCATTAAGGACATAATTCTTACAGGCAGCAATGAGGATAAACCTCCGATCACGGATTGAATCCGCATCATTGCTACTAACATTTTTCAACACAATTTTCTAGGAACATATCAAAACAAACATATGAAAGCAACAACGCGAGCTATTGATCTACAACATAATTTGCAAAATACTACCAGGACTAAGTTCATGATAAATTTAAGTTCAATTAATCATATTACTTAAGAACTCCCACTTAGACAGACACATCTCTAGTCATCTAAGTGATCACGTGATCCAAATCAACTAAACCATAACCGATCATCACGTGAGATGGAGTAGTTTTCAATGGTGAACATCTTATGTTGATCATATCTACTATATGATTCACGCCGACCTTTCGGTCTCCGTGTTCAAGCCATATCTCGCATATGCTAGGCTCGTCAAGTATAACCTGAGTATTCGCATGTGCAAAACTGGCTTGCACCCGTTGTAGATGGACGAGAGCTTATCACACCCGATCATCACGTGGTGTGCGGGCACGATTTAACTTTGGCAACGGTGCATACTGGGAGAACACTACTTGATAATTTTAGTGAGAGATCATCTTAAAATGCTACCGTCAATCAAAGCAAGGTAAGATGCATAAAGGATAAACATCACATGCAATCAATATAAGTGATATGATATGGCCATCATCTTCTTGTGCTTGTGATCTCCATCTCCAAGCACCATCATGATCACCATCGCCACCGGCGCGACACCTTGATCTCCATCGTAGCATCGTTGTCGCTACGCCATCTATTGCTTCTACGACTATCGCTACCGCTTAGTGATAAAGTAAAGAAATTACAGGCGCTTGCATTTCATACAATAAAGCGACAACCATATGGCTCCGCCATTGCCGATAACTTCGGTTACAAAACATGATCATCTCATACAATAAAATATAGCATCACGCCTTGACCATATCACATCACAACATGCCCTACAAAAACAAGTTAGACGCCCTCTACTTTGTTGTTGCAAATTTTACGTGGCTGCTACGGGCTTAGCAAGAACCGTTCTTACCTACGCATCAAAACCACAACGATAGTTTGTCAAATAGACTCGCTTTTAACCTTCACAAGGACCGGGCGAGCTACACTCGGTTCAACTAAAGTGAGAGAGACAGACACCCGCCAATCACCTTTAAGCACGAGTGCTCAGAACGGTGAAACCAGTCTCACAGAAGCGCACGCATAATGTTGGTCCGGCCGCTTCATCTCACAATACCGCTGAACCAAAGTATGACATGCTGGTAGGCAAGATGACTTATATCGTCCACAACTCACTTGTGTTCTACTCGTGCAAAACATCAAACCATAAAAACCTAGGCTCGATACCACTGTTGGGGAACATAGTAATTTCAAAAATTTCCTACGCACACGCAAGATCATGGTGATGCATAGCAACGAGAGGGGAGAGTGTTGTCTACATACCCTTGTAGACCAAGCGAAGCGATCACAACGTAGATGAAGTAGTCGACGTTCTCCTCGCGATCCAACCGATCCCAGCCGTTACTCCAGCGCCCGAGTTCTTGACACACGACAGCTCGGTGACGCTCCTCGGCTCCGATCCAGCAAAGCTCCGGGAGAGAGTTCCACAAGACGACGGCGTGGTGACGATCTTGATGTTCTATCGACGCAGGCTTCGCCTAAGCACCGCCACGATATTACCGAGGTGGAATATGGTGGAGGGGGCACCGACACGGCTAAGGAACGATCTCAAGGATCAACTTGTCTGTCTATGGGGTGCCCTTGCCCTCAGATATAAAGGATGGAGGAGGAGGAGGCCGGCCAAGGGTTTGCGCGCGGCAGTGTGGAGTCCTACTAGGATTCCAAGTCCTAGTAGGAGTCCATCAAGAGGGGAGGAAGGAGAAGGAATAGGAGGAGAAGGAAAGGTGGCGGCCCCTTTCCCTAGTCCACCCGGACTAGAGGAGAGGGGGCGCAGCAGCCTTTTTCCTCTTCCCACTAAAGCCCATCAAGGCCCATTACTTCTCCGTAACTCCCGGCACTCAAAAATACCCAATCACTCGGAACCTTTCCGAACTCCGAATATAGTCGTCCAATATATCGATCTTTACGCCTCGACCATTTCGAGACTCCTCGTCATGTCCCCGATCTCATCCGGACTCGAACTCCTTCGGTACATCAAAATACACAAACTCATAATATAACCGCCATCGAAACCTTAAGCGTGCGGACCCTATGGTTCGAGAATAATGTAGACATGACCGAGACACATCTCCGGTCAATAACCAATAGCGGACCTGGATGCCCATATTGGCTCCTACATATTCTACGAAGATCTTTATCGGTCGACCGCATAACAATATCGTTGTTCCCTTTGTCATCGGTATGTTACTTGCCCGAGATTCGATCATCGGTATCCAATACCTAGTTCAATCTCGCTATCGCAAGTCTCTTTACTCGTTCCGTAATACATCATCTCACAGCTAACTCATTAGTTGTAATGCTTGCAAGGCTTAAGTGATGTGTATTACCGAGAGGGCCCAGAGATACCTCTCCGACAATCGGAGTGACAAATCCTAATCTCGAATACGCCAACCCAACATCTGCCTTTGGAGACACCTGTAGTACTCCTTTATAATCACCCGATTACGTTAGACGTTTGGTATTACCCAAAGTGTTCCTCCGTAAACGGAGTTGCATAATCTCATAGTTATAGGAACATGTATAAGTCATGGATAAAAGCAGTAGCAACATACTAAACGATCGTGTGCTAAGCTAATGGAATGGGTCATGTCAATCGATCGCTCAACTAATGATGTGACCTTGTTAATCAAATAACAACTCTTTGTTCATGGTTAGGAAACATAACCATCTTTGATTAACAAGCTAGTCAAGTAGAGGCATACTAGTGACACTCTGTTTGTCTATATATTCACACATGTATTATGTTTCCGGTTAATACAATTCTAGCATGAATAATAAACATTTATCATGATATAAGGAAATAAATAATAACTTTATTATTGCCTCTAGGGCATATTTCCTTCAGTTTCCTTGGGAACAAAAGGCGCCATTTTCTCCAATGTTACAGATACTATTGCTACTTACTGAACTGCTTTGCACATTGCTGAAGTCTCTTTGGTTCAGAGATTTTTCTTAAATTGTCATATCGCAAATGTTCGGTTTGCTACGTGAATCAGTCGCAATGCCTGCTGAAGCTGAATTTCAACCAGCCACGGGATGAATTCTACACGGTTGAAAATGTTTGTTTTCCCAAAAAGAATATTCATATTAGTACATACAGTACTCCCCCTGTACCGAAATACTTGTAGTTGGGGGAACTTGTACTAATTTCCCCCAACTACAAGTATTCCGGATACAGAGGGAGTCGATTTTTTTGCTCAGCTTTTGGCCAAGAGTTGCGGCAACCAAACTTGCAATGATTTGTGGCTAAACAACCACCGACTGGCCCTTAATTGGCACCCTTCATCATGCTTTCATTCTGATTTGTACATCATCCTGGATGGTCTGCCCAAACGATGCTCATAGCATTTCTGTTAGCCCGCGTTTCAACTCATTTTTTTATTTAAAGAACAACCAAGTGGCACAGTGGTTCTACTTCTCATAAATTGACAGAAAGGTTCTAGCATGTTTTCATTTGCAAGTAAAACTCGACCTTCTTTTAGTTGAGTGAATATGTTTCAGAATGTTTTACAGTACATTTCTTTCCTTCTAAATGTGAAATCATGTACATCATCAAGCATTTCACATTTGCTGTAGCACTATGTAATGGTGTACTTCTTTTAGAAATTCTGCTCCTTACGTTTATATATTCTACATATGGTTTCTCATCACTTGGTGTATATATAGCACGTTTTGGGCAATGAATTATTCAGTGTTCTATGTTAAAGCTTTCAACCTTGAAATCACATATTTGTTTGGGCATGTACTATATGTACCATTTTAGAAGTAGTCCACATATTTCTATCCTGCTATAGTCTTTTTTAAACTTCTTATGAGATTGAAGTATTCGTTCTGATTTCTGGTTTGCTGATTGTTGTAGATAGATGTATGAAACCTCTTAACTCTGGACGACAACAACTTGAGAAGGACCATCATCACCCATCAAGTACGCCATTGAGGTAATTCACCAGTCCCTCCAGCACCAACTATCTATTTTCTCTAGTATGCTTAGGTTTTTCATGCTGTTGTGGTAGCCCCATTGCTGTTGCGTTGAATCTCATGCCAGTGCTGGTGCGCCTGTGGCTTGATGTGTTGTGATCTTTATCTGTGTAGGTTTTGTTTGATGATATGCTTAGATTATGATCATAAGCATGGTGGTTTGATGATGCTAAGTCCAGCTGTTAAACCATGATACAGTTGCTGGAACTGAGCTTAATATTCATGTGTGTATGTGTGTGTGTCGAGTAAAGTTGTGGTTTGTGCTGCTCCTTTGTAACGTGATGAAACAAAGAATGTCCTTTACTCCTTTTTTGAATGGAATGTTCATAATATATTGGCTCCAGTTTTTCTAATTTTTATCTGCTGATTCATGTAACAGGGCATCTGTGGAAGGACCAGTCCTGACTCTCCAGTGAGTCCGGCATTTGATCGCTATTGACGGAGCTACATGTAGAAGAAGAAAACACTTGTAGAGCTTGTAACTAATTCCCATAGTTGTAGAGCTTGTATCAACTAAGCTTGTATTACGTGTAACTTGTAGAACTTGTAAATGCTACAGCTTGTCGGACGTGTCATTCGTAGAGGTTGTAAATAAGCTTGTATATGCTACAGCTTGTAGGACGTGTCATTTGTAGAGCTTGTATTGAATCTGGCTATTGTTATTTAAAGTATTATGAGTGTTTTTTGCTTGCCAATTTAACTACTGGTTATTTCCTTATTGTCAAATTGAAATACGAAGAATCTGGGCCTAATAGCTAGGACCCACTTATCAAAACCTGACAAGTGGGACCTGTTTGACTAGTGGACCCATTTTATAAAAAAAACTAAAACTGTTGGTACAAAAAGGCCATGACCCATGAAATAAAAAGGCCGAATTGTTGGGCTTGGCCCATGAAGTTGTTGGGGAACGTAGCAGAAATTCAAAATTTTCCTACGTGTCACCAAGATCTATCTATGGAGAGACCAGCAACGAGGGGAAGGAGAGTGCATCTACATACCCTTGTAGATCGCTAAGCGGAAGCGTTCAAGAGAACGGGGTTGAAGGAGTCGACTGCCGTGATCCAAATCACCGGAGATCCTAGTGCCGAATGGACGGCACCTCCGCGTTCAACACACGTACAGCCCGGTGACGTCTCCCATGCCTTGATCCAGCAAGGAGAGAGGGAGAGGTTGAGGAAGACTCCATCTAGCAGCAGCACGACGGCGTGGTGGTGGTGGAGGAGCGTGGCAATCCTGCAGGGCTTCGCCAAGCACCGCGAGAGAGGAGGAGGACTTGGGAGAGGGGGAGGGCTGCACCAGAACTTCGTGTTGAGCTCCCATGCGTCTCCCCACTTTATATAGGGGTGGAGGGGCTGGTTTCTTGCCCTCCAAGTCCATTGGGGCGTTGGCCAAGGTGGGAGGAAAGAAATCCTATCATTTCCTTCCCCACCGATTGTTATCACCCCTTTTAGGATCTTGATCTTATCCTTCGGATATGATCTTATTCCTTCTAAGGGGGATCTTGGTGCGCTTGACCAGGGGTGTGGGGCCTTTCCCCACTACCCACGTTCATGTGGGTCCCCCATGCAGGTGGGCCCCACTCCGAACCTTCTAGAACCTTCCGGTACAATACCGAAAAATCCGAACATTTTCGGTGGCCAAAATAGGACTTCCATATATAAATCTTTACCTCCGGACCATTCCGAACTCCTCGTGATGTCCGGATCTCATCCGGACTCGAACAACATTCGTAACCACATACAAACTTCCTTTATAACCCTAGCGCCATCGAACCTTATGTGTAGACCCTACGGGTTCGGAGACATGTAGCCATGACCGAGACGTTCTCCGTCAATAACCAACAGCGGATCTGGATACCCATGTTGGCTCCTACATGTTCCACGATGATCTCATCGGATGAACCACGATGTCAAGGACTCATCGATCCCGTATTCAATTCCCTTTGTCTAACAAGATTGTACTTGCCCGAGATTCGATCGTCGGTATACCGATACCTTGTTCAATCTCGTTACGGCAAGTCTCTTTACTCGCTCCGAACACATCATCCCGTGATCAACCCCTTGGTCACATTGTGCACATTATGATGATGTCCTACCGAGTGGGCCCAGAGATACCTCTCCGTTTACACGGAGTGACAAATCCCAGTCTCGATCCGTGTCAACCCAAAAGACACTTTCGGAGATACCTGTAATGCACCTTTATAGTCACCCAGTTACGTTGTGACATTTGATACACCCAAAGCACTCCTACGGTATCCGGGAGTTACACGATCTCATGGTCTAAGGAAGAGATACTTGACATTGGAAAAGCTCTAGCAAACGAACTACACGATCTTTGTGCTATGCTTAGGATTGTCTTGTCCATCACATCATTCTCCTAATGATGTGATCCGTTATCAACTACATCCAATGTCCATAGTCAGAAACCATGACTATCTGCTGATCACAACGAGCTAGTCAACTAGAGGCTCACTAGGGACATATTGTGGTCTATGTATTCACACGTGTATTACGATTTCCGGATAATACAGCTTATAGCATGAATAAAAGACAATTATCATGAACAAGGAAATATAATAATACTTTTATTATTGCCTCTAGGGCATATTTCCAACAGTCTCCCACTTGCACTAGAGTCAATAATCTAGTTCACATCGCCATGTGATTAACATTGACAGTCACATCGCCATGTGACCAACATCATCAAATGAGTTCGGGGTTTGATCATGTTTTGCTTGTGAGAGAGGTTTTAGTCAACGGAGTGAACCTTTCAGATCCGTGTGTGCTTTGCAAATTTCTAGGTCATATTGTAAATGCTGTTTCCATGCTCCACTTGGAGCTATTCCAAATGGTTGCTCCACTATACGATCCGGTTTGCTACTCGAGTCACTCGGATAGGTGTTAAAGCTTGCATCGACGTAACCCTTTACGCGAACTCTTTATCACCTCCATAATCGAGAAACATGTCCTTATTTACTCCAAGGACAATTTTGATCGCTGTCCAATGATCCATTCTGGATCATTCTTGTACCCCTTGACCGACTCATGGCAAGGCACACTTCCGGTGCGGTACACAAAGATAGCATACTATAGAGCCTATGTCTGAAACATAGGGACGCACCTTCGCCCTTTCTCTCTTTTCTGCCATGATCGAGCTTTAAGTCTTGACTTCATACCTTACAACTCAGGCAAGAACTCCTTCTTTGACTGATCCATCTTGAACACCTTCTAGATCATGTCAAGGTATGTGCTCATTTGAACGTACTATTGAGCGTTTTTGATCTATCCTCATAGATCTTGATGCTCAATGTTCAAGTAGCTTAATCCAGGTTTTCCATTGAAAAACACTTTTCAAATAAACCTATATGCTTTCCAGAAATTCTACATCATTTCTGATCAACAATATGTCAATAACATATAGTCACCAGAAATTCTATAGTGCTCCCACTCACTTCTTTGGAAATACAAGTTTCTCATAAATTTGTATAAACCCAAAATCTTTGATCATCTTATCAAAGTACATATTCCAACTCCGAGATGCTTACTCCGGTCCTTAGAAGGATCATTGGAGCTAGCATACCTTTTAGCATCCTTAGGATCGACAAGAACTTTCGGATTGTATCACATACAACCTTTCCTTATGAAGACCGGTAAGGAAACTCGTTTTGACATCCATCCGCCAGATTTCATAAATGCAGCTAATGCTAACATGATTCTCGACGGACTTAAGATCGCTACGGATGAGAAAATCTCATCGTAGTCAATTCCTTGAACTTGTGAAAACTCTTTACCACAAGTCGAGCTTCACAGACGGTGACATTACCGCCCACGCCCGTCTTCTTCTTAAAGATCCATTTATCTCAATGGCTTGCCGATCATCGGGCAAGTCCACCAAAGTCCATGATTTGTTACGATACATGGATCCTATCTCGGATTTCATGGCTTCTAGCCATTTGCCGGAATTTGGGCCCACCATTGCTTCTCCATAGCTTGTAGGTTCATTGTTGTCTAGCAACATGACCTTCAAGACAGGATTCTCGCACCACTTTTAAGCAAAGACGCATCCTTGTCACCCAACGAGGTACGGTAGTGACTTGATCCAAGTTTCATGATCACTATCATAAGCTTCTACTTCAATTGGTGTAGGTGTCACAGAACAACTTCCCGTGCCTGCTACACACTTGTTGTAGTGACGGTTCAATAACCATATCAAGTCTCCACCATCCTCCCACTCAACTTTCCGAGACATACTTTTCCTCGAGAAAGGACCCGATTCAAGAAACAATCCATATTGCTTTCGGATCAGAATAAGGAGGTATACCCAACTATTTTGGGTGTCCTATGAAGATGCATTTTATCCGCTTTGGGTTCGAGCTTATCAACCTGAAACTTTTTCACATAAGCGTCGCAGCCCCAAACATTTAAGAAATGACAGCTTAGGTTTCTCTAAACCATAGTTCATACGGTGTCATCTCAACGGAATTACGTGGTGCCCTATTTAAAGTGAATGTGGTTGTCTCTAATGCCTAACCCATAAACGATAGTGGTAATTCGATAAGAGACATCATGGTACGCACCATATCCAATAGGGTGCAACTATGATGTTCGGACACACCATCAAACTATGGTGTTCCAGGCGGTATTAATTGTGAAACAATTTCCACAATGTCTTAATTGTGTGCCAAAGCTCGTAACTCAGATACTCATCTCTATGATCATATCATAGACATTTCATCCTCTTGTCACGATGATCTTCAACTTCACTCTGAAATTACTTGAACCATTCAATAATTCAGACTTGTGTTTCATCAAGTAAATATACTCTACATCTACTCGAATCATCGTGAAGTAAGAACATAACGATATTCATCAGATGCCTCAAGACTCATTGGACTGCACACATCAAAATGTGTTACTTCCAACAAGTTGCTATCTTGTTCCATCTTACTGAAAACGAGGCTTTTCAGTCATCTTGCCCATGTGGTATGATTTGCATATCTCAAGTGATTCAAAATCAAGTGAGTCCAAACGATCCATCTGCATGGAGTTTCTTCATGCGTATACACCAATAGACATGGTTCGCATGTCTCAAACTTTTCAAAATGAGTGAGTCCAAAGATCCATCAACATGGAGCTTCTTCATGCATTTTACACCAATATGACTTACATGGCGATTGCCACAAGTAAGTGGTAATATCATTACTATCTTATATCTTTTGGCATGAAAATGTGTATCACTACGATCGAGATTCAATAAACCATTCCTTTAGGTGCAAGACCATTGAAGGTATTATTCAAATAAATAGAGTAACCATTATTCTCCTTAAATGAATAATCAGATTGCGATAGACATAATCCAATCATGTCTATGCTCAATGCAAACACCAAATCTCGATGGTAGAGGGAGCGCGATGCTTGATCACATCAACCTTGGAAACACTTCCAACACATATCATCACTCACCTTTAGCTAGTCTCCTTTATTCCGTAGCTTTTATTTCGAGTTACTAGCACTTAGCAACCGAACCGGTATCTAATACCCTGGTGCTACTAGGAGTACTAGTAAAGTACACATTAACATAATGTATATCCAATATACTTCTATCGACCTTGCCAGCCTTCTCATCTACCAAGTATCTAGGTAATTCCGCCTAGTGACTATTCCCTTATCACGAAGCACTTAGTCTCGGTTTGGGTTCAACCTTGGGTTTCTTCACTCGAGCGGCAGCTGATTTGTCGTTTCATGAAGTATCCCTTCTTGCCCTTGCCCATCTTGAAACTAGTGGTTTCACCAACCATCAACAATTGATGCTTCTTCTTGATTTCTACTTTCATGTGTCAAACATCGTGAATACCTCAAGGATCATCATATCTATCCTCGATATGTTATAGTTCATCACGAAGCTCTAGCAGCTTGGTGGCAATGACTTTGGAGAAACATCACTATCTCATCCGGAAGATCGACTCCCACTCGATTCAAGTGATTGTTGCACTCGGATAATCGAGCACAAGCTCAACGATTGAGCTTTTCTCCCTTAGTTTGCAGGCTAAGAAGATCGTCGGAGGTCTCATACCTCTTGACGTAAGCACGAGCCTGAAATCTCAATTTCAGCCCTCAAACATCTCATATGTTCCGCGACGTTTCAAAAACATCTTTGGTGCCTTAATTCTAAACCGCTTATCCGAACTATCACGTAGTTATCAAAACATGTATGTCCGATGTTCGCAACATCCACAAATGACGTTTGGGGTTCAGACACCGAGCGGTGCATTAAGGACATGAGCTTTCTACCGTCTCGCATAATCGCCATCGTCAACTTTCAACTATATTTTCTCTAGGAACATATCTAAACAAGGAACTAAAGCGAGAGCCACGACATAATTTGCAAAGATCTTTTGACTATGTTCAGGATAATTAAGTTCATCTTATGAACTCCCACTCAGATAGACATCCCTCTGGTCATCTAAGTGATTACATGATCCAAGTCAACTAGGCCGTGTCCGATCATCACGTGAGATGGACTAGTCATCATCGGTGAACATCTTCATGTTGATCGTATCTACTATACGACTCATGCTCGACCTTTCGGTCTCCGTGTTCCGAGGCCATGTCTGTACATGCTAGGCTCGTCAAGTTAACCCTAAGTGTTTTCGCTGTGTAAAACTGTCTTACACCCGTTGTATGTGAACGTAAGAATCCATCACACCGATCATCACGTGGTGCTTAGAAGCGATTTAACTGTAGCAACGGTGCACGCATCGGGGAGAACACTTCTTGAAATTTTGTAAGGATCATCTTATTTACTACCGTCGTCCTAAGTAAACAAGATGCATAAACATGATAAACATCACATGCAATCAAATAGTGACATGATATGGCCAATATCATTTTGCTCCTTTGATCTCCATCTTCGGGCTCCATGATCATCATCGTCACCGCATGACACCATGATCTCCATCATCATGATCTCCATCATCGTGTCTTCATGAAGTTGTCTCGCCAACTATTACTTCTACTACTATGGCTACCGGTTAGCAATAAAGTAAAGTAATTACATGGCGTTGTTCAATGACACGCAGGTCATATAATAAATTAAGACAACTCCTATATTCTGCCGTTGTCATACTCATCGACATGCAAGTCGTGATTCCTATTACAAGAACATGATCAATCTCATACATCACATATCATTCATCACATTCTTCTTGGCCATATCACATCACATAGCATACCCCGCAAAAACAAGTTAGACGCCCTCTAATTGTTGTTGCATGTTTTACGTGGCTGCTATGGGTTTCTAGCAAGAACGTTTCTTACCTACGCAAAACCACAACGTGATATGCCAATTGCTATTTACCCTTCATAAGGACCCTTTTCATCGAATCCGTTCCGACTAAAGTGGAGAGGCGGCACCGCTAGCCACCTTATGCACGAAGTGCATGTCAATCGGTGGAACCTGTCTCACGAAGAGTACGTAAGGTCGGTCCGGCCGCTTCATCCCACAATACCGTCAAAACAAGATTGGACTAGTAACGGTAAGCATATTGAACAAAATCAACGCCCACAACTACTTTGTGTTCTACTCGTGCAAAGAATCTACGCAATAGACCTAGCTCGATGCCCATTGTTGGGGAACGAGCAGAAATTCAAAATTTTCCCACGTGTCACCAAGATCTATCTATGGAGAGACCAGCAACGAGGGAAGGAGAGTGCATCTACATACCCTTGTAGATCGCTAAGCGAAGCGCTCAAGAGAACGGGGTTGAAGGAGTCGACTGTCGTGATCCAAATCACCGGAGATCCTAGTGCGAACGGACGGCACCTCCACGCTCAACACACGTACAGCCCGGTGACGCCTCCCATGCCTTGATCCAGCAAGGAGAGAGGGAGAGGTTGAGGAAGACTCCATCCAGCAGCAGCACGACGGCGTGGTGGTGGTGGAGGAGCGTGGCAATCCCGCAGGCTTCACCAAGCACCGCGAGAGAGGAGGAGGACTTGGAGAGGGGAGGGCTGCACCTGTAACTCGTGTTGAGCTCCCATGCGCCTCCCCACTTTATATAGGGGTGGAGGGCTGGTTTCTTGCCCTCCAAGTCCATTGGGGCGTTGGCCAAGGTGGGAGGAAAGAAATCCCATCATTTCCTTCCCCATCGATTGTTATCCCCCTTTAGGGATCTTGATCTTATCCCTTGGGATATGATCTTATTCCTTCTAAGGGGGATCTTGGTGCGCTTGACCAGGGGTGTGGGGCCTTTCCCCACTACCCACGTTCATGTGGGTCCCCCATGCAGGTGGGCCCCACTCCGAACCTTCTAGAACCTTCCGGTACAATACCGAAAAATCCGAACATTTTCCGGTGGCCAAAATAGGACTTCCCATATATAAATCTTTACCTCCGGACCATTCCGAACTCCTCGTGACGTCCGGGATCTCATCCGGACTCGAACAACATTCGTAACCACATACAAACTTCCTTTATAACCCTAGCGCCATCGAACCTTATGTGTAGACCCTACGGGTTCGGGAGACATGTAGACATGACCGAGACGTTCTCGGTCAATAACCAACAGCGGGATCTGGATACCCATGTTGGCTCCTACATGTTCCACGATGATCTCATCGGATGAACCACGATGTCAAGGACTCATCGATCCCGTATTCAATTCCCTTTGTCTAACAAGATTGTACTTGCCCGAGATTCGATCGTCGGTATACCGATACCTTGTTCAATCTCGTTACGGCAAGTCTCTTTACTCGTTCCGAACACATCATCCCGTGATCAACCCCTTGGTCACATTGTGCACATTATGATGATGTCCTACCGAGTGGGCCCAGAGATACCTCTCCGCTTACACGGAGTGACAAATCCCATCTCGATCCGTGTCAACCCAAAAGACACTTTCGGAGATACCTGTAATGCACCTTTATAGTCACCCGATTACGTTGTGACGCTTGATACACCCAAAGCACTCCTACGGTATCCGGAGTTACACGATCTCATGGTCTAAGGAAGAGATACTTGACATTGGAAAAGCTCTAGCAAACGAACTACACGATCTTTGTGCTATGCTTAGGATTGTCTTGTCCATCACATCATTCTCCTAATGATGTGATCCCGTTATCAACGACATCCAATGTCCATAGCCAGGAAACCATGACTATCTGTTGATCACAACGAGCTAGTCAACTAGAGGCTCACTAGGGACATATTGTGGTCTATGTATTCACACGTGTATTATGATTTCCGGATAATACAGTTATAGCATGAATAAAAGACAATTATCATGAACAAGGAAATATAATAATACTTTTATTATTGCCTCTAGGGCATATTTCCAACAGAAGTCTGACCAAAAATTGACAGGAAAAAACATATATAAAAGGCTGAATTAATGGGCTAGGCCCATGTAAAACACTCAATTGGACCGGGCTGAATCTTGTGCCACATCAGCTTGCCATGCTGGATGCCTACGTGGACTGGGGAGGTTGCTAGTGACCAAAACGTCACAGTGGACATATTTTGGTCATAAACGTCTTCGACCATTCCAGAAGAAAGGTCGCTATAGTCAATTAACGACCCCCAGCTTTTGACCTTATGTTTTTGGTCACAAAAAGGTCACAAATTGAAAACTATGACCTTTCAGTGACCAATAGTGGAGGTCACTAGTTGACATATTTCTTGTAGTGAGTAGATGGTGTAGGGAGCCAAATCTATGGCCCATTTTGCTACTCGGCCAGAAGCGTCTCGGCTCCCGATGATCTCGGCCAGCGGGGCTGTGCAAACCACAGTGATTGGATGCTCTTGAAAGTAAGGCTTCAACTTCTTGGCGGCAAAATGCACACCGTAGCACATCTTCTGGTAGTGGGGGTAGTTCTGCTTGGAGGTCGACAGTACCTCGCTTAGGTAATACACCGTCTCGGACAGGAGCGCCTTGCCTTCCTCTTTATGCTCGACTACAATGATCGTGTCTTGACTACTCGGCTGGTGGCGGCGATATACAAGAGCATGGGCTCTTTGGGAGTCGGAGCCGCCAACACAGGGGGAGTAGTCAACATCTTCTTCAGCTGGAGAAATGCCTCGTCCGCCTTGTGGTTCCACTCGAAAAAGGTGATCTTCTTCATTAATTGATACAAAGGGAGAGCTTTCTCGCCCAGCCGACTGATGAATCGGCTGATGGATGCCAAGCAGCCGGTGAACTTCTGCACATCCAACAGTCGGCTGGGTACCTCCATCCTCTCGATGGCCTTGATCTTCACGGGGTTGCACTCCATGTCGCTGCTCGAGACCGTGAAGCCAAGGAGTTGGCCGGCTGGTACTCCGAAAATGCACTTCTCAGGGTTGAGCTTGATCTGGAATCGGCGCAGGTTCGCAAAGGTCTCCTTGAGGTCCTCTAGCAGCGTCCCGCACTTCTCCGTCTTCACCACCACATCATCCACGTAGACGTGGGCATTTCTGCCGAGCTGCTTGAGGAGGCACTTCTGCATGCAACGCTAAAAGGTGGCGTCGGCATTCCTCAAGCCGAACGTCATGGTCAGGTAACAGAAGGCTCCGAATGGCGTGATGAAGGCGGTCTTCAGTCTATCTGCCGGGTTCAGCTTGATCTTGTGATATCCTGAATATGCATCTAAGAAACTCAACAGCTCGCATCCGTCTGTGGAGTCTATCACCTGATCGATTCTTGGCAGGGCAAATGGATCCTTTGGGCAGGCTTTGTTGAGGCTTGTGTAATCAATGCACATCCGCCACTGCTTGTTTTTCTTCAACACCAAGACCGGGTTTGCCAACCACTCTGGGAAAAACACTTCCATAATGAAGCTGGCGGCTAGGAGCCGGGCTATCTCTTCTCCCACGACTCTTCTCTTCTCTTCTCTTCTGACAGTCGGCGCATGGGCTGCCTGACGGGCTTCACATCAGGTCGGACATGTAACTTGTTCTCGGCGAATTCCGTCGGTACACCCGGCATGTCTTTAGGGGACCATGCAAAGATGTCTCGATTCTCACGGAGAAAATCGACGAGCTCGCCTTCCTATTTGCTGTCCAGGTTTGTCCCCACGACAGCATACCTCTCGGGGTGTTCCGGGTCCAAGGGTATCTTCTTGGTCTCTTTGGCCGGCTTGAATGAACCCTCAGCTTCCGACTCCTTGGGGTCAGGCGACATCTCTGGCTGCTTTCCGGCCATCGCCACGACCCAATCAAGGAGCCGCTTCTCAGCTGCGATCACCAGGGACTCGGCCAGCCTGCTGCTCTCGGCCACGCAGGCAGACGACTTCCTGTAGTTGCCGGCTACGGTTAGAATTCCCTTGGAACTCGGCATCTTCATCTTGAGGTAGGCGTAGTGAGGAACCGCCATGAACTTGGCCAGTGCAGGTCGGCCGAGTAGTGCGTGGTACGGGCTTTCAAGGTCCACTACTTCAAACCAGACTGGCTCTTGGCGGAAATGATCTTTGTCTCCGAAGAGGACATCTATCAGGATCTTGCCGATTGGTGAGCAGGAAAGGCTGGGTACAATACCATGGAACACAGTCCGGCTGCTCTGCAGCTGTCTTTGCTTGATTCCTAGCTTCTCCATAGTATCTTTGTACAGGATGTTGATGCTACTACCTCCGTCTATCACCACTCTCGAAAAGCGGGCTGCCCGCCTATCAGTGGCCAAGGTAGCGCCTAGGACCAGGGCATAGGAGCCCGGATTCGGCATCACCTCTGGGTGATCCGCTCTGCTCCAACTGATAGGCTTCTCGGACCAATGCATAAACTCGAGTATCTGCTACACCGTGATTTACTTCTTCTTCTTTGCAGCCGTCTGCTGCGTCGATCATCAGCCACACTGGTGAACACCACATAGGCTCCATGCTCTTCTAGGTACTCGTCTTGTACTGCGTCGACTGGCCGAGAAGCCGTCTGCTGGGGCGGCGGTGGAGGCGGCAGCCCAGCAGGCGGCGGAGGAAGGAGGCCGTCTCCTTTGGCGATTCGGGTGAGCCAGTGGCACTTTCGGGTGGTGTGTTTTGACGGCTTCGCGCCACTATGGAACTTGCAGGGACCATCCAGGGTCTACTCGTAAGAGAAGGCCGGCAACCAATTGGACTTGCCGCCTTTCTGTCGCCTGGCCGGAGGGTGCCCCTCCGGCTGTTGATCTTCGATTGTCGCAACCTGCCGACTGTTGGAAGTCGGCTGTTGGGCCTTGCATTTGTTGTCGTTCTGTTGCCGTCGACTGCTGTCTCCAGCTGGAGTTCTGGGAGCCTGAGGGGCCACTTTGCCAGCCGCATTGACTTGAATCTCCGTCTTCATGGAGGAGTCGGCCGTGGCGTACTTATGTCTGCTATGACCAGAGTTCGCTGAGGGTTTCGCGCCTGCCGCAGAGGAGCTTGTGCTTGAGGAGGGTGCCTTCGGCACCCGGCGGTGAAGTACTCGATAGCCTGCACCTCGTGCACGCCGCAGGAGTTCAAGCTTCGCCCAGTAGCGTGAGGTAGTCGCGTGTTGACTCGTCAGGGCCTTGCACGCACAGGGAAAGCTGGCGCGGCTTGGGAGGTCGCTTGTACGTGCTTG
This sequence comes from Aegilops speltoides, assembly GCA_021437245.1. Lineage (NCBI taxonomy): Eukaryota > Viridiplantae > Streptophyta > Magnoliopsida > Poales > Poaceae > Aegilops > Aegilops speltoides. Next base: position 9,597,437 of record CM038147.1, read on the forward strand.
TGAAGTTGCATATGAAGGCTTTGGTGAAGTCGACCCAGCTGTTGATGCTGCGGGGCTTCAGACTGTTAAACCATGTCCGGGCCGTGCCCTGGAGCATGAGTGGCACATACTTCACGGCGACCCACTTGTTGCCGTTCCCTATGCTGACAGCCGTGGAGTAATCAATTAGATAGTCTTCTGGCTTGACGGAGCCGGTGTACTTGGGTGTGTCTCGGGGGAGCGTGAACCCTTTGGGGAAGGGCCCGTCTCGGATACGGGGCCCAAAGCAAGGCGGACCCAGCTCATCTTCTTCTTCCAGCGCCAGGGATCGGTGGAGTCGGTCGATCCGATGGCGGGTGTCATCCTCTCCGACTCCCTCTCGGCGGCCAAGGCGGCCACCCAGAGTCGGATGCTCAACAGGCGGCGGGGAAACTCGCCATTCTCTTCTAGGTGGGGGAGGCAGGTAGTCGTCCTGCCGCTCCACCGCTCTCGGACGGCCGTCTTGGTCACGCTCGATGGTGATGCGAGTCCGACTGCGACTGACAGCCGGCTCTTTATCTTTTCTTCCGCGGACTCCACCGGTCGGCGCTCGAGACGTCATACCGATCTCGGCGGGAGGCAAGTCGTCGCTTAGCTCTTTGTGGCGCCTCGGTCTGACCGCCGGGCCGCGTTCTGCGCAGCAACCGCGTCGAGGAGATGCTGAACTCGCTCCATCATCATGCGGCGCTCTTCGCCTTCGAAGTTCTTCAGCTCGTCAGTCGCCGCCTGGGCGGGGCGGATGTTCTCCGCAGGGGTGGCGTATACGGGGCGATTGGCCCCGAATAAGTCGGCGATGGTTGAGGGAGTCCTGGACTAGGGGGTGTTCGGACAGCCCGACTATCATCGTCCGCCGGACTCCAAGACTACGAAGATGCAAGATTGAAGACTCCGTCCCGTGTCCGGATGGGACTTTCCTTGGCGTGGAAGGCAAGCTTGGCGATACGGATATGTAGATCTCCTACCATTGTAACCGACTCTGTGTAACCCTAGCCCTCTCCGGTGTCTATATAAGCCGGAGGGCTTTAGTCCCAGAGGACACAACATACATTACAACAATCATACCATAGGCTAGCTTCTAGGTTTAGCCTCCTTGATCTCGCGGTAGATCCACTCTTGTACTACCCATATCATCAATATTAATCAAGCAGGACGTAGGGTTTTAGCTCCATCAAGAGGGCCCGAACCTGGGTAAAACATCGTGTCCCTTGTCTCCTGTTACCATCCGCCTAGACGCACAGTTCGGGACCCCCTACCCGAGATCCGCCGGTTTTGACACCGACATTGGTGCTTTCATTGAGAGTTCCTCTGTGTCATCACCGATAGGCTCGATGGCTTCTTCAATCAACAACGCTGTCCAGGGTGAGACTTTTTTCCCCGGACAGATCTTCGTATTCGGCGGCTTCGCACTGCGGGCTAATTCGCTTGGCCATCTGGAGCAGATCGAATCCTACGCCCTTGGCCATCAGGTCAGGTTCGGAAGCGTAAACTTCACGGCCAACATCCGCGGAGTGTTGATCTTCGACGGGCTCGAGCCACAGCCGAGCGCGCCGCACTGTCACGATGGGCATGATCTAGCTCGCCACGGACAAGACCTTGGTGGTCAGCTTTAATCCGCCCGCCCTTAGTCCGAGCCGATCACCCAGACGAGGATCGGTGGCTGGACACCGCCCGGGCTGCAACTTCCACGGCGATGGAGCCAAACACTAACCTTGTCCCTTGTAAAGCTCAGGACTCGAGGTGCCGGACTCCTCCGGACTCCGCACCTCCGCTACCGCTAATCGAATCTGATTGGGCGCCGGTTATGGAATTCACCACCGCGGACATCTTCCAACACTCGCCCTTTGGCGACATCCTTAATTCGCTAAAACATCTCTCGCTATCCGGAGAGACTTGGCCGGACTATGGCCAGCACGGTTGGGATACGGACAACAAAGAAATTCAAAGCCCACCCACCACCCACTTTGTAGCCACTGTCGACGATCTAACCGACATGCTAGACTATGACTCCGAAGACATCGACGGTATGGACGACGATGCCGGAGATGAACAAGAACCAGCGCCTACAGGGCACTGGAAGACCACCTCATCATACGATGTATACATGGTGGATACCCCAAAAGGAAGCGATAATGAGGACCAACGGGGCGCGGCAGAAGATAATCCCGCCGGCAAACAACCAAAACGGCGACGCAGACACCGCCCTAAGTCCCGCCTCAACAACAAGAACGCTCCTAATGACCTAGCAATACAGCAGGGAAAACCAGTGGGCGACGAACACGCAGACAAGCAACCGTCCGAACAGGACGAGTCAGATAATCAGTCCAGGCCCGGCGAAAACAACAGTCCAGACGACCTCACGTCGGACACACCGCCGGAGAATAAAACCCTCCGGAAAAGACTCGTCGCCACCGCAAGAAGCTTGAAGAAGGAAAAACGGAAGCTCAAAACAGCGGAAGATACACTCAGAATGAGGTGGAGCAAAGTGCTCAAAATCGCAGACAAATACGGCAATGGCCATCAATCAAAGAGCTACCCGAAGCGCAAGCTGCTGCTAGAATTTGACGAGGAGGCCATAGAGCCCCCACAGTCAAAAAACAAAGAGGCCGCCTGGTCGGATAGACGGCCAGATGATAGGCCAAAATCTAAAAGCGGCGCCGCACATAAGCTGACTAATGACCCTGGAAAAACAGATGGCCCAGCCAGGTCCATTTACGGGCCAAAAAAGAGGGGCCCAGGAAGCAATGCAACACGTCAAGTGTCCGAAGACATCGGTACACCCAAATACAGGGGCGCCGCACACCCACTATGTTTCACCAACGAGGTGCTGGATCATGAATTCCCAGCAGGATTTAAACCCATAAACATAGAGGCTTATGACGGAACAACAGACCCTAGAGTCTGGATAGAGGATTATATACTACACATACACATGGCTAGAGGAGATGATCTCCATGCCATAAAATACTTACCCCTCAAGCTCAAAGGGCCAGCCCGTCATTGGCTCAAAAGCCTCCCAGAAAACACTGTTGGAAGTTGGGAAGAGCTCGAGGACGCGTTTAGAGCAAATTTTCAAGGAACTTATGTCCGCCCTCCGAATGCAGATGATCTAAGTCATATAACGCAACAGCCCGGAGAGTCAGCGTGCAAATTCTGGAACAGGTTCCTCACCAAAAAGAACCAAATAGTCGACTGTCCGGACGCCGAAGCCTTAACAACTTTTAAACACAACGTCCGAGACGAATGGCTCGCCAGACACCTCGGCCGAGAGAAGCCGAGGACAATGTCCGCGCTAACAAGCCTCATGACCCACTTTTGCGCGGGAGAGGATAGCTGGCTAGCAAGATGCAGCACCAGCGACCCAAGTACATCCGAGATCAGGGATGGAAACGGAAAATCACGGCGCAAAAATGATCAGCGCCGGAATAAAGAGAAAAGCCCAAAGAACACGGCGGTCAACGCCGGATTCAAAAGCTCGCGGCCAAACAACAAAACACCGCCCCTTAAGGATAACAGTGATGAGCTATCCAACTTAAACAAAATTTTGGGTCGGATATGTCAAATCCATAGTACCCCCGGAAGGCCTGCAAACCACACCCACCGAGATTGTTGGGTTTTCAAACAGTCCGGCTGATTAAACGCCGAACACAAGGGGCTCGACGCATCAAGTGAGGATGATGATAAACCCCACCAGCAGAGCACCGAAAAACAAAAGACTTTCCCACAAGAGGTCAAAGCAGTAAATTCACTTCATGTGATAATTCGGAAAAACAATGCAGCACCCGTTAAAATGGGTCTCGCACGGTCCAACCCAGCGGAACATAGAGATTGGATGTCAAAACCAATCACTTTCGACCACCTGGATTATTCTAGAAGCGTTCGAAATGCAGGATGGACTGCCCTGATATTGGATCCTATAATCGACAGACTGCAGTTTACACAAGTCCTGATGGACGGAGGCAGCAACTTAAACCTGCTGTATCCAAACACAATCCGCAAGTTGGGGATAGACCTTACTAAAATGCGACACAGCCGCACTTCCTTTAAAGGAGTGACGCCAGACCCTTACGCCAAGTGCAGAGGCTCCCTATTACTAGAAGTTGTGTTCGGGTCACCGAACAACTTTCGATGCGAAAAACTAATCTTTCATGTCGTCCCATTTAAAAGTAGCTATCAAGCACTCTTGGGACGAGAAGCTTTTGTCCGCTTCAACGCCATACCACATTACGCGTCCCTTACGCTTAAGATGCCCGGTCCACGCGGCATCATTTCAGTGCGAGGGTCATTTAAAGACCCCGGACACGGCTAGACGAGTCCGGCATAAATAAGCTAGGGTCCCTAGCCGCACACCCCTTCACAAGGGGCTGCGCGCACAAGCAACAGCGAGCTCACATAGACTCTGCTTTACGTATTTATTTATATTTTTCCTTCATATATATTTTCGCACGATTTCCCTCCAAACTAAGTTCCTCTCTTTCTACAGATGAACAACGTGCACACCCGTCCAGGATAACGGCACAACGGAGACACAGGCGCAGACGTGCAGTAGGGACCCGTCGCAAGGATTCTTTTCAGATTAAGACCCTGCGTAAACCTTTTTTACTGTCTCTTGTTGTTATAATCCCCTGGTTTCTCATTATAACCAAAGTGGAGCCTGACGTTTTGGCATCGGCCGCGTCAGAGGACCTTGCCCGTACCTGGACACTAGGGGCTTAGGGCATTGTTCTGCCCATTTTTATAAAGACCGAACACCTTAGGGAGTGTTCGGCGTCTCGAGTTAGGCCTTATATGCATCAGCTCCGAATCATGTCTTTGGTCAAATGTTGGGTTTGCCCGGCCTCGTGTTTTGCTGCCTTACGCCGCGGTCATCGGCTAACGCGGCATCAGGAGAACTACTGCGACAGCCCCAGTTCGGGCCGGGCGACCACCTCGAGAGAGAAAGCCGAAAATTGATTGTCATGATACAGCGAGAGACTGGTCAACCACTCGATCGACTACCGGAATGTTTAGAATTCCCTGCTTTGACGAAGGACCGTTTCCCGGTCAGGCACACACGCGCCCCGAATCCGGAGAAGTGCGGTGCCCCCAGGGGATATATCGTAGCCCCACCCTCGAACTCCAATGGCTAAGTGAATATGATAAAGCATCATAGTCCGGATTGCCTCGTTTGCTACGCTACCACCTCCTTAACAGGACCGAGACGCCGATTAATGTGAAAACGCGCTATTTTTATGAACACCCCGCACCTTGTGCGTGGGGCTGAAGTCAAGACTGCCATCTTTCAAAGTTATACAAACGTATACATAAACGCATCGCGATAGGAGATATTTCAATACTTGGAACGCACAAGTATAAAAAGCGGTTACATCATAATTATTGTTTTACAAGATAAAACGTTCATTTGAACGTGACATTTTTCGAGCACTGCGCCTCTATTACACGAGCGCCACGCATAACTTCCCCAAAATAGTGCTCGGCGGGTAACCGGCTTTCGTCCGAACCATGGGCTGCAATAGCGGTGGCATCCATCTCTGTCCAATGTGTCTTCACGCGGGCAAGGGCCATCCGCACACCTTCTATGCAGGCCGACCGCTTCATCTCCTTGATATGCGGCACCGCTCCAAGAAATTGCTGCAATAAGCCAAAATAGCTCGTCGCCTTGGGCCTCTCTGGCCAGACATAAGCCATGATATCAGTCATGGCAAGTCCGGACAACCTGTTCAGCTCAGCCCATTCGGCCAACCGATCGGTCAGCGGAAGTGAACGATCCGGACTATGGAATTGAGACCAAAATAGCTCTTCCGCCTTGTGATCCTTCCGACCGAAGTGCACAACCAAGATCGCCGTGACTTGCCGCTAAGTCCATATATGGATCCTCCGGACCCCACAGCTGGCCAAGCTGGGCATACTTTGATCCAGAACCGCGACGCAGCGAGAAAAGGCTTGCCAGCCACAATGTCTCCGCCCTGGCGCAGCTCCTCCTTCATAGCTCAGATTATGAACGAGCATCCCGGCCTCGGCGGTGGCCTTCCCAGGTCTTTCGCCCGATAGGGCGCCTTTTCAAGAGCCTCATTGCGGTCGGTAGCATCCTTCAATTTCACGGCCAATTCGCCATCTCTTCCTCGCTTAGGCAGCGTGCAGCCTTTTTCGCTTTTAACTCCTCGGCCGCCCTCGAGGCAGCCAGATCACTCCTTCCGCTTGCTCCTTGGCTTGAGCAAGCTCGGCCCAAGGTTTCCACAAAGCAGCAGCACCATCTGCATCACAACATAAATATTGTAAGATGCGGCTTTGGTTCCTTAAATAAGTGATCATGAGAATTCATTTACCTTGCGACTCGTCAAGTCGCTGGTTGACAAGCGATGCCCGTGATCCGCCACATCAAGTTGCCACATTAACTCGAACTCCACCAGTCCGGCTAGCCTCGACTATCCGCCACCGCATAGGAAAGGCGACATTCAATACCGCGATTTTGATCCTCGACGCGGCGTCGCTTTCGACAACCTATCGAGTCTCGGGGCTACTATCTATACTGAGGCGACTTCTATGTGCATAATCACAAAAGGTGCGTTGTTCTTGCGTACCTCAAACCCCGCCAGCAAACTCCTGACGGCATTATGCAATATGCTTTCGGCGGACGAAATCCTCCCAATCACCATGCTCATCAATGCACGGTGACCTTCTGAGATGGACGCCCTCTCAAGCAGATCCTTCAGCTCCCCCGGCCGAACACTAGTCGTCGCCGAACTCTCCAGCTCCACGGGCTCGGGATACCTCCGTGACGATATACTTCGTGCTCGCTCGCCTCGTCCGACGGGCAAGCAGCAGACGGAGGCGTTTCGCTCTCCATCATCTCCGGACGAAGATCCCCCGAAGACGAGCTCATCTGAGAAGGCCGCAGATCCGAACTATAAGGTAAAAATTTCGGTTATCCTTAGAAGCACAAATAGGGATATTTTCTTATTAATGAACTCCCCTTTTCCTACTCACGGCTCGCTGGAGGGCTGATCCTTTAGAGACGATTGTACGCCCGGGGTCTCCCCGGACGCAGGACCCTCCGGTGAAGATTTCTTCCCCGCTTAGGGGCTTTGGCCTCCGGGTCTTCGGAGGCGGTCCTCTTCTCTCCCTGGAAGGAGGGATTCTCGATCCCCCCCTCTTCAAGCGCCCCCTTGGGCGAGGTGATAGCTCCTCTATTCTCCCCATCGCCTTCTTCTATAGGTGCTACCTCCAACATTCTGACCAGCACGGGCTCCGGTGCGGTCTCTGGGAGGGGGGCCAGACACCTTATCAGCTTCACTCGCGCTACCCACTCCTGATGAAGGATAATGGGTTAGAAGGCGGATTATAGAAAAGCAAACAAACGCAACGTCCGGACTCTGAGCTACTTACCTGAGTATCCGGGCGATTGCAGCTTAGGCCTGCGTCCTCGGTCAATTCCGGACACGCCACCTGCGGTCCGAAGAACAACTTGTACATCTCCACGTGTGTAATACCCATGAAGTGTTGGAGAATTCGTGGTCCCTCCGGATTGAACTCCCATAACTGGAGAGGACGGCGTTTGCAGGGCAGAAGACGCCTGATTAGCATGACCTGCATCACCACAACCAGATTGATCTCCCTCGCTTGGAGGTCTCGAACCGCCTCGCAGTAGGGGCACGCCTTCCGACGGCCCCAATTGAGTCCTGGTTGACCCACGACATCAACCGTCGTGGAGGTCCCGGCGGAAAGAAGGCGGCGGCTTTTGCTGCTGCCTTCGGAGCGGTGATATAGAACAACCCTGCTGCCACAAGCCGAGCTCCTCTTGAAGGAGCCTCGGGCCAAGGGGCATCGGCCCTCCTGCTTATGGCCGCCCGCCGCAAGACTCGCTTGACGCCCCGATCATCTTCGCCCACATTGAAGGTCTTCAGCCACAGGCCAAAGTGGGGGTGACGCGGAGGAAGGCTTTGCGCATTTATAATGAATGCGGAAATATGGAGGATGGACTCGGAGCCAAGTCGTGAAAATCCAGCCCATAGTAGAACATGAGCCCTCTCACGAAGGGGTCCGCCGAGAAGCCTAAACCCCGACGGATGTGGGATACGAAGACGACGTACTCACCGGCTCGGAGTGGGTACGGCCTGCCCTTGGGCGGGTAACTGTCAGCGAAATCTCGAGGATGTACTTGGCCTCACGCAGCTTTTAACACGTCCTCCTCCGTGACGGAGGAGGGCATCCACCGGCCCTGAAGGTCGGAGCCGGACATTGTTGAAGGTCGAAGCTCTCGAATCTGGGGCTCTAGGTGTTGGAACTTGGAGCAAGGAGAAGATTCGATGGAAGATTGAAGAAAAGAAACGAGCCTTGGTCCTCTTATAAAGGGGAAAAATACCAAGAGCCGTCTCCGTGACCGTTCGGGATTCACCTTCGATAGAGGAGGCGTGGCGGCGGGCACGGTTGGGTTACCCACGTCCGTATTGATGAGAATCCCGGAATAAGGGGAAAAGGATCTCTGCTTCGACAAGACGTACCAAGGAAACCGCTTCGCTAAACGTGCTGAGGTGGTATAATAAAAAACGATTCAAGTAAAGGCCTGGTAGCAGTGTGATGTCATGCCGCAAAATACGTCAGCAGATTGAGCTTGTGTACATTTTATTCTCTCTACGGTGGAATGTGGAATTTATTTTGCAGAGCCGGACACTATCCTGGTGCTCATGATCTTCTCCGGATTATTCAAAGGAGGAACCCGCCTTGCAATGCCGAACATTATGCGCGCCGGACTTATCGTCATTGAAGCCTGGTTCTGGGGCTACTGAGGGAGTCCTGGACTAGGGGGTGTCCGGACAGCCGGACTATCATCGTCCGCCGGACTCCAAGACTACGAAGATGCAAGATTGAAGACTCCGTCCCGTGTCCGGATGGGACTTTCCTTGGCGTGGAAGGCAAGCTTGGCGATACGGATATGTAGATCTCCTACCATTGTAACCGACTGTAACCCTAGCCTTCTCCGGTGTCTATATAAACCGGAGGGCTTTAGTCCGTAGGACACAACATACATTACAACAATCATACCATAGGCTAGCTTCTAGGGTTTAGCCTCCTTGATCTCACGGTAGATCCACTCTTGTACTACCCATATCATAAATATTAATCAAGCAGGACGTAGGGTTTTACCTCCATCAAGAGGGCCTGAACCTGGGTAAAACATCGTGTCCCTTGTCTCCTGTTACCATCTGCCTAGATGCACAGTTCGGGACCCCCTACCCGAGATCCGCCGGTTTTGACACCGACAATGGTCGCTCCGCGCTGTCGGACCGCACCTAGGCGGCTAGGCCCAGTCGGAGTCGGCGAGCTGCCCACGACGCGATCCATTTCACGCTGGTAGGCTTCTGACAAGCGCCTCATGCTTGCCAACTTCTTGGTGCCTTCGATGATTCTGAAGGCGGCGTGTCTCTAGTGTCTCGGCGTCTGCGTCCTCTGGAATAGGCGTAGTCAGACCTTGCAGAGCCGCGTCGAGCGGGTCCTGAGCTCCCTCACCGGAGCGCTCATCGTGACTGATGACGAGCACCTCCGTGACGGCGCTTCCGCCGCTCTCCTCGTGAGGAAGCGGCTCGTCGTAGAACACTACGTTGGTGGGGAAAGTGTCGAGCGACACAGCGTCGGAGTCGACCAGCATCGGGTCGGTGGAGCCTACGGACTCCAAGTCCACGGCGGGCTCGCCGACGACGTGGAGTTGATCGAGGAGGCCCGCGAGGAGACTCTCGGGGCCACCCGTGCCTGCATCGGATTCAGGCTCGTCAGAGAGGCGAACCTCGCCGACAAGTTCGGCGAGGCTGCTTGCCGCACAGGCGGCCTCAGCACCGCACAGCGCGTCGATGCAGACTCCGTCTGGCGAGCCTGGCTGGCTGCGCTCGCCAGGGAGGAAGAGGGTTCCCGTCCAGAACAGATCTCCGGACGACGGTGCACCAGGCCCCACGGTGGGCGCCAAATGTTGGGGGTTGGGTGCGACATATGTCAAAGAATGGCTTATCATGGTGGGGGCGAGTAGAACGTCGCCGGTGCCTGGAAACGGGATGAGGCAAAGACATGCACGCCGGCGAATCTTACCCAGCTTCAGGGCTCTCCAGGTCGTACAGACAAGGCGTTGTGGGCACAGGGCCCCGCCCCAAGTGCTGATGTCAGGGCTGGCATGGCAACAGTGCCGTGCCGGGCAGAGATCTCCGCAGGTATGGTGCACTGTGGCCATACCCGCCTTTAATTATCGGGGTGGTTGGAAGTCGTGGGCTGACTTCCCACGGTCGGCTTCATCGGAGTCGCTTCTGGGACTCGGCCTGGATGGGAGTCGCCTCTGGGACTCGGCCATCTTGGAGTCGCCTCCTGGACTCGGCTTGAATGGGAGTCACCTCTGGGACTCGGCCATCTTGGAGTCGCCGTAGATACTTGAGGGGCGCAGTCTGCCCTGATGTCTTGAAAGGTTCTGGGACTCGGGTTAGCCTACCCGTGGCCCATTACTCCGACAGCGTGTGAGAAATGCATAAGTGCATGCTCGAGATCTTCTTCCCTTGCCAAGCAAACCTTGCAGATGATGATATGCTTCATATGGCGATGCTTGAGAGTGCACTCGTCCGGTAAGATACCTCTCATGACACGCCACCAAAACTCCTTAACTTTAGGGATGACTTTGAGCTTCCAAATGGCATTCCACATCTGTTGTTGATCCACTGATGTACCGGTAATCTTCCCCTCATCTAGAGCATGTCACTCTTTTTGATTCAGGAGAGCACGATAGCCGATTTAACAGAGTAAATACCTGATTTCTCAAAGGCCTATGCATAGATATCTTTGCCTCCGTCGTGCCGCAATGGGATGTTCAGAATAGCTGCAGCATCCGGTGCGATGAAGATCTCCCGAACCAGCTCCGTACACCATGTCCAGTTCAATGGATCTATGAGTTCATTCACGGTTTGCACCATGAGGCCTGCTCCGGTGCTCCCCCCTAACCTAATTTCGGAGGGGTATTTTTGTCCCCGTGAGTTTGTTTTTTCCCTGGCCCGCCGTAGCCCAGATCCAAGCCCTGTCTAGCCCTACCAAGCCCTGTATAGCCCAGGCCATATACGTACAGTACCCTGGTCCGAAAAAAACACGACCCCACGACCACGTAGGACCTGCCGGATCCAATCATCCGCGCAGCTCCATCAATCTCGCGAGCATTCACGCAGCTCCATACTTCATGCGGTAGATCTCCAGTAGCGCGCGGCTATCTCGTCGCCGATGATCTCGTCGGACAGCAGGCGCGGCAACGTCGTGAATCTCCAGCGCTCACAGGTACCGCATCCCGCATCCCCCCGCACCCCTCTAGTCTCGCTCGTGGCAACATCTAACGAACTGCCGCCATCAGAGATAGTGGTCAAAATAGCGGGGCGGGTAACCTACCTACCCGCCGGCGCATGCGATCGTGGATCTTGTTCTGGTAGTGCTGCTCCTTGTGATCTGGGTTTCTTCGGTGGAGAGTTCACGTAGCGTTGGTTGCCGTCGGCTGTGTACACCAGGACCATCGTTATTTGATGTGGCGGCTAACCTAGGTATCCGGCGGCAGAGGTAATCACAGATCTAGCTAGGTTTTGTAGTGCTGCTCCTCATGATTGAAAGTGATCACGACGGGTGTCGTGGACATCTTCCTAACTTGGTTTGGCAGATCTGAACGGCCTCGGTTGGGGTTGTTTACATAACATCTGTGATCGTGAGCTATGTGTTGATATTTCATCATTGATAATGTTTTCATCATTTGTTGTGTAGGAAATTGCGGACGAGGAGTTAACTAATATGATGGTAGACATGGAGTTTGGAGAAGTGATGAAAGAATGGATAGAAGATTGGTCAGATGATGAAAATTCAGATCTTGGAGATCAGTCAGAGAATGGGAACGAATGGGAAGATTTTAATGTGAGTGGCATTACCATGTTGTAATTTTTTGGTGCCATCCGACAACATTATATTTTTGTGTTGAAAATTTGTAGATAGATGAGCATGATGATGGTCAGGAAAACAATTCGGAGCTCTCAAATGAAGATTACATTAGTCAGGTACGTAAGTGAAAAAATTTATTGGCATGCAAATTGAATTCATTCTGGAATATTATATGATAAGTAATTATGTATTTGTGTTGTATTTTTTAGTTCATTTCCGAATGTCATAATGCGTACGACTATTACGGTGAATCCGACGCGGAGACAAGCCTTCACAACGAATCATCAGATACAGCTGATTCTGGGTATTCGCAGTCGTCGGTCATCATGAGTGAGGTATTTGTGTAATCAATGTTCTATGAAAGTAATGTTAAACCATACAAAACAGTTTTCATGGGTATGTTTTGATTGTGTAGGTGACAGAAGATGGTGGGGTAATGAATGTCCAAGATACTGCCATTGCAGATGATAAGAGGGATATGTCCATGCAGATAATGGACATGACTTTTATGACTCACGATGCTACGTATGATTTCTACAACAGCTATGCTAGAGTTAATGGTTTCAGCATTAGGAAGAATAAGGCCAGGTATACCAAAACCGAGGCACATCTTATGCGTTATAGGAAGTTTGTTTGTTCCAGACAAGGGAAACGTGACAACAAGTTGCTAACCGAGGAAGGGCACAGCCGTCGGCTCAGAGCTGAGACACGCTGCTTTTGCGAAGCACACCTGACCGTCAAGCTTGACCAAAAGCGTGGGGTTTGGTATGTTGCAAGTTTTGAGGACAAGCATAGCCATATGTTGGCAGGACCGGACGAGGTACCTTTTCTTTGGTCCCACAGAAAATCAAAGAGTTTCAGAAGCATGAGATAATGTCCATGGGAGCTGCAGGGATTAGAATTCACGACATGATGGATTCCCTCATCAGCAAACATGTATGGTATGGCGGTGTTGGTTTTACCAGGCGTGAAATATATAACCTTTGTGCCAGGGAAAAGAGGAAGCTGCTTTCAAAAGGTGATGCTGCCACAACCATAGGCATCATGGCCAGTAGGAAACAGAGGGATCCTAGCTTCTTTTTCGAGTACATGCTAGATAAGGAAGGACACTTGAATATGATGTTCTGGTGTGACTCCCAGTCTCGTCATGACTATGAGGATTTTGGCGACGTGCTTGTATTTGACAAAGACGCATAAGATGAACCGCTATGGTATGCCATTCATACCTTTTGTTGGTCTTAACAATCACCGGAAGACCACTATTTTTGGTTGTGCCATAGTTTCGGACGAGACCGAATAGACATACGTGTGGCTGCTGCAGACTTTTTTGAGGTCCATGTGTCAAAGGATGCCGAAGAGTGTAATCACAAACGCCGACGCCATGATGATCAAGGCAATTCGCAAGTCTTTGTAGACGGTGGCACCATATATGTACGTGGCATATAGAAAAAAATATGAAGATTCACCTCAGTCCCAAGTCCTTGAAGGAGTTCCGAACTCTTTTGTACTACAGCACGTCCACGGCCACGTTTGAGGAGAGATGGCACACGTTTATCAAAAGATGGCAGTCGGAAAAAACAGTAACATGGTTGAGACGAATGTATAAGAAGAGGAGACTGTGGGGCTTATCTGATAGAGGGGTTTTGGCTTGGCATGAAAAGCAACCAACGGAGTGAAAGCCTAAACTCATGCCTTCACCTCCACCTTGACGGTGAAATGACCCTGGTGGATATGATTTTGTATTATGAGAACGCCGTTGTACGTACCCGTGAAAACGAGGCGCGAGATGACTGCACGGCCTCACAGAGTTTACCGTGCCGCCATTAGCTCGAGGAACTTGAGATAGCTGCTTCTCACGTCTTCACTCCAGCAAACTTCTATATGTTGCAAGATGATCTTAGAAAAATTGATGGCATGGAGATTGTAGAAATTAAGCTGGGAGACGGATCACATCAGTACATCATGGCCTGGAAGAATAACCGGAATAGCCTTTTTGGGAGGAGTATACACCAGTAAATTCTGCAGAACCTATACGGTGCAGCTGCAGAAGAATGATTCGTAAGGGTCTACCTTGCAAACACATATTCCACATACTGAAGTACTTGAACATATCTGAAATACGAACGTGTTTAGTTCTTGTTCGGTTCACGAAACAAGCAAGGTTGGGACTGCCCGCGAGGCGCACAAGTGATCTGTTGGGATATGGTTGGACTGGGGCAGAGGAAAGAATGAAATATAGCCATGTCAGTGTGTTAGCGTCAGAAGCTATGCATGCGGCATGCAAACACCCAACTTTGTGGGATCAGTTACAGGATAGTTTGAAGGATGTGATAGCTAAGAGTCATGAGTATGATCTGCTACAGGGAAATTTGAGCAAGAATACAAATGACTTCAGTAAGTGTGCAGTTGAATATGTAGACGATGGTGAAGGCAACATGGTCGCAGTTAAAGATCCTATGAAAGTGTCAAGCAAAGGTGCAACAAAGGTAGATGATAACCGTCCTGTCTCGAAAAATGGTAGACCACTCTCTTTTGATGAGTTGAAAACCCGGTGTTGTACTTGCAAATTGCTAGGACACACTAAACGTAGCAAGAAATGCAAACTAAATCAGAAGTAAGTGTTTGTATGCATTGTCGATTATTAAAAAATTTATCATTCATTAACTTATCTTGTCTTCTATGATGTGCAGAACAGTGGAGAAGGAAGAAGTGTAGAACACTTGCTTCAGTTTTTTACGGATGAATCGAGTGAACAGGACAGTATATCCTTTTCACATTATGGCATCAATTTTAGTTCGACGTTTAACATCGTGTTTGGATCCTATATATCTTCTATACCTAAATAGCTAGCCCCCACTACTAGATTTGTCTACACATGCGTGCTTCCACATCACCTCAATTATTTGCAGCCTTCCGATCAAAATTGTGTGGCATCAAGGAATCATGCATGTGCTCATAAGTTACTTTTTGCATTAATGTAAATTATGCCACCTCATTGGTCATGCATGCCTTTTTTTCCCAACGCATGCATGCATTTTTTGCATTAACCTATCAAATCAAACAATGCCACTTCATCAATCATGTCTTCTTTTTGTGGGGATTTTTTCTCTTCTATACATCATTTTGCCACAAACACTTCTTTTATGTTTTATCATTTTTAATATGTAAAACTCTTACATTTGTTTTCATTGGTTTTAACACGGTTCCCGCAGCAACGCGCGGGGCATCATCTAGTTGTAGCAACTCGATCGGCACTTTGTTTAGTGGGAGTGTCAAATTTTTACATCTCTAAATAAACAACAAAATCTGACCTAAATAAATTAGTTATACATGGTAGAAAGAATATTGTACATTTCCCCTCCCCACGTCCTAACTGCCATTAAATAAGTAACTTACCACTCCCCACCACACATTCACCCACCTACCTCGCGCGCCGGTTTGAACTCCCCTTATCCCCACCTATAGTAGATCGAGAAAACCCCCGCCGGCGACCGCTGCAGCCGCCTCCATGGAGAAAAGCCTCGGCTGGCAGAGAGCGATGATGGAGCTTGCCGGCGATGACGAGGGGTGGCGCGCCCAGTTGGCGGAGGTGTGCGGCTGGTTCCCCAGCACGGAGATGTTGGTCAACCACGTGCGTGGCCTCGTCAAAATCCTCACCGATGCCGAGAAGAAGTGCACCTTCCCCTACGGCTGCGGCGTCCCGCCGGCTCTCCTCCTCATCTGGGCAATGCGAGAGGCCACGCTGAGCGACTCCCCTGTTCAGCGCGCAAGATCTATTAGAATGAAGAAGTGAAATAAAAGACAACATATTATCTTACATTTTGAAAATATTTCAAATATAAAGAAGAGAACAAATATTAGAATGAAGAAGTGAAATAAAACAGAACATTTTATCTTATAAACTAAAAATATTTCAAATATAATAAAGATAAGAAATATTAGAATGAAGAATTGAAATAAAACACACCATTTTTGTTTATATTTCGTAAATATTATCAATATAAAAAATAGAACGAATAAATGAAATAAAACGCAACAAAATTTGGCACACTTTTTTTATTTTAGTAAACACTGTTAGAAATAATATAGAAAAAAAGAGATTTGATTTTAAATATTAGAAATATAAACAAGAAAATAAATTTTGGAGTTAAGAAGTGAAAAACAAAGTAATTTATAAAACACAGATCAGCACGCCGCGGGTAAGGCTGCCCTGGGCTAGCCCGCCCGAATTGGGCCCAAGGCAGAGCCACGCAGGGCATAACGCAGCGCACAGCCGTGGGGTGGTGGGAGTTTAGTCCCACCTCCCCAAGCGAGAGAGCGTTGCACCGGTTTATATACCCGTCTGCGACTCCCCTCACAAGCTTCTATCATATGCAGGCAGTACACTGCCTAACTCTCGTCCCCCTCTGCCCTGTGGGGCCTACTAGCAGCACCGATATTCTGCACCACGGGCCTGCATCCTGGCCCATGAACGGATGGGTTCCTAGTCGTATGCAGGCCGTGGTGTTATGAATTATCCTGCTCTGGTAGGTGGGCACTTTTCTTTGGCATAATCTCCTGTTCTTCAAATCACACACTAAATTGCATTCAATGCACCTTTGTTTTGCATATATGCCAAGTTAATGTTTCTACGTTCAAAACACCTAGTATTTTTGGGATATTGCCATGTATTTTTGGCATATTCTCCTGTTCTTCAAATCACACACTAAATTACATGCTCACTTGCATTCAATGCTTATTTTTTTTTGCATATATGCCAAGTTAATGTTTCTACCTTCAAAACACCTAGTAAATTCTACACATGCTCATTTGCACACATGGCTATTAATGGTATTTCTACAAAAATGAGGCCATGGTGTACGAATTCTTGGCAGACCCGAATGGTCCAGCTTGTACATGGTGCATGCGGGGGCATGCATAAGATGACCCCAACTTTTGCACACATGACCTCTTGCACAAACAAAGCCATGTTTTTCCAAATTTTCTTTTTCCAAATTTTCCAAACAAAGCCATGTGGGGGCATTGTAAAATATTATTTTTCCAAATTTTCTTTGATAGCCATGTTTGGCACATGTGTGCCACCATTTATAAGAAAATTTGGATGATTTGGAGGTGGTGGAAAAAAATCACCTTTGTTCAAAAACTGGCTACCAAATGGCCCCTCCGGAATGCGGTGATTTTTCGACCACCTCCAAATCAATCAACTTTTGCACACATGATCTCTTGCACAAACTAGGCTAGGTTTTCAAGGTTTTATATTTTTTTTGATTTTTTTTGAATTTATAATGACCTATAGACTGACTGGTCAAAACATCGGTCTAAACCTCAAGGGGGCATTGTAAAATATATTTTTTCCAAATTTTCTTTGATAGCCATGTTTGGCACATGTGGATCACCATCTACAAGAAAATTTGGGTGACTTGGAGGTGGTGGAAAAAATAACCTATGTTCAAAAACTGGCTTAAGTTAGACCAAATGGCCCCTCCGGAATGCGGTGATTTTTCCGACCACCTCTAAATCACCTCTCTTTTGGCACAGATGACCTATTGCACAAACAAAGCTAGGTTTTCAAGGTTTTATATTTTTTTGAATTTATACTGCCCCCTAGACTGGCTGCTCAAAACATCGGTCTATACCTCAAGGCGGCATTGTAAAATATTCTTTTTCCAAATTTTCTTTGATAGCCATGTTTCGCACATGTGGGTCACCATTTACAAGAAAATTTGGGTGATTTGGAGGTGGTGGAAAAAATAACCTATGTTCAAAAACTGACTTAAGACCAAATGGCCCCTCCGGAATGCGGTGATTTTTTCGACCACCTCCAAATCACCTCTTTTTTGGCACACATGACCTATTGCACAAACAAAGCTAGGTTTTCAAGGTTTTATATTTTTTGATTTTTTTTGAATTTATACTGCCCCCTAGACCGGCTGAGCAAAACATCGGTCTATACCTCAAGGGGACATTGTAAAATATTCTTTTTCCAAATTTTCTTTGATAGCCATGTTTGGCACATGTGGGTCACCATTTACAAGAAAATTTGGGTGATTTGGAGGTGTGGAAAAAATCACCTCTGTTCAAAAACTGGCTTAAGTTAAACCAAATGGCCCCTCCGGAATGTGATGATTTTTTCGACCACCTCGAAATCACCTCAATTTTTGCACACATGTTCTCTTGCACAAACAAAGCTAGTTTTCCAAAGTTTTATATTTTTTAGAATTTTTTATTAGTTTATAATGCCCTCTAGACTGACTGGTCAAAACATCGGTCTATACCTCAAGGGTGCATTGTAAAATATTATTTTTTCCAAATTTTCTTTCATAGCCATGTTTGGCACATGTGGGTCACCATGTAAAAGAAAATGTGGGTCACAATTTTTGAATTTTTTCTGAATTTTTTATGCCCTGCCCAATGCTGGTTCGAAACATGCGGCTTCACGGAGCCACTATAAATTGTACAAAAGGAGATCTTTCATATTTCAAATAATCAACTTGCATTTCATGAAAAACTCCTTCATATTGCAAATAATCATTACACCTTTATTCAAATGTTGTTTTTTCCACACACACACACACAGACCATCTTTAACTACTTTTTTATTAGTATTTCATGAAATGATGGAATATGTGCTTAGTTATTGGAATATTTGATCATATGGTGGAGTATTTGCTATTTTTGCTTCCTCAAATGAAGGAAAGATGTCATATGTGTGGATGAACAATTTCCACTTACTTCACTAAACAACATTAATTAACTTAACGCAAAGTTTTACATTTGGTCTGATTTGCTTATGGGCAGAGCATGTTGCACATGGCCACAACATGGGAATTTATTGCACCACTGCCACAGCATGTTCCACATGGCCGCAACATGGGAAGTGTTTGCAGCATGCCTGATCAGTGAAGCAACACTGATGCGGCATGTCTGATCATTGCAGCAGCTAAATTCAAGCAAATCATACATCTAAGGAACCATACATCTAAGGAACCATAATGGCAAATTTAAGGGACACAAATATAGATAGCAATATATATTACTACCATAGATAGCAGCATCCATATAGCACACTTGCTGATGCAGACCACTAGCATATTAAATATGTTTAGACCACACATCACAGTACTACACTTAGATAAAGTTCATACTAAATTACCACTAAAAGTTTCCACCGTCAGAATACCACATAAAGTTGACCAAAAGGACTGAGCCTTCCTCCATCATACGAAAACCAGGGTCTAGGGCAACTACATGTTAGGGTTTTTCAGGACCTTGTGGAGGGCAGAATGTTGAGCCCTGATCTTGTACTCATCACTACTGATGGATGTAGCCCGACAATGTTCCATCCGATGCTCCAGCAACCCAGACCTGGGCTTGGGCCTGCTGCTGTAGGGGCACCGGTACTTGTCCGTCTTCCAGTTGTAGTACATAGCAGATCCTTGGGCCCTGATCTTCTGCACCACCTTCTCTTCAAAGGACTGGACGTTCCCCTCGACCACATGATCTCCAGATTGATACTGCAAACATTAATGACTGACATTAATACATTATGCATTCAAATAATATAAACATCTAATACTAAGTCAATGCACAAATAACATTTAAGCTAGGCCTTACCTCGTACGGCTCATCCTCATCACTGTCATAAGGGTAGTAGCCAGATGACTCCCACTTCCTCTTGTTGCCAACAAGATCCTCCTTCTGCTATATTGTCAACCAAGCAAGTCATTTACAAGGAATTGAATTGCAGTTCAAATAATGTCATTACAAACAAGTTGACTTTGCATAATGATGGAAAGCTCCTAACTATATTGAAAAGGTGCATAGGTTACACATGATATGTACATTTCAACAACTAATTCATAGACTATATATCAAGCTATATAGATGTTGGGGAACGTTGCAGAAAATAAAAAAAATTCTACGCTTCACCAAGATCAATCTATGGAGACATATAGCAACGAGATAGAGGAGTGCATCTACATACCCTTGTAGATCGCGCGGAAGCGTTCAAGAGAACGGGGTTGCGGGAGTCGTACTCGTCGTGATCCAAATCACCGATGATCGTAGTGCCGAACGGACGGCACCTCCGCGTTCAACACACGCACGGTTGGGGAAGACGTCTCCTCCTTCTTGATCCAGCAAGGGGGAGGGAGAGGTTGATGGAGATCCAATAGCACGACGGCATGGTGGTGGAAGCAGCGGCCATCTCGGCAGAGCTTCGCCAAGCTCTACGAGAGGGAGAGGTGTTGCAGAGGGAGAGGGAGGCGTCAGGGACTTTGGTGCGGCTTCCCTCCCTCCCCTCTTTATATAGGGCCAAGGGAGGGTGCCGGCCCCCTGGAGATGGGATCTCAAGGGGGGGGGGCGGCGGCCAAGGGGGGTGGCTTGCCCCCCAAGCCAAGTGGGTTGCCCCCACCCCTAGGGTTTAGAACCCTAGGCGCAAGGGGGCCCAAGGGGGGTGCACCAGCCCACCAGGGGCTGGTTACCCTCCCACTTCAGCCCATGGGGCCCTCCGGGATAGGTGTCCCCACCAGGTGAACCCTCGGACCCTTCCGGTGGTCCGGGTACAATACCGGTGACCCCCAAAACTTTCCCGATGGCTGAAACTAGACTTCCCATATATAATTCTTCACCTCCGGACCATTCCGGAACTCCTCGCGATGTACAGGATTGTCACATCCCAGGTTCTGACAATGCCTAGTGCATGCATTAGAGTGTTGCATCATATTTAACTTTTCAAATGAATTTGAAATGGGGATGTTCTAACCCTAGCACCAAATGGAATTCAAATAGGTTCAACCTAAAAATAATTTAGTGAATCCAAATGGCTTTCAAAAATGTTCATCATTTCTGGACAATGCTAGAACCATAACCAGAGGTGTTGCACATTTTTCCATGACATATTTGGTCACTGAACTAAATCATATGTACTTTGCATTTGGGCATTTAAATGCTAGTAAATATGTTAAATGCTCAAATAATTCTCAAATTAAGTGTGGGTTATTAGGAATAATCCCAACAGAGCCCACAATTATTTGCAGGATTTTTGGGAACGTTTTAGTATTTTAAATAAAGCCATCAAATTTACAGAATAATAGAAAACTGTAAGAAAAACAGAAAGCAGAGAGAGAGAAGGAATCTCACCTGGGCTTACCTGGCGGCCCAAGTGGCCGGCCCAGCCCACCACCACAGCCTCCCTGTCGTCTTCCTCCCTGGACAGAAGGACGAGCGCGTGCTCGCCGCGCGCTGGCCACGCGCCTCGCCACCTCCTGCTTGCCGCTCCCCCTCGACGCCCTGGCCTTCTCTGGTGGTGCCACGCACCTCCCTGCCTCTCTCCCTCACTCTTCTTCGCTCCTCCCCCTCGCTTCTTCCTCCCTTGAACACCCGAGCGAAGTTCGCCGCTGCTCACCATAGCGCGCCACCGCCTCCCTCGACCCCTGCGCCGGCTCGCGAGCTCCGCCTCGACGCCCCGACCTCCTCGACGACCCACGAGGCCCCGGACGCGCTGCAACGCCGCCACCGACGCTTTTCTCATCATCGGCCGGAGATCGACCTCGCCGCCCGCCAGCTCCGGCCTTTCGAGCTCGCCGTCGCACCTTTGCAACCGCCGTAAGTCTCTCCTCGAACCCCTCTCTGTTGTCTCGTTTTCACGCCGTAGCTCCTAGTTCACCGACGACGAAGCCGCCACCGCCATGGACGTTGAACCACGCGCCCCGAAGCCGCTTGTTTCGCTCGGTGGCATGACGCAGCTTCGGTGATCCAACGACGCCGTCTATGCCCTGGTTGAGCTCCTCGTGTTCGCCACGCCGCGCCGTGCAAACCCGTAGCTGCGCCGCCGCCAAAACTCGTCGCCGGCGAAATTCGCAGCCCCGCGACTTCGTTCGGTCCATTGATGCGCCCGAGCAAGGGTTTTCCCGGTGCATTTCGCACGACAAACCGCGGCCCCTAGCGCTTTTCCGACGCACGTCCGCCGCGCCAAATGGTCGCCGGCGGCTGAACGCCGGCGGGCCGACGTGGCAACGTCGTTAACTGCTAATGACGGGGCCAACTAACTCCCCCTCTCACTGACTACTGGGCCCCACGCCCTTAACCAGCACCAGTTTAATTTCTGTTTAGTTAAGTTAACCACAGTGGCCCCACACGTCAGCTTTGACCGCGCTGACGTGGGTGTTGACTGGCCCCACCTGTTAGTGTCTCTAACCAGCCCCAGTCACTGACCAGTGGACCCCACTGGTCAGGTTTGACCTGGACCGCGCCCGTTGACCGCTGATATCACAGTGACGTCATGCTGACGCAATAAGCTATTTTCTGAATTTATTTTAATTCAGGAAATTTCAGAAAATTGCCTAAACTTCTAAAATTCATATAAAATCAACCGTAGCTCCAAATCAAATAAATTATATATGAAAAATTATCAGAAAAATTCAAGGAATCCATCTGTACCATTTTCATGCATATTTAAACAACTTAACCTTGCTGTTTAATGCAAAACATGATAAGGCACTATTTGAATTCATAATTTGAATTTGGGGTTGAACCTTTGGCTCAATATGACCCAAATCCATCTGGTTGTAGTTGCATTAGCCCAAACACATTCATATTGCCATGTCATAGCATGCATCATATTGTGCATTGCATTGATCGTGTTTCTTCTCTGTTTGCCGGTATTGTTCCCCCTAGGTAGACGTTGTACCGACGTTGTGATCGTTGACACTGATGAAGACTCAATGCTATCTTCGAAGTGCCGGGCAAGCAAAACCCCTTGTTCATTCCGATACAATCCCACTCTCTCGCTCCTGCTCTCTTTTACCGCATTAGGACAACAACGATTCATCTCATTACTTGCTGCATGTAGCTGAACCCCTTTATCCTTTGCATGACCTGTCATTCCACAAGAATAGATGAAACCCACTAGCATGAGTAGGAGTTGTTTGAGCCCTGTTGTGCCTACTCATA
This sequence comes from Aegilops speltoides, assembly GCA_021437245.1. Lineage (NCBI taxonomy): Eukaryota > Viridiplantae > Streptophyta > Magnoliopsida > Poales > Poaceae > Aegilops > Aegilops speltoides. The sequence continues at coordinate 9,620,342 of CM038147.1, forward strand.
CATGCTTGTTTGTCATGCCTGCCACGCTTAGAGTTGAGTCGGGTCCGATTCATCGAGGATGAATCGAGGTGTGTGAACATGTCCTACTGTGTGTGAGCTAAGTGTGTGAACACGATTTGGTAAAGGTAGCGGTGAGAGGCCATGTAGGAGTACATGGTGGGTTGTCTCATTGCAGCCGTCCTCGGGAACTGAGTTCTGTGTTTATGATCCATGATACAATTACTACCACACATTGGGACCGAAACCAATGGACCCTCTCGGCTTCTTAATCACCCTTGTCCTCTGTCCAGAGTTGCAAGTAGTTTCGTGTTTGTAGTATGTTGGAGGCCGTGCACTGGCGCTGACCGTAGGGGTGGGCTGTGATCTAGGCACGTGGCCGGGTAAACCGGCGCCTGCTTGGTGTCACGGAACCCTGTTCACATCGCTTGGGGCTGTGAGCGAAACTTGGCCGAACTCCTCATAGATGGAACCCAAATAGGCGATAAACCTGGACTAGGGACTTGAGTGTTTAGGTAGGTCGTGGCCGACACCCACGCTGGGCTTCCGCTTGAAGGTTGCCGAGTACATGTCGTGTAAACGGCGGTAAATGGTGAGAGCGTGTGTGAAGAAGTACACCCCTGCAGGGTTAACATCATCTATTGAATAGCCGTGTCCGCGTAAAGGACTTTCGGGTTGCCTGTACAGTTCATAGACAAGTGAAAGTGGATACCTAAAATGCGCAAGATAAGCGTGAGTGCTATGGATGGCGTGCTCGTAGGGAGGCGGTGCGGATCCATAGTGGTGTATTGATATGGTGAATATGTGGACTCGCAGCGCCACCTCAAAAGAGTTACTTGCAATGTAGTTTAGGATAGCCACCGAGTCAAAGCTGGCTTGCTGCTGTTAAACTCCACCATCCCCTTGTTGATAATGATGCATATGTAGTTAGTTACGATGTAAGTCTTGCTGGGTACATTTGTACTCATGTTTGCCTATTTTATGTTTTTGCAGAGAGACTTGGTCTCGCTAGTAGTTCCACGTGGACTTGACGCTTAGCTTGTTACCTCAGCTACGATCTTGTGCCTCGGCAGATCTGGTAGATAGTCGCTTCATAGCCTTTTTCGCTTATAGATGTACGTACTCGGACATGTTGAGCTTCGCGTGTGCCTTGATTTGTATGCTTCAATGTTGGGTCATGAGACCCTGTTTGTAATATCTCGCTCCTCGAGCCTAATGAATAAATACTTGAGTCGAGAGTCATGTTGTGATGCCATGTTGTATTGCACATATCGAGCATATTGTGTGTATGTTATTGAAATGCTTGGTATGTGTGGGATCGACTATCTAGTTGTTTATCTTTAGTAGCCTCTCTTACGGAAATGTCTCCTAGTGATTCCATCGAGCCATGGTAGCTTGCTACTGCTCCGAACACTTAGGCTGGCCGGCATGTGTCCTTCTTCGTTCTCGTGTCTGTCCTTCGGGAAATGTCACGTTGAGTACCGGAGTCCCGTTAGCCCGCCACAGCCCGGTTTACGGAGTCCTGCTAGCCCGATGCTACAGCCCGAACTTACTCGCTGATGACCGACACGTTCGATGCTGGGTCATGGATGCCTGTCCCTGTAAGTCCGTGCCACTTTGGGTTTACGACTAGCCATGTCAGCCCGGTCTCCTTATCATATGGATGCTAGCGACACTATCATATACGTGTGCCAAAAGGCGCAAACGGTTCCGGGCAAAGGTAAGGCGACACCCGTGGGAATACCGTGCGTGAGGCCACAAAGTGATATGAGGTGTTACATGCTAGATCTATGTGGCATTGAGTCGGGGTCCCGACAGCTTTGGTATCGAGCCCGATCGCTGAGGATTACCAAGCCAAACTGGTCGAAGTTGAGTCTAGAAATGCTTTAGTTATATGTAGGGGAATTGATTGTGGGATGGGAACGTAAGGATATTTTTACTCCTTATACCTCATGGCCTTCTGATCTGAGTCAACCTCTTCTTTTCTACGGGGTTTAGGAACTAGGCTTTCTCATCTATCTATCAGGATGACGTGTTACTAAACCATAGACTTATAGAATTGTTAGTTTCAATATCTCAGTCCAGTTTTACTACTTCCATATGTTCATAACTGTTGATCTCGAAACCTTGATATTGTGCTTCGGAGTGACTATGCCACCATTTTTGTAGCATGTCTCAAATCATTTTGAGCATTTACAGCCGTTATGCTGTCCGAGTCATCCCAGGTTTCTAAACAATCTGATGCACTTGCAAATCCTTTCCCTCTGGTTTTGATGTTCCTTTGGGCCAGGTTAATCACACTAATTGCTGAGTTGAGGTATTCTATTGCCTCGACATATATGTTGGAATTATTATTATGACCCTAGGTGTCTTAGGGGATCATCTAGTAATCTAGCCATGATTTGTGTCCCAGTGTGATGATTCTGGCCAACATTCTCGAAGCATCCCGTGATGCCATTTAGTTCGTAGGTATTCTATTTCTGGGTTTTGAACCCGAGATTCACCCCACTTATCTAATGTTGATAGTGTTGCTAGTTCCTTTAGGATATTAGTAACCTTGCGATAGTCCTCGAGGTCCGTGGTATTTCTTCTTCCAAATGCTATGAACCGCTTATGGCAGAAGCTCCTCGCTGAACCAAAGGATCACAATCAGAGTACTCTTGAGGAGTTCTCCATTTATAATTGTGAATCTGCCAGTTCTACCCTTTCCGCATGGGTTATCCGGAAGAAACATGTTGAACTTGGTTCGACATACTAATCTATGCATCCACAACACAGAAATTATATGTTCTTTTGAGTTGTCCCTCTTTAGTTGTATCCTGACCTTCGTCTATCGATTGATAGTCAGGAGTAGTCGTGCATTCGTGTTCATCGATGCCTTTTACTTCTGTGGTCCATCAAGCCTTTCTATTCCAGAATGACTAGGAGAAACAAACTCCAGTACCTTGTCCATTTCTAGGATTGGGTCAAAGCAGTTGTACTCCGCAGGTCAAATTGCTAATCAAGCTTTTGTTCTGTTCTACCTTGGGGTGTTACCATCTTTATGTCAGGATTGTCATAGGACTCGCAGCATCTCTCATGAATCCGTGACGTAGTGACACTTCTCGCCATCATTGTTCATTCCTCGGTTTCCGTGTTATTGTAACCGGAATGCCGACAAGTGAATCGTGGTGTGTGAAATCAATACTGCTAGCAACTCCGTTGCTTGGTAGTTAATGGACAATATTCTCATTCTTAGCGTGTTGGTTATTAAATCAGCATCCTAAGAATGATCGTGCTACCTAGTCCTTATTTCCGGTGCACCCTTCGATCAATGAGTTAGGATTGTGCCAATCCCTCGCTCTTCTGGTCATATCGTCTTGCCCTGAAAAGCAAGATTGTTCTCGAGCTTAGTAACATATCGGTGGTTCGTGATTCTCCGATTGTCTTCTCGGAGGTATCACCAGGATGTCACCTGACCGCTATGTTGAGCTCGTGATCAAGTTGGTTTCCTGTAAACCACCCTTTCTCCAAGAATCCATGTTGGATACCCCTGAGCTAGTTGGTTAAGCTAAACAACAACTTGGAGAGTTGGAAGATAAAAGCTTGTCTGACTTGGTTCATGTTAAGGGATATCTTGTGTGTGTGTTGAAGAAAGATGATATCTTCATCAAATGATCCCCGAGGCCAGTTGTTGGAGCTATTGTCTTGCCAAAACTTTGATTTGAGTGTGGGCTATTCTCAAATCAAATCAGAACCAACGATGTTCGTAATGTTGTCTTACTCGTGGATTTTCCTCGAGCATACACCATTATATCTTTTGGGTCTGACCAATACTATCACCTTGTTCACATAATTATGGAATTCTAACTCCATGGGAATCTGGATAAATTGCTGTTGAGCCCATCGACAACATCCTTGTCTTCTCCATAGTTTTGTTGAACATTAAGCTAGTGTTGGAAACTTTCTAAATCATTTGTTCATGCTAGCTCATGAAGCATATGTTCGGATGTAAGAAGTGACTTCCTCTAAGTTCACGTGCAATCGATGCAAGTTGCCGCCGTGAGTTCGAGAAAGATTGTTTTTGTTTCCTCTGGTACCATCCCAAGTCAGTCATGCACGTGCGAAGTATTCTGTGGTATGTTAGACTGATCATCTTCGTTCCATATGAATTTCCTAGCACACCAAGCCACTAACTGATTTGTTCAAGGAGAAGAAGTTCCTTCTTAAGAGTATACCCTATGCAAGGACTTCGATATCCTCGATGATGGTTCCCCACCTGAACCGGTAGTGTTTTATTATAAGACTACTGTGTGGTCATGCTTGTCTCGGACAACGTGTTCACTTGTTGTAGCAGAACCAGCTCATGTTTTGGAGCTTGCTATCGTAGTCCATTCCCTGAGGTTCTCGCAACGTCATCTCGTCGATTTGTGTTGCAAAACTTTCATTTTACTTTCTAGAGTCGATGAGTCTAGATTATTCTGACACCAACCAGATCTGAATCTCAGGCAGATATGATGGTTGGAACATTTCCCAAGAACTATAATATTGGTCTCGCGATAACCGGTAAAGTGGATGTCGTGGCCAACACACCCCGCCGGAAGACCTGTTATTGTAGTATCTTGATTGAGAAAGTTGGCCACCTCCCCATAAGGACTTCGTAGGATTCACTCCCTAGTTGTGCCTTATGATTTTTGTGTTTCCGAAGTCCGACCTTTACTTGATGTTCTAGATGCCAGACCATCTCAATGAATGGGATACACTAGTACATCAAGGAGAACATTAGAAGCGGAGTGCTAAGTGTCTCTCGGTCAATCATCCAGATTTTGTCCCCTTGGCCTCGCTAAGGTGAAATCTGAGAAAGTGTTATCTTCCTTTGTATTTGCATCGTCCATCACAATTCATCATGGTAGTATGTTGTGTTGCCAGGATCCTTGACACGGATATTGGTAAAATCCTTGATGAATATGGAAATGCTCAAGTTCTTGAGAGCACGCGCAAGCTCTAGGTTTTATTGTCGGCATTAATCGCATAGTGCTCTCAGTTTCCTTGGTTATGCTATAACCATTCCAATAGTAGAATCACTCTCTACTGCTGAGCTTCTCCCCAGTTACTAAACTCATCCTTTGCGTTGTTTTCAACAAGGTAATCCACATCATCCATTCTGGCCCGAGAATGTCATTCTTCCGGACTCCTTCAAATGATCGATTACGATTTGCTTTAAGTTGGTATAAAGAGTTTCAATGATCTCTGAATCAAATGTAATTCTTTTGCCACTTAAGGGGATAGATCCACGATTTGCCTTCCTCAAAAATGTCTCGCCATGTATCATGGCAACTCAAACTCTCGCCACGCTGACAACCGCTCACCACCCTCTTAGGTGTGGAATTGTTGTCTATCTAGTGAACCCTCGCCGTCTGCTCCACTCCAATCCTCTAGATGTGTGCTTTGTATCTCATCTTGCGAGATGTTTTTATGACTCACCCCGTGAGCTGATCCTAAGTTGTTTGATCTTCGAGAAGATCGATCCTACTAGAGTTTTCCCTTTCTACTTGTTGTCATGTGGGATGGAGTTCTCAGAGCAAGACTTCGAGACAATGATGGTGATCGAATCAACGTTCATTTGAAGTGCAACTTGGATCGTGAAGATTATATTAGATTGCGCTTTCCTTTCATCTTACCCTACGCTTGAATCTCGGGTCGAGATTCTTGTTTAGTGGGGGTGAGCTGTCACGTCCCAGGTTCTGACAATGCCTAGTGCATGCATTAGAGTGTTGCATCATATTTAACTTTTCAAATGAATTTGAAATGGGGATGTTCTAACCCTAGCACCAAATGGAATTCAAATAGGTTCAACCTAAAAATAATTTAGTGAATCCAAATGGCTTTCAAAAATGTTCATCATTTCTGGACAATGCTAGAACCATAACCAGAGGTGTTGCACATTTTTCCATGACATATTTGGTCACTGAACTAAATCATATGTACTTTGCATTTGGGCATTTAAATGCTAGTAAATATGTTAAATGCTCAAATAATTCTCAAATTAAGTGTGGGCTATTAGGAATAATCCCAACAGAGCCCACAATTATTTGCAGGATTTTTGGGAACGTTTTAGTATTTTAAATAAAGCCATCAAATTTACAGAATAATAGAAAACTGTAAGAAAAACAGAAAGCAGAGAGAGAGAAGGAATCTCACCTGGGCTTACCTGGCGGCCCAAGTGGCCGGCCCTGCCCACCACCACAGCCTCCCCTGCTGCCTTCCTCCTCGGGGCGGAAGGGCAGCGTGCTCGCTGCCAGCCTGGCCACGCCTCGCCACCTCCTGCTTGCCGCTCCCCCTCGACGCCCTGGCCTTCTCTGGTGGTGCCACGCACCTCCCTGCCTCTCTCCCTCACTCTTCTTCGCTCCTCCCCCTCCTCTGCTTCTTCCTCCCGCGAACACCCGAGCGAGTTCGTCGCCGCCGTTCACCATAGCCGCGGCCACCGCCTCCCCCTCGACCCCTCGCCGTGCCTGCGAGCTCCGTCTCGACGTCCCCGACCTCCTCGACGACCCACGAGGCCCCGGACGCGCTGCAACGCCGCCACCGACGCTTTTCCCCTCATCGGCTGCCGGAGATCGACCTCGCCGCCCCGCTCAGCTCCGGCCTTCCCCGAGCTCGCCGTCTGCACCTTTGCAACCGCCGTAAGTCTCTCCCTCGAACCCCCCTCTCTGTTGTCTCGTTTTCACGCCGTAGCTCCTAGTTCACCGACGACCAAGCCGCCACCGCCATGGACGTTGAACCCACGCCCCGAAGCCGCTTGCTGCGCCCTGGTGGCACAGACGCAGCTTCGGTGATCCAACGACACCGTTTATGCCCTGGTTGAGCTCCTCGTGTTCGCCACGCCCGCGCCCGTGTAAACCCGTAGCTGCGCCGCCGCCAAAACTCGCCGCCGCGAAATTCGCAGCCCCGCGACTTCGTTCGTCCATTGATGCGCCGAGCAAGGGTTTCTCCCGGTCCATTCTGCACGACAAACCGCGGCCCCTAGCGCTTTTCCGACGCACGTCCGCCGCGCCAAATGGTCGCCGGCGGCTGAACGCCGGCGGGCCGACGTGGCAACGTCGTTAACTGCTAATGACGGGGCCAACTAACTCCCCTCTCGACTATCGGGCCCCACGCCTTAACCAGCACCGATTTAATTTCATTTAGTTAAGTTAACCACGGTGGCCCCACACGCCGCCTTTGACCGCTACGACGTGGGTGTTGACTGGCCCCACCTGTTAGTGTCTCTAACCAGCCCCAGTCACTGACCAGTGGACCCCACTGGTCAGGTTTGACCTGGACCGCGCCTGCTGACCGCTGATATCACAGTGACGCATATGTCGACGCAATAAGCTATTTTCTGAATTTATTTTAATTCAGGAAATTTCAGAAAATTGCCTAAACTTCTAAAATTCATATAAAATCAACCGTAGCTCCAAATCAAATAAATTATATATGAAAAATTATCAGAAAAATTCAAGGAATCCATCTGTACCATTTTCATGCATGTTTAAACAACTTAACCTTGCTGTTTAATGCAAAACATGATAAGGCACTATTTGAATTCATAATTTGAATTTGGGGTTGAAGCTTTGGCTCAATATGACCCAAATCCATCTGGTTGTAGTTGCATTAGCCCAAACACATTCATATTGCCATGTCATAGCATGCATCATATTGTGCATTGCATTGATCGTGTTTCTTCTCTCGTTTGCTTATTGTTCCCCTAGGTAGACGTTGTACCGACGTTGTGATCGTTGACACTGATGAAGACTCAATGCTATCTTCAGAAGTGCCAGGCAAGCAAAACCCCCTTGTTCATTCCGATACAATCCCACTCTCTCGCTCCTGCTCTCTTTTACTGCATTAGGACAACAACGATTCATCTGTTACTTGCTGCGGTAGCTGAACCCCTTTATCCTTTGCATGACCTGTCATTCCACAGTAAATAGATGAAACCCACTAGCATGAGTAGGAGTTGTTTGAGCCCTGTTGTGCCTACTCATACATGCTTGTTTGTCATGCCTGCTACTGCTTAGAGTTGAGTCGGGTCTGATTCATCGAGGATGAATCAGAGGTGTGTGAACATGTCCTACTGTGTGTGAGCTAAGTGTGTGAACACGATTTGGTAAAGGTAGCGGTGAGAAGCCATGTAGGAGTACATGGTGGGTTGTCTCATTGCAGCCGTCCTCGAGGAACTGAGTTCGTGTTTGTGATCCATGATTCAGCTACTACCACGCATTGGGCCCGAAACCAATGGACCCTCTCGCTTCTTAATCACCCTTGTCCTCTGTCCGGTGAGTTGCAAGTAGTTTCGTGTTTGTAGTATGTTGGAGGCCGTGCGCAGCGCTGACCGTAGGGGTGGGCTGTGATGCGGTAGGCACGTGGCGGGTAAACCGGCGCCTGCTTGGTGTCACGGAACCTGTTCACATCGTTTGGGGCTGTGAGCGAAACTTCGCCGAACTCCTCATAGATGGAACCCAAATAGGCGATAAACCTGGACTAGGGACTTGAGTGTTTAGGTAGGTCGTGGCCGACACCCACGTTGGGCTTCCGCTTGAAGGTTGCCGAGTACATGTCGTGTAAACGGCGGTAAATGGTGAGAGCGTGTGTGAAGAAGTACACCCCTGCAGGGTTAACATCATCTATTCGAATAGCCGTGTCCGCGGTAAAGGACTTCTGGGTTGCCTGTACAGTTCATAGACAAGTGAAAGTGGATACCCTAAAATGCGCAAGATAAGCGTGAGTGCTATGGATGGCGTACTCGTAGGGAGACGGGTGCGGATCCATAGTGGTGTATTGATATGGTGAATATGTGGACTCGTGAGCGCCACCTCAAAAGAGTTACTTGCAGTCGTAGTTTAGGATAGCCACCGAGTCAAAGCTAGCTTGCTGCTGTTAAACTCCACCATCCCCTTGTTGATAATGATGCATATGTAGTTAGTTCTGATGTAAGTCTTGCTGGGTACATTTGTACTCATGTTTGCCTATTTTATGTTTTTGCAGAGAGACTTCAGTCTCGCTAGTAGTTCCACGTGGACTTCGACGTTTAGCTTGTTACCTCAGCTACGATCTTGTGCCCTCGGCAGGATCTGGTAGATAGTCAGGCTTCATAGCCTTTTTCGTTTATAGATGTCTGTACTCAGACATGTTGAGCTTCCGCGTGTGCCTTGATTTGTATGCTCTGAATGTTGGGTCATGAGACCCCTGTTTGTAATATCTCGCTCCTCGGAGCCTAATGAATAAATACTTGAGTCGTAGAGTCATGTTGTGATGCCATGTTGTATTGCACATATCGAGCATATTGTGTGTATGTTATTGAAATGCTTGGTATGTGTGGGATCTGACTATCTAGTTGTTTATCTTTAGTAGCCTCTCTTACCGGGAAATGTCTCCTAGTGATTCCACTGAGCCATGGTAGCTTGCTACTGCTCCGGAACACTTAGGCTGGCCGGCATGTGTCCTTCTTCGTTCTGTGTATCGTCCTTCGGGAAATGTCACGCGTTGAGTACCGGAGTCCTGTTAGCCCGCTACAGCCCGGCCATCGAGTCTGCTAGCCCAGTGCTACAGCCCGAACTTACTCGCTGATGACCGACACGTTCGATCTGGGTCATGGATGCTGTCTCGTAAGTCCGTGCCACTTTGGGTTTACGACTAGCCATGTCAGCCCGGGCTCCTTATCATATGGATGCTAGCGACACTATCATATACGTGTGCCAAAAGGCGCAAACGGTTCCGGGCAAAGGTAAGGCGACACCCGTGGGAATACCGTGCGTGAGGCCACAAAGTGATATGAGGTGTTACATGCTAGATCTATGTGGCATTGAGTCGGGGTCCTGACAAGGATCTCATCCGGGACTCCGAACAACTTTCGGGTTACCGCATACTAGCATCTCTACAACCCTAGCGTCACCGAACCTTAAGTTTCCGGCCAATAACCAACAGCGGGATCTGGATACCCATGTTGGCTCCCACATGTTCCACGATGATCTCATCGAATGAACCACGATGTCAAGGATTCAAGTAATTTCGTATACAATTCCCTTTGTTAATCGGTATGTTACTTGCCCGAGATTCGATCCTCGGTATCCTAATACCTAGTTCAATCTCGTTACCGGCAAGTCACTTTACTCGTACAGTAATGCATGATCCCGTGACCAACCACTTAGTCACTTTGAGCTCATTATGATGATGCATTACCGAGTGGGCAAAGAGATACCTCTCCGTCATACGGAGTGACAAATCCCAGTCTCGATCCGTGTCAACCCAACAGACACTTTCGGAGATACCTGTAGTATACCTTTATAGTCACCCAGTTACGTTGTGATGTTTGGTACACCCAAAGCACTCCTACGGCATTCGGGAGTTACGCGATCTCATGGTCTAAGGAAATGATACTTCACATTGGAAAAGCTCTAGCAAACGAACTACACGATCTTGTGCTATGCTTAGGAATGGGTCTTGTCCATCACATCATTCTCCCAATGATGTGATCCCGTTATCAATGACATCCAATGTCCATGGTCAGGAAACCGTGACCATCTATTGATAAACGAGCTAGTCAACTAGAGGCTTACTAGGGACATGTTGTGGTCTATGTATTCACACATGTATTACGATTTCTGGATAACACAATTATAGCATGAATAAAAGACAATTATCATGAACGAGGAAATATATAATAACCATTTTATTATTGCCTCTAGGGCATATTTCCAACAGTCTCCCACTTGCACTAGAGTCAATAATCTAGTTACATTGTGATGAATCGAACACCCATAGAGTTCTGGTGTTGATCATGTTTTGCTTGCGGAAGAGGTTTAGTCAACGGATCTGCGACATTCAAATCCGTATGCACTTTGCAAATATCTATGTCTCCATCTTGAACATTTTCACGAATGGAGTTGAAGCGACGCTTGATGTGCCTGGTCTTCTTGTGAAACCTGGGCTCCTTGGCAAGGGCAATAGCTCCAGTGTTGTCATAGAAGAGTGTTATTGGCCCCGACGCATTAGGTATGACTCCTAGGTCGGTGATGAACTCCTTCACCCATATTGCTTCATGCGCTGCCTCCGAGGCTGCCATGTACTCCGCTTCACATGTAGATCCCGCCACCATGCTTTGCTTGCAATCGCACCAGCCATCGCCCCACCATTCAAAATATACACGTATCCGGTTTGTGACTTAGAGTCATCCAGATCTGTGTTGAAGCTAGCGTCGACGTAACCCTTTACGACGAGCTCTACGTCACCTCCATATACGAGAAACATGTCCTTAGTCCTTTTCAGTACTACAGGATATTCTTGACCGCTGTCCAGTGTTCCATGCCGGGATTACTTTGGTACCTTCCTACCAAACTTACGGCAAGGTTTACATCAGGTCTGCTACACATCATGGCATACATGATAGACCCTATGGCTGAGGCATAGGGGACCGCACTCATCTTTTCTCTATCTTCTGCCGTGGTCGGACATTGAGACGAGCTCAATTTCACACCTGGCAACACAGGCAAGAACCCCTTCTTGGACTGATCCATATTGAAATTCTTCAATATCTTATCAAGGTATGTACTTTGTGAAAGACCTATGAGGCGTCTCGATCTATCTCTATAGATCTTGATGCCTAATATGTAAGCAGCTTCTCCAAGATCCTTCATTGAAAAACACTTATTCAAGTAGGCCTTAATGCCGTCCAAAAGTTCTATATCATTTCCCATCAAAAGTATGTCATCCACATCATGGCCGGGCCGGCAAAATCCGGGGCCCTGTGCGAAACTCTAAAATGGGGCCTATCTTCCAATGGCCGAGCTACAAAGAGAAAAATGGGCAGGAGTGGTCTGAAGAAGAGCACGCAAAAGGTTTAAATTCCAAACCATATATTGTAGTGTTTAAGTAGAAACATAAATGGTTGATGCATTTTGTTCTCATTGATATCGATATCTGCAGATTCATCCTTGAAGCAACAAGGCCAGCTTGTAGGTGCTCAGGAAGATAGAAGAGAATAGAGGGTTAAAGCCAGCACTAGTAGGCTTGATAAAAGCCAGCAAGCCACTTGATAAATGGCAGTACAATAGCAGGGCAAGTACACTGAAATTTGGACAGCATATAAACAAACCTTAGACAGCCTCTGCACTTAAAATTGGACAACATTGACACTGAATGTTTGTACAACCAAAAACTAAAATTGGGACAACACATACTAACATACACTGAAATTTGCATAACAACTAGGAAGACAAATGAAATTCTGATAGAAAATACAATGAATTATGGACATTAACAAGACTGAATCAGTGGTACTCATACGTTATCAACAAGGCTAGATCAGTGTCAAGGATAACTGACCGGGAGGAGGGGATCCAAGTGGCCCATTGTGTTGGCTTCCAGTGCATAGGGTGCGCCAAGATGTGGAGATGATGTCGTGGGCAACGCCATCATCCTCCTCCGGAGGAGAGACAACCTGATGAATCGCACCAGCTCCCTGACGTTCTCGGTGGGGTCGCACAGCAGGTCCTCGTACTGAAGGATGGGGTGGCCGAGCGCCCAGGAAGAAATATACGTAGGCCTGTATAAAAATTTGGGGCCCCAAAAATTTATGGGCCCTGTGCAGGCCGCACAGTCTGAACACCTATGGGCCCGGCCCTGATCCACATATAATATGAGAAATGCTACAGAGCTCCCACTCACTTTCTTGTAAACGCATGCTCAGCCCATAGATGGAGCGCTGGAGCTTGCATTCCTTGTTAGCATTCTTAGGATCGACAAAACCCTCTGGCTGCATCATATACAGTTCTTCCTTAAGATGGCCGTTAAGGAATGCCGTTTTGACGTCCATTTGCCATATCTCATAATCATAGTATGCGGCAATTGCTAACATGATTCAGACGGACTTCAGCTTCGCTACGGGAGAGAGAGTCTCATTGTAGTCAACCCCTTGAACTTGTCGATAACCCTTAGCGACAAGTCAAGCTTTATAGATGGTAACATTACCATCCGCGTCCGTCTTCTTCTTAAAGATCCATTTGTTTTCTATCGCTCGCCGATCATCGAGCAAGTCTGTCAAAATCCACACTTTGTTTTCATACATGGATCCTTTCTCGGATTGCATGGCTTCAAGCCATTTGTTGGAATCTGGGCCCGCCATTGCTTCTTCATAGTTCGAAGGTTCACCGTTCTCTAACAACATGATTTCCAGGACAGGGTTTCCATACCACTCTGGTGTGGAACGTGTCCTCGTGGACCTACGAAGTTCAGTAGTTACTTGATCCGAAGTACCTTGATCGTCATCATTAGTTTCCTTTCTAGTCAGTGCAGGCACCACAGGAACATCTTCCTGAGCTGTGCTACTTTCAAGAGGTAGTACTTCATCAAGTTCCACTTTCCTCCCACTTACTTCTTTTGAGAGAAACTCTTCTCCAGAAAGGACCCGTTCTTGGCAACAAAGATCTTGCCTTCGGATCTGAGGTAGAAGGTATACCAAATGGTTTCCTTAGGGTATCCTATGATGACGCATTTCTCTAACTTGGGTTCGAGCTTTTCAGGTTGAAGTTTCTTGACATAAGCATCGCATCCCCAAACTTTTAGAAACGACAGCTTAGGTTTCTTCCCAAACCATAATTCATACGGCATCGTCTCAACGGATTTAGACAGTGCCCTATTTAAAGTGAATGTAGCTGTCTCTAGAGCGTATCCCCAAAATGATAGCGGTAAATCGGTGAGTGACATCATAGATCGCACCATATCCAATAGAGTGCGATTACGACGTTCGGACACACGATTACGCTGAGGTGTTCTAGGCGGCGTGAGTTGTGAAACAATTCCACATTTCCTTAAGTGTGTACCAAATTCGTGACTTAAATATTCTCCCCCACGATCTGATCGTAAGAACTTTATCTTTCGGTCGCGTTGATTCTCTACCTCATTCTGAAATTCCTTGAACTTTTCAAAGGTCTCAGACTTGTGTTTCATCAAGTAGACATACCCATATCTACTCAAGTCGTCAGTGAGAGTGAGAACATAACGATATCCTCCGTGATCCTCAACGCTCATTGGACCGCACACATCAGTATGTATGATTTCCAATAAGTTGGTTGCTCACTCCGTTGTTCCGAAGAATGGAGTCTTGGTCATTTTTCCCATAAGGCATGGTTCGCACGTGTCAAATGATTCATAATCAAGAGACTCCAAAAGTCCATCAGCATGGAGCTTCTTCATGTGTTTGACACCAATGTGACCAAGGCGGCAGTGCTACAAGTATGTGGGACTATCGTTATCAACTTTACAACTTTTGGTATTCACACTATGAATATGTGTAACATCACATTCGAGATTCATTAAGAATAAACCATTGACCAGCGGGGCATGACCATAAAACATATCTCTCATATAAATAGAACAACCATTATTCTCGGATTTAAATGAGTAGCCATCTCGCACTAAATGAGATCCAGATACAATGTTCATGCTCAAAGCTGGTACTAAATAACAATTATTGAGGTTTAAAACTAATCCCGTAGGTAAATGTAGAGGTAGCGTGCCGACGGCGATCACATCGACCTTGGAACCATTCCCGACGTGCATCGTCACCTCGTCCTTCGGCAGTCTCCGCTTATTCCGCAGCTCCTGCTTTGAGTTACAAATATGAGCAACCGCACCGGTATCAAATACCCCGGAGCTACTACGAGTATTGGTAAGGTACACATCAATTACATGTTTATCACATATACCTTTATTGTTGCCGGCCTTCTTGTCCGCTAAGTATTTGGGGCAGTTCCGCTTCCAGTGTCCCTTTCCCTTGCAATAAAAGCACTCAGTCTCAGGATTGGGTCCATTCTTTGGCTTCTTCCCGGCAGCTAGCTTACCGGGCGCGGCAACTCCCTTGTCGTCCTTCTTGAAGTTCTTCTTACCCTTGCCTTTCTTGAAACTAGTAGTTTTATTGACCATCAACACTTGATGTTCCTTTTTGATTTCCACCTCTGCTGATTTCAGCATTGAAAATACTTCAGGAATAGTTTTCACCATCCCCTGCATATTGTAGTTCATCACAAAGCTCTTGTAGCTAGGTGGGAGCGACTGGAGGATTCTGTCAATGACCGCCTCGCCCGGGAGGTTAATCTCCAGCTGGGACAAGCGGTTGTGCAACCCAGACATTTTGAGTATGTGCTCACTGACAGAACTATTTTCCTCCATCTTACAACTGTAGAACTTGTCGGAGACTTCATATCTCCCGACCCAGGCATGAGCTTGGAAAACCATTTTCAGCTCTTTGAATACCTCATATGCTCCGTGTTGCTCAAAACGCTTTTGGAGCCCCGGTTCTAAGCTGTAAAGCACGCCGCACTGAACGAGGGAGTAATCATCAGCACGTGACTGCCAAGCGTTCATAACGTCTTGGTTCTCTGGGATGGGTTCTTCACCTAGCGGTCCTTCTAGGACATATGATTTCTTGGCAGCTATGAGGATGATCCTCAGGTTTCGTACCCAGTCCAAATAGTTGCTGCCATCATCTTTCAGCTTGGTTTTCTCTAGGAACGCGTTGAAGTTGAGGTTGACATGAGTGTTGGCCATTTTATCTACAAGACATTTTGCAAAGGTTTTTAGACTAAGTCATGATAATTAAGTTCATCTAATCAAATTATTTAATGAACTTCCACTCAGATTAGACATCCCTCTAGTCATCTAAGTGATACATGATCCGACTCAACTAGACCGTGTCCGATCATCACGTGAGACGGACTAGTCATTATCGGTGAACATCTCCATGTTGATCGTATCTTCCATACGACTCATGTTCGACCTTTCGGTCTCTTGTGTTCCGAGGCCATGTCTGTACATGCTAGGCTCGTCGAGTCAACCTAAGTGTTTTACATGTATAAATCTGTCTTACACCCGTTGTATGTGAATGTTAGAATCTATCACACCCGATCATCACGTGGTGCTTCGAAACAACGAACTTTCGCAACGGCACACAGTTAGGGGGAACACTTTCTTGAAATTATTATAAGGGATCATCTTATTTACTACCGTCGTACTAAGCAAATAAGAAGCAAAACATGATAAACATCACATGCAATCAAATAGTGACATGATATGGCCAATATCATATTGCTCCTTTGATCTCCATCTTCGGGGTGCCATGATCATCTTCGTCACCGGCATGACACCATGATCTCCATCATCGTGTCTTCATGAAGTTGTCACACCAACGATTACTTCTACTTCTATGGCTAACGTGTTTAGCAATAAAGTAAAGTAATTTACATGGCGTTATTCAATGACACGCAGGTCATACAAAAAATAAAGACAACTCCTATGGCTCCTGCCGTTTGTCATACTCATCGACACGCAAGTCGTGATTCCTATTACAAAAACATGATCAATCTCATACATCACATATATCATTCATCACATCCTTTTGGCCATATCACATCACAAGGCATATGCTGCAAAAACAAGTTAGACGTCCTCTAATTGTTGTTACATGTTTTTACGTGGCTTCTATAGGTTTCTAGCAAGAACGTTTCTTACCTACGTAAAAACCACAACGTGATATGTCAATTTCTATTTACCCTTCATAAGGACCCTTTTCATCGAATCCACTCCAACTAAAGTGGGAGAGAGACACCCGCTAGCCACCTTATGCAACTAGTGCATGTCAGTCGGTGGAACCTGTCTCACGTAAGCATACGTGTAAGGTCGGTCCGGGCCGCTTCATCCCACGATGCCGCGGAAGCAAGATAAGACTAGTAGTGGCAAGAAAATTGACAATATCTACGCCTACAACAAGTTTGTGTTCTACTCGTGCATAGAAACTACGCATAGACCTAGCTCATGATGCCACTGTTGGGGAACGTTGCAGAAAATAAAAAAATTCTACGCTTCACCAAGATAAATCTATGGAGACATCTAGCAACGAGATAGAGGAGTGCATCTACATACCCTTGTAGATCGCGCGGAAGCGTTCAAGAGAACGGGGTTGAGGGAGTCGTACTCGTCGTGATCCAAATCACCGATGATCCTAGTGACAAACGGACGGCACCTCCGCGTTCAACACACGTACAGTTGGGGAAGACGTCTCCTCCATCTTGATCCAGCAAGGGGGAGTGAGAGGTTGATGGAGATCCAGCAGCACGATGGCGTGGTGGTGGAAGCAGCGGTGATCTCGGCAGGGCTTCGCCAAGCTCTACGAGAGGGAGAGGTGTTGCAGAGGGAGAAGGAGGCGCCAGGGACTTGGGTGCGGCTGCCCTCCCTCCCCCCTCTTTATATAGGGCCAAGGGGAGGTGCCAGCCCCCTGGAGATGGTATCTCAAGGGGGGGCAAGGGGGGTGGCTTGCCCCCCAAGCCAAGTGGGTTGCCCCCCACCCCTAGGGTTTCCAACCGTAGGCGCGGGGGGGCCAAGGGGGGGGCGCACCAGCCCACCAGGGGCTGGTTACCCTCCCACTTCAGCCCATGGGGCCCTCCGGGATAGGTGTCCCCACCAGGTGGACCCCCAGGACCCTTCCGGTGGTCCCGGTACAATACCGGTGACCCCCGAAACTTTTCCGATGGCCGAAACTGGACTTCCCATATATAATTCTTCACCTCCGAACCATTCTGGAACTCCTCGTGACGTCCGGGATCTCATCCGGGACTCCGAACAACTTTCGGGTTACCGCATACTAGCATCTCTACAACCCTAGCGTCACCGAACCTTAAGTGTGTAGACCCTACGGGTTCGGGTGACATGCACACATGACCGAGACGACTCTCCGGCCAATAACCAATAGCGGGATCTGGATACCCATGTTGGCTCCCACATGTTCCACGATGCTCTCATCGAATGAACCACGATGTCGAGGATTCAAGTAATCCCGTATACAATTCCCTTTGTCAATCGGTACGTTACTTGCCCGAGATTCGATCGTCGGTATCCTAATACCTCGTTCAATCTCGTTACCGGCAAGTCACTTTACTCGGACCGTAATGCATGATCCCGTGACCAACCACTTAGTCACTTTGAGCTCATTATGATGATGCATTACCGAGTGGGCCCAGAGTTACCTCTCCGTCATACGGAGTGACAAATCCCAGTCTCGATCCATGTCAACCCAACAGACACTTTTGGAGATACCTGTAGTATACCTTTATAGTCACCCAGTTACGTTGTGACGTTTGGTACACCCAAAGCACTCCTACGGCATCCGGGAGTTACACAATCTCATGGTATAAGGAAATGATACTTGACATTGGAAAACCTCTAGCAAACGAACTACACGATTTTGTGCTATGCTTAGGATTGGGTCTTGTCCATCACATCATTCTCCCAATGATGTGATCCCGTTATCAATGACATCCAATGTCCATGGTCAGGAAACCGTGACCATCTATTGATAAACGAGCTAGTCAACTAGAGGCTTACTAGGGACATGTTGTGGTCTATGTATTCACACATGTATTACGATTTCCGGATGACACAATTATAGCATGAATAAAAGACAATTATCATGAACGAGGAAATATAATAATAACCATTTTATTATTGCCTCTAGGGCATATTTCCAACAATAGATACTAAACAATTTGGTTATGAACATACAAGTTCATTCATATGGACATACAAATTCAGATTTTGCTTTTGAACATGCATATGAAGGTATAAATGAATATCATTCCTCTCTTATTAACCAATGAGATAGCAGTTTTTGACAGACAATGCAAATAGGACCTTTATATATAACTTCACAAACATGTAAGGTTTTCATTTCAATTGTAAACATTAATAAATATTTAGTTCAGAGCATTTCTCAATGATCACTCATATGTCAGAATAAGTGAAATGGTGAAGCCTAACTCCTACATCTAATTAAAATACCCTAACTCCAGCATCTAATTAAAAAACACTAACTCCTAGATCCACTGGAACATTGAATCACAAAATTTACTTACATATATCATTGGATATAAATGAATCCACTACAAATAACACTAACTCATACATCTAATTAAAATATCATAACTCTTACTTCTACTGCATCATTCAGTCACACCATTTAATTACATTTATCTCTGCCTATAAATGAATCCAATACAAAAGAAACCTAACTAAACATCTAATTAAAAAACACAAATTAGTAGATCTACTACTTCGTTCAATCACAGAATCTATATAACTGTCCATAAATGAATAATACAAATAAATCTTAACTAATCAACTAATTAAAAAACCATAACTACTACATCTACTGGATGATTCAATCATAGATCATACATATAACTGGCTATAAATGAATCCAATACAAGAAAACCCTAACTAAACATCTAATTAAAAAACCCTAACTACTACATCTACTGGATGATTCATATGACATTCACGCATGGAGTTATGCAACAACAATTTAATATGAGTTGGTCATCTGGCATAGTTGCATGTCTAGCAAACCTACTTATGGTTCACTTTATAAGTACAGGAATCCTACAGATCAAAAATAAACCTACCTACAATTTGAGTTCATAGATAATGAAGTGAAGCTCCTAACTATTTTGAAATTGTGCACTAGTTAAACATACTGTGTTCATTTCAACAATTAATTGATAGACTTCAAATGAACAAAGTAGGATTTTAACCTCATTTGTACAATATCAACTTTAATAGATACACTGGGTGGCGGCTCAGCCCCTGCCGTGGCCCACTGAGAGAATATGCAAAACAAATCTAACAACATATACAGCACAGAACAAAATCTGAGCACATGAGGCAATCCAGATTCTAATATAAAAAGCATAACTGAAAGTGCAACTAATCCCCGGGTGGTTTTGGTAATTAATAACAACATATATATCATTGAACTAATAGTTTCTTGAGAATCATTTCAGAAAGTTCAGTGATATGGTTATGGCAATGACTGAAGAGTGGACCCCTCAAAATGCTAAGGCAAGCATTGGCAGAAGCTCAAGACTCCATTTTTGGTTTAGTGATCCAAGATCACATTGAGTCTATAGGAAAGCCAATACTATTAAAAGGGGATGAGGTTATGATAATGATCTGGTTGCTCAAAGTGCTTAGTGATATATCTCCTAAACTATCAGCAACTCTCACTTCCATAATACACTCATAAGTAATCTCGGTCCCACCGATTTCCTAAACTCAGTCACACCGAGATGAACCACCTCAGCCATATAGCCAAACCCTAGAAATCTCGGATTTTCCGATTCTGAACTCGGTCTCACCGAAACTGGAGTTGCCAAGCTTCTGTAACCTTCTATCATCAAATCGGTGTCACCGAGATGATGAAGTCGGTCCCACCGAGATTGGCAAACCCTAGTCTTTGGACGAATCGGACTCACCGAGATTGTATTTTCGGTCCCACCGAAAATCCCAACGTTCACATGTTTTGAACTTTCGGTCTCACCGAGTTGTCAACTTCGGTCTGACCAAGATTGGTCAAATGTGTGTAACGGTTGGATTTTGTGTGGAGGCTATAAATACCCTCCACCCCTCTTCATTCGTGGAGAGAGCCATCGAAAGAACTACCACTCCTACCTTACATTTCGAGAAGAAAACTACCTACCCTTGTGTTGAGATCAAGTTGCTCCACTCCCACCATATGAAGCTTGATCTCTAGCCTTCCCAAGTTGCTTTCCACTCAATCCTTTCTTCCACCACAGCCAAATCAGTGAGGAGAGTTGAGTGTTGGGGAGATTATCATTTGAAGCACAAGAGCAAGGAGTTCATCATCACCAACACCATCTATTACCTTTTGGAGGGTGGTGCCTCCTAGATTGGTTAGGTGTCGCTTGGGAGCCTCCGTCGAGATGTGGAGTTGAACCAAGAAGTTTGTAAGGGCAAGGAGATCGCCTACTTCGTGAAGATCTACCCCGAGTAAGGCTAGTCCTCCGTGGGCGTATGCCATGATGGCATAGACAAGGTTGCTTCTTCGTGGACCCTTCGTGGGTGGAGCCCTCCGTGGACTCTCGCAGCCGTTACCCTCCGTGGGTTGAAGTCTCCATCAACGTGGATTGACGATAGCACCACCTATCGGAACCATGAGAAAAAATCTCCGTGTCTCCAAATTGTGTTTGCTCTTCTCCACCTCTCTTTACTACATGTGCAATTTACTTTCCGCTGCATATACTCTAGAATTGCATGTGTAGGGTGATACTTGACTTGATCTCCATTGTGAACTTGCCAAAAACTTGTCTTTATCAAAAGGCTGAATTTTTATATTGTCAAGTAGTCTAATCACCCCCCCTCTAGACATACTTTCGATCCTACAATAACTCTCATTATGATCTCTCTAGCATTCAACCACGAATCAACTAAAAAAACCCTAACTCTCAAATGGGGTTCCCCATTCAATCAAAAAACCCTAACAAGAAGAAGGGGGTGCCGCAGTCAATCACAAATCTACAATAAAAAACCCTATCTACTAAATCTTCTGCTTAACAACTACAACTAAGAGAGGAGGGGAACGAGAAGGATTACCACATCCACCACCTGCTTGTCGCTCGCCTCCGCACCTGCATCCAGTGCGCCGCGAGACGCCATCACCCCCAGGTCCGGCACGACGGAGTCCGAGCCCACCACCCCCTGCTCCACCAGATCCGCCGCCGCAGCGACCGATCCAGCGACTGCGGGTGCAGCATCTCCCGCACCGCCGACGGCGGCCACTTCTTGGACGGCATCTGCCGCGGTGTTCGCGGCCTCGACCGCAATTCCGTGCGCAGCGGCGGCGGCGCCACCACCTTGCGCCATCGAAGCCTAAGAGAACCCACCGGAGAGAGGGAGGCGGTGGGGTTGAGCGAGTAGGTGCGGTGGCGGAGCTATGGAGACGAGGGGGAGACGATGCGGAAAGGAGAGAGGGAGTGAGCCGATTTGGGGGGAAATGGTGGGGGCGATGCGGCCGGTGGTGGTTCCCCTCCCTCTTTATAGGATGTGACGTTTTTGGAAGTTTTCGTGCGCCGCGTGGCCGCGTGGCTAGCCCACGACCGCCGCACATGACAAGGGAAAACGATATGCCCACGTACAATACATGTATACCCTCAGTGTACAAAAGTAATCGGGCCGGTGCGGGCTTGTACACGGCTGTACGCGCGCTCTCGGCGGGCATAAAAAGACGATCGTGCCCCTCTTCACGAATCGTTTTTGACAGATCTCACCCGTCCTTGTGTTTCTCCCCCTCGCGTTCAGCCCGGGGGGAGCATCGGAGCAGAAACGTTGCACCATGGCGTTAGCAGGACGTAGCATAGGGGACATCTTAATGGTGGAGGGAATCCACTTATCCTCCCATCAGTATGATCATCCTTGCAGAAGCGTTGCCGCATTAGAAAACACACACACATATTAAACGGTATTTTCTCCATCCATCACAGGAACACATGCAGCGAAAATGTAGAGAAAAGGACATACGACAGTAAGGACATGGAATTTCCGAGTCCTGCAATCGAGTAAGGTATACTCAAATGATGAAGACGAAATCTGTCACATGTTTTGTCGAATATTTCGTACGGTATGACAAAAGTTGCGCATTTGAAAGAGAAATTATGCTGGAAGGTCTCTGCACTGCATGCTCAAGTCCAAGACACAGGCCACAGTCCGGATCAACTAATCTATGTCCATCAAATCAATCTTGTCTAGCATCGGCTTCTTCAACGGAGGCTCGCCATCATCATCATCATCATCATCCTCGTCGACATCAACTTGATCTGTGATCTCTCTCTTTCTCTTCCTTGAATCCACAACAGCAACCTGCACGGGAACGGCATGCACCATGGGACGAACCCTGTCCATCCCATACAGGCGTATGGCATTCTGCGGCAGCAGCCTGCCCCTTGGTCCAAGTTTCTTGCCGTAGGAGTTGATGAATTCCCAGTTTGGCACGAACCCCTCCACACCATAGCCGATGGAATTGACAGCATGTGTGAGCATCTCCTCGTGAACATACTTTTCGTAACTGAGGATTGGCTTGCCCTTGTATGTGCCCACGTACTCGTGGTAGTTCAGGCCACAGTGGAAAACGAGCAACAGTGGACCCCTGTGCATTGCTTCGACTGCACGCTCGATCGCCTGCTTGTTCAATGAGAAGAATGACACGACCTCCTCCACCACATATTTGACGCCAGCAAGGTTCTGAAAAAAGAAGAATAGAATACTCAGGGGATTTGGAAAATCAGCAGCAAAGTGCAGCACAGGGAAGTCTTAATCAGCTGCGGGTGATAAATGATTTCTTATTCACCAGCTAATTCCACTCCACTAATGATGCATACTACTCCAGCTCCTTCATCAGGAGTTGCACCCGCACCTCTCTCAATCATGCATACTACGCCCTCCGTTCCTAAATATAAGTCTTTGTAGAGATTCCACTATGAACCACATACGGATGTATATAGATGCATTTTAAGTGTAGATTCATTCATTTTGCTTCGTATGTAGTCCACCTAGTGGAATCCCTACAAAGACTTATATTTAGGAACGGAGGGAGTAGTACGTAATATTTTGGTTTCTTATTCACTGCTCGTCTACTCCACTCCACTAATGGCATTCTTCTTCTACTGGAACAACACTCGTGATGATTTAGAAATAAAGGACTGACTCGTACACAACGAAGCTCGTATAGAATCTAAGTTAATCAACTCTAACTAGCTCTGTTAACAGAAATGATGCATGGTAAGTTGGTAACAGTTAAACAGAAGAAGCACAACTTGCTGTCCAGTTTCACATGGGGCCTCCAGCCTCTTGAGCATACCCCAGTGGCCGGGATAATACTAATAGACTTGATTAATTGGTGATGATTGAGTTGCAAAAAATCAAGACATCAAAAACTAGACAATCACCTGATTTTGATAGTCCTCCTCACTAAGAATACCCACTTGGGTGACCACTATCATACAGCGTACTGTCCTGTCAAGCTCCCCACCCATCAATGCTTGCTCTTTGACTTGAAGATCACGAGATGACAAACGGACTGTTATTCCTTGAAGTCTCAGGTGCGATTGCATCCATGCCATCATAGCCTCATAGATGCAAGTGGCTGCGGTGAAAGTTCAGTAACTTGCATTAATCAATGGCTACATGCATTTTGTCAAATAATGTATGTTGTACAACATGAGTTCTAAAGTAGTATCACACAGAAAAAAGACAAGATTACATACGGAGCCCTTCCTGATCCCGTTCCTCTGGTAGAACCTTTATGCCAGCCCTTGTTCGGACTCTCTCCCACGTGAACCGTCGGTGGGCTTGAGGGTACCGATGGTACAGTGAATCCACCGGGGGAACAAAACGGGGCATCGTGCGTCTTTCCCTGCTTGGTTTATCGGTGAAAGTCAGCTTCATAAGCAATATCTTTATGACGAAATTAAGACTTACACAAGTGAAATGATACTAAGAAATAAGCACGCACGGATTAGAAGAGAAACATGTCAACAAATAGATTTACGGGTCTTACAAAAACGTCTTACACTATGAGACAGAGGGAGTATATCTAGAATGAAATTAAGATTGAAAGAAATTACATGGTACCAAAAAAATAAGCATCTATTAGAAGAAAACAAATACCATCATAGTTTGCGGAGCACGAACTCCAGTACCCCCACAAACCGCGTCATCATCAGCCCCACAACCCACGGCTTCATTAGCAAATATCGCCGTTGTGTCACCTTATTGCACTCATAGGTTGCAGGCTCGTCCCAACCCAAGTGCAGAGTGCAGACTTGAGGCTCCTAGCCGAAACCCTTTGTGCCGCACGCGCTCATCGTCAGCACAACCTCTAGAAGTGTTGCCTGAAGCCGGCCTCGGGCTGAAGGCCGACACACGCACAGATCCGCCGCAATGACTCGGAGAAGTGAGAATATGCTCCAGTGCCACGGAACAAGCAACCCCATGTAGTCCATGCCGGCACAACCACCAGATGCGCTAGACCTCCCATCTTCGACTCACGAGCCAACAACGTTGGGGCTAGGGATGTAAATGGCAAATAAACGCGCTCATAAGTCCCGTTTAGTTAGTGTTATAGCTAGCTCGATAGTTCATTTTTCCCAAAAAAACTTTACTTAATTGTTAGACCATAAGTGGCTTAAACGAGACCCGGTTTACACCCCTAGTCGGGACGGGTAAGCCCACCAGTGCCCCGTAATGTTGCAGGAGGTTTTCAACGACCGGACGGTCACACCCTCACCTTCATTCCCTACGACAGCAAGCACCAACTCCACCTGATCCGAGAGTCGTGTAGCTACGAAGAGCCTCCGTGTCCATGGCGTGTGGAGCCGGCATTGCCCACACATCCACCTACACGGTGCTGCAACATTCTAGGCCCGTTGGAGGAGGCGGAGCCAGTGGAGGCAACCTAGATCTAGGCCACCACCGCTATACACGGGCTGCCGCCAACGTGCATCGTCAACAAACTGTCATACAAGCGCAAGCTTAGATCCACAGATCCGCACTTGATCGCAACCGGGGGCGCACCTCCATCGCACGGTTGAACCAGGACCAACAGGTGTTCCTAGTGGCCGACGGCTATGGCTTAGAGATAATATGTCTTCTGAAATTTAGGAGAGAAATTTAACTTGTCCTGCATCAACTGGAGATGCAAGCAGCCTTATTTCATATGAGTATCAAAACTCTTATCTTGACATGTAGTACCACCACGCACCAATTAAGCATGGTCCTTGAGTACTTTTTTAGCATGAGTAGCAAGATTTTTGTCTGGGTGATCCCCCTATGCAGCAAATCTGGTCCTCAAGGAAGTCGAATGATGGATCGGATAACCTCTGTGCATGCGCGTAAATTCTAAAAATTGAACCCGGGCGGCGGCTATGCTAGCTGCCCAGCCGCGCGCATGGCAGCTTGCTAACAGAATTGCTGATGAGTTAGAGGTAGTTTATACAGGATTTGCCATGTTTCATACTGTAGATCCCTACAGGTTCATGTTGATTTTGTTGGGGCAATCAATGAGGAGTGGTTGTACCAAAGTTCCTCGACAGTAACAGTAAGATTCAGTTCGTATCTGGATGACTGTACACACTTCCAAACGATGCCATCCCTCTACTAGTGCAGAGACTGTAGAATGCATGCCGTCCGGCTCCGGCCGGCGGGTGAGGTACGGGAACGGGAAATATACCTGTAGGCCGGTCCCGATCTTGTTCAAGCTTTGCTGTTGGGGGCACGGTTCGGTGGCCCGATCTTGTTCAAGCTTTTGCTTTTGGGGGCAAAATCCGGTTGGGTGGATGGCGAGTTGGCCGGCCGGTCCCGATCTTCTTCAACGACTGAACCTGAGAAACAAAGTTTTTGCGGCGGATGTCAACGACCTCGCTGGCGACGGTGAAGGGCGAGGGAGAGGAAAAAAGAAAGGCCGTACCTTCCGCTCGTCACCTTGCTCCGGCGCCTCGATCCCGCCGCCGCCTCTCGAAGGCCGTACCTTCCGCTCGTCACCTTGCTCGGCCGCCGCGCTCCTCGATCCCGCCGCCGCCTCTCGAAGGCCGTACCTTCCGCTCGTCACCTTGCTCGGCCGCCGCGCTCCTCCCGCCGCCGCCTGCTCCGGCGCCTCTCGAAAGGCCGTACCTTCCGCTCGTCACCTTGCTCAGCCGCGGCTCCCTCCGGCGCCGCCGCCTCGCTCCGCCCCCTCTCCTCCCTCCCGCAGCGCGGCCCTGGACGGAAGGAATGCTCTGTCTCGGCCGCTCCCCGCGTTGAGGCGAGACTAAAAGAAGGGAGGGAAGGAGAGGAGGCCGCTCTGTAGCAGAGACTGGCCGGTGGGCCGCGCGGCGCCGTGGGACCATGCTGCAGTGACCCAACGGGCATTTCAGAAGGGTGTCCGTTTATATATACACCCGTACGTACGCACGCTGTGGCAGCGCAGCTTTACCCCCCGCTTTCGGCCGGTCTCCCTTACCATCAGAGACGACGCGAGCGAGAGGCTACTCACTCTACCCCCATCTTCTCACACTTTTCAAAATACGGTCAAAATAATACTAGTAGTAGTATGACCCAATCTCTTCAACTTTTTTTCATTTTAAAATCCTTGTCTTCTTTCCCACAAAAAAAAAAACTTAGTGTTTTGGCGGGAAACCGGCAATCAAGTGGTGGGAAACTCGGCCCGTTTCAATTTCTATCGGGACCTGAGCCCAACCAGCAATAGATCCCAACCACAACTAGCAAAATCTGGCCCTGAGACCTGTCAACATGCAAAAATAAATTCGACTCCACAATCGGATCGGATCCCTCATTTTCAATCATCAAATCATACAATTACAAGCACAGTAAAACTAGCCTAAATTTTCGCACGGCGGTCGTCTTTGTTGTTTCCTCCGTGTCCGTGTCGGGCGGCCAGCTGTAGGCCGACTGAAATGACTAGGGTGTATTATTTTTGAATTTTTTTATCCAGCGTAATATTTATGAAAATTAATTAAAAGAATGTATTATTTAAAAAAAATAGCCCCAATATGTGGATTGCCTGTCAACCCGGATGTTCAGGCTGCGTTTCAAGGGCAATTTTACGGGCGAACGGGCCACTCGGGCATTTGGGGCATCCTGTTGTATATGCTATTAGTATGTAGAACAATCTTATATTATGAGAAAGAGGGAGTAGCTCTTAATTTCTTGGCTCTATGGATTCGACTAAAAACAGAAACCTTTCTCTGCGCACCATTCTGCTTCTCACTGTCCGTCCCTGCATGCACGCACGTCTCTACATGTTTCTTTTTTTAGCAAATCTCTACGTGATCTTTGTATACGTGAGGATGGGCAAAACTACCTTTCTAACTTTACACTGAGGTTTTCTCAACAAATACAACAACTTTACAAGGAGGTATAACTAACATACAGGGCAAACATAATTTGTACTCCCTCTGTAAACTAATATAAGAGCGTTTAGATCTAAACGCTCTTATATTAGTTTACAGAGGGAGTAGTATATACGAATCAGAGAGGCCAACCATAGGCATTAACTTTTATACAAGTGTCTTTACACATAGAAGCATTCCACCAGTACACGCACAATGATTCGACTGAAAGAAAAATCGCACAGGATGAGGCGCGAGCAATATGACAGCAAACAAAAGACACAAGTTGCATTCCTCAATCACCACTTGACCTGTGAACTCAAGGAGACAAAAAGTAAAGAAAAAACATTGTAAGATCAAGTAATAAACCAAAAAACAAAGTGACCAAGTTCACGAAAAAAGCTATATTTATCCTTATCACTGCATGATTCAATGAGCCTAACATAACATAATGGCATTACGTTAACAGTCCCTATCCACTCGATTACCACAGGCATCCAAGCTGACCATGCTCAACAAAATTAAACTGCATTTCCTCAACAACAACAAAAACTGCATAATCAGAATATACTGTTGATTATCACCAATAAATATGCAAGTACCAGAAAAAGGCAGAAGTAAATGTATTCTATGTATCTTCCAATACTTGCTTAAATGATAAACCAAATCCTTATCCAGCGATCACTGGTTATTAAACTATAGACCATATAGAGATATCACTTGAACATCACTTATTTCTAGTGCACCTTGTTTGACCTATGAATTCTTTATTTCCGTGATCTGACTGTGATTTCGCAGATTGTTCTCTGTAATGAGCTTAGCTCAACTCTATTGTTCCTTATCAGAATAAGAGGGATATGGTGGTTTCAACTAATATAACAACCTGATCGTAATTCTGCTTCACACCGCTGATCTCGTCGTTTGGAATGCCAACCTCTCCACCAAGAGGTCCGGGGCCGACTGTTGCCTCCGGCCATTCCACAAGGCTCTGCTGCTGAGCCACATGTAAGCAGGAGACTCATAGCGCATAAGAGTGAAAAAATGAAGATGGGATGCAACAGAAACAGGTTTGTCCAGGAGAGAAAATTCCACTGGAACAACACCACAGGTATGTTCAGAAAATAAAATTGCAGCAGCATAACACTAAACTAAGTTGAGAGTAGACCTTACAAAATAAACAAATAGTATTGATGAAGCAGCCAAGACAAGAATGCCGAACGCCTCATCGGTATCACCATGGTGTGCACATGTGTCGCTAGCTTGCCATTGGCCATGTGTGTCGCTTCTGAATTTGTTGCTATAATTAGTTTCCTAGGTCTTAGATGTTACTAGCTTGTTAGGATGAGCCCGTTGCCCGGCAAAATTTTCCGCCTCCACAAGCAACAACTATCCATATATTGATCGTTAATCCCATCTTTTTTTGAGTGATCCCTTAGTTCCATCTTCCTTTTATTAGCCTAATTACTTTTTTAGAAAACTAATTACTGAATCCGTGCGCTTCATGCCCTGGCCTGGTGTGGCCCACCATCAGTAAACCTGGGCTAGAGCTAGGCATACTGCTAGTCCAGAACCTGTAGACTATTCTTTTCCTGTTTGTTTTGTGCTGTGTACTATTTTACCACTGTTTTAAATAGCACGCTATAGCTCCGCTATAGCGTTTACAAAAAGTCTTGCGCTAAGAAACTTTGGTCCAAACAAATGAACAAACATTTTAAATAGCGCGCTATAGCTCCGCTATAGCATTTGGAAGAGGTCCGCCGCTAAGATGCTTAGCGCGCTATTTAAAACTTTGTATTTTACCCAGAACCTGTAGACTTCTCTTCCTTTCTCTAGAAGCTCCTGTGTGGCCAACGTATGTAAAGGGGAAGCTATCCTCTGGAGAGAGGTAGAACCCTGTGTAAACAAACTATCCCAGAACCTAAGAGCTTGTGAGCAGCAGCGCTGCTAGTTCTTTCTCTTTCTCTTTCTGCTCTTGCTGTGCGCCTCTGGAATGGAATCTACTGATCTTCCAACTACTGGTGTGGTATACTCGCTGCATCAGTTGGTATCCGAGAGGAGGTTCGAGTCCATGGCTGGGAGTAGGAGGAACAGGGGCGGCCAGGCTTGATGCTGCAGAGCTGGAGGACGAGTCCTTGGATGGAGTTCGACCTGCGGGACATCGATGCCGATCTGATGGGTCAAAATCAGGAGTTGAGATGCCAAGTTCAGACCCTTGTGCAGCACATGGGGGCTATGCAGGTGCAGACAGCCCAAATCGCTGCGGATGTGCGACGAAGGGTTGTGCCAGAAGAGCAGGGCAATGAGGATGCTTCATAGAGCAGCGACAGCTCTTCGGTAAGCTCCCTGAGGCATCCTGAAGTCAATCCATTTTGTGATAGAAACAGACATCGCTGGAGTCACGCTGTGGCTGAGTGTGAGGGTGCTTCAGAGTTACCTTGCCGGAATTTTCAGGTGGACTATCTGCTGAAGAATTTGTGGATTGGTTGGATGAAGCAGAGTGCATCTTCGAATATGCAGAGGTTCCAGAGGATGACCATGTCCCTGCTGTTGCAATGCGGCTGAAGGGGCTTGCCTCTGTTTGGTGGAAGAATTTGGAGCAGAGCCACAGAGTCCGCCACAAGCGAACGATTGATTCCTGGGCTGGAATGAAGGAGAAAATGCAGAGAGAATTTCTCCCCTTTAATTATGAGGAAGCCCTGTTCAGATTCAGACAGCAACAAAATTTAAGGCAAGGCAACAAGGGTGTGGATGAATATACAGATGAGTTCTACTTCTATCAGCTAGTCTCACGAAACAATTTAAGTGATTGAAAGAGTCAGCTGGTGGCAAGATATATTGGAGGCTTACGTCAGTCCATCCAAGATGTGCTTACTCTACACGTCAAATTTTTCAGTGTCAGAAGCGTATCAGCGAGCAGTCACCATTGAGAAGCAGCAACAAAGGTAATTACTTGCTAGTGCTGGCTTCTCTTGGTCATGACCTACTACCACAACACCATCAAGAGCAGTTGCACATAGCAACAAGGCAAGGGAGACAAGAGCCTCATCCACACCAAAAGGGATTGCGGATTTGCGTAAGTCTTCAGCGTTCCAAGAATGCCTTGTGACCATGAGGTCATGGGTTCAAGTCCTGGAAACAGCCTCTTACAGAAATGTAGGGAAAGGCTGCGTACTATAGACCCAAAGTGGTCGGACCCTTCCCCGGACCCTGCGCAAGCGGGAGCTACATGCACCGGGCTGCCCTTTTTTCAGCATCCAAGAATGCTAATTGTTTAGCGTGGATCTTCTGAACATCTAAGGAAGGATTGCCCAAAGTACTACAGCCACAAGTGAAAGGGATTGATGGCAGAATTAGACGAGGAGCCTCAGCAGCGAAGTGATCCTGTATTATGATGACTCTGAAGGTGATGAAGAAGTTGAATTAGATGGGGATACAGGTGAGTTGCTAGTGATGGAGCGTTCCCTGATAACACCACCCAAGAAAGATGAAGACTGGCGAAGGCAAAGCTTGTTTCACGCCCGCTGCACTATAGGAGGCAAGGTTTGGCATGTTATCATCGATAATGGCAGTTGGGAGAACAAATTTTTTGAGGAAGCGGCAAACAAGCTTGGGCTGCAGAAGGTGAAACACCCTCATCCATACAACATGAAGTGGTTCAAGTCTGAAAAGGTGTCAAGGGTATACAATTCAGGTGTCTAGTTTCCTTCTCTGTTGGCAATAAATTTCATGATGAGGTAGAATGTGATGTGGTTGATAACTTGATATGGATGTGAGCCATCTCATCTTGGGAAGACCATGGTAGTATGACCACCATGCTATACATGATGGCCGCCAACACACATACACTATTATGAAGGAGGACCACAAATTTGTGCTAAAA
The DNA here is from genome assembly GCA_021437245.1 of Aegilops speltoides. NCBI lineage: Eukaryota > Viridiplantae > Streptophyta > Magnoliopsida > Poales > Poaceae > Aegilops > Aegilops speltoides. The sequence continues at coordinate 9,651,962 of CM038147.1, forward strand.
CCAGTGAACATAGATGAGTTGGTCAAACCAAAGGGTGGGAAAGTATCATGTACCGCCAATCTGATATCATGCAAGCAATGTATGCATGATGCCAAAGAAGGGTGAAGTCTCCATACCAAAGGAAGCACAAGAATTATTGAAGGAAGTTTTGGATGTTTTCCCGAAAGAACTTCCTTCCGCACTACCTCCGTTGTGGGATATTCAGCATCATATTGACTTAATCCCGGGAGCTAGTTTGCCAAAACCATCCAGCATATAGAATGAATCCAAAAGAATATGAGGAATTAAATTGGCAGGTGCAAGAATTATTGGACAAAGGTTTTATCCAGCCTAGTCTGAGAGCCCATGTGCAGTTCCTGTACTCCTAGCACCAAAGAAAGATGGTTCCTGGCACAAGTGCGTCGACTCCCGAGCAATCAACAAGATTACAATTAAGTACCGTTTTCCTATTCCCTGTTTGGAGGATATGTTAGATAATCTGGCAGGAGCTGTGGTATTCTCTAAGATTGATTTAAACAGTGGCTACAATCAGGTGAGAGTTCGTCCAGGAGATGAATGGAAGACTGCCTTCAAGACAAGAGATGGTCTATATGAGTGGTTGGTAATGCCTCTTGGACTTTCCAATGCTCCTAGTACATTTATGAAGCTGATGAACCATGTTCTAAAACCTTTTATTGGGAGGTTTGTTGTGGTATATTTTGATGATATCCTAATTTATAGTAAAAGCCTGGAGCAGCACCTACAACATCTGAAAGAAGTACTACTTGTCCTAAGGCGTGAGTAGTTGTATGCTAATCCAAGGAAATGTGAGTTGTTGGTTTCTTCCGTTAATTTCCCAGACTTTATTGTGTCCGAGAAAGGACTGCAGGTAGATCCTAGCAAGGTAGAGACTATTCTCAGTTGGCCAACTCCATGTTCTCTCACAGAACCTCGCAGCTTCCATGGGCTGGCGTCCTTCTATAGGAGGGTCATACTTAATTTTAGTACCATCATCATCATGGCACCATTTACAGATTGCATGAAACGCAATGGTGTATTTGCATTAACAAGAGATGCACAATTAGCTTTTGAGGAAATCAAGGCCAAGATTGCATCAGCGGATTGTTTAGCACTACCAGTTTTGAACAAACTATTTGAGGTGGATTGTGATGCTTCAGGATCAGGAATTGGGGCTGTTCTCAGTCAAGAATCACGCCCTGTGGCATTCTTCAGTGAGAAACTACCAGGTGCACTGCTACGCTATTCAACTTAGGAAACTGAGTTATATGCAGTGGTTAGAACATTGCAACACTGGAGGCATTATCTACAGCATCAAGAGTTTGTTCTATACAGCGATCATGAAGCATTGAAATATATCCGTAGTCAGGCTAACCTCAATAGTCAAGTTTTCTGGAGGAATATAATTTTGTACTGAAGCACAAGTCTGGAACACAGAACAAAGAAGCAGATGCTCTGAGCCGTAAAGCTCAAAGTCTCAGCATGATGAAGGTTATGATTGTTGGATTTGACAGTATACCTGATCTCAATCCCGCTGATCCTTATTTTAGAAAAATTTATGAAGCAGCCAAAAACAAGAAATCACTGGAGTACACTATATATGATGGATTTCTTTTTAAGGGGGTTCGACTCTGTATTCCTGAGGGATCTATGCAAGATTTGATCATTAAGGAAATTCATAGCGAAGGTCACCGTGGGAGGGACAAGTCTGTTCGGTTACTTTTACGTCAGTATTTCTGGCCTATTGCTCGAAGGGATATGGAAAGATTTGTGCAAAGATGCCACACATGTCAGGTTTCAAAAGGAACAACCACGAATGCAGGATTGTACATGCCATTACCTGTTCCAGATGCACCATGGGTAGATGTGAGCATGGACTTCGCTTTGGGACTTCCCCAGACACAACGTCGGGTGGACTCTACCTTTGTTGTGGTTGACCGATTCAGTAAAATGGCACACTTCATAGCCTGCAGGAAAACATCTGATGCAAGTCAAATCTCAGTTTTGTTGTTCCGGGAAGTAGTGCGCTTGCATGGTATACCCAGAAGCATTACCTCTGATAGAGACACAAAATTCATGTCCCACTGTTGGCGGTCACTATGGAGGCAAATGGGAACTGGTTTAAATTTCAGCAGCGCCTATCATCCTCAAATGGATGGTCAGACAGAAGTAGTTAATAGAAGCTTTGGAAAAATACTGAGAGCTCTGGTCGGCGACAAACCAAAAGTACAAAACAATGGGACGCTCTACTACCTCATGCTTTGCCTTCAACCGGACACCAAACCGTTCTACTGGACTGTGCCCCTTTGAGATAGTGTATGGTAGAATCCCTAATGGAGTGCTAGAACTAGCACCAGTTCCTGTTGTTGGGAAGAAAAGTTGCAGCACAGAGAATATGGCAGAAGAGATCAGCTCGATCCATAAACTTGTGCAACAACAAATACAAGAGAGCAATGCTAAATATAAATCTGCAGCTGATCAGCATCGATGTCGCCTTGTGTTTGATGAAGGAGATTTAGTATGGGCTGTGCTGACCAGGGATCGTTTTCCTGCTGGAGAGTATAACAAGCTGAGTTAGAGGAAGATAAGACCATGCAAGATACTGAAAAGGATTAATGATGTCATCGTTTGCTGCTGTTGCTGGCTGTGCCGAAGGCGGCGTTTCCGGATTATTCCAATTGCGCGTCCAGTTGTGCGCAAGAAGTAGGTGGCCACAACACGCGAAGGCCTGGAGCGAGGTCCGAAGAAGGGAGAATGATTTGCCGACTCAGCCGACACAATCGATGGTGAAGGTGAACCCCAAAGCTCTGGGGTGGACGAAGAGGTGATGTCATCGTTTGAATTTTTAGCTGACCCCTCCCGCACTTAATTTCGAAGTCGTCCAGAATTACTTGTCGCTCAAATGGATGTATCTAGCACTGGAATACTTCTAGATACATCCATTTCAGCGACAATTAATTCCGGACGGAGGTAGTAGCAGTAGATTACGACGATGCAGATGCAGGAAATATATGTAAATTGCTTCAGATATTATGATACTGTAGGTGCGTGATGTTTTCTTTTACCGCTGCATGTGCCGCCAAAAAATAAACTGATTTTGAGAAGGTGTCAACTGAAATCGTTGTGCCGACATTTTCATCTTGAGTCTGACGGACATTTCATCTTGTGCACTGAATATGCTAAAATATAGTGTTTCCTTTCCGAATACGCTATAACCGCGCTATAACGTCGTTATAGCGCGCTATTTTTTTCGTTGATTCAAATAGATGAAAGAGGTCAAGGTTACCAACTCCAGCGTGGTTGTCTTCGGCAGGAGAGGCTGCTGCACTTGGGAGATGGCGGCGATCGAGTCCAAGCGGCAGCAGCGACTCCATACATCCTGCCGTGTCCATGCTTTTTAGCTGCAATGTACAGATCAAAATAAGTTAAGACAGGAAACTGCGGTCTAATATATATAGTGTAAACAGCAAAACCAAATGAGAAGTGAAATCATATGTTCAATGAAATAAGTAGCTACATATCCACTTGCAACTGACCTTTTATGTTTATTTACCATAGGTTAGTCTATGCAATAAGAAAAATGAAAAGTGTCCTATTTCTTTGTGTAACTTACTTAGACTAGCCACAATGGAGAGTAACATACACTAGTAACATACACATATCCCTAGACTATGTTACTACCTCAATAGTGGGTAGTAACATAAGTGTGGTAACACGCAAAGCTTCATTTATTAGGTTATAGACTTATATTGCATTGGGACATGTGATGTTACAGTAACTAGCTAAGTTACTAGTACTACATCTCTCCACATTAACTCATTGCCACATAAGCAAATTTGCTGAGTTGGACTCAATGTTACTACCGAAGTTACTACCACTGTGGCTAGTCTTAAACCATAGCTGCTGAGTATCTCACTGAACTGCGTTGCACAACTGAGGCAGCGGTATGCGCTCCTCCTTTTGGGCGCCGATGAGGGAAACACAAGTGCGGCGGCACCGGCCTGCGCTTCCTGTTGATCGCCGAGGGAGGAGAGGGAGAGGCCAAGCACGGCAGCGGCGCGAGCTCGGTGAGTGAAGGCGAGGAGGGGCGCGGCTGGGAGATGGCGGCGACCGGCAGTGAGAGGAAAGGCGCGTGGACGAGAGAAGCGAGAACATGCGGAGGCTAGGGTTTTTTACGGTGGAAATTTACCGATAGCGGTGGAATTTACCGATAGGAGCGCGTGGACGGTGGAATTTATCCCCAGTAACCCGCACCGCACCACACGATCAAAGGTGGCCAAATGGGCGGCTCCTCCGGGCTAGCCCGCATGCCTAGCCTATGGTGGGCCTGGCCCGGCAAGTTTATAATCGGTGTGCGCATAAGTGCTGGCACGACTCGGCCTGTTTATTTTATTATTATTTTATATTTATACAGCCCAATAGACTGATTACGGGCAAAAACAACCAATAGAGTGAATCCTACGTGGGCCAGCAGGCTAAGCGTGCCATTGGGCTTGCCTGTTTACTAAGAGGGTCATGCCTAGGCTAGGGACCTAGGCATGTGTGCCGGCCCCGCACCACTTGTATAGTTGCATGCCTACATGGGTGTGTCGTGCCTGCTCGCATAGCCAAGGCCAAGTCGTGTCGTGCCGGCCCATCCGATCAGGTTTATGCATAATCATACAGGGCCAAACGATGGTCTGACCCTGCCACCAAAATCTCTTCGTGACTACATCCTTTCCAGGAAATGTTGTTCAGTTGACCTCAGTTCGCTCGAGTGAGCCCTTCGCGCGAACGATCTCAGCGGCAACCCACCCATTCCACCCACCTTCCTTTTCTATCTCTCACTTCCCTCTTCGTCTTAATCCCCTCTCACTCTTCCTTCCCTGGCCAGCCGATAGATCGAGCGTTGGCCGACAGCGATGGCAAGAGGCCCTCGGATCCAGAAATATGGGTGACGCACCCTAGAGCCACAAGTCCAGGACAAGTGTGGCGGCTCAAGGACGAATGCGGTGGTCCTCTGCTTCATCGACCTCCAAGGCCACTTGTCGGTGCTAAAACTGGCATATCTCGAGGTAGGGCTCCTAAGCTAGGCATCTTGGAACGATGGTAACATGGACACATGATTTTATTCAGGTTCGAGCTCTCTCGAAGAGAGCATCCTACTTTTGATTATATTGATATGAGGTATAGTAGAGAGTACAAGTATCTACCACAAGATTGTTGTACGAGATTCTAATGAATATGATTCCCTCTATTGACTAGCCTAGCCTCGGTTATATAATGCACTGAAGGCCTAGGGTTTAGAGGAGTCCTCGACTTGTGAAATCCTCCTTGAATACGTCATGGGCTGCCTGAAGTGGCCCATTGGTGAACCGCCATGGGGGTCCTCAGCCCAGCTCCCCTGGCCTGGAGATGATGTGGTGAGTACCCCCCACCCCCCCCCCCCCCGCCAGTCCAGGACTCCATCAGTAGCCCCCTGAACTGGTCTTCAAGTTGGGGACGCTCCTTGGTTCTTCTGAATTAATCTTCATCTTCGGTCGGCAGTCTTTAAAGTTGGTTCAACAAATGTTGTCATCTCCGATCTCGAGGGTAGCCGAGGGGTATCCAAAGAACTCACACGTCGGGCATTCGAGGAGCCCCTTTAAGTTCTCAGCTTTTATCAATGCCTTGTTATTTTTTACGCCACACCTCAGGTTTGAAGTTTTTCCCGTGCAACGGTGTCCTCTTGCATCCAAGCTCCAATGTCGGACAACATCCGAGGTGTCTTTTGTAGCTGAGCCCCAACGGCGCCGGTCTACATCTGATGTGTCATAGGTTACACTGGTCTTGAAAAAGTTGAAGGAGTTCAGCCGAGCTTAATTGCGGAAATTCCTTTGTGGAGCCAGCCACTCGTATCTGAGCTTTATGCTAGACTGCTTTTGAGATGGTACAACACCTCGGCCTTGGGTAGAATTTTTTTCGATTGGTGTAGTTTATTCTCTGCCAGATGTATAGCCAGTAGGCCTCAAGGTGTGTGCCGGCCTAAAATCAGAGATGCACCTGAAGGATAACATAAAACCATTGTTCCCAGTAGCCCCTGAGACTCAGGTCGATTCACGAAATCGGCTTGAGGATCAAATCCTTACTCAGCAGCATACTTTTAGGAACGGAAACATGGTGCGCAGTAGCGTCCGAGACACAAGTTGGATGCGGCCGACCAACCTGAGAATCTCAATATCCTCAGAAACTGTTTTACACTTCGGATTTTCAGCATTGAATAATCAATATAGTAGACCCCGAGACTTGGGTTGGGCCACATGACCGACCGTAGGATCATATTTCCTTGAGAACTAGTTCAACTATCGTGTGTATTTTTTCAACGCCAAGGTACAGCTCGGTAGGGGAGATGCCGATGTGCGGGTCGAAAAAGATTTCCCGAGCAGAACCACCACGCAGGACACCTCAATCAAGAGGATGTTCTGCCACCTAAAAAAACATAAAAAATTGGGCTTCTCAGGGAAGTTTAGCGAACTAAACTCAAGTGGTTTTAGAGAGAAACCAGGTTATCCGGCTATTGACCATACACTCGAGTCGAGAAAAGGAGGGGTAGAAAAAGTATTTGCAATGACTAAGAAGAAACATCTATTATAAAATGGCTCATATAAATTTAAGAGCGCTAGTTAACTTGGGTAAAGAATGTAATTTTTAACAAACATTATTTTTAACAAACACCATTTTTAACAAATTAGCATGCTTTTGTTTTAACACAAATATAATCTTGGTTGAACCGAACTAAAAAAATAAAAAAATTGAGTATAAAAGCGACTTAGCTGGTTAATGTGCTCGGTGTTGATGATGTGGTTCGGACTTGTGACTAGACGAAGATTGAAAGGACATCCCCCATATGTGGTTTTGGTAATTGATGACATTCTCTATGGACTAATGGTTGCATTGAGTTATATTTGAAGGATTTGTTCATAGGAATTTTTTGAAGTACATGTGTTGGTTTCAAGGAGTTTATGAGTTGACCAAGGTGGTATTAAGGAATTATTCAAAGATTGGTCATAGAGTTGGAAAGAGTCAAGGTTGATCAAGACTAAGTACAGAGAGTGATTCAAGTTGATCATCACACAAAGCGTAGAAGATACACCGAGTGGGATCAAGTGATCTCATGGTATGATAAGCATTGTCCGTTGTGCTTTGTGTACCAACCCATGGTCTATGTGAGAGTTCTATGTGGGGTTAGGTACGTGTTCATGGGCTTGTGTCAAGAGGAAGATATCACTCAACCAATTAATGGAGAGGATGACATCAAGTGGTGATCGTCATCAAGATTGCCGTGCGCAAGTTCAACTGGAGCATCACAAAGAGATCAAGTGCTTGATGCATGCCGTCCATTGTGGTGCCAATGGACTTGTGAAGATGTGCCGAAGAGTGCACTACTAGGGAAAACCCTAGCAGTAGCGCTGGTTTTGTGCTCACTAGTAGCGCGGGTAGGCGCGCTACTAACAAGGTGCTACAACTATTGCTTAGCAGTAATGCGTGCCCGCACGCGCTACTGCTAGGACAAATAGCTGCAGCGTTTGTTCACTCCCACGCTACTGCTAAGGTAACTACTTGCAGCGTGTTTTCTGTCCATCGCTACTAGTATTATTTTTTATTTTTTTATTTTAGTGTATTTATGCGCCATCGTACAAATATTGGTACAATATCAGTTATGAGGTTTACATCATTATGTCCATAACAGTATGTCAAATGAAGGTGGATTAGGTTCAAGTTTAGGCAATATGTGGTGCATGTCAAAAGTATACTACTAATCCAAACTTGACCTAGTTTGGACTAGTAGTACTTTCGATGTGCACCACATGTTGCCTCCACCTGAATCTAATCCGCCAGCACAAGCTATTTAATCATCATCATAGTCATTACCACCAACAGTATTTATTTAATCACCACTAATACTAGCTAATAATAATCATCATAGTCATTACCACCAACACTAGCTATTTTATCATCATAGTAATAGTGTAGCACATCATCATCCTCAAACTCATTTCTAGCTAGTTAATCACTCCTGCTGCTCTCTCTTAGGTAAAATAACATAAAATATGTATAACTCTTCTCCTTGATCAAGTTGGAGCATGCAGATGAACCTGTCTCCTAATCATGGGCAGCGCATCTGTTTGCTGCCCCCTAGTACTTCTCTGCGCTCCCCCATCACATATTTGGTCAAGTCTTGCACTATTAAGCATCCGTTGCTAATCTTGAATGCACTAAAGTAATCTGTAGGATATCTTGGCCGTAAGCTGATAATACTCATGGTACCTTTAGTCTCGATCCCATAAGGCACAACATTCATCGGGAGTCCCTGTTGAAGAACATCGTACGGTAACATACTTAGCAATGAAGTTTAGCTTCAAAAATAATGTATGGAAAAGATGCACTGAGGACAAATAGTAAAAATCTTACCATCCTTCCTAAATAGATATGACCATAGTTCATTACGAACACTATTGGTCGCACATTTTCAGTACTAACATTTTTAAATGCAGGAAGAAAATTTGTGTTGACAGTATCAAGATCCTCAAGCCATGAAACATAATGACTGAGCTCCTCGCAGTTGAGTTCAGCCCCAGGACAGTATACGATCATGTCTACCAAGCGCTGGACATGTTTGCTTGCACCGAAATAAGCTGACAATACAAATTAGTTGTCAACTATTTTTGAATAAACAATATCAAAGACATAAATATGGTTGAGAAACTTACATAATGGTATAATCGAGGCGTCGCACATCGACCCAGATGTCGAGATACCTTCAATATCATCTTCCGGACGAATATCAAAGGTGATAACCATATCAGGCTCAAATGCATAAGTCTTGCATAGTGCTTGCCATGTTTTGCATCCAAAATAGGTGTAGTCGTCTGAATTGTATAATTTTGCATGGAAAATATAACCATGCTCGGTCTTCAAGTAAACTTCTTATTCTATACTTGTCAAACCAACTTATCATTTTTTTTCAATGTTCCAGGAAGATGAGAAACTTGGAGCTACAAAGTTATCTGATACTACTCTATTTCTAATAGGTAAACAAGTAATTTCATAATTTTATTGAATCGGTATGCCTTGCACACTTCAGTTTTCAATGCAACACAATGTGTGGTATGTGATACCATATTTCTATTTATTATATTGTTTTTGGTGCTATAATTTTGTTGTAAGATAATTTAAAGTTAGACAATACACTTCACATATTAGTACCAAGTTCCCACAACGAGTGAACCCAATGGCCAAATTGTCTGGCTCCGCCCCTGCTTACAACATACAACATAAAACTACATGAAGTCATCATCGTCATCCTTCATCGATGCATAACTCTTGCCCTTCGACGATGAAGAACTCTTGCCCTTCGACAATGCAGAAACCTTCCCTTCGACGATGAAGAACTCTTGCCCTTCGACGATGCAGAACCCGGAAGCGGCGGCATGAAGATATCATCTTCGTCCTCGCTCTCCTTGGTCCATAAAGATGGATTATTTGTTGCAATCCTTCTGAAAGTTTCACTCTTCGACACCACTACCTTCTTCCACCTTTCATGCAACCTAAGAAGTTCTTTACGTACCTCCTAATAGGTCCTTTCAGGCCACCCAGACCTACGTAATTCGTGAGCCAACTCATTCATTATGGTGTCACTACCGATGAGTTCGTCCCATGGAACTATCCTATTGTCCATCCTGAAATCGGTAGCTAGCCTCAGAAGAGTCCTGCTCATCCCAGGGTGAAAACTACGATCGAAAGGATAATGGGACATCTCAACTACACTACACTAGAATGCTTATCCACCTCCACCTGAAGGGGGTTTTATAGGTAGAGAGGAGAAAATGGCGGGAAAGAACGACTGCGGTATGGCGGGAAAGGGTTGGCGGGAACATATGGCGGGAAACGGGTGGAGGAAAACGGGTGGCGGGAAAAAGTTGGCGGAAAAATATTGAGGGGAAGGGTTGGCGGGAACATATGGCGGGAAACGGGTGGCGGGAAAATATTGAAGGGAAAGGGTCGCGCGAAAATACGGGGCAAAAATGATGCATGCATCAGTCGGGCTAGAGCAAGCCTATCGGCTAACAGCAGGCCTATCAGCCCACAACAGGGCGACTGGACCTGAAATTGTGGCCGACATGCCTATCGGCCAGCAGCAAGCTGATATGCCTCCAGTCGGCCTGCTGTGGGCCGACTAGATCCAGTCGGTCTGCTGCGGGCCGACGCTGTATTATTTTTGTAAATTTTTAAACGGGTGTAATATTTGTGCAAAATAATAAAAAAATGTATTATTTAAAAAAATAGCGAGAAAGGAGAAAGAAAGTTGGGCAAGGTGTACATAGTAAAAAAAAAGTTGGACACGGTGTACATAGTAAAAAAAAGTTGGACACAAGTTATCTGCTCGAGCTCATATACTCCCTCTGTAAACTAATATAAGAGTGTTTAGATCACTACTTTAGTGATCTAAACGCTCTTATATTAGTTTGCGGAGGGAGTACTTTCTTTTACCAAAAATTAATAAATGTTTTGGGTGAATGCAAAGTTTCATTATGAAATCACATTTGTGGAAGTCATAGAAATAGCATATTGATGCTCCAAAAATGGTACTTACTGTCAAACGCATTTTGGAGCATCAAAATTTTTAGCAACGACTTTCATGAATGTGACTTCATGATGATACTGCGTAAGCACTCCAAACATATCTTACTATTTGCCACAAAAAAGTCAGAATGTTTTAAATTTGTTTCTTTTTATTTTACCAATTAATAGCAGGAGCATTTGACCTCGAGCTGAGAAATTAACTTATTTGCAGGACCTCTGGCAGCGTCCGGCCCATTGGTCACGCAAAGTATAAAAAAAATGCAGCACAAACTTGTTTCTTTTAAATTAAGATATCAGAATGAAGAAAAAGTCGAGTGCGGCGTTTCGGTGCCCGGGTGCATCTGCACCCGTTCAAAAAAAATTCGTAAAAAATTCAGAAAAATTCAAAAATTCCAAAAAAATTGAGGTGGTGGACAATTTGATGCGTGAGGTGCGCCCCAATTTTCAAAACATTTGGACTTATGTGCAGCTCTCAGCAAAAAAGACAAATCGGACCGATTTGTCTTTTTTGCTGAGAGCTGCACATAAGTCCAAATGTTTTGAAAATTGGGGCGCATCTCACGCATCAAATTTTCCACCACCCCAATTTTTTTGGAATTTTTTGAATTTTTTTAGTATTTATTTTGATTTTTTTGGTGAGCGCAGGTGCAGATGAGCTCGGGCTCAGATTTGGATTTTCGGAAAAAGTCGTCTTTTTCACAAATCTTTGGCCGCGCAGGTGCGTGTACTGTTTTTGATGGGCCAGATTTTGGTTCATGTTGGTGATGGCATACCTATGCAGGAAGCGCAGCACGGCAAGGAACATTCTGCGCGCGCCCTCGGCTGACTGTTCCGGCGGCTGGCCAGTGGGAAGTTCCTTTTCCTTCCCTTTCATTTCTTCTGTCCATTTGTTTTCGCAATGCGGATGAGACCCATATGTAATCATGGGTCAGCGCGGCGTGCACCGGATGGGATGGGATGGAATTCGTTGGTTTGTTGGGACCATCACCCACCCAGCGTCTTTGACCCGTTCGTTACTTGGCGAGGTCACCTCACCTGGGGTTCCTGCCTGACCATGATCCTGAGTGCAAGGGTGTGGATGGGAGTGTAGTAAAATGGCTAGGGTTTGGTCCGAAGAGCGGATGGGAAGAAATATATATGTGGGGTCGGATGGGCCAGCCTGGACCGGGTCCGACGTGGCAGACCTGCCCGGACGCCCTATATCCGATAACAAGGACGTCGTTTTCACCGCGGAAAATCCAAAGATATACAGAACACGTGACAGGTGTGCATTTTTTTTCATTTTCTCCTTCATTAGAACGTGACGTGAGAGGTATTACGCGCGGTTGCTTTCGACCGACCGGTCCACGTCCCCGGCTGGTCCTTATTTTTGCCTACCCGTATATGACCGTCTCGAGGACGGGGCGTCGACCCGTTGGCTGGGCAGCTAAGGTTGCTGCCAGCCCACCCGAGTTCAAGTCCCGGCTTGGACGCGTGGTGCTCGCGGAGTTTCTCCTATCAAGAAAAGCCAACGAGGATTAGCCCTTGGGTTGGTCTCATTTTTTTGTATATGACCGTCTCGGTCGCTACTAGGAAGCCAACACACGGCGGCAACGATATGCATCCATAGACCGCGTCTACTGGGTGCTGACCATTCCTTTGAACGACAACCGCACGCTGCGGAGTCGGCGAGTCCCCAAGTGCAATTTGGATCAGGGTGACCCATCATTTCTGTCGTTGCTAACTTGCTACTCTGTCATTCCCTCTTCTTTCAGGTCAGGTGGATTGCGTGAAGCCATGGTATAAATCGCAGGCAGAGATAGTTCTCTCTTCTCCGGCCTGCAACATGATGAAGCAGCCATTCCAGGGGTGCATCCATACCCTATTTTTTTTAGCTATATACAGTTCTGGACTCTCTGCAAAGGTCCGGTTTGATTTCCAGCCAAAATGGACTCTTCGATCACTGGATGGATGCGCTGCAACTGTTTATACAAGGTGCAAAATCGAAGAAAGCAAGAAGGGGTTTCTGACTGAACTTTGGGGTCACCAACTAGTTAGTGGGTCCGTTTCAAAAAAAAAAAAAAAACTAGTTAGTGGGTTTACTGTCGTCAGGCTAACTGAACCCGGCTGCCATCATTCGTGTCGTGTGACACACGTTGAATTACGTGTGACGGCTGTTGCTGTTCCGCTACGAAGCAGACGAAATGGCGAGTGCATCTTCAATCAGTCCCCACAAAGAAACACAGTACGTGAATGGCCGCATGCAGGGGGGAAGCACGCGTTGGAGAGATCGCGCAATTGGGGCGGCTCAAACATGATCCAGGATGACCTGAAGAAACATGGCGCAGCAAGTTTAACAGAGAAGGCATCAGATATGTGTCTCTTTTTTTTTAATCTTTTTTCAACGGCCAGGAGCATCCTCAAGAGCAGGTTGGCACAATATATATGTGGTCCATCATGCAATGCCCACGCACACAGGCCAGGTATAAACCCAAGCATATATACTACTCCCTCCGTTCCTAAATGTAAGTCTTTTTAGACATTTCAAATGGACTATAACATACGAATGTATGTAGACATATTTTAGAATGTAGATTCACTCATTTTGCTCCGTATGTAGTCACTTGTTGGAATCTCTAAAAAGACATATATTTGGGAACGGAGGGAGTACTTGCCATGCCCTTGTTCCCACGAAAGCATTATATATGTTCCATATTGCAAATACCAACAATAATCCATACATACATACTACATAATATAGTACTACTAATCAAGCTAAGCATGAATGCATAATGGAATATGTTTTACGAGCAGACTAATTATATCGCTGCCACGCTTAATGAGAACGTTTTATGTGCCTGCCGGTAGGTGAGAGCTAACCCTGACAATACGAGGGCATGCATGCACGCCTTGGACTCCAAAACGGTCGGCGCTGACAACGACCTCGCCAGCTCTAGCCCCAAATCATCATCATCCAACCCTAAATTTGTCTACTTAACTACCAGTTACAGCACACAATCAGATGCTACTAAAAAATATCACTAGACACTAAAGAATTCTCCTGGTTGTGTGACTTTTTCCTCCAGGAGTCCAATAGAGCAGGATGGGAGGAGATATGCTTAGTTTTATTTACTCTAATGATTGATTGATCGAATTTGTTTCATTATTGAATTCATCATCGTTTTATATTTTGCTTTTATATTGGTGAGAAAGCGTTTAGTTACGGCTTTGTATTTTTAGGTTATTTTATATATTGGCCAACATACATGTTTTGGTGGTTATACGACGCTATAAAATAATGGGCAGATTCTGCTTTTGCACGTAGGCTTGCCTAATGCTCACCAGACGCACACGCACCTGCATGTGTTCATGCGTGCATTCACCACACTGTCACTGGATTAACCAAGTGATTGTGGACTACTTTTCTATCCAAATATAAAGACTTTGCTTCATTGAGAGAGATACTTTCACTCCCATCACAAAACAGCACAGATTCTTCTCCCGATCAGCTCAGTGCTTGGTATATACGAGTATAACTCATTGCACAAAGATAGGTGTTCCACATCTACGAAATAACTTAACCGTATTGCACCACTACTAAGACCGCCAATTGACGTGCATGCTCTATATTCGTGTACGAATATTCTACTGAAGTTTCATAAATAAGAAAATTGTGAAAATATTGTGATGGTGAATTTCACAATGTTATTTTGTGCTTTGAAATTTCCGTTTCAACAAGATATATATTGCCACATACCAACAAGTTTCCAGCGGCACTTTTAACTAGATTTTGCAAAGAATTCATCTCTATGGACTACATCTGTGCCATTCTGACATGATGGACCCACTTGTCATGGTGATGTAGCGCTCATTGACACTATAGTGAGTTGAAGGGCAACTAGGATGCACATTTACCTGATACACCGTAGTCGGACGTGGTGGAAGCCACATTAGATAAAAGTAATTTAGTTTGCATAAGTTCTTTTTTCAATAAAGGGTATTTTTATTGGCTCATAATATAGCTTCGAGGGATACGGTTATAATGAGCGACACCTGGACTCTGCATAATTAGGATGCACACATCCAACATAAGATCTCACTGGCAAGGAGCCAAGTCATACTAGACCGAAGCTATGCCTAGGTGGAAAGAAAAAGGAAAACATCCCAACAAAGCGATAAAAATTGTGATCAACGACAACCATCGGCTCCAACTATCTCATGACAACATATAGACTATGAGAGAGGTTCTTCAAAAGTGATGCCTCCAGAAAGAAAATGACACACAAGTGACGGCGTCGCCGGATCCAACACCCGAAGGTCAAATCATAGATTTTCACCCTAAATATCAAGTCTGAGTAAACTCTGAGCAATGCCTTCAATAGAAGATAAGTGTTCGCATGAGTGGATGTCAATAAAAGTTGCTCTCTTTCGTTCTCATATAGTCGTTATATTCTTAGCACCTGGCACCTGTTGGACCCTTTTAAGCTACAAATGGGCTGTCCCGAATCACAACTTGTTTTGTTCTTTTTGTGTACCTCAAGTTACACACCAATATGCACAATTTGGGATCGAATGATCTCTTGAAAGGCTCTCCTTTGCATCTCAACGCCCTTTGAAAAGCAGTTCCTTTTTGGAATAGAATTCTGAATTATCGGAGAATTGTCCTTTGGCGGAAAGTTAAGGATGCACTCTCTAAGTAGCTAAATTTCACCTACAAAATTACACATCATATACATAGTCACCAAAATCTTGCCAGAAAAGAGACAAAAGAAGTCGTGATGCGATGAAAACCAGGACACACCTTGTATCATGTATAGAATAGTATATGCTGTTAACACAGTTGCTTGGTGGAGCAACCTTTTCGTTTTTGTTTCTGACAATTGCTTGGTGGAGCAACCTATGACCATTAGCTGTTATAAACTGCCCACCCAAGCAATCCTCCTGGACAAAAAAAGAAGTACTTGCCTTGGCCAGATCATGGCAAGCAAGCACATATCCATCAACAGAATATACTATATATGTTCAAAATCAAGCAACCTTTTGTACAAGAAAGGGACCGTGTGCTATAGTTCCTAACCCAACAATCTTTATACAATTATGTCTTGAAAGAATCAGTGTTTGTTATATCCAAATCTTCTTGGTTTGTACACTGCAATGCATCAGCTACGATGAGCTGCTGCTGTGTCCTACACTAGTGAGATTGTTTCCAAACCCAACGCCGAACCATCTCTGGGTCGCGTCGTGCAACAGAGTATCATTCACCTCGCATAACTTGTGCGTCCAACCAACCGGTTCGACCGCCTCGAAACCGAGGCCGGGGGTCCGGTCCTTGGACTGAAGGTTCACCGGGTCGGTCCAGTCGGCCACGTACGTCGACACCCGACACCTGAACTTGACCTTGAACTCCTCCCAAGCTTGGTACTTGTAGTGGTTGACACGGACCCGCTTGCTCCACTCGACCCGGAATCCGGGGCGGAGCGTGAAGTGATGGATGGAGTTGAGCAGCGAGTTGTCCGTCGCGTCGAGCCGGAGCAACGACTTGTGTCGCTCCTCGACTCGCCTCCGGCACGTGTAGCCTTGGGTGACCCCTTCCTTGGGGTTGGAGGTCTTGCCCGAGGGTCCGAAATCGGCGCACCTCATTGACACCCGACCAATGTTTGGTTCAACCGATGAGACAACCGACCGGAGCAGGGATCTGGTTGGGGTCTCTGATTGGTTCCACCGTGGGGAGAAGATGAACTCGTCGACGTCGACAAATGCCACCCACTCGCACGAATCTCGGAGCACCGCGGCGCCGTGGGAGAACCCGGCCTCCTGGGCCTTGGCCCACGGCCATGTCACGGTGGAGATGTTGTACCCGGCTGAATTGAGCTGGTGGACCTGGTCTGCCAGGTCGTCCTAGCTCCCGTTGTCGTAGAGGTAGAACCGGTCCACGCCCACGGCCGCGTGGTACACCACCCACTCCGGCAGGAACTTGGCCACGTCGCGGACCATGGTGCAGGCGCAGATCAGCTTCTTCTCCCGCGCCGGCGTTGTTGACGATCCAGAGCGCGGCGGGGTGTACACGGCCAGAGACGGGAGGGGCTCCTCACCGGCGACGGCGAGCGTGACGCGGTCACGCGGAGCTCCTGGGATGCGGCGGCCGACGGCGGAGGCGGGCACCGAAAGACCTGCTGTGCCGAGGTGGCCGCGGGCAGCGAGGCCACGACAGCGTCACCGACGCCGGCACCCGCGCGGCGGTAGTACACGCACCGGACATCAGAGGCCGCCCGGTTCACGCCTTGCCGCGGGTTGACTCCCTTGGCGAAGACGAGCACGTCGCCGCCGTCGACCACCGCGGACTCGTACACCAGCCGGCCGCTCCACCTCAGAATCTCGGGCGATTTGCCATGACTGGTGGCGGTACTAACCTTCGGCGACGAGGAGGAGGAGATCACGAGCCGCGGCGCGCGGAGCCGCCTCTGGCTGCGCGCCGGCACGGGCACGACGCAGAGGTACGCGTGGCGTCCGGACGCCGGCAGCTTCCCGAGCGCACGTGCCGGGGACGACGCCCCGCAGCCGAACGCGCACGTCGCGTTCCCTCCAGCGTCGTCTTGGGCGCCGGGGCGGAGCAGGACGAGCACCTCCCAGTCCGGCAGCAGCACGGCCTCGGTCTCCAACGGCGGCGGCCGCGACTTCCGTCCGGCTGCGGGCGTGGCGGTCGCGGTGGTCCCTTTGACGGCGCCGAGGCGGACGTGCAGCCGGCGGGGCGGCACGAGCTGGAGCGCGCGCGCGGGCGCGGCGAGCAGGCCGGCGGGGTCGACGCGGCTGAAGCAGAGAACCGCGGCGAGCGACATGGCGACGGCCGCGGCGGCGATCAGCAAGCGGCACCGCGCCACGGCGTGCCGCCGGCGCGCGTGCAGCTGCATGGCCCCCGTCGGCGGCGGCGGCGACGACGACGACGACGGGGATAAGGGATGATCGACGGTCACGCTAGCTACCGCGGCAGCAACAAAGCAACGGACTCTTCCGGCCGGTAGTCAGAGGCCGTTCACCTCGGGTTATATACGTGGCGTTGACTGGGGGGCGCCGTCCGGCGGCGAGTTTGAGTTGGAAGCGGCTGATTAGTTTAGGAAAGCTCGAGTAGCCGACGTAATTATAGCAACAAACGCGGCGACGGAAACGATAAAGGAGGAAACGCAACCAAGTTTTGAGAGTCCTACGCGACTACACTCTGTTTCGAAAATTGCTGTCCTTGGATTATTTTTTTGACAAAATCTTGTTTTGTCAAATAATAATCCATGTCAGAGATTTGCAACAGGGAATAGCTAGAGATGGTAATTTATTTTACAATACCATGCCATGCAGGGCTAAAAGTCTCATGTAGGCTTCTCACACGTTTGCCAAATTATTACATCTCCTAACACTTGAGTTCCAACTAGAAATACTAGATAGGTGGTGATAAAACAGTTCATGGAATTACATAGCTAGATCATGAGTTACTTATTCATCCCAGCCCCCATATGTGGCATCCAGATCATCCATAGCACTAGATGGATCCACATCTAGTTCCCCTGTGTAGTTGTAGCCATCACCATTTGCTCTCCTCACTTGGTCTAGTAGGATTCTCATACAAGCTTTGCTCTAAGAAAAAGATGATTAATAGCAAGAGTGAGTACAAAGTACTCAGCAAGCTCAAATAGCAAAATGCAACACTCATGATAGCTCAATATAAATCAACAAGTCCTACCTCAACTCAACACCTTTCAAAATAAACATTTGTTGCAGGAAGTTTATTTCAATCTATAAAAGCAATCAAACACTCGTATTGCGAGATAGACCACCAATAGGTCCCTGTAATCCTCAATCCAAGAGACTGGCATGAATTCATGTTTTACTTTAACTCTGCAGAGTTCGCATCACTTTACCCACGGAGCTCGAAACCATAATTGCCATCTGCATTTCCTTAGATGCGAGACATGGTTCAGAACATAAAGCTTTTTCCCATTGTGTATATTATATCTCCACCCGGCTAGTGTCACTAGCCGTTGTGTCGGGTTTCGGAACCCGCACTCCACCAACGCTTAATATATAGTGCTTGCTAATACACCCATCTGGCATTAGCTTGGGAACTCATCGCCCATCCTACTACTACTTACCCATGTGGAGAGTATAATAACTTGATGGGTAATGGGCTCAACCCGTCTTAGACGAAACCATGGTTGATACTGTTGTACGGCGCATAAAACGAGTGAAAGTTATTTAATCTTAATACCATAGCCATATGTAGAGGGCCCCACCTTCCAGTATGTCCATTCCGGGCACCCTCTACCCACCAAATAATTATATAAAAAAATGGATTAGCTGCTCCATCAGCTAACCCAACTATTTGCCAACACTCACTCCACACAACTTATTTCAAAAACATTTTATGCAAGTTGATGATAAGGTACAACAGAGATTTTTTTTAATAGTTCTACTCAGCATGATCAATGAGAGCTTGCCTGAGTTCTCGTACTCAGACCTGGGCTCAGTTTGCTTCTGTAGTGCCTCCTTCTCCTGACTGCACTCGCTTCCTGCAGTTTGGCAAATATATATTTCGAGACTAAGTCGAGTGAATACTAGGGAAATAAAGATATACGTCGGTGCAGTGTGGTCATCCTACAGTCAAATATTACTCTTTTTTAATGTCTTTTTACTAAGCTTGCATTTGTAAGTGTACTAGGTGTGCACCTGGGTAAGTTACTAAGCTAATTTATCCTCCACGTGCCCTCTCCCTTTCTCTAAACTAAGCCTATCTCTCTCTTGCCTGTACTAGTTCTGTACTACTAGTTCTCAACCGAACAGAGCACCCACTAGTACTACTAGTTGGATGCCCGTGCGTTGCTACGAAGTCAACAAAATGATGTATAAAACCAAAACAACAAACACCATTTAGCCCCTTTTTTCAGCTTGCTCTCTTTCCCGACATCATAGATCACACACGTCAAACCGTAAAGAATTCAAGGTGTCATCCCTCACCCATACAAACTCAATAATCTATGATCCTCACCTCTACCATCAATGTTCTTGTAGGTCCTTTGGGACCCTCCATCTGTTAGAAGAAAAAAAGATGTCCCCTCAGCCAAGGTAGTAGATTAATCACAGAATCTTAAAATGGGTGATGAAGGGGAGATGATGCAATGTCAATAGTTTTCTCACATTCTTCGAAATTCTTAGTGCGCACAGAGCCAAATCATTCCTACCTAATACGTTTGTTCAACTATTAGCAGCTATCATCATTAAACATGTGGTTGGACAATTGTAAGTATGAGAGCCTCAAGATATCACGTTTGTTTTACGCTATTCAAAATGGGCGATAATCCATGGTAATTGATAAAATTTCCCTAATCATCTATCTTTAGTCATTGAAGGGAGGAAAAGACAGAACCACTCTCACTTAAATCCCCAAAGGTTTGACTCGCGATGTGCCTGTGTAGACGCTCCAAAATGTGTCCTGTGCTAGCCTTCTCCTTCAATCTTTGCAGCCATCAGATCAGCTTCCCCCATATACTTGTCCTCCTCCATGCACCCTCTTTCGCCACTTCCTCCTCATCCTTTGGCATAAGATCCTATGTGTTCACTTTTTTCTTGAGGCATCAAATGAAGTATATCATTGGACAAGCATTACAAGATGTTTAGCAAATAGTGTTTGTTCATAATTGGTTCAGCAGCATTTCGAAATCAACACATCTTCAGTAAATGCTAAAATGTTTAAGAAGCAAGACATGTATACGTAACTTTACCATCTCTCTCAGCTATCTTTCTTCAGGAGCTCAGGGGCAGGGTGGTAAGAGAACCATGCAAAGATGATTCTGGGTGCAAAAACAAAGTAACACCATTTAGTGATCCAGTCATATTCCTAGTAGCTACATATTAGTTTGTGTTCAAAAGACAATGCAGAAACCTTCTCACCGCTGTTGTATCCTCCATCATGGTTGCAAGCTCCTCGTGTTCAATGTTTTTGTCAACATTCTCCTTTGACAAAAGTATCCTTAAAATCATCTCTCTGCTAGGAGTGATCTTGCAAATACAAAATGGTTAAGATATGGGCATCAAATAAAAATGATTACCAGCCAGAGATTAAAGTCAGCACCGCAAACAACATTAGTAGCTTTAGTAACAAAGGAGAGGGACTGGCAACACCTTAGTTCCTGCACCAAATACAGAACAACACATAGTCAGGGACAACACAAAAATAACAGCAGTGTTAGAACCCAGAAGAGGAAATGATCTTCCTATATGGTCCAATTCCAATAAATAGAACTACAACCCATCGTCCTGGACAATATAAGTTCCATATGCTCATGGCATATTTTGTTTTGTTTCGTTACCACCCAAACAGGTAGATTCTAAGAGTGGGTGGCAATATAATTTGTATTTGCTGCACTTCTAGTAGTGTCATCTATCAACTATAAATATAAAGCAAAAGGCAAGGGAGTCGACCGCTACTTAGTGAACCCGTCCCCAATTGGCCGTGGCTGCTGTCACCAAATGCGAGGGACTTCCCTTCGTCAGTTACGGCCACCGTATGATCTTTCCAACACCTACTACAATTCTGTTGTATCTGCAGAATTTACAACTGCTAATTACCCTTTAGAAACATGTTGAGAAAATATGTAACGCCGTTGGACTATTCAACTCAAGTATATTGGATGCTATATATTCATGGATTCAGCAATACCATACACACCTGTTTAAGAAAATGAAAATGAAGGGCAATGCAGATGATTCTCTTACTTTGATAGTTTAGAAATAACAGTTGGCAGGTTACGCAAGAGTAACCCCATGTCCCAGCTGCTCCTTCTGCTACACACATTTCCGCTCACAAATTGGGCGACTTCCCATGCCTCCTTATATTAGATGAAGAAATACAGTGGAGTAAAGTAAGAGACTCATCTCAAACGTGGAGGAGGAAAGTAAGGAACTCACGGCGGTTGGAGGCGACGAAACGGATGTCCACACCATAGAGCGCAGCCGCGTCGAGATACCAGGTTGCAGGCGTTTACATGTCTGGGCGTCCCTGCCTCCAAAGTTGCAGGTATTTGCACGCTGGAAAAATAAACATTGCTCACTGTAGAATATAGTTCAGGTACCCGACTACTGATTAGCCACCGATGCATACAAAAATCCTAGGCACAGCCAGGAAAAGTGACAAATCAACCCGGAAGCTAAAGCTGGCGCGTGCGCTTGACATGGCCTAAGTGTATTCAGTTCCCATGTTTGTCAGAGCCACCATGTCTCATCAATCCATGTGTGAACAGTCTGAAAATATATGTGATCAACAATGAAAGAGGAAAAGTGAAACTATATATCCTTAGAGGAGAGAAAAAACTAAACTTCCAGTAAATAAACGAACATACAATATTACATCAAGACAGTAGTGCCCCGATTCCTTCGTTCCATTTCCATCTTGATATCTAGCTAGCCGATCTGGTTAACAAATTTGATATTGGTGCTTCCTTAATTTGTTGGTGCCCTCCACGATTCCTCACATCTCAGTGATCGTGACATAGGATCGGAAATAGGAGGTGGATCCTCGTGTGCTCACGACACACGCAGGAACTCAGTCTGCCTTTGTCTCGGCCTCTCCAGCAAGCAAACAAAAACACCTAGAAGCAGAAGACAGAGAGATTTCGTCCTAGCACCTGGTCGAAGGAGGCCGTGCTGTCGCTGAGCCGTCGCCGCTCAGTCGATAAGGCCGCGTCGGTCGGTCGGTGTAGGTGTAAGCTGCGGTTCCCGGATCCGTTGCCTTTCGTCCAGGTCGACGCACGCGTAGCGCAGGGGACAACGCCGGCGCACCTAGCACCAGTATAAGCCACCCGTGCCGTTGCGCTGTTGCTGCGCTACAACCAGCGGAGGAGCGGCGGCGCCAGTGAGGTGGTGCCGTGGTGGTGGTTTCCGATTTCCCCGGCGTTGGTGCGTTGGTGCAGACTGCGGAGAGCTCGGCACCGTATATACCAAGTACAACAAGAGTGGGGCAGCAGATCGTTGCGGCGGCACGGGGAGGACGACGAGATTGGGAGATGAGATCAGCCATTGCAACGTGGAAAGGAGAACCGGAGTGGTGGGGAGATTGGTGGCTGCGACCTAGGAAGGGGCACGAGAGTGCAAGAGATGGACGTGCGTGTGTCGACTTCCGATGGGATGGGATCGATCGTGGGGAGAAGCCCCTACTTGGATGGGAAAACTGAACGTGGGAGCGAGAGGTGAGGTCGAACCACCCCCACGACTTTTTTGGTCGATTTTTTTTAGGGTTTTTTGTCGATTGTTGGCGTATGTGGGAAGGAGACCGTACGAGGCGTGGAAGAAAAGATTGATTGCACCGGGTTGATTGAACCGCTTGGTGAGGGCGTGCGTTACTTGCCTCTGGTTTTCCGAGGGTGAATGAAAAAAATCGATGGGAGAACGTGGGTGGGAAGGTATCGATGGCTAGCTATAGCACGGAGGTCGAACCATCACGACGTTCGATTCTCCTTTCATAGTAGAGACTAGTCCAGGAAGAACACAAGTAATAGTACAGACTAATGCTCCTCTGCTCCTTGCCTAGATCGGCGCCGCCGCCAGCGACGGGAAAAATGCCGCTGCTAGATCCTCCCCACTCTCTCTCCCCTGATGTGAATCTAAGGCATTATTTATGCTTTCTAGTATTGTGGCTTCCAAGATCTGGGATAAATGAAACTATTGTGATTTGTGTGTACCTGTGAATAACCAGGGGCTTTTGTGTGCATCTTTCTTCTCTTGCACTCTCCGTTGGCTGTATTCTTGCAGCTACTACGCCCAAACTCCACACCAGTAGGCTAGTTTTCTTGCTCCAGCTTGTCCCCTTCGATCTACTATGATTTCTCAGGTCATCATCTTCACTTATTTCTTTTGGATCTTTGTTGGTTGTGGACAGGGGAATGGATGTGCTGCTGAGAAGAAGAGCTTGGTCTGGCTATTTGGGAGCAAGGTCGAGACGATCAGGGGCGGAGCCAGGATTTAGACTTGAGGGGGGCGAAAACAATATGATCGCATACAAAATAGAGCACCAAAATCTTCCCCTTTGTTCTTGTGCCCTAGCAAATTTTTATTATGAAGTGCATATTTTTATCTCACCCATTTTTCTATGTCTTTGAATTGACATCCAAGCATCGTCATCTTACCTCTCACTCTTTTTCCGGGTTGGCATCTCTCACATATTAATCACAGACTATAGTTGGGTTGACATTACTTTTAGATTGAAAAGGTCCTTCCGTTTTCTCAAAATAAAAAGAAGTTCGGAAACTTTCAAGAATGAATTGTATGCAAATTTATCTGAATGAGTTTTAAGAAAAAATTAGACAGCTCAAAATTAGCAAAAGTAAATTAAAAAGATACACACATGATTAGTGAATTAATCTATTGGGTTTAGAGCTATTATGATCTATTAAGAAAACTGAACCAGTAGATTGTAATCCATACACAAATGAACTAGCTACTAGGTGTAGCTTGTGTATCGGTATACCTTCGGATTTAGAGAGTAGATCAAGTTCACGAAGTGCTGAACTTGAGAACACAACACCTCCGCAGAATCAATCGAGAATTCGAGATAGAGCAGCCGTGAATAACAGCGTAGCACACCAGAACCCTGGAAGCGGGCAGTGTGCGTGTCTCCTACGGCTCGGCGACCGGCGTAGATTAGATGGACGAGGGCGGCGGCCAGTCATACGCGAATGAAGCGGAACACCTTCACGTCGATGAGCCGATCCACCCGAGACAACGTGCGGCGCTAGGTCATGGGCAACGAGATGGGAAAACATGCGGATTATGGGCTCGTTTAATTGGGCTTTCGTGCATACAGCCTACAAGGAAGAAGCGTATAGCTAGAATTGGACCAGGCCTAAAACACTAGGTAATTCTGAATTATTTACGGCCATTAGTATAATCCCGTATGATATTAACTGTATTACGTGATGTGACCTGTTGAGGGGGGCGAATCATTAGGGGGGGTCTAGCCCCTGCTCGCCCCCCCTGTCTCCGCCCCTGGAGACGATGAAACCTGGACAATGCTTACTCTGCTTCCTCTCCCACTAATATCTATTATCCATCTCCCTTGGCTGGTATGGCTGCCCATCCCTAGTGTACTGTGTGGCCCCTTTGTGGAGTCATTCTATTGGCTAGAATGCCGGGAGGGGAGGGGCGGCGGCGCGATCTGGGTGGTGTGCAGAATAAGGTGTTTTGGTGTGCATAATAAGGTCTCAAGGGGTGTTATCATAATAGACCCACCCTATATATATATATTTTGCGGGTTCAAAACTTGTATTACTCAGATAGTATCAGTACAATCCATCACAACCAAATCTAACACATCCGGAGGAGCCGAACCAATCCAGGTCATGGTTCTACCTTGAGCTCTACCAAAAGCCGCTAGACTATCGCTGGCCTTATTTTGCGACCGCGAGACATGAGTAATACAAGATTGACGGAGAGTAAGGAGATATCTAATCTCCTTTACCAGAAAAGCATAAGCAGAACGATCACATCTATCACCTGTGATCATAGATACCGCCACAAGAGAGTCCAACTCGACTGCAATAGGCAAATCTGACCGCTGCAAAGCATAGGAGATACCCTCCATACAGGCACACAGTTCGGCCTCCAAAGCATCTCTACATGAGAATAGAGCCCTGCATGCCGAGAAGATGATCTTGCCATCCGAGTCTCTCAGAATCATCCCTGCTCCAGCTGTCACTCGAGACGAAAGACCCATCTGTATTAAGTTTTACCCAGCCATCCACCGGCCTAGACCAAGTCGGCCAATCACCCACCGCTGCACATGTATGCTTAGTGGCACCGTCTAGAGCGATCGCCGTCTTCTCTTTAGCAGGGTCACAACGTGAGTTTGACTGTACTGTCAACAAGCACTCCATATAGCTTTGCAAGAACCTGATGGATACATCCATTGGCGGGGCAGGCTTAGAGTGTACCAGCTCATTCCTTACGTACCAGCTCCTCCATAGGATCATCAACATCATGCATCGTTCCAACTCGCTCATATTAGCTAGGGCATGCAGCAGCCATTCCTTGCCAGTAGGAATGAAAGTCTCTATATTGGGCAGTCTCCAAATTTTGCCATTGACTTATACAGATCCTGGCCATATTGACACATCACGAAGGGGTGAAAGTTGTCCTCAATCACAACTCCACAAACTGGGCATGTACTCGTAGTCTCAAGGCCTATTCTGCACTTATTTTTCCAGGTTGGTAAACTGTGCGTTGCCACTCGCCATGCAAAATTTGCAATGGAAGGTGTAGCGCCGCAATTCCAAATGAACTTCCAGCACCCCCTGGCTCCCGTCGGTGCTGAGCTAGAGGAGGGTACAGACCCTTGGTGCAGCTCATCGAACGCCAAGCGATAGGCGCTCCTAACTGTGAAGACTCCATGCTTTTCAGGTGCCCATGCTAGGAAATCATCATCTAGTCTCAGGGACGCCCTGATCTTCATGATCTCTTCAACATCAGCAGCAACAAAAAAGCGAGAAAGCAGATCAACCCTCCAAGATCCATTATCATTTAATAAGTCAGATACAAAACGCGCACGGCACACGCCTTGCGGTGATATGGGTCTGAAAGAAAAGGGCCGGGGGATCCAGTTGTCTCGCCACACTCTTATGCTTCTGCCGTTCCCAACACGCCATATTAACCCTTTCTTGAGTAAGTCTAGACCATGACTGATTGCTTGCCATGAGGAGGAAGCATTCCCCGTGAAAACAGTATCCTCAAGCTTGCCCTGTGGGTAGTATCTTGCTTTGAGAACTTGTGCACAAAGGCTTTCCGATTTGGATATTAAACGCCACGCTTGGCGAGCCAATAGAGCTTGATTGAACAAACGAAAATCCCGAAAACCCAAACCACCCCTTTCCTTGGGTTGCAGCAAGTGATCCCAACCCTTCCAGTGAACTTTCATTGCCCTTTCCCGATCCCCAATAGAAATTCCGTACCATCTTGTGAGATCATCCACTACTAGGGAAAAGCCTAGCAGCAGCACGAGTTTTGGCCCTCTCAGTAGCGCGGGTACCGACGCTACTAATAAGGCGCTACAGCTACAATATAGCAGTAGCGCCTGTCAACCCACGCTACTGCTACTGATGAATAGCTGTAGCGCTCTTTGGAAAAGGGCGCTACTGATATTATCTGCAGCGCTGTTTAGGAAGCGCCATCGTAAGTCGGTGCTCTTGCTAAATTCCCCCCTCGCTACTACTAGTTTTATTAGTTTTTTTCCTGCATATTTGTTTTTTATTTGTTTTGTATTTGAATAGGCTTTATACAATAATCTTTAGCATATCATCCACATACAAATGTAATCATAGCATATACATATAATTAGTCTCATCAAATCATGTCATCATCATAATCATCATCCAACACAAAGTGGTCTCTCGTCATCAATCTCGAAAATAGCGATAGAAGTCTCGATTACTTGCAAATACATCGTCATCCATCTAAACAATGATATACACGAGAATAGCTATCACTTTGAGTACATGAGTTCGTATCCCTCTCTCGCATTAGAGTGAACCTAAACTAAGTACTACGTGTCGCTCAGAAACCGAAAACCGGTACACCTGGGCCTGACACTCCGGCCACTTGTTGTATATATACTCCTGGCGTATCACTTCTTCGCCATCTATGATCTATGCACCTGCATCGTCACATGAGTCGATGATATGCAACATATATAGTTGAGCAACAGAAAGAGACAGACTTGGCAAAAATAGAAACAACATATCATAAGCATAAATAACAAAGTTCATCGTACCCAAAATGACCTAACTAGAGTGATTTTCGCTAGTCGAGGAGGAGGACGGTTTAATTACATCACAAATAAAGTTTCACCATGCATAACTCAAAGTTTTGTCTTAAAAGAAAGTATGGACTAAACGGACACATTGTCATATATCGACAATCACTCCATCATGTCGTGCCATCCATCGATGTCAGGGAGATAGTCATCGAGCTTAGTGAAAGGCTTCATGTCGAGACGCTGAGAGGCTATCCATGTTCGGACGTCTTCCCGCGACATCTGTCCTTCTGCATGGAACATCCCTGTTTTTCCGACGACCTCATTCATGATGATTTGGGCAAGTTCGCGCTGGATGTTATAGAACTCAGCTCGAAGTCGATGATCCTCGATATCTCCTATGTCCTTTGCCCATTGCAGAATATGGGCATCGCCAGATCTAGGTGCCATGTGAAGGTTCTGGTGATCCCGTCTGTACTCCAGCATGTGGTGTAGGACATAGAATCCATCATTAAGAGAATCGTTCGGTTGCTGGATGCAGCAGAAGTCGGTCTTATGGCTGAAGGCGGCCCTGCCGCCCCTTCTCTTCTTGTCCCTAACCTCTCCACCCCTTACTTGGTAGTAAAACATAGCACTATCGAGAACATCTTTGATGTGGGTGTAATCCTTTTTGTGAATGTTCTTCGACGAGTCCAAGTAAAGAGCGTGGGAGAATCGGGGGTAGAGGATGATGAGGACGGCGCGCCCGCCACTGCGCAAAATAAGTACACCTCAAATTAGTTAGCCTCCACCGTGCAAATGAATTATTGAAATCGAAGGAAGGATAGCAGCGCGGATGACTTACACGGGATGATAAGGCACGAGAATCGCCTCCTTGTCCTTATTGGCGAGCATGAAACTGACGATGTAATCCCTCGCGTATTCACGATGTTGTGCACAGACTCCCAAGAAGCCCTTGTGCATGTAGTACGGGTCAGCGACACAGATAAAATGTATCTGCTCAACCCCAATGATGTAGTTCATGTGCAAGGCATAAAGGCGGACAAACGTAAAATCCAGCTTCTTCACGTGAAACATGTCGAATATGTAATCGAATCGGAGGAAGAACTTATCCGCGGGGAAGCCGTCGACGTATGACATTTGCGGCGGAACGTTAACCACGTAGAGTGGGTATCCTGGATCTTTCGAGGCGATGAGGCCTTTCTCTACCTGCAGCACATCGTCATGAAGTCTCCTTAGATCGTCGAATCTGGCCCGTAGCGCTGTTTCAGGTAGGATTGGTCGACAGGGGATATGCCATTTATCCGCATCGGGGATATCTACACGGTCCTGAAGCCGAGGCTGCTGAGGCGGCTGGATCATAGAATCAGCTTTTTTGCCTTTCCTCGCTCTCTTCCTAGACTTTTTTACCACCGGATGGTCGTCAATAATACGTTGAGACGGTAATTCAGGCACCGACTCATGACGCTCAAACCCTGAGGAGGCGCCAGTATAGACATATTGTTCAGCGCCATCGTCATCCTCATCCTCATCCATGGCGATGTCATCAGCGACTAATGGAGCCACCTGCTTACCCCGTCCGCTATCACCCAACCCGACACCCGACGCTAATTGGGCAGGTGGGGTGTTGATGTTCATACCTTGCTGAGGCTGCGTGCTCGTGGGTGTGCTCCCGGCCGCCTCCAGACGAAGCAGACTCTTTGGCCACAACAGGACCCACCCATTGCAACAATCACCAAGCCGCCACGGGGTCTCGTCGTCATCTCCCACTAGTATTAGAGGAGGTAAATTCTCGTGGCCCGGTTTGACACTGGCCACGGAAACCTTGAAGACGTTCGGGGGGATCGACGGGCTGTGGAACAATGGTTCCTTCAGCTCCATTATCGTCCCCTTCCCCATGTCCACCTTCTGTTCGCCGATGGTGTACAATATGGTGCACGGGGTTTCGTCGGCCTACAAAGAAAAGTCTGCGACGTAAGACATCCGAAAGGCAACGAAAACGGGAGATTATACATTTATATTGAAGGGGGCCGGTGTGACAGATACCGTGAGGGCGTCGAGCTCAGCCAAAGAGGAGGCACCACCGAGCACGTCCGGTGCGGGAGCCAAAAGGGAGCAGGTAAGGAGCAGTCGCGGGAGCAGTGCGGGAGCCGGTGCAGGAGCAGTCTTGGGGCAGGTCACGGAGCGGTGCGGGAGCAGGTGCTCCCAAGAAGTCAGCAAGGGGAAAGTCCTCTGGATTTTTTTCTGGATTTTGCCTTGTCCAAGTGTAAACGCCCGTCACCAAGGAAGTAGATATATCTGCTATCGCCTGTTTTGAGGCAGCTACCGCTGTTGCGACTGTCTGAGATGATTTCTTCTCAACCGCAATCTCAACCTTCTTGTCGATGCTTTCTTCAGTTAACCTCCGTCTTTCCTTTTTCTCCTCCGTGGTCTCACGATAGTACTTCTTCCACGTGGCGCCGTCTCTGACACCGTGCACGCATCCATATGACGGTCGAGTAATCAGCGGTTGTTGTTTCAATATGTTCAACGCCCGGTTGAATGGAGTGTCCCACTTGGGCCTCGCCAATGCCTCAGACGGCGAGTCGCTTTCGGCCACAATCCGGTACTGCTCTCTCTGCAAAAGACACAAGGATCATTTACAAATATGACTAACGTGTGCAGTCGAATTGATCAGAAACTAAAATTACCAGCAGTCTCATGAACTCCGTAATGACCGGTGTTGTCTCGTAAACCTTCTTCACTGGTTCCCAACGGTACCGGGCCCTCAGGACGTCACGCTCCTGCGGGACGGTGAAATCCGCCAAGGGGTCTAGGATGCCCAGACTCACGGCTTCCGCATCCTCCTTGGCCCATTTGGACCTCTTTCCGCCGTAACCACGGCTTCCGAGGTGGTGGCTCCCAATGTTCCTCTTTTGAAGCCCCTTCATGTACTTAGACTTTTTTTGGCAGCTTTGGCCTCGCAAGCCTCCTTGAATATTTGAAACTGATCTTCCGTGATTGTCGGATTATCCTTTACAATCTCGGAGTAGGGTTCCCCGTCGTTGATCTTTGCTTTCACTTGATTTTTCCAGGCGGCCAACGCGTCGCTAAACTTGGTCATGGCGTGTTTGTTTATCTTCTTCATTGCCGGGTCCTTGTCTGGATCTTCATAATCCTTCTCATTCCGGCCCGGGAACAAGAATATCTGGTGAAACTTCTTTAGGAGGGAGCTCCTCATATTTTCTATCTTCTTTAGTTTCTCATCGTTGATGGTGGTGGTTGTCCGTATGATGCAGCCTATTTGATTGCCGTAGCACACGCGCGCTTCCTCGGGCGCCTTTGGCTCAAAATTGCCGTCGTCCACCTCCGTGACCACTAGTCTAGTAGTCCTGAGTTTGTTAGGAAGTCGTTGCCTCTTTGCTTTCGGTTCTACACCGGCTTCGCTCCCTGAGGCAGCACCGGTCTCAGCGCCGGTCTCGATGCCGGTCTGAATCTCAGCGCCGGTCTCAGTCTCAGCACCGGTCTGCGTGTCGGTCTCAGTCCCCGATGCCACCGGTGGGCCCAGCAACAACATCTGTTGATCGTTGGTAAGGCTAAAAATTAAATCGCCGCCCGGTGAGCGCCGTCATAATCACCGTAACCCTGTCCTTCATCGTTGCTAGCCATGTTTCCTATGATTAAATCTAGTCAATTAATTCTAGACCTAATAAAATGAATAATGACATAAAAAGGACTATTGTTTTGCAGGAATGTTGACTCCTTCCTGGTGCGGCAAATCCCGGGCACTCGATATGTCCTAGTTTGTAGCACAAGTCATGCCGAAATTCATGGAAAATTTCGGCATGACCTTTGCTAAAAAGTGAACAAATCGAGAACCTGAAATTTGCCGGAACAGAAATGAATCAACATTCCGGCAAAACATAGGCCACTCAGCATCATTCCCTGGAAACAACAAAGCCACTTGGGCACAATCGAACAACTTCAATGAAAAATATAACATGACCACTTCAATGAAAAATAAAATTTGCCTAAATTCTTTTCCTTGAAAAATAGTGGTCTTTTCAAAAATCAAAAACCTAATTAAACTAGTTAACATAGCTAGTTCTCTGTCAAAGCCTAAAATAAATTTTTGCACTAATTAACCTGGATAATTAACCTAATTAATCTAGTTAACCTGACTAGTTCTCTGTCAAAGCCCTAACTAAGTTTTTGCACTAACCTAGATAATTAACCTAATTAAACTAGTTAACCTAACTACTTCTCTGTCAAAGCCCTAACTAAATTTTTGCCCTAACCTAGATAATTAACCTAATTAAACTGGCTAACCTATGCATGAGAGAGAGAGGGGGTGGGGCTTCAGATGATGGCTCGGTGGTGGCAGCAGGCGGTGGTGGCGAGGGAGGCAGGGGCGTCTCCAGTGACGGCGAGGGAGGCAGGGGCGTCTCCGGTGACGGCGAGGAAGGCAGTTCTGGCGAGGAAGGATCCGGTGGCGTCGACAGCGGCTCCGGTGGCGTTGACGAGGCCGCGCGGCTCCGTGGCGTTAGAAGCGGCTCGGTGTCGTCGGCGCGGCGACGGCTCGTGGCGTCGGCGTCGGCGGCGAAGTGGGGCGACGGTGAATCGGGGAGACGGCGGCGCGCGGGGTGGGTTGAGGGATTTGTGGGAGAAGTGGTGGCTGGGGGGAAACAGTTTTTTGGTTAAGTCAAACTTAGCGGTAGCGCGTTTCGCAAGACGCACTATAGCTAAGATAGCTCTAGCGATTTTTGCAAAACGCGCTGCTTCTATAGCTATGTAAATTTCTTCCATTTTTTAATTTCCTTTTCTGTTTCTATAGCGGGGGTCTAGGACACGCGCTGCAGCTACGTTAGCTATAGCGCCTTTTACAAACACACGCTGCTGCTATGCCTTCCTCCGTTTTTTCGCTTTTTCGTTTATTTTGCTTTTCATTTTATTTTTTCCTTTCTCCTTTTTCTATTTCTTTCATTTTCATTTACTTTTCTATTTGTTTTTCATCTTATTTTATTTCCGTTAGTAGTAGCACTCTTCCTAGGAAATGCGCTGCTAATTATGCCCTAGCGGTAGCGCGTTTCTTCCAAGCCCGCTACTGCTATGCGTAGCCTATCATTCTGCAAATGGGAATATTAGTAGTAGCGCTTTTGCAGCTACACGCGCTACTGCTAAGGTTGTATCTGTAGCGCGGTTTTTCTTCAATCGCTACTGCTATATAGCATTAGCGCTCTTTTTTGACCCGCGCTGTTGCTAAATTTCTGTGTATAAGGTTTTCCCTAGTAGTGATCGCACACCGAGTATGGTAGCTTGAACACGCCCATGATGTGCGTTAGTAGCGACTGGGCAAATGACTTTATCAAAACTTCTCTTCCTGGGTAGCTTGAACACGCCCATTGAACGAGACGTTTAGTCAGACTAGTTTGAAGATTCTGAAACTTGCCCTTGGACATGCGGCCCTCCGGTGTGGGGAGGCCTAGGTATTTTTCCTCAAATACCAAGCTAGTAACATTCAACACATCTCTAACTTCCTCCTGAACTGCCGCTGGACAAGCTTCACCAAAGAAGATTGAGCACTTGTTATAATTAAGGCTTTGGCCTGTGGCTGAGCCATACATATCAAGTGCCTCTTTTACACTCTTTGCTTGGTCCCTAGATGCCTCAAAAAACAGCATGGTGTCATCAGCAAATAACAAGTGGGATATACCTGGCGCCCTTCTGCAAACTCGAACCGGTGAGAGAGCTCCAACTTGTACTTTATTTCTCAAAATTGCCGAGAGTCCATCAGCCACAAACAAAAATAGATACGGTGAAAGAGGGTTCCCTTGCCGAAGCCCTTGAGCCGGTGCAAATGAATCCAAGAGAGTTCCATTAAGTTTAACAGAGTACCTCACCAATGTGACACACGTCATTATCCAGTCAATCCATCGCTGAGAGAAACCCAACTTTTGCATCACTTGCTTCAAGTAAACCCAGTCCACCCTATCATAAGCTTTAGATAGATCGAGCTTGTAAGCGCAAAAGCTTTTCGTAGGATCCTTTTCTTGCTTAATGTAGTGGAGGCACTCAAAGGCCACCAAAGCGTTGTCAGTTATCATCCTGCCAGGTATAAACGCACTCTGTTCCACTGATATAAAGTCATCCAAGAGTGGGCGCAAACGGTTCACCAGGCACTTTGAGATGACCTTATAAATCACGTTGCATAAGCTGATAGGCCGGTAATCAGACAACTTTGTAGGGTTAGCAATTTTTGGGATAAGAACAATGGAAGTAGAGTTTACTCCCTCCGGCATGATACCCATACAAAAGAAATCTTTTACTGCTGCAATCACGCTATCTTTCACGGTACTCCAATTCCTCTAGAAAAATCTAGTAGGGAACCCATCTGGTCCCGGTGCCTTCAAGGGCCCAATTTGGAACATAGCATCCGAAATTTCCTTTTCGGTAAACGGAGCACAGAGCTTAACATTATCCTCTTCCGCCACCAAGGGTTGCACTAAGTCAATCACAGGGTCTACATCTAGTGATGTGTTTGCCGAAAACAGATTACAAAAATAATCCGTCGTAAGTTTCCCCATGGCAGCAAAATCGGAGTGTACTACCCCAATACTATCAGTCAATTCTCGAATCTTATTCTTTCTTGCCTGCCAGATGGCCTTGCTCTGAAAAAACTTTGTGTTCCGGTTGCCCTCCTTAAGCCAAGATATTCTTGACCTTTGGAGCCACATCATCTCCTCCTGGTACAATAAATCGTTCATCTTATCGGTTACTCTTCTTATATCTTGCCTATCCGCATTCATATTCATAAGCTCCTCCAGCTGAGTTCGAGACTTGGCAATCTCCCTTTTAATGTTGCCAAACTTTTTGCTTCAAGAACCGAGGCATATCATGGTTTTTGATAGAGCGTCTCTCAACTGTCCCAAATTCTGCACCACACCTACTGCAGCCCATGCATCCTTTATGACTTCAGGTAGTGCAGAATCTGTTTCCCAAAAAACTTCATACCTTCTATTCTTTGCATGTGCAGGTCCTGGATCAACCTCTCCTTTTGAAAGTAGCATAACATGATCTGAACAAGGTGACACAATGTGCTCAACGGAAGCATAAGCAAACATATTTCTCCATGAACTTGTAGCGACTGCTCGATCCAATCGAACTCTGACATTACCCATACCACTTCGCCTGTTATCATACATGAACGGGTCTCCAGAAAAACCCAGGTCCACCAGCTCGCAAGTTTCAAGTACATCACGAAAAGCTATCATCTGAGCCGCCGCCCTAGGAGTGGCCGACAAATGCTCGAAGTCCCACATCGCTTCATTGAAATCGCCGATTACAAGCCAAGGCAGGTCACTTACAATTTTCAGGTTCTGTAGCTTAGCCCACATGAGATGCCTATTTTTGGTACGGGGTTTACCATAGACGAAAGTAATACGCCATTGACTGGCACCCTGCTGGATTCGAATGAGAGCATCAATATGACGCTCATCTTTGTCAACTATCTCAACAACACAATTCTCATGCCAATAAACAGCCAACCCTCCACTCAATCCATCGCTGTCAACGCCACAGAATCCTTTTAATCCCAAACGATTACGTATCCTCCTCATCTTAGCTTCCTTTTGCCGGGTCTCACATAAGAACACAAACATGGGGGAACGCAACTGACAAACCGTCGCTAATTCTCGAACTGTCCGGGAGTTCCCTCCTCCCCGGCAGTTCCAACTTAGGCAATTCATTGGGACCGGCGGTCCTCCGTCGCGGAGGCCGCCTCAAAAGAAGTGTCCATATCAGTTTGCTCTACCTCTCCATCCACTCCCTCCCCCTGTCTTCTCCTCTTCACAATCGACACTTTTCCTGGAGTGGAGTTTGGATTCACAACTGTAGTTGTCCCCTCCGATGCCGCACCTCCCTCAATCATAAGAACGGTATCTGCTACTCTCCCCGCCAGGTTAGGGACTGGTTGGCCTTGAACATTTATAGTACCATCGTCACTTACCAGCCTTTTCCTAGCTGATCGATCCTGTTCACGAAGCATAGTTTTATAGCGGACAAGATCCATACCCACAACTTCATCTGCTTGCACTTCCACTCCACCCCGTCCTCCTGTACTAGCTGCCCTTCCTCCTCTATCACCTCCTCCTCTATCACCTCCTCCTCTCCCACTTCTACCCCCTCCTCGACTTCCACCCCTAGCACCTCCACCACCCCTACCTGCATTCGTCCAACCCCCTCCCCTCCCCATAGTATTACCACTAATCGGATCTCCCGACCAATGAAGCCAGTCCCCCCATTCACATAAACTCGGATCATGCATTCCGTCCCCGCATTCCTCCACAACATGCCCCATACGACCGCAAAAGAAACAAAAGTCCGGCAGCTTCTCATAGAACACTGGATATATTTTCCTTTCCTTCAAAGTGATTGGGACGAATCTCACAAGAGGTTTTGTAACATTCACAAAGACTCGAACCCTGAGGCAGCTCGCCGGATTGATCTTTCCTTCATTTACTACCACTGTAAACGGTGGTTCTCCGACCTTCTTCGCCACCCTCTCCGCCAAATCCTTCTTTCTAGTCAACCCATCAGGTAAGCCTTTGATTCTTGCCCACAAAGGAAACATAGTAAGAGCGTAGTCTGAAGCATTGGTGAATCCATCATATTCTACCAGCACCACCGGGTCTCTCCGAAACTGCCATGGTCCCCTTCCATCACGCGCTTCCAATCGCCCAAACAATGGCACTGAGCCAAGAATAGGTTAGGCCCCTTGATGTTGAACGTTACCCCCTGTGCACAGGCCCAAGCATTGCGCATCGAATTCAGCAGGGCAGCATGACTAAACGGGCGCATGGTATGAACCCTAAACAACGCTAGCCATCGAACATCTTTGATCAATTCATCCACCTCCCCTGACAAGTCCAAGTCCTCCTCTTCTTCACCATGCAGATTGAGTCATTCAAACGCGTCCTCCAGGCTCGGATCCGGGCCATAGTGATCCCAGTAACCCTGATCCTCGTCTTCCAGATCCGCTTCCGTGTTTTTTGCCGCTTCCTCTCCCTCCACAGCGCCCGTCATGGCCGGATCTTGCACACCTTCAGCTCCTGAGTCATCCGCCTTCCGCACCCCTTCCCCCCGTACGGCGCCGTTCAACCCTGCTCCTCCCTTCGCACCCCCCGAAATCTCCATGCCGTCGAAGGATCGGCTACGTGGGACGTCGATCTCAACCGCGTGGTAGCAATCGCCGGTGATCTGACGTGGAAACCCTAGACTTCAGGGTCGCCGCCGAAGGAAGAGGTGGACTCTAGGAAACCTAGAGGAAAAACCACTGTTTTAAATAGCCCGCTATAGCTCCGCTATAGCGGCTATAGCGTTTACAAACGGTCTTGCGCTAAGAGACTTTGGTCCAAACAAATGAACAAACATTTTAAATAGCACGCTATAGCTCCGCTATAGCACGCTATAGCATTTGGAAGAGGTCCGCCGCTAAGATGCTTAGCGCGCTATTTAAAACTATGGGAAAAACCCATAAATAATGCCACGTTAGCATCTATCATATTTGTGAACAGAAAAAGCATTAATACGAGGATATCCAAAATGAGAACCAACATATTTGTGCATACCTGAACACTATTCATTCTGATATCTATGTTCAAGCTGTACACTGCATTTACGAACCACCAACACATCCGCGCAAGCAAAAGCATAAGACGAACATTGATCATTTCGAAATCCTTATCAAGCTGTGTTGCATTAGCACACAACTCTGCATTAATGTCAGGAGATCCAGAGTGAGCATCGAAATATCAACATATCTCTGCACTAAGTGTACACTAATCGTTTGGATATCCACTGCCAAACTGATTTGTATAAATACCTATGTATATCACCTCAATCCATCCAACCATTCATCCATTTCTGCCTTGGTCATCCGTTTCCATCCATTTATCCCACCACTCTCAAGCAGGCCTTGCGGCAATGGCAACATCCCATATGACCACCACCGTCTTCTCTGCCATCGTCGTCATGCTTCTTTCCTCGGCCATCGCCGCTCAGAGCAGCGGCGACGTCGGTGGCAAGAAGCCCAAGCCGACTGACTTCATGGTGCAATCGTGCAAGAGCGCCTCGAACTACTCCCGCGGGTACGACGAAGCGTACAACAACGTGACCCCGGAATTCTGCATATCGACCCTCCAGTCCGACCACCGGAGCGCCGACGCCAAGAACCTCCGCGACCTGGCGCTCATCCCCGTCGACATCCTCAAGCAGCGCGTCGCCACCGCCGGCGGCAACGTCAAGGGGATGCTGCACAGCACCAAGAACAGCACGTCGTCGACGGCGCGTCAGCTCCGGATCTGTGAGATGCAATACACGGCCACTGCGAGCCTCCTCAACTTCTGCGACTCCTTGATGAGGGACTACCAGGGTGACGACAGGAGAGGCGACGAGGGCGACCACATGGATAGGCCATTGGACTTCGAGCTGTTCGACTGTGTGGACACGGTGTTCCAGGCCTCGGGCTACTGCTGCTTAGCTCTCCCTCGTATTCCCGGGGCGGAGGCGCTGGCCAAGGAGAACCAGGGACTGCAGATGCTCATCAGTCTCAGCGTCTCCTTGCTATCGCCATACCAATAGCGCACGAATGTTGATTCGTGACATGTTTTTTTTTTTTTGCTGCCGGAAAATACATATTGATGTTGCAACATCAATTCTACTTTCATTTTGGAATAATAAGAATAATGCTTCGTCATCATATATAGAGTATTTATGTCCATAGATTAATTTCCAATCTTTTTTTCTTTCTGAAACAAGATTTGACAAAACCGTGGCTTCCATGTAAATCCAAAAAGCTAACAAAAGGTGACAGGACTTTTCAATTCCAGACAACTGGAATATAGACATCCACAAGAAGTTCATCATACAAAACTTTGTCCATCTGTTATATACTCCCTTTGTAAAAAAATATAAACACACTTTTATGTTTCTTTATGGAGGGAGTATTGACTAAAGCAACCAACACAGAGGGCGGCGCTTTTGGCACGTTGTGATTCACAAAAGCACATCGTCGGTGGCCTGCCTGACGGCGTTATTTAGCGTGTGAACTGGGAGGATTTGGAGCAATGCACCTTGGGTGCTGCTTGTATTGATCGGGGGTATATATTGGTGCATGTACAACAGGAGCACGCAGGAGCTAGGGCGTGCAACGTGTATGGGATCGTGTGATCGTGCATGCGGGCGTGAGCTACGTGTGTTTGACTATGTACAGTTAACACCCCGCCGCAGTCTGTGCGTGAGGTGGTCGGATGCATGGACTGGACCGAAAATCTTGGAACGCCGCCGTCGGGAGTCCCTTGGTGAGCACGTCAGCGAACTGCTGCTGTGTGGGAACATGCAGGACGCGGAGGTGCCCGAGTGCGACCTTCTCACGGACGAAGTGCAGATACAGCTCAATGTGCTTGGTTCTGCGGTGATGAACCGGGTTGGCCGCCATATAAACCGACGAGATGTTGTCGCAGAACACCACGCTGGCTTTGGCGAGAGGCATGGAGAGCTCGGCGAGCAGTTGGCGGATCCAGCAGCTTTCGGTGACCGCGTTGGCGACGGCGCGGTACTCCGCTTCAGCGCTGGAGCGCGACACGGTGGCCTGGCGTTTGGATGACCAGGAGACGAGCGAGTAGAGCGCCTGGTGTCGGGGCATCCTGCCCAGTCGGCGTCGGAGTAGGCGACTAGGTCAAGAGAGGCCGCGCAGTGAAGATGAAGACCATGCGATGACGTGCCCGTAGGTAGCGCAAGATGCGTTTGGCCATTGCAAGGTGGACGTCGCGAGGGTCGTGCATGACGAGGCAGCATTGCTGGATGGCGTAGGCGATGTCAGGGCACGTCATCGTCATGTACTGAAGCGCACCCACCAGGCTGCGGTACTCGGTGGCGTCCTGCACCGGCGCGCCGTCGGAGGCGGAGAGCTTGGCGCGGGTGTCCACCGGCGTCGGCGCAGGCTTGCACGTCTCCATGTTGGCTCGTTCCAGGAGCTCCTCGGCATATTT
Source organism: Aegilops speltoides (assembly GCA_021437245.1). NCBI lineage: Eukaryota > Viridiplantae > Streptophyta > Magnoliopsida > Poales > Poaceae > Aegilops > Aegilops speltoides. Next base: position 9,691,346 of record CM038147.1, read on the forward strand.
GCGTTGCGAGAGGAAGAAACCCTGCGGGCTGCGCGTGACGGCGATGCTGAGGAAGTAGTGGAGTGGTCCGAGGTCCTTCATGGAGAACTCATCAAACAGTTGGCACTGAAGCCGGTGCAGGAGAGTTGTGGACGAGGCGACGAGGAGGATGTCGTCGACGTAGAGTAGCATGTACACAGCGTCGCCGTTGGTGTTGAGGATGAACAACGACGGGTCCACACGCGAGCTGGTGAAGCCGATCTGGCGGGCGAAGGCGATGAACCTGGCGAACCAAGCCCGCAGCGCTTGTTGAAGCTCGTAGAGCGACTTGTCAAGGAGGCATACGTGCTCAGGGTGAGCGGCGTCGACGAAGCCGGCCGGTTGTTGGCAGAAGACTTGCTTGGAGAGGTGTCCATGGAGAAACACATTGTTGACGTCCATCTGGTGGATGGGCCACCCGCGCGATGCAGCAATGGTGAGGACGATGCGAATGGTCGCCGCCCTGATGACCGGGGAGAAGGTCTTGTCGAAGTCGACCCCGGGCGTTGGGAGAAGCCGCGGACGACCCACCTGGCCTTGTACCGCTCCAAGCTGCCGTCAGAGTTGAACTTGTGGCGAAATAGCCATTTGCCGGTGACGACGTTTGCGTCAGGGGGGCGGGAGGAGGGGGGACGAGGCTCCATGTGCGGTTCTCCATCAGCGCGCGGTACTCGACCTGCATTGCAGACAACCAACAGGGATCACATAGAGCAGCACACACAATCTTTGGTATAGGGGAGATGGAGGTGTCGACGGAAGCAGATAGGTTTTGGTGATATTTAGGGTTAGGAAAGAATTTACCCGCCCTAGCCCGGGTTTGCATGGTGTGTGTAGAAACGGGCGGAGCCTGATGGCGCGTCGTGTCAGCGGCCGCGGGCACGGATGGTGGGGCGGCGTCCGACGAGGACACGGTGGCCGCAGGCACAACTGGGGCAGGACTAGGCGGAGATGGGGTTGCGGGCGCTTGGGGTGTGTTGACGCGCGGCGGGGACGCTGATGCGTCGTGTAAGGGCGAGGAAGCTGTGGTAGGGGGTGGGATGGGGGCGCGTCTGCAGTGCGTGGAGTGGAGCGTGGGCGGCGCAGCACAAGAGGTTGATGGTGATCATCGAGGAGGTCTGGCGTGGCCGTGTGGTTAGCGCCATTATGGAAGGGAAAGGTGGTCTCGTCGAAGACGACATGGCGAGAGGTGATCACGCGCCCCGTCGCGCGGTTGAGGCAGCGGTAGCCTTTGTGGTCGGTGGAGTAACCGAGGAGGACGCAGGATGAGACCGGGGCGCGAGCTTACGGGGGGTGGTGGCTGTCAGGTTGGGATAGCATAAGCACCCAAAGACACGCAGGGCAGAGTAGTTTGGTTCGATCCCGTAGAGGAGGAAGAACGGCATGTGATCATGTCGTGGTTTGCACGGGTGGCGATTGAGGAGGAATGTGGCAGTGCGCAAGGCCTAGGCCCAGAACTCATACATCATGTGCGCGTGCGTGAGCAGAGCGCGAGCAGTGTCGTTGAGGGTGCAGAGAGCTCATTCGGCGCACCCATTCTGGGGTCATGTATATGGACAAGACATGCGGAGGATGATCCCGAGAGACGCGAAGAGCTGTCGCGAGGCTAGGTTATCGAACTCTCGTCCATTGTCAGTCTGGGTGGTGAGCACAGAGAGGTTAAAGTGTGTGCGCACGAAGGCAAGGAAGTGCCGGAGGGTGACAAGCACGTCGGACTTGTGGCGCAGTGGGAATGTCCAGGCGAAGTGGCTATAGTCATCTAGCACAAGCAAGTAGTATTGCCATCCAGAGACGCTCATAATCGATGAGGTCCATACATCACAGTGGATAAGTTGGAAAGGGAAAAACGATACATGATCGGATGAACTAAAGGGCAGCCTAGTGCTCTTGCCCAGTTGACACGCGTGACACACGTTGGTGGAGTCGCCAACAACGTCGAGGGAGGAGCTACGGATGGTGCGATCCAAGGCTTCAGCACGAAGGTGTCCGAGACGCTGATGCTAGAGATCGCGGGTGATTGCGAGGAGGGCGTGGTGAGCTTGCGGCGAGGGCGTCTGCGACATGGGGTAGAGATCGTCGTCGGAGTTACACCGGAGGATCACCATCTTCGTTCTTTGATCCTTGATAGAGAAACCAAGTTCATCAAATTCAACGTCACGGGATTGTCGCGAGCAAGCTTTTTGACAGATATGAGATTTTGATTAGGTGGGGGGAAACGAGAACGTTTTGGAGAGCAAGGGGGGAGGCGGCAGTGGGAATGTGTTGGCTACCCGTGTGCGTGACTGTGAACGAATTACCATTGCTAACTACAATGCGAGAAGAGTTGCAGGGCTGAGATGAGGAGAGCATACCCGAGGATGATGCCATGTGCGAGGTAGCACCTGTGTCGAGGTACCAGTCGGTTCCCGGCGGTGGTGGCTGCTGATGCTGAACCATCAGGTTGTTGAGGGCATGGACGAGGGCAACCTGATCCCAGGAAGCGTTCCCGGCACTTGGTGCAGGAGCGGGCGGTGCGCTGTAGAGAGGATGAGGCGGCACGGATGGCTAGCAGACAATGGGCAGCCCGTAGCTTGCAGTCGGGGCAGTCGCGTTCTGGTGAACCGCCATGCCAGGGAATGGAGCTGCGCCGCTGGGTCGGGGGCCGAGGAGCCCCGCACCGGGCACATGCGGGCGTCAGGGCATGGGCCAAGCGTGCACCATGCCCGTCTAGGGCGCAGGTGCGGGAGCAGCAGGGCGCGGAGGCGCGACACCCCCGCTGGAGTGAGAGCCGTGTCCCCCGCCGTTGTTGTGGCCACCCCTGCCACGGCCGCGGGAGCGGGTGTTGCCACCGCTGTTGCGGTTTTGACAGCCGCCTGGGGTGGTGTTGCCGCCCTGGCCAGAGCCGCCGCCCTGGTTGTTGGGGACGCGAGCGGCGTGCAAGGCGGTGTCGGTGGTGGAGTCTGTGGACTGGCGGCTCTCCTGAAGAAGCAGGAAAGCACAACAGCGGAGGAATGTGGGGAACGGGGTCTGCATGGTGAGGATGGGTATGGCGTAGCGAAATCGGGGGTGGAGTCCATGGATCATGTTCAGTACCTGGTCACGACCAGTAACCGGAGCACCGAGGTCAGCGAGGCGATCGGGGCAGTCCTTGAGCCTGGCGAAGAAGGACATGATCGACCCGGAGCGCTGTTCGATGCGCCTGAACTCCGTGGAGAGCGTGACCACCTGATGCTAGCTGTTCTCCAGGAAGAGCGTGCAGATGGAGGACCACACGTCCGCTGCCGACGCCCCATGCTGATGGATGAGACCGAAGATGTCGGGGGAGATGCGGTTGTAGAGCCAGGGGACGATGTGAGCATCATCCCGGACCCACATCGGGTTGGAGTGCATCAGTTCGATGTGGTCGACGACGGCGCGCTTCTGGAACATCACTTCGAAGAGCGTGTGCCAGTGGGAGAAGTTTGGGGGATTGAGAGAGAGGACGATGGGGACGTGTTGGTTGATGAACACATCAGAGAGGGAAGAAGGGTTGGGCGGCGCTGTGGAAGAGGAGGCGGTTGGGTCGGGGATGAAGAGAGCACCACCGCGCGAGAGCGTCGAGGGGGTGAGTAGGGTCTGGCCGCGCACAGGCGTGCTCGGGGTGGTGCGTGCGGCGCCGAGGCCGTGGCCGGGGGGAGGAGGGGGTGGAAGGGAGGAGGAGTGGCCATGGCGAGGTGCGGTTGGAGAGAGAGAGAGGCAGCAGAAGGTTAGCGACGCAGGAGATGACCGGCGTCTAATACCATGTGAACTGGAAGGATTTGGAGCAATGCACCTTGGGTGCTGCTTGTATTGATCAGGGGGTATATATAGGTACATGTACAACAGGAGCACGCAGGAGCTAGGGCGTGCGACGTGCATGGGATTGTGTGATCATGCATGCGGACGTGAGCTACGTGTGATTAACTATGTATAGTTAACATGGCGGACTTGGCCCAACCAGAAATTGTGACTATGTTGGACCGAATGCGAGGCACATCAGGTGGCAGCTGGTGTTCAGTGTTAAATGGGGCTTGGCCACGGTGTGGTCAAGCACATGTGGAAACCGTCAGCGCTCGCCACTGCGAAAGCGTTCGTCTCAAGAAGCGGGGTTTGACAATGCAGGGGAGGAGGATGAGGTCACCAGCCCTCTAAAGGCTGGGGATGCAAGCGAGAAGATGCACGATGCCCCAATAGCACGCAAAAACTTGAACCTAGCCTTGACAGTCAGCTCGGCTACTGCCGACGGGTTGGAGAGGAACAAAGCAGTCGCCACTGTTGATCCGGCTGCAATGGCAGTCCCGCCGCCACCCCCGGCATATGTGTCCCCGAGGGATGCCAAGAAAGCAAAGAAGGCGGGGTCACCGACGAAGCAAGGTACAGAGATGGGATTATTGGCGGGCTCCTCCGGATAGCACCGCCAGGCCCAATGAAAATACTAAGTTGGAACTGCCGTGGGATAGGCGATCCCGCGACAGTTCAAGAACTCTGCACCCTCGTGGAGCTTAGTTCGCCGTCTATCCTTTGCTTAGTTGAAACTCAGTTGCAGAAAAGTCATGTGGAGGGTCTCCGTTCTTCTTTAGGTTTTGATTTCAGTTTTGGTGATGGTAGTACGGGTCGGAGTGGTGGCATTTGTATCTTTTGGAAAAATTCGGTTGATGTTGAAATAAAAAACTTTTCGGAGTATTATGTGGATGCTTGGGTGCTTGAAACAGGGAAGGAACAGTGGCGCCTTTCGTGTTTTTATGGGGAAGCTACGAGATCCCTCCGGTACAAAACATGGAAACCGATGGAAAGGTTGAGGGGGGAGAGCACTCTTCCATGGATGTGCATTGGGGATTTTAACGAGATTTTAAGGCCCGAGGAACAATTTGGGCCAAACGAGCGTGACAGTCCACAAATTGAAGCATTCAAAGAGGTAGTTGATGTTTGTGGACTTGCGGACCTGGGCTACAGCAGTCTGGACTGGACTTGGGAGAAGAAAGTGGCAGGAGCGCATTTTGCAGAGTCAGGTTGGATAGAGCTTTGGGCTCGGCTGACTGGTCTACTCTTTTTCCTTTTGCCACAGTTGAGCATTTAACTACCGTAAAGTCTGATCATTGTCCCATACTGCTAGAAACAGAGCTTGTTGTTGCGAGTATCCGAGCAAAGCAGAAGTGGTTCAGGTATGAGTGCATGTGGGAACGCGATCCAAGATTTGTTGACGTGGTTGCAGAAGCTTGGAATTCGTCCGGCAAAGCACATACTATTGGTGAGCTCTCTGGAAAACTGGCCTCTGTCGCCGGGACATTGCAAAAGTGGGGCCGATCTACGTTTTGGGTGGTCAGGTCTAAGCTACGTTCGCTACGCCTGCAGCTTGCGGAACTGCGAGCTCTGCTAGACCGTGTTGGCCCGTCACCGGAAGAGGAGCGTGTTGAAGCCAGAATGGCAGAGTTGTTCTTGCGGGAAGAGATCATGTGGCGACAGCGGGCGCGCATACAGTGGCTTGCAGAGGGTGATAGCAACACGCAATTTTTCCACATAAAGGCTAGTGCGAGGAGAGCAAAAAACCGCATCACAGAATTATAGCGTACAGATGATATGGTCAGCACAGACGAACAGGAGATGGCGAGAATGGCCACTAGCTTCTACGGTAACCTCTATGCTTCTGAAAATACAGTCTGGATCGAGGAAGTTCTGTCTCATATACCATCCAGGGTGGATGCGGCCATGAACAATATGCTCAATGCTCAATATGCTAACTCTGAAGTGAAAGCAGCACTGTTCCAAATGTTTCCTACGAAGGCCCCGGGTCCCGACGGCTTTCCTGCACACTTTTTTCAGAGGCATTGGGAGTTGTGTGGTGGTGAGGTAACCGATATGGTGCTTCGTGTTCTAAAGGGAGAGGATTCCCCGCAGGAGATACACAAAACATTCATTGTTTTAATTACCAAGATCGCAAGTCCAAAAAATCTAGGACGGTACCGATCAGTCTCTGCAATGTGATCTACAAGATTGCATCTAAGGTTTTGGCTAATCGGCTCAAGCTAATTCTCCCCGACATCATCTCTGAGGAACAGTCAGCATTCGTACCAGGACGGCTTATCACGGATAACTTCATATCTTCTTATGAATGTCTCCACTATATGAAGACAAGGAAGCTAAAAGGTAATAGATTCTGTGCCTTGAAGCTTGATATGATGAAAGCATACGATAGAATTGAGTGGAATTATCTTGAACGGGTGATGCTAAAAATGGGCATTAGTCCACGCTTCACCGAGATTGTCATGAGATGTGTTACTTCAGTTTCCTTCTCTGTGGTTTTCAATGGTGAAAAGCAAGAGGAGTTCAACCCATCATGTGGTCTTCGTCAAGGTGACCCTATATCTCCATACCTTTTCTTGCTGGCAGCCGAGGGTCTCTCTTGTTTGTTGAAATCGGATGATCCGAATGAGAGTGTACGGGGTATCACTACAAAAAAAAATACACTTCCGTGATGATACATGTTTGTCACAGTAGGTCGCGTTTTTTGTCATGCATGTACATCCATGACAAATTTATGACATAATCAAGATAGTCATACTGTCTTTGTCAGAGAAGTGTTCCATGACATTACCAAAATTATCATCATGGAAGTGTCCACTTCCATGACGATAAATCGCGTCCGCGAAGTGCTTTCGTCAAGGGTGACCGACCGTGGCATCCACCGTAACGAACGCCGTTAAGCTATCGGGTCGGGTTTTGGATCCGATAACCCGTTAACAACCCCGACCAATGGGGATTTTCCACGTGTAAAATCATCATTGGCTGGAGGAAACACGTGTCTGCTCATCGTTGGGACAGATATCATCCACTCATTGGACGGAAGGCGCCTATGATACGTCGACACGTGGCACGACCCAATAGAGGCCCATTCCTGTGAAAAGGCCGGCCTGTTTGACTTGGTCAAAATGTGGCTGGCCGGCCCATGGAAAGCCTGTTAACGGCCTGTTCGCATATAGCCCATTTACAGCCCGCTAACCCAAGGCCCGTTACGCCCTATCTGAATTAGGCCCAGTAGCGTCATTTGGGCCCCAATATGATTCCAGCCCGTTTTCGCCGGCCCATGTATGGCCCATGACGTCTTTCGGCCCATATGAGGCCCTATGTAACTCTTGGCCTATTAACGACCCGTGGTGAAACTGGCCCATAATGAACAGTGTATCACTTTACACCCATTAACGGCCCGTGGTGAAACTGGCCCATAATGAACAATGTATCACTTTATACCCATTAACGGTCCGTTATTCCGTTGGGCCGTTTCCAGCCCATGTTATCTTTCGGCCTTCTCGGAGCCCATTTATTCTTGGGCTCATTTCCAGCATTCGTTTACTTACGGCCCGTTACTGTCATTTTCTGCTTGTGGGCCAAATTCAGCCCGTGGTTACAGTCGGCCCATTTGTGGTCCTTTAATATGTTGGGCCATTTTCATAGCGTCATGAAACACGACCTATTGATGGCCCGTTATGGTCCGTCCATGAATGGACGATTCCAACTCTAGCCCGTTTATGGCCATAATGCGGCCTGTTATTGGCCCATGTTATCATACTGCCCGTATAAGGCCCATTGATGATACGGCTCGTAGAAAGCCCATTGTTTCTATGGCCCTTAGAAGGCCCATTGTCTCTACGGCCCATAGAAGGCCCACTGTTTCTACGGCCTGTAGGAGGCCCAGTGTCACTATAGTAAATATTAGCCCATGGTTATTGTAGCCTAGTTTTAAAAAATAGGTTATTGCAGCCACTAGCAAACCGCGGAAAACAACTGCAATGACTACAAGCAAACAAATAAACAAGACAACAAGGAAATAAATAAGCAAGCAACTTACGCTAGGCTATCACGGCTATCACATATTACATCCACTGGGCATCAAAGTTTGCCACCAGTGCAAATAAACGCGCCGACAAAAGAATATACAAAACTGAGAGCACTTCAGAAGGCACTAGGCCTGGCCAGGAAGGGCCCCCAAACAGCTGAAGAAGCTGAGTAGACCTCTGTTGTGTCAACGATAGATGCATCAACACTAGATTTAAGGCTTGATGGTGCGCACGGTAGTCCTCTGACATCTTCATTGCATCTTTGACTTCAAGTCGGAGTTGAGCTGAAGCAAGCCTTTCCGCTTTAAGTTGAGACTGAAGAAGTCGAACTGATTGAGGAAGCGACTGCACAGAGGTTGTCTCACACCTGCTGGTGAGTAGCTTCAACTTACTGTCTTCATCAAGACATGACCTTGGGGTCATCTCGCTGTCCACAAGATGGTTTGGCTCACTATCTTCCCTAAAGTTCTGCCTGGCGTAAGGGATACGACTCTGAAAGAGAAACAAGGAGACACGTAACAGGTTTCACAATTATATAAGCAAATAAACGGATCTGTTCTACATAAGGAACATGTTTTTTCAACTAGAATTTGAAACTGGTAGTTGTTGCAAACATCCAATAAGATGTAAACAACAAAGCAAACAACAGTGGAGGAAATGATGCCTATCCAAATCTATACTAGAACAAAGTTTGAAGGCTTGAGAAGGATGAACTTACATTACATGTTAACACGGGCTGGACAAAGCCCTTCTCCATGTTGATGGAAGGATAATTCAATAAATTCCCCAAAGAAAATTCTTTATACGCGTTGCCATTATTCTACACTTTGCAAAGAGTAAATATAGATCAAATAATATTGGAAGAAACAGATGATAATGAAGCTCTAGCAATTAATTAAGTACAGCGTTACAAGGCAAAAGGCAGAGAGGTACTGACGAGAGCAATGCAGAGCCCATTATTGTTTTGAGATCGTATGATCCTTTGAGCAAGGAGATAGTTTTCATACAAGAGAGAAGGTAAGGCACCAGCAGAAATTTAGGAGTTCAAATTTTGAATTGCTATCATAGACAGTACTTGACGCTGGGCTCCCAGCAGTTCTAATAGGGGTTTGGCCACTGGAGTAGGGGTAAAGTGTGGTACAGTTGGGCCTGTGTTTTCTGTGGCTGCTAATCTATCTATTTTAACAGGTATCACTACCTTTTCCAAATACGTAGTTTGTACTCCTTGAGGATCTGCACTCACCCTCTTCCTTTTGGACATCTATTACGAAAGAACAACATTTGACTGGAAAAAGATAGTGTGACGACACATGGAATAGGTACAGAAAATGGATAGGTATGGCATATAATCATATATGATGCTTAAACTAAGCAGATGGTCTAACAAAGTAGAAGTAATGCGAGAGGTCAGATGCAAAATATGTGCGACCAATACAACTTTGCAAAGCTAGAGCAAGCACCTTGATGGGTGAATAAGATAGGCCATCCTCCACCATGCCAAGTTTGTTAGCCAGTGGATCATTCCGCAATATTCCTCTCATGCGCCCATTCTCCTATTCATTTTGATAATGTTCAATATCTGACATGCATGAAAACATAAAAACAAGTGAGATTTTCTTTGTAATGCAGAAGTGATTCTAATCCAATACTACCTCCCTGTAAACCCCTTTGTGCTCTCTCTGTAATTCTTTTAAAAGAAGCCATGCATGCTGTAATTTGTTGTGTGCATTAATATAATGTGGCCTACTACTCAAAATATGAGAGCTCCAGAAGTGATGACACTTCGTAGATGATAGCTTCAACATATAGTAAAGAAGAACAAGTCGACCTGACCTGACAGATTAAAAATATACTAAGGGAGAACAACTCGACCTGACCAGTCGACCGCAGGAGAAGAGTATCATCTTAAAGAAGAGAAGAAGAGCAAGAGGATTGAGGATATAACAAGTCTTTCAATACAATGTCGGTTGGCCACCCATGATGAACCAGAGCGCACAGAGAAATACTATTCTTTCCGGTCTCTCCATATGTGGCTCACATGCATTTCGAAACTAAAGAAGGAACATTTATCTCACCAATTAAACATCTCCCAGTTTTACTAATATCAGCAATAATATCAGATATGAATTTGTACAACTAAGCTTGTTTAGCTCGATGGGTGGAGCAGTGCTATTACGACACAAACCATGTAGGCTTATTGTGGTCATCATAAAATGGGGAAAACATAAGCATGATGAGTACAGTGTTGACCGTGGTAGTGGATGGCAGATCTGAAGCTGCAAACCGCACAAAGGGTAGTTAGCAACCGATGTTTGCTTTGAAATAACAACTAAGATTTGGTATGGACAAGAAAGTATGGTCAACAAGTGACAAAGAAATGCAATTATTTTGTCTCTCTATATGTCGCGACATGCATTTGGAAACTCAAGTGGGACCTTTAGCTAACCAATTAAATGTGTCGGTTAACTAATATCAGTATCATATCACAATCATATTTGAACAACTAAGCTTTCGAATTCTGAGTGTTGTGTTGTTTAGCTTGAAGGGTGGAGTAATGCCAGTACGACAGAAAGCACCTACGCAGATCATAGTAGAGTAGATAAAAGGGGAAAACCCTAAGCATCAAGAGAAAAATCAGGAAAGTGAAACTAGTTGGACCAGTGGGTGGCACACATGCTTTTCGAAACGAATATAGGAACATTAGGTGACCAATTAAATGTTCTCTATTTTAGTGATATGAGCATCATATCAGATTCGTATTTCAACACGTAAGCTTTGGGTTGAGGTCTTGAGGAGCAGTGCTAGCACGACACGAAGCACCTACGATGATGGTAGTGAATATAAAGGGGGGAAACCATAAGCTTTACGAGTATAGTGCCCGTGCCATGGCGGATCTGAAGGTGCAAACCGGACAAAGCTACTTCGCAACCAATGTTTGCTTTCAACTAGCCACTACGATTTGGTACGGACAAGAAAAGTACAGTAAACAAATTACGATCTATTTTCCGGGTGAGATCAATAACTTAAGCACATATGGAAGAGTACCACCTCTCTTGCGACGCTGTGTAGGCCTATGCTGATATGTTGAGGGTGCTGCGGGTGTGATGGCTGTCGGCGGCGGGGAAGAAGACTTTAGACGGCAGACAGCCGGGTCGGGGGATATATCATGTTGTCGTGGACAAGGCAGTCGTAGGAGCGGCAACGGCAAGGTGGACGACGACGCCAATGAAGCGAGAGGAGGTGATGAAAGGATCCTGGTCCAGCGTCATGGATGAGAGATGTCCATCTCTTGCAATGGACGACGGGGTAGGGGTAGCGGCTCCGGCAAGGTGGAGGATGGGGTGGCGGACGAAGGAGGCTGGCCGCAGTGCAGAGGTTGTCGTGCCGCCGACGGTGTATGAATGGGGAAATGGAGGGGAGGGGGGATCTCAAACTTTGGGACGCGCTTCTCTGAAATGGGGGAAAGTTACGAACTTATCCCCTGTTTAAAATTTTGGACATCGCGTTGGTTGGGATAGGATGGTAATCTCGCATCTCCCAAATATTTGCCGATAACTATTTTGGGCGAGGAGAGGGTGTTTTGCCACCCATGGTTGGCGCCCACGGTGTATGAACAGGGCTGACAGGTAGGGCGGATGTGTCACATCTGATGGAAGTTACACATCTGCCCCTATTTAAAATATTAGCCTACATCGATTTCGGACGAGGAGAGTTTGTTTTGCCGCCCACCGTGTATGAATGGGGAAATGGAGGAAGAGACACATGTCTTTCGGACGAGCTTGAATCAAATGTGTTTTTCCGCCCACATTTGGCGCCCACCGTGTCTGAATGGGCTCAGAGGCTATCGTGTCACGTCTGATTGAAGTTACTAGTCTACCCCTATCGACATCAGTGTAAATCCGGTCGATAAGGATGTACTCATTGTCAGGGGTAGACAGTGGGTGTTTAGCCGCTTCGTTCAAAACTTGGGAGAATTAGCATTCACCTTTGCCCTGGGACCTGGCAAACTAAATTCAAATCCAATTTGTATTCGATTATGAATATCCACAGATAATTATACGTTTTGTTATTTATTTCTTCAACACCACAACAAAGATTTATTCCACCTTTATATATGATTATGATTTAGAAATGCTGTGACCTTCGAATTCAGTAGGTTGGATACACTCTGATTCAAACAGTTATTTCATCCAATACAATATGCTCACACGAAAAACAGTTCACCTTATGTCAATCATACAAGTACCGAGGATTACCTCACCTAAAAAATTCGGATCATTACGACACATGGACAACATGGAATTCCGGACAACATAGGGGGTCTTGCAACATAATCCATTCAGAGACATGACACAACATGCAAGTACAATAATCTAATGAGAAGTTCAACTAGTATCTAAAGAAGAACCGGGATTACCTTGGGCTTCAGATAGCAGAAACAGCAGAACCTCCTCCGTCTTCAAATGCAACATTCTTACTTCCTCCAATTCTTGGGTTGCTTGCATAATGCGTGCCGCTAATTCTGTAATTTCTAGCCTCAAGATAAAGATTACCTCTTTCATGGCAGCCACACCATCTCTTTCTGCCTCTAGTAGAGCCTCAAGCACATAATATCTGTGCTCAGACTGCTCTCCGGCGGTGTTGCCTCTGAACTGCTACCATCTGGTAACATGGATGGTGCACTGCTTCCTCAAATAGATTCTGGGGTTGTACATTGTGTCCTAATGTGAACGGCATCCTGAAAGGTTTCCACTGGACATAAGTAAGACATAGTTATCGTATGATCCAGGTAGTAAGCTTACATGGTAAACGATGGACGAATTATTGCCGAGCATGGCAAACTATATTTGAATGGTTCGAAGCAGTATCAGCTGAAAAGAAATTAAAATGGTAAGATGAAACTGGGGATGTAAGTGGCAAATAAACGACATCCGCCAGTCCTATCTAGTTAGTTTTTGCTACCTCCCTTGTTCATTTTCCTCAAAAAACAAAAACTCTTCTGAACTATCATACCACTAGTGGACTTTAATCGGGATTAAACGGGACCCAGTTGACATCCCTTGTTGAAAGGGAGTGTACAACCGCTATATTTAAGTTGCCAAGGCATCTAAGCAGTTGAAATAATCTGAGAAAGCACTTAACAGTGTGGCCTCATATAAACTACGAAGACAGTCTGGTGATGAAGTTGAGAGGAAAAGTTAAGGACTCAAATGAAATAGGCATGCATTTCTTTACGATAGTACAGCGAGCCTTCTGCGACATATTAACCAACTCGGTATGGCGTAACAACAAACAAGCATTCGAATCAAGCAATACACCAAAGCAGACAACTAAACTATTTGTAATTCGGTAGGATTACACTTTGAGGGCACAAGCCAAGAAAGCAGCCCACTCGCATTACATTTCACATGTACTAAAACACATTGGCTTAGCATATGTTGCTGTGAAGCCTAGTTGCTGTTGCAATGTTCTTTGAAAATATCGTCAGCATCCCGTGGTTGCAAATCTAGTTGTTGTAGTTTATTCTGCACCATCTTTTTAGGTAAAATTAATTTTAATCGCATGCACTGGTCCGAATTGATCATCAATGGTTCATCTAAACTAATGAAAGATGGGTGTGTGCATACACGACAATATATCTGCTTCCCTCTATTTTTATGCTTGTTCGAGGTGCCGGCCCCAAAAGAACAAATATTTTGCTTGATGGGGTTGGTAGCTCCATAATTAATAGAAGCATCAAATTAGTCATGCAACTTGGGAAGATCAAGAACACACAAACAAGTAATGAACAGAGGCTCGGAGCAGTGATGTAATAGCTAGCATCAGAAAATGTAGGGTAAAACGAACAAAAAGCAGCGGAACCACATGCTAGTTTGCTGATCTGTAATTAAGCATAGAGAACATTAACCAGTCTGATGGAACCAACAGGTGGCATCAGAACAAAACTAAAGCATATTAACTATATGTGCACTGGTATGTAATTTAGCACATGTAACATGTTCACTGCCAGAAGTATGGCCCTACAGGTGCAAGTAGAATAACGCATCTCATGAAAAACTGAATGATGCCCTGAAGAAATTCAAAGGTGCGGTGCTTATGCTAGGAAAGTGAACGTAGGCGCCGGCCGTTGGAAGATAGTACCTGATTCTCGGCGGCGTATGGGTATCGTTGTCATACTTGATAGCTAAGGATCGTCGATGGTGCTCGTGTTGCGGTTGAGTTTGGGCCGGCTGTCGCCATCGCTGAAGCAGCTCCAGTGCTACGGTTGCGGCGCCTGTCGACATACAAGAAAGCTCATCTATGGTAAGTGAACAGTTGCACGATAAAGAGAAAAACCTAAGGAGTACAAATCAAAATAACCTGATCAGGCTACGGCGTCGGTAAAGCATGGCCGATGGAGTTGAATATGGCGTCCGTGCAGCGGGTCCGGTGCAGTGGACGAAGGCTTCGGCGGGCGCGTTGTACAGTGCTTTCGGTGAGGCGGATCTGTTGGCGAGGACGAGGGCTTGTATGAAGGGCCAGCGAAGGGGCGGACTAGGGAGTCAGTGAAGGGCCTACGCTGTGGTGGACGAGGGCGCTGGTTAAGCAGATCCGGTGCGGTGGACCATGATGGCGGTCAAGGAGATATGGAGCGGTGGACAAGCCGATCCAAGCGGCTCGGTGAAGTGGTGAGTTGGCGATTGGGGCTTCAAGGTGCGGAAGGTAGATCCGGCGGGGTGTGAGGTCCACCGCTGCGGCGGAGGACTAGATTCGGCGGCTTGCCATGGTTGGGGGGGACGGGGAGGGGAAGGGGAGGGGCTCTGGGGAAGAATGTTGGGGGCAAAGAGGGGAAAATAATGGAGTTACCAAACCAGCCCTTTTCCGTTCATGTGGCAGGGTAAAACAGGAATATCGCAGGGCTAAACTTTCGGGCGCATGATATTTCGATGTGAGCGGGAAGTTTGAAAGCTTTTGGCAAATAAAATTATAAGTATTCTGCTCTCGTACGGCCGACTATGATGTCATGGCCGACAATTTGTTTGTTTTGCTTGAAAAAAATGTGCAAGCTTTGAAAATCAATGTCTCCTACTCGAAACTTAGATTGTCGATTCAATTCAAATATGGATCATTGAGCTACTACAAGCAAATACCATCATACGGTCCAATTCAAGTGAAATTCCAAATGTGTTTATCCTAAATATGATGACAAAAGCAAAAATGTGTATGTGTATGAATAAAGTGAATGATTATAAAGTTTGAACATGCCCGTATGTGTATATCTCTAGGTTTGATATATGAATTTGAAATCACGAAATTCCGGGTTAAAAAATGTACCTCCATTTAAATGAATTACAAAAGCTAATGATGGATTCAAATTCCAAAATTCCAATCTTAGGTTTGTAATTCTGGTACATCAAGGTATATCACACATGTTCAAAAGTATCGTTATCTCATAGTACAAACTGTGAAACAAATTGATCAACCATGAGTGCACAATATCTCAATTACGCTAAAGTTACTCAAATATAGACACCTCACTCTTTATCTGAAGTCACCCCCCACCACCACACACACACACACACACATAGAGAAGTCGTTCTCTCCCCCAGACACCAACACACGAGCACATTAACACCCCTCTCTCTTGTAAAGTCCGGACCCCAACATAGGTCTCTATCACTTTGTCTCCCGGGCATGCACACATCTCTTCCCTCACTCTCTAGGTCTCCCGCTATCTCTCTTACCCAAGCACACGCACTATGTAGAGTGTATATTTCCCATACACACAAAACATCGCCCCCAAACGTCTATCTCCCTAGTTATGTGGTTCTCGCGCACTCACCTCACACACCACCCCCACTGCAAACAAGCACACTTTGTCTCCTTGTGCACCACTCTCCTCTTTCTATCTCTCCCACATGCGGACCCGCCCCAGCTCCTTCCCTGTATAAATATATGTCGTGACTCTTTGCATAGCTCCCTAATGTATAATCGTTCTCGATTTCGCACATTGTTCTCTACACCATCTATTGTAGATCTCTCATGAAGTCCCTATCACACACACGATGACTCGCTTCCCCTGCGTCTCCGTTCATAGGACAATTTCGGACAACATCAACATTGTCTCCCTATCTATACGCCATTTATGGACACAAACGACCCCTCTCGCCTCTCTCTCTCTCTCTCTCTCTCTCTCTCTCTCTCTCTCTCTCTCTCTCTCTCTCTCTCTCTCTCTCTCTCTCTCTCTCTCTCTCTCTCTCTCTCTCTCTCTCTCTCTCTCGTCGCTAGCTCTCTCTTTCTCTGGCTCTCACACCCGTCTCCCACACACACACACTCAATGTCTCTTCCAAATAGTCTGCTCCCCCCGCCCGCACCCGTGCTATCTCGCTACTACACATGTCACACCATTCCCCCTTCCCTTATACTAGGTTTACATCATCAGTGGTCTCTCTACTCCACATACACTCTCCCCCTGTCACACACAAACGCATGCACAAACACACACATACACACACAAACACCCATTTATCTGGATCCTCATCTCTCCCCATGTCCGCATGTGTATCTCACACACTCACTCTCTAATTATGTATATGTGTCTCCACGTTACACAACACAAAGCCCCATGTACATGTCTCTCTCTATCCTCCACACACATAGACACAAAGAATCTGTTATCATTGCCTCAGTCTCTAACATATCGCACACGCACACACACACACACACACTCTCTCTCTCTCTCTCTCTCTCTCTCTCTCTCTCTCTCTCTCTCTCTAAACACGCTCAACAAGGGTTTCCCCATGAATAACTTACCGTCTACTCATCTACAGTCGTGGCAGTACGACGAACACGAGACGTGAAAAAGAATAAATCTACATGTGCTTAGACCACCTAGTATGACTACTAGGACTAGAGCAAGCCAAAAAGCGCGCCGCCGTCACCCCCTCCTTGTCGGCGACGGGAAAATCTTTGTTTTACACAGTCGAGAAGTCATTGTGCTAAGGCCCCACATGCCGAGGCGTTGAATAGAATGTAGATGCTAGTTTACGGAAGCAAGTATCGATAATACGTTTGTATCTCCATACTTATATTTCTTCTTTTATAAAAAACCGAGTTGGTGATGATGGTACGTGTGCCATCTTGCAATATAGACCGTCTGATTGGCCTTCGCTCAAGCCAGATGGTTGGCCTGAGCGCGGGGCGCGCGAGCAAGCCGCCGCGCTACCGTGCCAATCTAGCTAGCAAACCTTGTAGACAAGCAGCTGGACGAAGCTATATTGGCTAGCTAGCGGTCGCGTGCACCGGACGGAGCTGGCATCCGGGCTGCCACAACATGGGCTCCGCAACGCCGGCGGTTTTGACCTCGCCTTCTGCCGGCGGCGGTAGTTGCGTCCCATGGCCGAGGATGACTAGGTGGACCGGACGGAGGTAGGAGGTCACTCGAGGATTTTGGTTGGTAAGAGCATGTACAATGGTTGATAAGGTAGTCTTATCTTAAGTCTGCCACGTATGCAAGTGGTAGTAGTTCCTTGGCATTTTAGTGGTTTCTTGCATTATTAGGGGTTTCTTGTAAGGAACAATGTACGTACTACTAGCGACAAAAGGCGATTCTAGGTTGCGTTGTACTCCAACGAGTACTACTAGTGGTCGTGGGAGTGTATACCTCGTTTTGTGGGTTCGATCTCGGCCAAACGCACGGCGGCCTTTAAAAAAACAGTACTAGTACTACACTTCGCTGCGAGCCAATATTTTACACGGGTAGTTTGAGTTTTGAAGTCAAACGGACGTGCGGCCCCACAATCTGGGTGCACTGGACAGCCTAGCCACGTGAACGGGTTATCCTTCCCAGCATCCCGTGGCTCGCGTGCTCGCCCTAGCCGCACCTCGCTTGCAGCTTCCTTATCAGCTAGTAGTAGCATATTTAAACTAGCGCCTCCCAATTAAGCCCGAGGAGCCGGAAAAGCCTGGCGGGGCATTGGGAACTGTGCAATATGGCTCTATACTCTATGTAAAGTGCTATACTACTAGTACTCTGTAGCTTGTGGCGTTGCACACATGGACTTCACTCCATTATCGGCTCTACTATAAAAGAAATTCCTCTTGACGTGTTTTTTTTGAAATGGAGGCAAAAGCTTTGCTTCATCTTATTCATAAAGAAGGAACTACTAACAAAGTTTGACGAGGTCCATTACACCTCCACAAATGGAAGTGAAAAGCCTAGTCTCACTGTATCAAATAACTCAAATGTTCTGCCCCCGCAGACCACAGTAACCGTCGCTGATAAACAGGCTGCTAGTGTGTGCGTGAGAGCAGCGGCTGAGTAGGCCAGCCACTACTAGGAAAAGGGCTATAGATAGGATTGATTCTAATGGCGCACCGTGGAGGCAGTGCGCCACTACTATATACTAATGGCACACCTGTTCCTGATACGCCATTAGAGTGGAAGACACTAATGGCGCACCGTGGACTGGGTGCGCCATTAGTATGAATTTTTTTCCATTTTCCCATACATACTAATGGCGCATGAGGTCTACAATGTGCCATTACTATATATAACTTCTAATGGCGCACCGTGGGCAGGGTGTGCCTCTAGTATGATTTTTTTCCATTTTCCCATACATACTAATGGCGCATGACGTCTACAATGCGCCATTACTATATATAACTTCTAATGGCGCACAGTGCAGGCGATGCGCCATTCTTGTAAATTTTGTTTTATTCTTTTTTGCACCATTAGTAACACGGGACCAACAAGATATTTTGGACAGCCCACACCTACCCACTCACTTTCCCCACTTCATTCCATCCACCTCCTTCTCCAAGATTTCGGCCATCTCCTCCTCCTCACCTCATTGCATCATTTATCGGGATGAGCACGTGGAGTCTACCATATGTTGGAAAATTGGAAAGACTGCCCACTGCCGGGAAAGATGCGAAAGGCGCCAGAGCCGCTGCTGAAGGTATGGAAAACGAGGTCTGTTTTCTGGGACTTGCCGTCTTGGAAGATCCACCGTGTGCCTCACAGCCTTGATGTCATGCATATCACGAAGAAGCGTGTGCGAGAGTCTGCTTGGTACCCTGCTCAACATGCCAGAGAGGACCAAAGATGGGCCGAAAGCAAGGGCAGACTTGAAATCAATGGGCATCAGGCATGAGCTTCACGCTAATGATGATGATGATGATGATGATGAGGCGAAGTAGGACACGGAAAGTCGTCGCAAAGGCAAAAAGGCCAAGAAGACCGGAAATGACTACCCTCCCACGTGCTTCACTCTAAGTCAGGAGGAGATCGATGGTTATCAGAACTCCAGGGTAACGATGGAATCCTACACCGGTAACGACAAGGACAGATACTACGGAAGGATCGAGGAGATCTGGGATCTGGAACCAAATCAGGACCACCCTACCTAAAGGACGTCCGTTCCACAGAAGAACTCCGTTTTTTTTGCGAAAAAGAAGGGCAAGAAGATTGTGAACAGATAGCTAGCTAAGACCGATTGTATTTAAATCGTAGTCTTCATTTCTCGATTGTATTTCATGGGCACTTTTTGATATCATGAATATTTTTAAATTTCATGGGCACTTTTTGAATTCATGAGGACACTTGATCTCGATTCCCCCTCCATCTCGATCTCGATCCCCCTCCATCTCGATCGCACCCGCACCCTCCCCCGCTAGCTCCACCCATCGCAACCCTCCCCCGCTCCACCGCCGGAGCACCGGCCCGGCCCCCCGCACAAGACCAAGACTTTTGAACATATTCTTAATTTTTTTACTATTTTTATAAAAAATATTACACTGTTATAATTTAAACAAGTTTGAACATATTTAAACACAAATAAATATAAAAAACAGTATTTAAAATGCATAAAAAATATTACTGTTATGATTTAAACAAGTTTGAACATATTTAAACACAAATAAATATAAAAACACCATTTAAAATGCATAAAAAATATTGGGGATCACTGGGAATCGAACCCGGGACCTCTGGTGTGTGTCTTGCGTCTTGACCGGTCGAGGCTAGTGGGTGGGCTCTATTGTAGATAGGGTTGGGCTGTAGATATGGCTACTAGGCTAGGTTAAAACCAAATTCTAATGGTGCACCGAGTGGTGGTGCGCCATTAGAATAGTTGTACTTATGGCGCACCGTTGTGTCGTGCGCCATTAGAAAGCTTCCTCCTCCACCTGTTCCCCTCTGTCCTCTCTCCCTCCCTCGCCAGATCCCCCACTCCACCTAACCGTACACACCGCCCGCCTTGACCCACGACGCCGCCCGACCCTGCCGGACTCCACCCCCCGCCCCGCGCCCCCACCCCCCGCCCAGCGCCCAGCGCCGCCACCCCCGCCGGCCGACGCGTTCACCTTCCTCCTCCGCCCTCTCGTCCCTGAAGCTGCCCCGAGATTCGAGTCATCGCCGCCGCCGCCCCAGACAGGTAATCCTGCAATCCTGCAATCTTGAATAAAAAGTGACAAATCTTGCAAAATCTGCATAGTAGCCAAATCCGGCAATCCATTGCTTCGTACTGCACAAATGGAAGATTCCTAGCTAGTAGTAAGAACATATGAGCTTAACCTGTATGTAGGCTCTAGTGCAGAAACATTAGCCTAAGCTTTGCACTACACAAATGGGAGCATTCCCCATGTCCAGGTTGCTATGATTCAGCAGGCTGATGTGATTATGTAGTTACCAGTGAAGCTATTTATCTGGTAGGATTGGTCATGACATGTCTGTTTTTTCTTTCCTAGTTCTACCAAACAAGCAGGTGGTGTGCTCTAGTAGTTGATATCTGTAATTACACTTGAATTCTCAGTTTTTATCAGTGGCATGGAAGCAGGTGGTGTGCTCTAGTAATGTTCATATGAATTCTATCTGAGTCTATGGATGATTGTGGTTAAATTGACCTCACCTATCTTTGTTTGATATTTAAGGATTTGTGCAACACTCTAATCCATGCAACTTATCTGAATCTAGGGTTTTCTTGCTTTGCACAGCTATTCTATCTTGTTTGTTACTGGATTGTTCAGCACCACGCTTTGGTTGCGAGGGTGCATGCTTTATGTGGGAGGTTTAGTTATGATGCCTTTGTTGTCATATTGTAAGATTGGTTATTTTTGCTGCCTTTTGTTGCTGTTGTTGCATTAGTTGTGCCGTTCTACTGCTATGTTGTGGTGTCCTATTACATTGGAGTGATGGAATTATTTGTTCGCCAACAGTTGTCTTTGTTAGTCATGTTAGTGTTTGTATGATTACATGAGCTGCTCTATACGTTATTCATGTGAAATTAATCTGAATATATGGATGATTTTGATTAATTTCACCTCTTTTTGTTTCATAAAGATTTCATCAAACAAATCCTATACTTATTGTCTCTGTTCATGCTTATCTCTGCACAAATAGTTGTTGCAACGGGCTATTGGAACTTTCAATGCTCAAAACTTGCTTCCATGCTCTGCTTCAGATAGCACACAGACAAGATACTACTCCATATACTACTAATACTACTACTGTATTTCATTTCAAAGTTCAAAATGCTGGTACTGAGATTTTCATTTCCAATGAGTGATGTTTTTCCTAGCAGCAGAAAAATAGTAGTAGCCATGTACTAGGAGTGCATTTTTATTCTAGGGTGATGGATAGATCTAGTGAGTCTGCATTTCAGCTTAAGCTGTTATGGACAATTGTCAATTTTACGCAATGATGATGGAACATTATAAAGCATTAATTGTCTTGCAGTGTATATGAAGGATGATGATCATCTTGCTAGTTTGTTGGGTTTTGTCTCCGACCATTGTGTCGTGATGAATTTGCAGGTACCACGAGAGGCCCTTGAGTTTGCGGAATGTCGATTAACTTCCGTTACGGCAAATTGGTACTCCATATGTCCTATTTTCAACAAAGGTCATGCTGAAATTTTCCGTGAATTTTAGCATGACTTTGCTAAAATAGGACATATGGAATACTGCGACTAATGCATGTTTTATGATCTGTTGTAAGGGTACTAATTGGTCTCTTCTGCTGCTTATCGAGATGGCGGAAGCAGCCACCGCCGATTTGCGACACATCGATCTGAGTTGGATGCTTCGAGTTCTTCACTATCATACTTGAGGCTTGAGTTGGATCCATGACGCTGGTATATAAAGCGAGAGAGATCTCCCTTCACCCATCTCATTATGATATCATTGTTTGCTACATCACTCATTTTCCCAAACTGCAGAGGCTGCTGACAGTTTATGAACATCTTGATGGGTGAAGATCCGCCAAATAATGTGAAGCGCGACAGGCGGCAGCGGGTTTCGCAGGAAGTGGGATGTGCAGTTGGCGATCAAGAAGGGCCACATGTACTTCTCTCGTGGGTGGGAGAACTTCTACCGTGCCTACGACCTGCAGCTGGGGTACTTCCTTGTCTTGAGTACGGCAGCGACGCCAACATGCTCATCGTGAAGGTGTACAACAAGACTATGTGTCGCATGCGATCTGTTGCCGATGATGATGCGATGCGTTCGCCTCTTCTTATTCCTCTACATTTGGCTTTGTCTCACATCGATTGTTAACGGTCATTGTTGCATTTTGGACAGGTAGGAGCAGCAGCAGCGACATCGGCTACAGACAAAGCAAAGGCGACTATGGTATGTAGCGAAGCGCAGCGATTCTGGTTGTAGCGAAGCAGCAGCGATTCGCACCAGCATAGACAACAAGAAGGATGATCCGGACTGGAGTGCGGGATAAGAGGAGCAGAGTGAGGATGAGGAGCTGCATCATGACGATGGGCATCGGTGAGGATGACCTAGCGCTGGTGGTGGCTGACCAAGGGCAAGAGATGGTGGTGGTGACCATGGGCAAGAGATGGAGGTGGCTGAGGATGACCTAGCGATGGTCGTGCTGAAGGTGGACTCGCGATGGTGGTGGTGCTGACAATGACCACGCACCGGTGGTGGCGCCGGCGATCCCACGGTGGGCGACATGACCACGCCAATTGTGGTAGAAGACTACTTCCCACTACCTCCACTGCCTCCACCGCCTCGCCGCTCTAGGCATCATCGAGGAGATGAAGGAGAAGAAGGAGAAGAACTGCCTACTTTGTCGGTATGTCGATCTCCTATAGGTTAGCTATCCAAAATGATATATATATATATACTTAGTTACCTATGTTATCTCTAATATGCTTAGTTTCCTATAGGTTAGCTTCATTTTACCTAAGTTGGCTCTAATATACTAACTTAGAGCTTATATGCTTAGTTTCCTATAGGTTAGCTCCAAAATAACTTATGTTAGCACAAAATGATCAAGTTTACATAATAAGCTTATAGTCTTTTTCTTAATCTTCTTCTTTTCCAAAATGACATAGGTTAGCTTCATTTTACCTAAGTTGGCTCTAATATACTAACTTAGACCTTATATGCTTAGTTTCCTATAGGTTAGCTCCAAAATAACTTATGTTAGCACAAAATGATCAAGTTTACATAATAAGCTTATAGTCTTCTTCTTATTCTTCTTCTTTTCCAAAACTCTTCTTATTCTTCTTCTAGTGTTCTTCCTCTTCTAGTATTCTTCTAGTCTTCTTCTTTTCTTCTTCTAACTTCTTGTTTATCATTTTGCAGATTTGATTTAATTGGCGGAAGCTTGCGTGGATGGGGTGCTTCTTTTCCATTTGTGTTTTTATTTTGTATCAATGTGAAACTTTTGTGAATTGATGGATAACGGTGTTGGATGAACAATGTGAAACTTTTGTAACGACGGAACTATGTGTTGGCTATATGCGTATGTATATATGATGAAACTTGTGTGTTGGATATGATTGCTATATGGATGCTTGTTGTATATATATATGTGTTGAATATCTCATATGTGAAATAGTGACTGAGATTAAGAAGAAAAGAATTAAAAAGTTGTTACTAATGGCGCCTTTGCAATGTCTTTACTGTAAGTATATCGAGATAATAGTGGCGCCTTGTGAGCGTACTAATGGCGCCTTGCACAGTGCGCCATTAGAATACCAGATTCTAATGGCGCACATGTGGTGCGCCATTAGAAGGAAATTCTAATGGCGTGATGCCAGTGGCGCACCAGCCATGTGCCATTAGAAGGCAAAACTGGTGCGCCACTAGCATGCCTTTTCCTAGTACTCCTACGTGAGAGGAGCGGCTGAATATAGCATCGAGAGTACCCACTAGGCCACTACACAGGTGTACTTCCCCTGCATTGATAGTACAGCGATGGTTCTGGAGAACAGTAGTACCCTCCACTTCCAACTGTAGCTCCTTGGCCTTGAGATTCAAGAGTTCAAAACTGGTGCACTATACTAGACTAGAAGTACAGTACATCGCACTAATACTCGTAGTTGAGAAAAGTAGTACTGGTACTGCTACAGTATTAGTACGTACTCCTCCGTCACATAATGTAAGACGTTTTTTGACACTAGTTGGCGTATACGAAAAATGGCAAAAACATACCCAAAATTTCTTAATCCACGGCAAAAACTACTACCTAGTGCCAAAAATTTCTTACTAGTGCTATTATTTACAGTATAATGCAATCCCATAACGTTCCATAATGCTAGTACTAGTAGTAAATAATAGCCTCACCCCTTCCCTGAGGAACGATCTATAGTTGGAAGGGACGAGGCCCTGCGGTTACTACGCTCTTATCTCCTCCTCGCCAGTTCCCTCCCAAGAGAAGGCGGTTAAATCCTTTGCTCCCATGGATTCGCCAGCGGTTCTCCTCCTCGTCAAGGCTGGGAGACCTTGGACGACGATCCTCTGGGAGAAATCGCACGCCGCTCCGACATCCTCACCACCGCAAGACTCGGTGCTTCCTGCACCAACTTTTTCAAGATGCTGCTTAAACACTACACCACAGCACTGCATCTGTGACAGACAGGTTGGTTGGAAAAACAGCATTCGCCGACAGGCAGTCGGTTGGGAAAGAGTATTGCCGACCGACCGCGTCTGTTGGGCAAAGTCCAGACGAGAAAGCCTTTTGCCGACCGACATATCTTTGCCGACCGACAGTTGGATGGCGACACAAGACATTGCCGACCGAACATCTCTTGGCACTACTATGAACCTTTCCCGACCGACTTTCCGTTGGTACTGTCCTAAATCTTTTCCCGACCGACTGTTTGACGGTGAAATCTTTGCCGACCGATATTCTGCTGGCTCTGCTATGTATCATTCCCGACGGACAATTGGATGGTGCTGTTTTTTACCAACCGACTCTCCGTTGGCTCTGGCGTAAGCCTTTGCCGACCGATAATAGGACGATATTTTCTTTTCCCATCCAACAGTTCATCAGCGTTTAGTTTAACTGAGCAATAAATATGAACCTGTTATATATTTCTCATCTGCTTTATACAATATCAATCAAGTTGCATATCTCATCACAGCACAATATCAATCAAGTTAACTAACTTGCATGTACTCACAAAAAAATAAATCATGACCAAAGAAGGATAAAACAGTAATTCATTCTCATAAGCCTTCCAACATTTATACGTTCCAGTCACCGAATCACTCCATAGGTTTACAAAATGATAGATGCATGTCCATCGATTCATTGTTTGCTCCATTACACAAAATACCCAGATGACAAGACCCTGCCATATAGGTCCACAAAATGATCCTAAAAGACACTGTTTTTGCTCCATTACACAAGATGTCTAGCGAACACGAACTGGCATCTTCATGGTTCCTTCCTGGTCCTTTTGAAAGTCTTACCTACAAAGGATACAAAGTCACCGGTGAATTCATGCATTCATAAAGACAATGGTGAAAATAATAATTGCATAAAGCATCAATGGCAGTGGGGTTTTAGTGTTATAAAAAATAGGGCAAGTCCTAAATAATGCGAGAACATGTTTAATTAGAATTTGTACTGTGTTAGAAATAATAAAGCATCAATGCTTGATGGCCATGGAATATATTTCATCAAGAAATATGAGCAATATGCATCATCTGGCTGCAGTTTAGCATACGGCCAATTATTGGGAGCAACACATTCACGTACAGACTCACGATGGTCAGTTCTTCTAGAAAAAACCACCAATTTTCTTTCTTTCTTTTCTCTGGGCTAGAAAAGATTGCAGTGCGCCTGGCGATTATATTTAGAAAACCATCAAAGAATTACATATGCACGTCAATGCCACAAATTATATTGAAGCCATTAATTTCAGAGAAGCATATGTACTGTACATACAAATGGTTATAGGTATAAGAGCCAGAACCTGTGAAACCATCAGGTTAAGCATAAGAGAAATAAAGAAGATAGAATGTAATATATGGGCCTAGAAACAGGATTCAGAAAATGGCAAAACTATAAAAAAACTGTATGACTACTTTATGGACATGAATCAGGATTCGGTATAAGGATACAATGTACTATATGGACATGAATCTAATTTATTGCTAGTGGCAGAACTAAAAAAATTGTATGACTACTTTAAGATCCAAAACTTGGATTGCACCTGACCATTATATTCAGAACAGTAGATGTACTTTAATGCACAAATTAAATTAAATTTAAAAATTATTGTACACTTGTACATCTTCTACAAGTTTATGTGTTGCTGTCTAGTACATCGCTGGTGCTATTCGAGTATCTTGGTGGCTAATGTGTGGGGGCACAATGGCTGTTCTATAACTTTTTGGTGTGTGACAGTACCTTAGCAACTTGTGTACTTTGAGCAACAGAAAGCACCAAGAAGCATCTCTTTTACAGTACCTTAGCGGCGGGATGAGGAAGAAGCCCCTGGTTTGTAGGGTTTCATCTAGCAAAGTGATCATGAGTCAGTATCACAAATAAAACAATTTGAGATAAGTGGACAGAACACATATTGTAGGTGATTACCTTGCTAGATGGCCACGCAATGGTCCTTGTGATGGCATCGGCGATAATTTGTAAACCATCATATTCATAAGGCACAGTGGCATCCCTTCTGATAGCAACATTGACAATAACCTCATAAGTTGCTGGTCCAAGGAGCTCTCCACCCACAACAGTGTCTGGGTCAACTGAGATAATCGTTGCCTTGGCAACAGGAGTTTCAGGACCAGTCCATGCATATAGAAGCACATCCATACCAATCTGAATCAATGATTATTTTAGAAACATGAAAATGAAACAGAATTTAAACATATAGGTAAGGATGTGAAGATTACAAGGCTTTCATCTTCATGGGCTGATGAGCTTCTTGCATGGGGCTTTGCAACAACTCTTCTATGAACAAATGGCTCTTCATCATCCTGTTCAACATCTTCTTCAGCATCGTTATCTTCCTCAGCTTCAACTCCGGAGTTCTACCAGACAACAATATGGAAATAGAGTTAGTGCATGCAAGATGGATTAATGATGCAATGAAAAGAGCTGAAAATAGTTCATTACTTGTCGAGAATTGGAACCATTGTGCGAGCTAGGAGTTTCCAGATTATGCCTTCCTTGTGAAGCTAACATCAATTTCATTCGGTTCATTCGTTCCTCCATTTGTTGCACATGCCCCTGGAGCGTGTTAAAGCGATTTTCAGCTTCTCGGCGCCCTTCCATTGCAACTAGAACTCTTGTGCTCACTTTACCCCGTGTACCCGGTGTGCCCAAATCTTGAGGTGTTGGCCCTAGACCTAACACACGGACACGTTTGCGCTTGCCATTTTTCCTCCTGCAAAAGACACACTATGTGAGTACATCGCTGAAAATACAAAACATTAGAGGATCATACACAACACTTACTTTTTTTCAATATCACTTGCTTTAAGAACTAGTCCATCTATATCTGTCCTAGCAGAAACATTAGAGGATCGCTACACCGTTGCTGGAAGCTAAGTCGTTGGCAGCAAGAATCCTAATAACCAAAATAATTAGACAATATAAAAGTCAGTGTCAAACATGAGGAGGCATCTCTACATATTCATGACATCCACACATATGGAGGGCCTCTGGACTTGAGTGGGGAAGAGAAACTCACCTAGTGGTTGCAACAAATATTCTACAACTTCTCTTTGTCGGCTCAATGTTACCAGCAGTGCTCCTCTATGTTACCTGTAGAAAAAACAAGACAGATGAACAAGTAGACTACAACTTTTGAGATGCTGTGCTTTATATATTTACATCTCTCTGCCATGTTTTCTTTCACTGCAAAATCTACTTCAGTAAACAAAAGGGAAACTCAAGTTTAAAATTTTTGTTACTGAAATTTAGGTATAACATCAGGTTAGTTAAGTTGTATGTTTTCAGAGACTCCAGTTTTTTGGATGTATGTCCGAGTTGCATGTTTTTAAAGGAAACATGATTCTAAAAGTCAAGATGATGCTTTTTAATGAAGTAATACATACCGTTGGCAAGGTCAATCCATATGCATGACAATATTTAGCTCCTCAGCGCTCTTTTTGTGTATTAAATTTATAGTTAAACTCTTCTTCATTTGTCTTCAGATCATCCAGACAAGAAAACTCGATACTGATGACTACAAATTCCTTTCTATTGGGACGGTGGAATTAAAGGACAGAACTGCAATGGGAAAAAACAAAATTTGCACACAAGAGCTCAACTTCTAGAATTAGTTCATATTTCTACCACCAAGCTTCTACTCACAATCAGACTAGCTGCAGTACACATCAAACTGGAGAAGAAAAGCAAGTGGTGTAGCCGTTCCCTACTGCCGGAGCTCCCCGTTCCCCACCAGCCCACTCTCACAACAAATCCTAGAGAGAGAGAGAGAAAGGGGGGAGGGAGGTAAAGACAGAGAGGGAAGAGTTGTACCTCAGCCGCATCGACCATTGCCGCTGCCGCTGCGTGTCTTCGAGAGCTGGACGGTGGAGATGGGGGAAGTCAGTCCAGGGAGGGTGGCTTGCCGCTTCCCGAGATGCTCACACGCCTATTGCTGGTTGAAGAGAGGCGCCCGGAGAGAGAGAGCACTAGGGCATGGGGCCGGCGGTGGAGAGACAGGACGGCGTTGGGCGACGTTGACGGGGCAGGACGGTGTGGGGCGGTGCTGCAGAGGGAGGGCGGCGGTGGAGCGGCGCCGCAGAGGGAGGGCGACGTGGGGCGACGGTGGAGCGGTGCTGCAGAGGGAGGGCAGCGTGGGGCGGCGGTGCGACGGCGTGGGCGGCGGTGGGAGCGTGAGATCGACCGGCGGGAGCCTGGCGGCGTGCGTGGGGAACGAATAGATCGAGCTAGCTAGGGATTTGGCTGTCATGTGCGTACGTGCGAGGGGAACGAAGGAGAGATTGGGTCTTTGGGGGAAATTTTCGCGGGTTGGGCCATCTGTTGGCGCCAACATTAGGCCGTTCGCGCGCGAGGCCCAGTTAGCTTCAGAATGTCAGTCGGCATTATTTACCGACCGATGGTCCGTGGGCCATAACGGTTTTCCCGACCGACTGTTTGATGATATATGTTACAGCATTCCCGACCGATAGTGTGTCACTGAACAGATGTTTCCCGACCCGCAGTCCGTTAGAAATTTTTCTGACATATTGTCGGTCGGCAATGGTGACTTTTTCCCAACACACACCGGTAGGGAATTTTGGTGCATGGTGTAGTGAAACAGGTTTGGGAAAAGGCCATGCTTGTTGGTCTTCCATGCGTCCTCGAGGAGAAGGTTCTTCTATGGGACAATCCTTCGAACAGTCCACCGCTCCCTGGCCATGGTTGCACGTTGACTCTGATAGAGTTGCTGACGTTGAGAAGTAGTCGGATTTTGTCCGATGAGCAGGTCAGTAATGGAGTTTGATCATGTAGTACTTAGTTATTCCATTTCTATTCCGTAATTTCTCCGCTGTCCACCGTCTTATATATAGGTCTGGGTCGGTGCCAATGAAGATTGGCTTGCATACCTCCGGCCGGATACCACCATCATTTTGCACAACATCCACATGTCGGAGTAATGGGCCATGGGTAGGCTGACCCAGGACCCAAGATCTTTCAAGACATCGGGGCAGGCCGCGCCCCTCAGCCGAGTCCCAGCTGGCGACCTTCGAGAAAGCCGAGTCCCAGCAGGCGACCTTCGAGAAGGCCGAGTCCCAGCTGGCGACCTTCGAGAAGGCCGAGTCCCAGCAGGCGACCTTCGAGAAGGCCGAGTCCCCGCTGACGACCTTCAAGAAGCAGAGCCCTCAGATGACGGCTCTGGAACAAGCCGGCTCCGGGCTTGCGACCTCTCGAGGGGCTGACTGTGAGGGTCGGCCCGCGACTTATCACGAAGACCGATGCAGGGTACAGCCCCGTCGTGGCTGTCCCCTCGGACCCACGGCAAGAGGGCATGGCTACTGATGAGCGCGTCACCGGGAGATCTCGGTGGGGCGGCGGCCTGCTGCCATGCCTCCTTGACCTCGACCCACGATGCACAAGGCCCTTGTGCCCACGACAATGGCGTAGTACGCCGAGATCGCGGGCCCCCGTCAGTGAGATAGAAGAAGACGGCCGGAGAGTCCGAAGACGGCCCTACCGGAGTCGGCCTCCCCAGAGTCGGCCGCCTCCCGGCCCGGGCCCCACAAGCCATAAACCAGATTGGACGGGGAGTGGCGGCAGTGATCGCCTGACAGGCGGTGGCACTGTTCCCACGACCCCATGACCAAGCCTGCGTCATCAAAGCGCTACTGCAGTGTTACGCTGTCGTTCATGAACCCGCCCGATCGGCGGGCCCGTGGCCGGCGGGAAGGGCGGCTACCACGAAGGCCGAGCGATCGGGGCCACGCCCAGTCAGATTACCATTGTACCCCCGGGGGGTAGGCCTATATAAACCCCCCGGGGCACCCATGCAAAGGGTTGGGCCCTGATAGGTTTTAGACACATAGCGCGAAGGGAAAGAGCTGGTCTTGCTCCTTCCTGCCTCCACACAGCTCGAGGAGCACCATTGTACTATCGCCCATAGTGATCATGCGGAGACCCCGCAGAGCAGTAGTAGGGGTGTTATCTCCTCGGAGAGCCCCGAAGCTGGGTAAGATACGCCGGCGTGCATGTCTTCGCCTTATCCCGTTTCCAGGCACCGGCAACGTTCTACTCGCCCCCACCATGATAAGCCACCCGTTGGCATATGTCGCATCAACCCCGACATTTGGCGCCCACCGTGGGCGAGGTGCACCGTCGTCCGGAGATCTGTGCGGGCGGGAACCCTCTTCCTCCTGGCGGCGCAGCCAGCCCGACTTCGCCGGATGGAGTGCGCATCGGCGCTTGCTGCTGGCGCGAAGCCGCTGCGCAGCGAAGCGGCCTCGCCGAACTCATCGGCGGTGCGCCTCTCAACGAGCTGCGCCCGAAGCGCGGCGCGGGTGGCCCCGAGAACCTTCTCGCGGGCCTCCTCGACCAACTTCAAGTCGCCGGCGAGCCCGCCGTGGACTTGGAGTCCGTAGGCTCCTCCGACCCGATGCTGGTCGACTCCGACGCCGTATCGCTTGATACCTTCCCCACCAACGTGGTGGTTTACGACGAGCCGCTTCCGTACGAGGAGAGCGGCGGAAGCGCCGTCACGGAGGTGCTCGTCATCGGTCACGGCGAGCACTCCGGGGAAACGCCAGAGACCGCTGCTGCGCCCTGCGAGACCTGTCGCGCCCCTCGAGAGGACGCGGACGCGAGATCTTGGGAACGCCGCCGCCAGATCATTGAAGGCGCCAAGAAGTTGGCAAGCATGAGACGCTTGTCCGAAGCATACCAGCGCGAGAAGGACCGTGCTGTAGGTGGCTCGCCGGCTCCGACTGGGCCGAGCCGTCTCGGTGTGGTCCGAGAGCGTGGCGCGGCCATCTCCGATCTGTTCGGAGCGAAGCGCCTCGTGTACGCCACCCCTGCGGAGAACATCCGTGCCGCTCAAGCGGCGACCGAAGAGCTAAGGAACCTCGAAGGCGACGAGCGCCGTGTAATGACGGAGCGAGTCCAACAGCTCCTCAACGCGGTTGCTGCGCAAAACGCGGCAGGCGGCCGCGCCCACATGCAGCAGCAGCAGAATGACGACTTACCCCCTCGCCGAGACCAAGGCGCGACCTCCCGGACGCCGACTGGCGGAGTCCGCGGGAGGAAAGAGAAGGAGCCGGCTGCGAGCCACAGCCGGACTCGCATCTCCATCGAGCGCGACCAAGATGGTTGCCCCAGAGCAGTGGAGCGGCGAGATGACTATCTGCCTCCCCCGCCCCGAAGAGAATGGCGAGTCTCTCCGCCGCCTGTTGAGCATCCGACTCTCGGAGATCGCCTCGGCCGACAAGAGGGAGTCGGAGAGAACGATGCCCGCCACCGGATCGACCGACTCCACAGGTCCCTGGCGTTAGAAGAAGAGGACGAGCTGGGTCTGCCTTGCTTCGGGCCCCGCATCAGAGATGAGCCCTTCCCCAAAGGGTTCACGCTCCCTCGAGACACGCCCAAGTACACCGGCTCCGTGAAGCCGGAGGATTGGCTGATAGACTACTCCACGGCCGTCAGCATCGCCAACGGCAACAAGCGAGTCGCCGTAAAGTATGTTCCCCTCATGCTCCAGGGCACGGCCCGGACATGGCTGAACAGCCTGAAGCTCCGCAGCATCAACAGCTGGGTCGACTTCACCGAAGCCTTCATTCGCAACTTCACCAGCACGTACAAGCGACCTCCCAAGCCGCGCCAGCTCTCCTTGTGCGTGCAAGGCCCCGAAGAATCAACGCGCGACTATCTCACGCGCTGGGGCGAGCTCCGAAACTCCTGTGAGGGCGTGCAGGAGGTGCAGGCCATTGAGTACTTTACGGCCGGGTGCCGAGAGGGCACCCTCCTCAAGCACAAGCTCCTCTGCGACGAGCCCGAAACCCTCGACGAGCTGCTAGTCATAGCAGACAAGTACGCCACAGCCGACTCCTCTATGAAGACGGAGATCCAGGTCAACGCGGCTGGCAAGGTGACTCCTCAGGCTCCCAGAACGCCGGCTGGAGACGCCGGCCGACGGCAGCAACAGAACGACAACAAGCGCAAAGCCCCCCAGCCGACTTCCAACAGTCGGCGGTCGCAGCGATGAAGATCAGCAGCCAGAGGGCAGCCTCCGCCAAGCGCGGAAGGGTGGCAAGTACAATTGGTTGCGGCTTTCTCTTATGAGCGGACTCTGGATGGTCCTTGCAAGTTTCACATGACGCGAAGCCGTCGAACCACACCACCGAAAGTGCCACCTGGCTCGTCGGGATCGCCAAGGAGGCGGCCTCGCCCTCCGCCGCTGCAGGGCCGCCGCCGCCTCCGCCGCCTCCACGGCCGGGCGGCTCGGCCGGTCGGCTTGGTCCAAGACGAGTTCCCGAAGAGCACGGAGCATACGTAGTGTTCACCGATCTGGCAGATGATCGGCGTAGCAGCGCCAACAAGAAGAAGAAGTCAGCGCGATGGCGAAGCCCCCGAGTTCATGCATTGGTCGAGAAGCCTATCGGTGAGTCGGGCGGATCACCCTGAGGTGATGCGAGTCCGGGCTCTTCGCCTTGATTCTCGGAGCAACCTTGGCCATCGACAAGCGGGCCGCCCGTTTCTCGCGGGTCCGATAGGCGGAGGCAGCAGCATAAACATCTGTACAAGGATACCATGGAAGCTTCGGAATCGGCGGAGGCAGCTGCGGGGCAGCCGCACGTGTTCCATGGGATTGTACCGGCCTCTCCTGTTCGCCGATTGGCGAGATCCTGATAGACGTCCTCTTCGGAGACAAAGATCACTTCCGCCGAGAGCCGATCTGGTTCGAGGTGGTGGATTTGGAGAGCCCGTACCACGCGCTGCTAGGACGGCCTGCCCTAGCCAAATTCATGGCGGTCCCCCACTACGCCTACCTCAAGATGAAGATGCCGACCTCCAAGGGGATCCTGACCGTTGCCGGCGACTACAAGAAGTCGTCTGCTTGTGCGGCCGAAAGCAGTCGGCTGGCCGAGTCTCTGGTGATTGCGGCCGAGAAGCGGCTCCTTGATCGCGTCGTGGCGATGGCTGGGAAGCAGCCGGAGATGTCGCCTGACCCCAAGGAGTCGGAGGCAGAAGGATCATTCAAGCCGGCTAAGGAAACCAAGAAGATACCCTTGGACCCGGAGCACCCAGAGAGGTACGCTATCATGGGCACTGGCCTCGACAGCAAATAGGAAGGCGAGCTCGTCGATTTCCTCCGTGAGAATTGGGACATCTTCGCATGGTCCCCTAAGGACATGCCAGGTGTACCGACGGAATTCGCTGAGCACAAGCTACACGTCAGGCCAGATGTGAAGCCAGTCAGGCAGCCCTTGGGCCGCCTGTCAGAAGAGAAGAGAAGAGTGGTGGGAGAAGAGATAGCCCGGCTCCTGGCAGCCGGCTTCATCATGGAGGTGTTTTTTCCGGAGTGGTTGGCTAACCCCGTACTAGTGCTGAAGAAGAACAAGCAGTGGCGGATGTGCATCGACTACACCAGCCTCAACAAAGCCTGCCCGAAGGACCCGTTTGCTCTGCCAAGGATTGATCGGTGATAGACTCCACACCGGATGCGAGCTGTTGAGCTTCTTGGATGCATACTCGGGATATCATCGGATCAAGCTGAATCCAGCAGACGGACTAAAGACCGCATTCATCACGCCGTTTGGAGCCTTACGCTGCAGCGATGGCGTCGACTTGAGGAATGCGGCGCCACCTTTCAGCGTTGCATGCAGAAGTGCCTCCTCAAGCAACTTGGCAGGAATGCCCATGTTTATGTGGATGATGTGGTGGTAAAGGCGGAGAAGTGGGGCGCTGCTAGAGGATCTTAAAGAGACCTTTGAGAATCTGCGCCGATTCAGATCAAGCTCAACCCAGAGAAATGCGTGTTCGAGTCCCACCGGCCAGCTTCTTGGTTTTGGTCTCGAGCAGCGGCATAGAGTGCAACCTGTGAAGATCAAGGCCATTGAGAGGATGGAGGTACCCAGCCGATTGTTGGATGTGCGAAGTTCACCGGCTGCTTGGCTTCAATAAGCCGATTCATCGATCGGTTGGCGAGAAAGCTCGCCATTGTATCAAGCGATGAAGAAGACCACTTTTTCGAGTGGAACCACAAAGCGATGAGGCATTTCTCCAAGCGAAGAAGATCTTGGCGACTCCGCTGTGTTGGCGGCTCCGACTCCCAAAGAGCCCATGCTCTTATACATCGCCGCCACCGGCCGGGTAGTCAGCCTGATTATTGTAGTCGGCGCAAGGAGGAAGGCAAAGCGCCCGGTCCGAGACCGAGTATATTACTGGCGAGGTCTTGTCGACCTCCAAGCAGAACTACCCTCACTACCAGAAGATGTGCTACGGCGTGCATTTTGCCGCCAAGAAGCTGAAGCCCTACTTCCAAGAGCATCCAATCACTGTGGTTTGCACCGCCCCACTCGCCGAGATCATTGGAAGTCGAGATGCTTCCGGCCGAGTGGCCAAGTGGGCTATCGATCTAGCTCCCTACACGATCTACTACCAGCCTCGCACCGCCATCAAGTCGCAGGCGCTAGCCGACTTCCTCGTCGACTGGGCCGAGACTCAGTACTTGCCGCCTGCGCCTGACTCTACTCATTGGCGACTGCATTTCGACGGCTCCAAGATGCGACTCCGACTTGGTGGTTCAGCAGTCATCCGGCGACTGGGACGCCAAGGACGCAAACATGGCAAGCTACCGCTTCTTGGTGCAGTAACTCAGCGGATATTTTGAAGGATGCGAATTCCTCCACGTACCAAGAAACGACAACGATCAAGCAGATGCATTGGCGCGAGTCGGCTCCACTTGCCAGGCGATACCTTCTGGCGTCGCCCTTCAGTGCCTCCTCAAGCCGTCTATCAAGCCTTCACCGAATCCGACTCCATTTTCGTGCGGCTCCCCGAGATAGTCGGATCCGACTCCAAGACCCAACAAGCGACCTCAAGAAAGCCACGGTCAGCCGGGGACTGCGCCCGGTCGGCCGGGGACTCACGCCGATCGGCCGGGGACTCGCCCGGTCGGCCGGGACTGCGCCAGTCGGCTCAGAGATTCCCTCGAGTCAGCAAGCGGCAGCAGAGTCCAACCCGCCGCCTCCCAGCCCAGCCACCCTTGTCCAAGTCGCTGTGGTAGCAATCGAAGAAATAGCAGCACCTTCATGGGCGCAACCCATCCTCAAGTTCCTAGTCAACAAGGAGTTGCCTGCTGAAAGTGCAACTAATCCCCAGGTGGTTTTGGTAATTAATAACAACATATATATCATTGAACTAATAGTTTCTTGAGTATCATTTCAGAAAGTTCAGTGATATGGGTATGGCAATGACTGAAGATGTGGACCCCTCAAAATGGTAAGGAAAACATTGGCAAAAGCTCAAGACTCCATTTTTGGTTTAGTGATCCAAGATCACATTGAGTCTATAGGAAAGCCAATACTATTAAAAGGGGATGAGGTTATGATAATGATCTGGTTGCTCAAAGTGCTTAGTGATCTATCTCCCAAACTATCAGCAATCTTTCATTCCAACATATACTCATAAGTAATCTCGGTCCCACCGATTCCATAAACTCAGTCACACCGAGATGAACCACCTCAGCCATATAGCCAAACCCTAGTAATTTCGGTTTTTCCGATTCCAAACTCGGTCTCACCGAAACTAGTGTTGCCAACCTTCTGTAACCTACTGTAATCAAATCGGTGTCACCGAGATGATAAAGTCGGTCCCACCGAGAATGGCAAACCCTAGTCTTTGGAAGAATCGGACTCACCGAGATTGTATTTTCGGTCCCCAAAAATCCCAACGTTCACAAGATTTGAACTTTCGGTCTCACCGAGTTGTCAACTTCGGTCCGACCGAGATTGGTCAAATGTGTAGCAGTTGGATTTTGTGTGGAGGCTATAAATACCCTCCACCTCCTCTTCATTCGTGGAGAGCCATCGAAAGAACTACCACTCCTACCTTACATTTACGAGAAGAAAACTACCTACCCTTGTGTTGAGATCAAGTTGCTCCACTCCCACCATATGAAGCTTGATCTCTAGCCTTCCCAAGTTGCTTTCCACTCAATCCTTTCTTCCACCACAGCCAAATCAGTGAGGAGAGTTGAGTGTTGGGGAGATTATCATTTGAAGCACAAGAGCAAGGAGTTCATCATCACCAACACCATCTATTACCTTTTGGAGGTGGTGCCTCCTAGATTGGTTAGGTGTCGCTTGGGAGCCTCCGTCAAGATGTGGAGTTGAACCAAGAAGTTTGTAAGGGCAAGGAGATCGCCTACTT
The DNA here is from genome assembly GCA_021437245.1 of Aegilops speltoides. Taxonomy (NCBI): domain Eukaryota; kingdom Viridiplantae; phylum Streptophyta; class Magnoliopsida; order Poales; family Poaceae; genus Aegilops; species Aegilops speltoides. The sequence continues at coordinate 9,728,288 of CM038147.1, forward strand.
CGTGAAGATCTACCCGAGTAAGGCTAGTCCTCCGTGGGCGTATGCCATGATGGCATAGACAAGGTTGCTTCTTCGTGGACCCTTCGTGGGTGGAGCCCTCCGTGGACTCTCGCCGTTACCCTCCGTGGGTTGAAGTCTCCATCAACGTGGATTGACGATAGCACCACCTATCGGAACCACGAGAAAAATCTCCGTGTCTCCAAATTGCGTTTGCTCTTCTCCACCTCTATTTACTACATGTGCAATTTACTTTCCGCTGCCATTACTCTAGAATTGCATGTGTAGGGTGATACTTGACTTGATCATCATTGTGAACTTGCCAAAACTTGTCTTAATCAAAAGGCTAAACTTTTAAATTGTCAAGTAGTCTAATCCCCCCTCTAGACATACTTTCGATCCTACAAGTGGTATCGAGCTTTGGTCTCCATTGGATTGGTTTCCATTGCATTGGACTCCATAAGCTTGGTTTCACAACCTAGGAGAGTATGGCGTCTAGTGAGGTAATTTTAAAGAGAGGTCCTTACTTTGATGGTTCAAATTTTGCTAGTTGGAAGCATAAAATGAAAATGCATATTCTTGGACATAACCCCTGCATGGGGCATTATTTGTGTTGGCTTGCAAGGTGAGTTCTTGAGGAAGGAAAAGTTCGGATCGTGAAGCTACTGCGGATGAATTGCGGATGTTGCAGAACAATGCTCAAGCTTGTGACATTCTCTTCAATGCTTTGTGTCGAGGAGTTCAACAAAATCAGCCGTCTTGAGAATGCAAAAGAGATTTGGGATACTTTGGTGAAATGCACGAAGGTACCGAGTCGTGAAGGAATCAAAGCTAGATGTTCTTCAAGGTCAACTTGACAAGTTCAAGATGAAGGAAGGTGAAGGAGTCGCTGAAATGTACTCTAGGCTTGCTCTCATCACAAATGAGATTGCCGGCTTAGGAAGCGAAGAAATGACCGACCGATTCATCATCAAGAAGATTCTCAGAGCTTTGGATGGAAAGTATGACACCGTGTGCACTTTGATCCAAATGATGCCAAACTACAAGAATCTCAAGCCTACTGAAGTCATTGGAAGAATTGTTGCTCATGAGATGACACTTAAAGATAAGGAAGAGCTTCACAACAAGTCAAGTGGTGATTACAAAGCTACATGTGATGCTCCCACAACCTCAAGTGACAAGCTAGTTTCCAATGAAGAGATAAGTCTAATGGTGAAGAACTTCAACAAGTTCTACAAGAGTAGAAGCAAGGAAAGAAGCTCAAAGTCTAGATCATATGATGAAAAGAGATCTTCTAGTCGTGATCGAAACTGCTACAATTGTGGAAGACCCGGACACTACTCAAATGAGTGTTCGACTCCCCACAAAAGAAGAGAAGAATCTCCAAGAAGAAGAAGCTCAAGAGAAGAGTCGCCTCGGAAGAGAGAAGGAGTAGAGATGATCGTTATGAGCGAAGATCCTCTCGGAGAAGCAAGGATTAGGAAAGGAAAGACAAGTCATCAAGGAGCTACACAAGAAGAAAACATCAAGCTCATGTAGGTGAATGGGTCTCCGACTCCGACAATCATTCGAAAGAAGCTATCACTCCAACTCCGAATCTGATCAAGATGAAGGTGTTGCGGTCTTGCTCTCGTATCCTCCAACTCCAACTCCTATGACTTATTTGATTCACCAAATGGGGAATTGGAAGATGCTTCATGGCAAAAGGCCCCAAGGTATCACACCCTGAATTTATTGACTTTGATAGTGATGAGGATGACTTGCTTGGTGAAGATGAGCTTTTACATGACAAATCTAGTGAGCCTAGTAATGATGAACATGCTAGTAGTCTTTATAGTCGAGAAGAGTCGAATGACAATGCTATGAAGGAGATTGAGCGTCTAACTAAAGAACTAAACACTCTTAAGTTAGCTCATGAAACAACTCAAGAAGATCATAGAGAGCTCCTAAGATCTCATGAGAAGCTACGCCGAGAAGCTCAATCTAGAGAAAGAACATGAGTTTCTAAAAGCAATCAATGATGATCTTGAAAGAAGAGTTCTTCATATCTTGCCAAACGACTTCTCTTGTCTAATTTCTTGCCACCTATTAAAACTAAGCATGACAAGCATAAGAAAAATTCTTCATCTAGTAGTAACAATAACCATGCTAAATCCAATATTGTTGCTTCTAGTAGTTCTCTTGATTCCACTAACAATGTTTCAAGCCAAGTTACACTTGAGCAAGAAAATAGTTTATTGAAAGGGATTATAGAGAAAGGTGTCTACAAGAGCCTTGCGGAAGCAAGAACTTTGAGAAATTGTTCGCAAGCAAGGAAGGCACCGGAAGAATCAAGGAATTGGTTTTGAGCGAAAGTTCAACGCCGAGGGTGTTGAATGGGAAGAAGTCAATATCCCACTCCAAAGTTTGTTTCTCAAAAGGAGAAGTATGATCCTACTTCTTCCAATGTGGAACAAGCTCAAGATGACCTTCCACCACAAGACCACAAGCTAAAAGGCAAGGACAAGCTTCAAGAGGAGATTGATGCATTTATTGAAGCACCCAAGGCCATGGTCAAGTGGGTTCCCAAGGAAACGTCAAGTTCTACTTCGTCAAGCTCAACTACTACCCCAAGGATTCCCATCAAGATGATGTGGATCCGAAGAAGAAGAACTAGAGAGTTCTTGAGGGTGACTCCGCCAACATACTTCACTCACATTCATTTTGGCATGAACTTGTGCAATCAACTTCCACATCTTGCACTAGTTCATGGAGTCACAAACCCTCTTGTTGGTAAGTCAAGGGACAAGGTAATCATTGCTTTCATGGACATCATCTATTGTGTACTTCAATCTATGTCCATGGATATCTTTGTTTGTTCCTTGTGGGACTAACCCATGTAGGTATTGAAAGTGCGAATCCAAAGGATTGCTCCCAACTCTTGATGATCTTCATCAACATTGAGCATCCACATCTTCAACATCTACATGAAGTCTTCTCGACAACCCAAGGTTAGTTTGACCCTTTAAAAGGGTTCTCACATCAAGGGGAGCTTTGCTCTAAAGAATTGAGCTAAAGCGTCTTCAAATGATGTGAACACATTAATGCTTTATGTAAAAGTGGTTACCCCACTTGTGCTTAAACGATGAGTATGACCTATGATCAAATGTTCTCATTTGACTCCTAAGTCAATATACTCATATATAAATGACCTAGTCATCGACAAATTGTGTGCTAGTTGCTAGAGTTTTGTTTGTGCATGTTTGACACATATTTCATTTGCTATCTTATTGTGTGAGCATGTTGGATGCATAATTTTATCCATTCGAGGACATCCATTTGTTGCTATGGTCTTTTGGATTTTTCTTTTTGACCAAATGGATGGACAAGAATACCTAAGTTCCTCCCCTAGCTATCTATGCTTTCTTGTCTCAAACTCTATTCATGCTTATATCAAAAACTTTGAACAAGTCTTTTTCGGACACACCGAGTGAGGAGCACTCGGAGCCACCGATCCGTCAAAAGCTTAAATTCCAAAACCTTCTAAGTATTTTCGGTCAGACCAACCCACTCAAATCGGACAGACCGAAATCACTTGGATTGATCTAGGTTTTCACCTCGGTGAAACCGAGTTACAAATTCGGCGTGACGAAGTGTGTAACGCTTGCGTTAACCATCTCGGTGCCACCGAGTTTTACAACTCGGTCCCACCGACAACCAAAGGTATATATACCGAGGGCAGCGCGTTGATTCTTTCTTCAAACGCCTTGCCCCAAACCCTTTCTTTGCCGTCGCCGTGGTCTCCGGATCGTCTCCGTCGTCGCCTGTGCGCCCTCGCCGCGGGTCTCCGTCGCCGTCAACGGTTCAATCTCTCCGTGCCGTTGCCGCCGTGAGAAACTCCACCAAGTTAGGGTGAGTTTCGATCCCTCTCGTGTTTCAACCTCCGATTCTATGCACGATTGGTTTGCCTAGCTTCTTGCCACGTTTGAGATCTTCCTATCCAGCAGATTAGTTCTTAGAACGAAATTCGAGTAAAAGTTTTAGGATTAGGTTTCTGCCGAACACATCTCGGTGAGACCGATTCTACATTCTCGGACTGACCGATTTGGCCTCTGGCCATTGCACTGCACTTTTCGGTCCAACCGAGTTGTGCAAATCGGTGCGACCGAAATGAGGATTTAGTGAAACCCTAGTGTTCTCGGCTAGACCGAAACCCATTTCGGTCCAACCGAAAGTGGTGTGAATGGTTCTGTTTAGACACTTCGGATTCACCGAATTTTAGACTCGGTCTGACCGAAATGCATTCTGTGAAAACCTAAAACTGAAATTTGAACTCATTCTTTTTGCAAAATCTTCTGCAGTTTGTGATAACTCTTCTATTACGCCTATATCTAATCTATTCACGGGTTGTCGGCCATATCGGATGCGGTGACAGCGAACAGTCTGAATCTCCAATTGCAATTCGAGGCGGGCACTAGTCCCGAAGCCAGCAGTTTTTTCGATGATGGTGAGAGGAGCACACCAAGTGGTTTGCCTCCTGCTGCCACCAGGGCCAGGAAGAAGAGAAATTCTGATGAAGAGGATTCTGACATTATTGCTGAGGAAGAGATCACATCTAAGCCTAAGAGGAAAGTGGTTGCCAAAGAGCATCAAGGGCAACAAACCAAGAAAGGCACCAGCAAAGTGAAGAAGTCCACAGTTGCTAAGAAGCTGAGCATGGAAGAAGAAACCTCCAGCAAGGTAAAGAAAACTTCCAAGAGGAAGAGGATTGTGCATGAAGCAGCTGATGATGATTCTGATGAGGAAGCATCCCAGCCTCCTCAGAAGCCTAAGTTGATGGGTGATGCCATCAGGGCAGGAGCACCTACTAAGTCTAAGCTTTCAGCTCCAGCAAAGGCAGCTCAAGCCAAGCCTGCTTCCAAGCCAAAGAAAACTGTCAGAAACATTCCTGCTTCAGAGAAGAACAAAGACAATGTGCCACCAGCTGAGTCAGATGAAGAGGCACATGTATTCTTGAAACTCGTCGAAGCTGCCGATCCACAATGATGCTCATCCTCGAGCTGAAAACATGAAGGAAAGGAAAGACAAAGGTCTCAGGCTATGGAGACAAGCTGATCCATATGCCATAAGGAGAAGGACTGCTGTTGACCCAAGGTTCCACACCAGAGAGCAGCAAGATTTCTATGAGACTGTGCTCATGGACAAGAAGCCCATTATTCTTGACACTCGCTATGTTGATTGGGCATACATTGACAGTGAAAAGAGCTGAGACTACTTTCCACATGTGCATGAGAGCTTCCTTGCATGTGGTGTTGCAGATTTCGTTGGTCGAAGTCGACAGCTTGGAATGATGAGATGATCATGCAATTCTATGCCACGACTCATTTCTATCCGGATGGCGAGGATTGTATGGATGGTGAAGGCGGAGATTCTCTTCAACTGTTGAAGAGTGGGCTGCCTTGCTGAATGCTCCGGTGCAAAGAGAAGATGATGTTGATGTCTATGGAATTCCCAAGAAAAACCATGAGTCTATGAAAAATATGTACAATGAGGTACCAGCTAAGGATGTTGAGTTCTGGAAGCTCGGCTCAGTGTATCACCTCCAGGCAGGTCTCCCTACCACAAACACAATTCTGAGGCATACCTTGATGCCCAAGTCTGGAGATCATCGCATGATAAGAGGCTATTCTATCAACATGCTGCATATACTAGATCAGAAGGCACCTTTCAAGGTGATGGACCTGATAGTTGAGACTATCAAGAGGACAACAGCAGACCAGAAGAGGTCATGTGGTTTTTCCCTGCACATTCAGATGCTTATCAATGCCAAGTTTGGCACGGGCACCTACTTGTTGGATAGACCCCACTTGCCACTGCAGCCTGAGCATGAGGACAATGAAGTTGTGATGACTGAGGATGATCCCACGTCTGTTGAAGGTCAAGCTAAGTCTGAAGCTGCCAAACAAGCTAAAGCTGAGAAGGAAGCAGCAGCAGCAGCAGCTAAACCAAGAGTGTTGGAAAACAGCTCCTTGAAGCTACCGGAGGATTGAACTACGCCCTGGCAAGCATAGTGCAGTCTCGGGAGAGTCTTGAGAGGATACTTGAAGACAAGTTCCATGCTCTGGATGTCAAGCTGACTGAAGTGCAAGTCACCGTCAACAAGCTTGAGGCAGATATCGAGGAAGCCAAGAGGGAGAAGGAAGAGCTCATGAAGGAGATGCAGGATGACCTTGTCCAGGATGACTATGAGCAGCCTGCTCAGGTTCCCACAAGACCCAGATCAGCTGCTATTCCAGTGACAGACACCAGGGCTACTGCATCAGCACCTCCCACAGCTCCATCAGTTCAGCTCGGCTCGGTGTCCACTCCTCCGGCTCCACAGACTTCAGCGAAGCCTTTGCGAAGCAGCTATCTCAACTCCATCAACCTGCAGGAGCCGCCAGCAGAGTCCCTAGTGACGTTTAGCTCTATACCTTTCGAACTTTTGGTAACTTGTTGCCAAAGGGGAGAAAGTGTATAGATCATAGGACTTCGAGAGAGAGAGTGCTCGCTTTTGCTCTTTCGTTTCATTTGCGGTCTTTTTGAGATACTTTTGAGTTTTCCGAGACATTCCGTGTGTTTGATACTACGTTTGCTCTATTTTGATGAGTGCCTGATCATACCATGCCTTAATGTGTGCTTAATGCTTATCATATGTCATTCATATCTTGTATGATCATTTACTCATGTCTTGGTGATTGGGTGCATGTTATTCATTCTTATCATTTTGTGCGCTCCACCAAGATGTATGTGACATGGAAGAGTGACCCATGATCCTAATCGATTGTGCATTTGCATTCAAATGCAAATCTTAAATAATGCACAAATTTAGGGGGAGCTCTTGCTTATCACATACTTCTCAAAGCGACGATATTATTCATTGATTATATCATTTGTCGAAGCTTTGATCTATATGTTGTCATCAATTACCAAAAAGGGGGAGATTGAAAGTGCAACTAATCCCCAGGTGGTTTTGGTAATTAATAACAACATATATATCATTGAACTAATAGTTTCTTGAGTATCATTTCAGAAAGTTCAGTGATATGGGTATGGCAATGACTGAAGATGTGGACCCCTCAAAATGCTAAGGAAAACATTGGCAAAAGCTCAAGACTCCATTTTTGGTTTAGTGATCCAAGATCACATTGAGTCTATAGGAAAGCCAATACTATTAAAAGGGGATGAGGTTATGATAATGATCTGGTTGCTCAAAGTGCTTAGTGATCTATCTCCCAAACTATCAGCAATCTTTCATTCCAACATATACTCATAAGTAATCTCGGTCCCACCGATTCCATAAACTCAGTCACACCAAGATGAACCACCTCAGCCATATAGCCAAACCCTAGTAATTTCGGTTTTTCCGATTCCAAACTCGGTCTCACCGAAACTAGTGTTGCCAACCTTACAGAACATACGTAATCAAATCGTTGTCACCGAGATGATAAAGTCGGTCCCACCGAGAATGGCAAACCCTAGTCTTTGGAAGAATCGGACTCACCGAGATTGTATTTTCGGTCCCACGAAAATCCCAACGTTCACAAGATTTGAACTTTCGGTCTCACCGAGTTGTCAACTTCGGTCGACCGAGATTGGTCAAATGTGTGTAGCAGTTGGATTTTGTGTGGAGGCTATAAATACCCTCCACCTCCTCTTCATTCGTGGAGAGAGCCATCGAAAGAACTACCACTCCTACCTTACATTTCGAGAAGAAAACTACCTACCCTTGTGTTGAGATCAAGTTGCTCCACTCCCACCATATGAAGCTTGATCTCTAGCCTTCCCAAGTTGCTTTCCACTCAATCCTTTCTTCCACCACAGCCAAATCAGTGAGGAGAGTTGAGTGTTGGGGAGATTATCATTTGAAGCACAAGAGCAAGGAGTTCATCATCACCAACACCATCTATTACCTTTTGGAGGTGGTGCCTCCTAGATTGGTTAGGTGTCGCTTGGGAGCCTCCGTCAAGATGTGGAGTTGAACCAAGAAGTTTGTAAGGGCAAGGAGATCGCCTACTTCGTGAAGATCTACCCCGAGTAAGGCTAGTCCTCCGTGGGCGTATGCCATGATGGCATAGACAAGGTTGCTTCTTCGTGGACCCTTCGTGGGTGGAGCCCTCCGTGGACTCTCGCAGCCTTTACCCTCCGTGGGTTGAAGTCTCCATCAACGTGGATTGACGATAGCACCACCTATCGGAACCACGAGAAAAATCTCCGTGTCTCCAAATTGCGTTTGCTCTTCTCCACCTCTATTTACTACATGTGCAATTTACTTTCCGCTGCCATTACTCTAGAATTGCATGTGTAGGGTGATACTTGACTTGATCATCATTGTGAACTTGCCAAAAACTTGTCTTAATCAAAAGGCTAAACTTTTAAATTGTCAAGTAGTCTAATCCCCCCCCCTCTAGACATACTTTCGATCCTACACCTGCAGATGAGACTCTGGCTCGGCAAGTACAACGCCGAGCGGCAGCCTACACCATAGTCAACAGAGAATTAGTCAGACGCAGCTTCACTGGTGTCCACCAGCGCTGCGTAGAATCAGAGCAAGGCCAGGCGATCCTCAAAGACATCCATCAGGGCGAGTGTGGTCACCACGCGGCCTCGAGGGCGCTCGTGGCCAAAGCCTTTCGGCACGGCTTCTTTTGGCCGACTGCCCTGGAAGAAGCTAAAGAATTAGTCAAGAAGTGCAAGGGGTGCCAGGTGTTCCGCTCCAAGCCCCTTCAGCCGGCTTCTGCACTGAAGACAATCCCCATCGCCTAGCCCTTCGCAGTTTGGGGCTTGGACATGGTGGGACCTTTCAAGACGGCCCGAGGCGGCCTGACTCATTTGCTCGTCGCAGTGGACAAGTTCACCAAGTGGGTAGAAGCAAAGCCCATCAAGAAATTAAGCGAGCCCTGGCGGTGACCTTCATTGCCGACATCACGGTGCGATGCGGCATTCCGCATAGCATCATCACGAATAACGGCACCAATTTCGCCAAAAGCGCCTTGGCTCGTTTACCGCGGCGACGAGGCATCCGGCTGGACCTGGCGTCCGTTGCCCATCCATGATCAAGCGGCCAGGTGGAGCGGACCAGCGGCCTCATCTGTCGGCATCAAGCCTCGATTGGTCGAACCACTCGGCCTTCCGCGGCTGTTGGGTGGAAGAGCTGCCTTCCGTCCTCTGGAGTCTGCGCACAACACCGAGCAGATCAACCGGCTTCACGCCGTTCTTCCTCGTCTCACGGTGCGGCCGTCATCCCGACGGATAGACAATTCGACTCTCCGCGAGTCTCTATGTACACGAAGAGGAGGTGAAGAAGCACGCCAAGACTGCGCGTCGACCTCTTTGGAAGAGGGCGGCTGTTGGCACTCGGCCGGTCCAGCATCTACCAGCGAGTCTGCGGCGATACTACAACCGCAAGGTCAAGCCAAGATCATTCCAGAGGCGACCTTGTGCTCCGGCTGATTCAGAGAACAACCGGCCAGCACAAGTTATCGGCGCCTTAGGAGGGCCCCTTCATCATCGGCAAGGTCTTTGAGGAGCAGCGCCTACTACTTGATCGGCCTTCGAAGCCTCGAGCACGCAAGAGGGCGACTCCGGCAAAAGCAGGCGCCCGTGGAGCGCAAATCTTCTTGAAGATTTTACGGATTGATCTGATATGTATCACGCTACCCCTTTGTATTAAGTACTAAGACCTTAGGCCCCGAGGCGAGCTCGGGACTGCCTTCTTGATTATCGTATGATATGGATCTCGCTTCGAAATGCTTCCTCCCTTTTATCATCTTTATGCGGCACGGGTCCGACTAGTCGCCCGGGGACTCGCCGCCTTGTGCTATGAAATACTCCCTGAGGTCAGACAAGTAATGTGCTGCGCTCAAAGCCGTCTCCTACGGAAAGCCGCAGCTTCATGAGCGACTGTCGATGGCGGGGCGGAAAAAAACGCACACACACAACGGCTAAGGACTTAAGAGCTACACATAGCACAAGCCGGCTCCCAGTTTCCCCTACTGAGCCGACTCACGAGCAGTCGGCTCATAGTTTCAACCTTTATCAGGGCGACCGACTTTCGAGAGTTGGCACTGTCGATCTCGACCAAACTTGCTCTGGCGTTCTAAGCGACTAAGTACTTGCCTCCTAAAGTAGCTGGCGCTGGACCCAGTGACGATCCATGAGCGGCTGCCCGATCGGCAAAGCGGCAACCTAAGGAAGGCGGCAAGGAAAAAAGTCTAAAGAGCCAAAGCAAAGAAAGGCGGAAAAATTTGATAAATATGTACATAAGGCCCTTGGCCGAATACACCCCGAGGGTGGAATTGTTTGAAACTGACAAGTTTTTCAAAGTACAAAAGAGACAGGTAAAGCTGATGCACTCTAGGGGGTGGCCTCCGGAGGGCCGGAGGCGGCGGCGGCGTCCGACGTCGGGGCAGTCGGCTGGGCGGTCTCGGCCTGGTCGCCTTCAGCGACGGTCGCCTGGTCCTTTCGAGGCTCGTTGCTGGAGGCGCGATCAGGCTGAGGCTGGCCGCCTGCTTCGTGTTCTGGCGCCTCCTCCTCCTCGCCTCCGTCCTCCGACTCGCCCTCCCCCTCGGTGCTGGAGCCGATTACCTCCGCCGAGTCCTCCTCGTACCCGGGGTGCATCCCGAACCACTCGGGCGGAACCTCCTCGCCGTCGGCGGTCCGCTCGGGCACGAAGACACTGGTGTCCGTGTACTCGGCGATGGCCGCCGCGCGCTCGACAAGGGCGCCTTCCACGGCCCCCAACTCGGCCTGGGCCTCGGACCGGAACGCGGCCAGGCGGTCCAGGTCCAGCCAGTACCACCCTTGAGCGAACTCCGGGGCGGCGTGCTCGGCGCGGGCGAGAGCCCTACAAGCCTCGAAGCGGCCGACGGCGACCTCCAGCCAGTCGGCCGTCCGACTAGCGGTGCGAAGAGCCGGCACCTCCGGCCACAGGGTGGAAACGACTTGGGCGCCGGCGCGTTGAAGGCGGCGCATCAAACGGTGAGCGGGGCGAAGGCGAGCCCCGATGCTCAAGATCTGCTCGTCAACGGTTCGGTGGGCGTTGGCGGCGATCACTTCGCCCTGTGCCCTCCGCTCCTCCCGATCCGCCTCGATGGCCGGAGGGACGGCCTGCGAGTGGCCGGGGAAGAAGTCTGCCACAGACAAGAAAAAGAGACAGTCAGAAAAACCAGAAGACAGTTCGACAAAGAGTCGAATGACCAAAAAAGAGAAGCCAGGAGTTACCATCGACGATGTCCTCGAGCACGTTATAGCCGGAGGTCAGCATCGCCTCACGGTCGGTCCAGGCGGCCCGCTCCATCGCGAACTCGGCTAGGAGGCCCTCTTCCCGCGACTTGGCGTCCTCCTGCGCTTTCCGAAGCAGGTCCTTCTGCTCGGCCAGCTGCGTCGCCAGAAGGTCACGCTCTTGAACGAGCTTGTCGCACTCCTCCTCCTTAGCACGACGGGCGGCGTTGGCCTCATCCAGCTGCCCTTGAAGGGCGGCATTGGCGTCTGAAGCCCAAAGAAAGATTAAAGCATCATCAACAAAGAAAGTCGCCGGAGAGATCCGGCCCGACTGCTCAGCAGTCGGCCCGAATCTCGGGGACTACAGCCCGCGGGCGCGCCAGCGCGCCCCCGCGGAGAAGAAAAAAGGAAAGTCGCCGGAGAGATCCGGCCCGACTGCTCAGCAGTCGGCCCGAATCTCGGGGACTACAGCCCGCGGGTGCGCCAGCGCGCCCCCGCGAAGAAGGAAGAGTCCGCTCACCTCGACTCTCCGCCAGATCGGCGGTCCGCTTCCTCAGCTCCTCAGCGTTGCGGTTGAAGGCAGTAGCGTGGAGGTTGTGATACTCCTGCAAGGCCGCAAAGCAAAGTCAGCCTTCGGAGCTCGCTAGAAGGAGTTCCGAGCCGCCTGCTCAGCAGCCGACTCCGAACTCGGGGACTACACCCAGTGGGTGCGCTGGCGCGCCCCCACAGAAAAAGACAAGAGATTAAAAAGGAAAAACAAAGCATACCTGCAGGCGGAGGCCGCGAGGAACGGTCGTCTTGGTGTAGAAGTTGGGCGTCGCCGTTGCGCAACTTGACTGAAGCGTCGAAGCGCTGGTTCAGCGGGCGGTGCCGCCTTCGCGCACCAGCCGGTGGGCGGCAACCTTTGGGAGGCCTCGGCGTCGAGGTTCGCCATCTTTGGCGGCGTCCGTCTCCGAGCTTCATGGCGCTTGGCTCGTCCTCTCGACTTCCGGCGGCGTGTCGGCACGGCGACTGGAAAGAAGCAGCTTGCGGCGTCGGCGTCGTCGCGGATCGGCGGATCTGCGGAGTCCACCGGCTGCTTGCCGTGCGACCTCGAAGACGGAGGCGGCGGAGGTGGCGGAGGCGGCGCGCTGGGCGTCCGAGCCCAGCGTCGCCACCTTCCTCTGCGAAGGTTGGCGGTGCCGACCTCCCGGTCTGCCCGTGAATTCGGGGCGGCGGCGCTGACAACAGCGGGGTACAAGCATGTCGCCCAGGGCGCTGAGCGGCCGCCTCGGCATCCCGTTTTGCCGCGGCCACGGCCTCGTCCAGATGCCGCTGGGCGTTGGCGGCCGCCTTATCGGCCTGCGCCTTCTCTAGGCGCTCGGCCTCCTCCTCCGCGCGCTTCTCCAGCGCGTTCCACTCCGTCGCCTCCCGGAGATCGGCGGCGGGGTCGACCCGCCGCGTGTTGGAGGACGTCGCCCCCGACCCCATGACAGAGGGTGCGGCGACTCTCTCAAAGGAGAGGGGGGCGCTGGAGAAGAAAGGGGGGAAAGTCAGAGCAATTCAAGCAAAATCAGAAAAGAAACTAAGAGTAGGGGACTTACGAAGAAACAAGCGGCGGACTTTTCACTTCCTTCCGGAAGCGGTTGGCCTTCGCGGCCGCCTCTTCCCGCTTGGTCGCGGCGGCGGTTCCCCTGGGCTTCTTCGACCTGCCGCCGGGCGCACTCGGCCCGGCGTGACGCCTTTTCGCGCCGGCCTGGTTGGAGGGGCCGGCTCTTGGTTGGCGGCGCGGGACGACTTCCGCGTCGATGTCGCCCTCGGGCCAGTCGGCGAAGGTCGCCGACGGTCTGAGGCCGCCGTCTTCTTCCTCTCCGCCGCCTTCGGCGTCGGCCTCCAGCGCCGCGGCCCCCAAGTCGGGATCGTCGATGTCGCTGACCTCGCGGTCAGGGACGTACTCACGCGGCTCTCTCGTGGCGCCGGCAGCGGGCGTCGTGAGGGGATTCTGCTCAAGAATACCAACAAGATCAGAGTTTGAAGTCGGATACAAGCGAGATCGAAGTACAGACGGAAACAACTTACCACTGGCGGAGGGTTGTCACGAGACTACGGCTCCTTGCCGAACTGCCACTCGTCGGTGAACTTGCAGTGGGCGATGAGGTTCACCATGTTCGCCACCTCCCCACGCAGCATGTCCTTGGTGCACAGCCGGCCTGGATCGTGTCGGCCGCTCATCTGACAGATGAGGTGGGGCCGGCCTTGAAGCGGAAGAACCCGGCGCGCCACGAAGGCGGCCAGGAGATCGGAGGCGACGAGCCCCTCCGACTGCGTCATGACTCGGAGTCGCGCCACGGCGCCGACGAGGGGAAAGCGACCGTCCGATGGGACCAGCTAAGCGGCGGCCGGTCGGCGGCTCGGGTCGAAGGCGGCAGGTTGACCCGATCGCCGTCGGTGGCGGCGTTCTTCACGAGAAATCGTCTTACGCCACATCTTCACCGACTTCACCGGCGGGATGGGCGAAAGGGGTTGTCGGCCGTCAGGCGCCGTGTCGCGATATAGGTACCGCCTTTGCGCGGCGTGCGGCAGCCTGCGTCCGAGCTTTGAAGAAGAACTCCCCACAGCTCGAGGTGGGGAGAAGCGCCGATGTAGCCCTCGCACAGGGTGGCAAAGCGGAGAAGAAGCACCGCGTTGGGGGTGAGGTGGTGCGGCTGCAGATTGTACAACTTCGAGCAGCGGAGGAACCCGCTTCGCGGGAGCCCCATCCAGCGCATGAGATGCGGCGGAAGATGACCGCTTCGCCCGCCGCCGCTGGGCGGATCTCTCCGCCGGCGCAGGGCGGGCCTGCACCAAATCCGCGCTCGGGAGGCGGCGGGTGCGGCGAAGAACTCGATGTCCTCCGCATCCACGTCCAAAGCCATCCCACTCGCCGGGCCTTGGCGGGAGCGCGGCGGAGGAAGAGCTCATCGTCGGCGAGGAAGAAGAAAGCGGCGGCGCGGCGAAGGAAGAAGAAGGAAAAAAGCGGGGAGGGAGTCGTGTGTGCCGCCGCCTCTCCTCAACCTATTTATAGCCCCATGGGATGAGAAGCCGAGGCGGCGTGGGGATTAATCGCGCCACGACCCCACGATGCCCCGATCAAAACCCCACGAAGTTCTCGCCCGCGGTAACCGTGGGGATGCCAACCGCCCTCGGCGCAGCGGATCCGCTCGGGAGGCGAGGCTTGTAATGGCGAGCCCCACTGGCGGCCCGTCCGTCCTGTGGCGTGGGCTGGCAGGCTATCGCCCCACGTGGCGCCACGCGATAGAGACCGTCTCATAGATGGCGAGGAAGCGTAGCCGATCGCCGCCGGTTTCCGCCACGACTTGCGGCGGCCCCTCACGGGCCAGGCCGACTCAGCGAGGCGGCCCGTGTCGCTGGCGGCGAATCTCGAGTCGGCACCGCGACTGAAACTGCGAAGCCCCACGGCGGCGCCCGCCGGGCCGCCGGCCGGGGACTCTTGTCGAGATAATGGGCCATGGGTAGGCTGACCCGGACCCAAGATCTTTCAAGACATCGGGGCAAGCCGCGCCCTCGGCCGAGTCGGTGGCGACCTTCGAGAAAGCCGAGTCAGTAGGCGACCGAGAAGGCCGAGTCCCGGTGGCGACCTTCGAGAAGGCCGAGTCCCAAAGAAGCGACCGAGAAGGCCGAGTCCCCACGACGACCTTCAAGCGAGCCCTCGGATGGCGGCTGGAACAAGCCGGCTCCGGCTGCGACCTCTCGAGGGGCGGCGTGAGAGTCGGCCCGCGACTATCACGAACCGATCAGGGTACAGCCCGTCGTGGCTGTCCCCTCGACCCACGGCAAGAGGGCATGGCTCTGATGAGCAGCGTCACGGGAGATCTCGGTGAGGCACGGCCTTTATGGCCATGCCTCCTGTTTCTCAGCCCACGATGCACAAGGCACTATGCCCACTGCGCGCAAGTACGGCCCGAAGATCGCGGGCCCCGTCGGTGAGATAGAAGAAGGCGGCCGGAGAGTCCGAAAGCGGCCCTACGGAGTCGGCCTCCCAGTCGGCCGCCTCCAGCCAGGGCCCCACAAGCCATAAACCAGTTGGGCGGGAGTGGCGGCGGTGATCGCTGACAGACGGCGGCCTTGTTCCCACGACCCCATGACCAAGCTGCGTCATCAAGAGCGCTGCAGATGTGTTACACTGTTCATGGGACCCGCCGATCAGCGGGCCCCGAATCCGGCGGGAAGGACGGCTGCACGAGAGACTGACGACTGGGGGCCACGCCCAGTCAGATTACCATTGTACCCCCGGGGGCTAGGCCTATATAAACCCCCCGGGGCACCCATGCAAAGGGTTGGGCCCTGATAGGTTTTAGACACATAGCGCGAAGGGAAAGAGCTGGTCTTGCTCCTTCCTGCCTCCACACAGCTCGAGGAGCACCACTGTAATATCGCCTATAGTGATCATGCGGAGACCCCGCAGAGCAGCAGTAGGGGTGTTATCTCCTCGGAGAGCCCCGAAGCTGGGTAAGATTCGCCGGCGTGCATGTCTTCGCCTTATCCCGTTTCCAGGCACCGGCGACGTTCTACTCGCCCCCACCATGATAAGCCACCCGTTGGCATATGTCGCATCCAACCCCCGACACCACAGCAGTGCGGCCGTTCCGGTAGACCCCTTCTCCACCATTGGGATCGGCCTTCTGTACTGGCTGGGCTTGAATACGTATGATGATGCCTACATGAGATTGAAGAAGATAGCAATTGCGGACCCGCCGACAAAGCGACGCGGCTACGACGATTACTATCTCATCGCGGTGTTCAACATAAGGATTGCCATCAATGCAAGACGCAGTAACAGCAGAGGCTGGCGCATGTTGGTGGCGGCAGATTTGTACCCCTACACGTTTGAAGACGCCGTGCGCCATCTAGGCCGCATCTTCACGGTGACAAGCCAAGGGACTTGTTTCATCTGGTTGCCATCCTACGGTACGGGATATTACAAACGGAATGCACAAACCATCATTTGCATCCCTATCGGTACTCCATTATTTTGTAGGGACCAGTCATCCCCCGATCAAAATAAGATCGCCGATCCTGGATGTGCATTTGCATCCGCGATTCGGTCTAACATGGAACCTTGTAGCTGACTTTGGCATATTGGGATCAACTATCTTAGCAGTCGTTACCCATGGTACCACTGATGTGCAACATGGTCACACAATCTACCATGATCGGACCGTCACCATCTACCCAGGTATTCCATTTTTAACCCTCTCGCGTTCTCTTTCATTGTTGTACTAGTAGTATACTTATTACTACTAGTAGGAGTACTTTTTACCTTGGAGGACGCGTATAGCTAACTGGGCCCTTGAAGACTTGAACCCACTAGCTGCCACCATTTTTGTTTTTCCATGTCTTACTATCTCATCCATGTAGCCAAGAGTGGCTATATATAATAAGCCGGTTATTTTACTTCCTCTATACCGGAGTAGTACTATTTGCTACACAGTATTACTGACCGCCATATTTGAGCACAACATTATTATGTATGGACCTTGACTATGTATGTCACCATGTGTCCAGATCTGGGATGCCGCGTGTACCAGATGAACGGCGCCGAGTTCGACCCCCGTGATGCTACATGGGTGCCGAGGAACACTCTTGGAGAGTACTTGCTTTTCATCGGGGACATCTACCCAATTGTGAAGCGGATGCCACCTTCCGTGCACGACACGGAAGGCCTGCCGTTCATGAAGCATGGTTGTGTCTTCATTGCGCACCGCCGGATGAACGACATGCTGGTACATGCTATCCCTGATTTATGTCGCTTCAGCTTGGATGAGTCTCCATCATGTGGAACCGGACTAGAAAGCTGCGACAATGATTCCCGTTGCCCACCGCTATGGATCGTGCCATCCATGAAGAACACAGGATTTGGAACACGGAGGAGGACATGCATGTAGCCCATCTATAACGTGTAAGTGGAGTATGGTAATTGTGAACGGTAGCGTTGTGAATATATGTAGACTAGTCGTGCACAAATTTATCACAAGAATTGGAGATGAACTTGTGTGGCATACTGGCATTTGTCCTTTGGAACTTATTACTAGTAAATGTGTTATGTGTACGTGCAACTTGTGTGGTTGTTGCACGGGCCCAACACGCTCTTTGAGAAAAAAAGGTGGCACAACTTTGGATATATGTGACGTGGCGGCATCATACAGTAGCATCGTTCGCTATAGTTGTAGTACACTCCTACTAGGACGACAACTCCTATAAAACCTTGCGCTTGGCTCTTTGCCTCTTCGGGAGGTTCAACAGTTCGTACTCGTGTGAACCTTGCACTTGCCTCTTCGCCTCTTCGGAAGGTCCAACAATGATGATACTACAGTACAATATGCATCTGGCAATCTGACACCGATTGAACTGTTGCATGTCCACTGCGAGGGCGAGGGCGAGGGCGAGGGAGAGGAAGAGGGAGAGGGCGCTGTAGTCAAAACTCTCTCCTCGTCCTGCGAACCACCGCGCGCGTGGGCGAGGGAGAAGCGTAGTAAGCAAGCTTCTCCTCGTTCGGCGAGTTGACGGGACACATCAAAGCAGTACTAGTACTAGTAGTAGTCCATACTGCGTCCTTTACGATTAATATGGCTTAATTTGAAACGAGAAAAATACACTGGCGGTCAACGTATGTAACAATACGCTCTTTACGGTCACTATATATAGTTTTGCGTCGATTATACGATCACTAGCTCATCGTAGAGCACCGTATTGCACCCTACTGATCGGCCACATAGTCGACATGGCACTTTGTTGACTGGTTAAATTGTCACCTAGTTTCTGGGTCCCACCTGTCAGTTGGCGGAGCAAAGAAATCAGTAAACAAAACTTTATGCAGGCGCCACACGAGTCCAACCCTTGTGCCCGAACCACCTTGGCTGTGTATGTGAGTGCATGCACGTGTCCTCCCTCGGCCTTCCAACAAAGAGTGTACATCGGCTATAAAACAAAGAGTGTAGTAGTACATGATGTACATCTACAATTCCAATGCATTTAGCCTTTAATCTAAATTGATATTGATTGACTAATGCACCAACTTGTGCTGTAGATATAGACTACATGTCTATCCTTAATTACAACATGCAACGGCCTTCATTTAATCTTCTTATCTCAATGGTCGCATGCACACATAAGTCTGCTACTTTTGGGTGTTAATTATACCCTGGTCAATGTGTAAATATCTAAATGTACAGTCTTTCACGGACGTAGGGAGTAGGTTGAGCACCTGACCGTGAGCGTGTGTGTTGCGTCCTGTGCTGTGTGCCGCATGGGGTGCGTCAGTGTTGCGTTCGTCCATGTGGAGTACATGTGAGTGTTGCATGTTGCATGCATGCATGCATGCATGGGACTTACTCCCTCTCATTGACATGTTCATATTTCAAACTTCCTCTGTTCCCTCCATATGGTGATACTCCCTCTGTTCCCAAATACTCCAGTACGGAGTAAA
Organism: Aegilops speltoides; assembly: GCA_021437245.1. Classification (NCBI taxonomy): domain Eukaryota; kingdom Viridiplantae; phylum Streptophyta; class Magnoliopsida; order Poales; family Poaceae; genus Aegilops; species Aegilops speltoides. The sequence goes on from CM038147.1 coordinate 9,746,991, forward strand.
AGCCTCCCTCTGTTCCCAAATACGGATTATTTGTCTTTCTACAGATTTCAACAAGTGACTAGGTACGGAGCAAAATGAGTGAAGTGAGCGTAGAGGCATAGGGATACTGTAGAAAGGTAATCCTCGCGATCCATCATTCCCCATCTCGGTCAGAGAGAACTATTCAACTAGTCTTCGCAGTGAAGTGACAATACACGCTGCAGCAGATGGGACACGTAGTGAATAAGCTGAACCAACATGTTTGTGTTACTAAATCAGCCTTACCCAGTACAGCCATCATGTTTGCCAGTAGAGCACGCTTCCGCAAATACGCCTACGCACCTGTGTCCTCCATTAACTGACATATGGGCCCTCTTGTGGTAGACCCACATGTCATCAGTGTAACTATTTACACTCCGGAGGACGGTGCCTATATCCTGGTAGTAGTACTAGTAGAATTGAGATTTAATGCACTTTCTTACCCGTCTTCCACCCTTCTTCCTCCTCTCTTCTTTTTCCTCCTCTCTTCCCCATCGTTGGCCGCACACCATTTACCCCCGCTCACTACTCGCCCGCCCGCGCCATCTTCCTTGGTAGCTCGCGCGTACCATATCCCCCCGCTCACTGCTCGGCCACACATGGAGAAGCTTCTTCGCTCGCCCGCCCGAATCCACTTCCCCGCTGTCCCGCAGGCACCGAAAACCCCAATGGCAGAACCGACTAACACACTGAGCCGCGATTGGAATTCCCTCCCCGATGTTCTCTTGGAGCATATCTGTAGGCGTATAGACCTACTCAGCACCGTCCGTCTGACCGCATGCTCGGTGTCTTTGTGCCGTCTACTCGTCTGCAACCGGCCGGCTCTTTTCAAGACACCCTGCTTGCTGATGCCCGATCCTCGCAGGTGGCCCATACACCAACTTGACGATCCTACGGAGGTTGCCGTGGTGCCCCTCGACATGCTACCACTACCCGTCCACCTGTTCTTCATGCGCGGCCACTACTGGGGCATGAAGGCCAACTGGATCGTCCTCATCCACCACACCGGTAGTCCGTAGCGTCTCGTGGATATCTACACCCAGCGAGAGATCACCCTTCCATCGCTGGAACCGCCGACGTCGAGCCTCGCGGCCCGCCGGACACTCCTGCCTACTACGCACGAGATGCGCCAAGCTTTTGGCTCGACCTCTGTTTGCAGAAAGTTGTAATCTGCGAAGTGCCCACACCATCAGAAGACTACATGGATTACAAGCTCATTGCCTTGTTCAACATGGGATTAGTCTATCTAGAATCCGGTCGCCTTACATGGTTATGGCTCATCATCAATCCTGTTGAGGCAACATTTCTGTTTGATGCTATAGTGCACGATGGCATCGTTTACGCGGTCGACGCACAGATTGGCTGCCTATACTGGTGGAATCTATCATCGTGTAATTGTTCTATCTCATCTCTTCTTTACCTTATGAATACGACTGCCTGTTCATTTGTTACAAATTTAGAATGCATAGCATGTCTATAACCACATCATTGCTATATGTTCCTCTCATTTCCTAGATTTTTATGATCACACATGTTAATGTTAGAGTTGATATGAGAACAATTGGCATCTAATGATTGTTAGAATACATATTATGAGCATAACATCATGATTGCTATATGTTACTCTCGTTTACTAGATTTTTATAACAACGCATGTTATTGCTTAGAGTTGATATGAGAATAGTAGTAGTAAGTGCTATGGTAGAATATGAGTATGCGCTATCATAGCTGTTTTCCTCTCATTATTACATGATGTTTGAACCATGACATGTTGCTAGAATATGAAAGCCATTGGCTTATTTTTTAACTTGGGGTATGATTATGACCACAACATTGCAATTCTCTGTCTATGATATGTGTCACTGTTATAATAATCTTAATTCCACACATACTCTGAACATGATTGTTTATTTTTGTCCTTTTGGTCTCCAATTTGAATTGTTGCAGCAGACGCAAATGCGCTGGCCTTCATGATTCCAGGACCTGGAATCGTACCAGCCGATGGGTGCTGGTTTATCGCTCGTTCAGCTGATGGTGGTCATTTGATGCTCATTCGCACATACCAAATTGACCAAACCATTACATCAAACCACCTGTAGTACAATGCGTGGGGCGTTCGTGACATTGATGGCTATGGCTGCTTCGTGTTCGAGAAAGATCCCAGCTCCGTTGGGCCAGGCGTATTCAACTGGAGGCGGGTTTATAGCCTCGGCAACCACTCCTTGTTCCTCGGGCGCAATTATCCGATCATCCAACCAATCATCGATCATATCACCGGCGATGATTACTGTGCTATGCAACTTCCATTCGCGAGGGGGGCTGTGTTTACACATCATACCATGGGTTTCATGAATCAGCATATCTAGAGATTCGTCGACACAGCTTGTTGCTAGGTAATCTTCAGTGTGTGAAAGGCATCAAGCTTTCATGCGATGGATGGCTTTTGCAAACCCGACATGCAGCGATGTGGTTCATGCCAACAGCAAATATGCACAACTTGATTCGTGCTGATGTCTAGACTGAGCCATGTATTCTGCTGCTGTAGCACGACCCTCTTTTGTTGGATATTATGTACTGTTGTTAGTTTGAAGCACTCCTCTGGTTTGAAGGATAGATACCTTCCTGGGATCAAGTGCATCCTAACTCACCTGCGTAGGATGTACTGATAATGATGGTGGAGATGCTGTGCAGAAGCCATATATATACATATATATCAGTTAGGCTTCAAGTGCGTACTTGTTAGTTAAACCTATGTATAAATTGTGACCCTAAATACGACTAGTAAGTAGTACAGTAGCAGTACTAGTATACGTCGGTAAAATTATTCATTATGTCCACACATTGAATTGGCGTGACAACATGCTTTGCGTGAGGTGACACAAGAATCGGTGGCGTGTTGGGTATTCGGACTTGATTCGAGTACCACTTATCTGTCGAAATCTTTTTTTTTTCGAAACGGAGGCAAAAGATTTGCCTCATCCATTAAATAAGAGGAGAATAGAGTTTAGAGTTTTTATAAGCGCCCTTGCAAAACGACATGGCAATTACTCTCGTACAATTGTCAAAGAAGCGCGACTTTTTACTCTATCGAAAGCTTTCATCATTCACTTAAAACAGTCGATTGGTCATACATTGAGTACCATATAACTGGAATTACCGATGCAAGTCGAAGAAGGATTGGACGGTGCTGCCGGCTGGCGTCAAGTTCGATCCCACGGATCAGGAGCTGATCGAGCACCTTGAGGCCAAAGTGAGTGTTGACAGCGCGAGATTTTAGTCTCTCGTCGATTTGTTCATACCAATCATCGACAGCAAGCACGGCATATGCTACACCCAACCTGAGAAACTTCCAGGTAAGACACCGATTGGCCGTCTACTTGCACAAACATATTCCTTTGTTTATAGCTCTATTTTTGTTTTTAGACGCAGACCTGGTGAAACAATTACAATTTGACAGTTAATAAAAAGTGAAACAAGTGACTGCAACATGTCAAAGATGTTATGAAAATGCCAACTAGGTACACTAAAACCTGTATTCCACAATACTGCAGGTATCACACTGAGTGGCCTAAGGAAGCATTTTTTCCAGCGCAATTCCAGGGCGTTCAAAAGGGGAACGTGGACGCGTCGCAAGATACAGTCGGAGTGCGGCACGCACGCGATGTGGCACAAGACCGGCAATACCTTGCCTGTGATGGTCAACGGCCGACAAACGGGCAGCAAGAAAGGTTCTGGTGCTACACACCAACAAGAACTTCGACCAGCAGAGGACCAACTGGGTAATGCACCAGTACCACATCGGGGACCCGGAGCAAGAGAAGGAGCGGGAGCTGGTCCTCTGCAAGATTTTCTACCAGACGAACGCTAGGGCCACGAGTAGTTTGGTATTGGTAGTTGTACTACCTTGTCGTCCGCAAGTTGGTATTGTTGTTCACGATCTTTTGGTATGAACTTGCATTTGCTTCCAACCATCATGCCGAGGGTCGACGTGGATATAAAGCTGAATCATTTGTTTCGAAACGAATTCTCAGGCACCTGATTTTTATTTGATGGGTAGCATAAGCACCCGCCGTTCAAATTCCCAGTTCTACAGTTTTTTCGAAACAAGTGCATGCACTTATTATCACGATAAAAAAACAATATCCGTGCTGCGTCCCAGTTATCAGTCTGTGCTTGCAGAAATCTCTCGTTTATTGAGCACATATATTATTTTTTCAGGTCGAGCAAGTTTCAACTGGGCTGTAGACTGACCAGGGTTGGTTTTGTTTTTAACAGGCCCAGCCCATGACGACAACGGGGCACAAAGATCCGGCAGGTATCTACTGGCCTCTGGCCTGCCAGCGTTAGTTATATTTTGTCTTACAACATCTGCAGGCAGTTTTGTTACTGAATCAAACACACAGCCCAGTTCTATTTTCCTCTTGAAACGCATGTCCTACATCCGTGTACCTATAGTTTTACTAGTTCATATACACGTATCATTCTATAGAAAACACATAAAATTCCCTTTTCATATTTACATCCTTATTTTTGTTGTTTTTTTCCACCCAGCGCTGATTTTTTACCACTGGTTTTCCCTTAAACCAACTCAATTGTCCCACGTCTTATTTGCTTACAAAAACAAAATGATTTTTTTGGCAAATCAATAAGTTCTTAAAAAATGTTTATCATTTCGGGATTACAACAGTTTGGACTCCAACGAAATATGCAAAATAAGGTTGAACTTTTTGACCGTGGTCCTGGGCAGAAAATGGGCTGTAATAAATTACTTAAGAATTAGCAAATGGGCTGCAAATTATAAAAAATAGCAAATGGGCTGCAAATTGTAAAAAATAGCAAATGGGCTTTATGTTGTCTGCCACATATTTGGAGGCTGACTTGTGGGCCTACTAAGTTCATGCGTACACAAGGTTTCTTAAAAAAGAAACTTAGTCAACAATCGACTCTACCAGCGTCACACCGTTAGATGTCAATCTAACGGCAATCGTGCTTCTTCAGTCTCTGATCTTCTTGCCCCACCCGCCCAAACCAGCGCCGTCGTAACCGCTTGCTCCCGCCTCCCGTGGCCGGCAATGCTGCCGGGTAGGCCTCACGGCCCCATCATACTCACATCCCTGGCCTGTCTATCCCTCTACTCACCCACACCTCCTGTTATTTTCCGGCGACGGCAGCCGAACCAGTCAACCCTCGTACTCTCCACCGCGTGGGCAGCCACTGCCGTGTCTTTGCCGGCTCCCTGTCGTTCCCTTCGTAGGACTCGCCGTCGTCCACCGCCCTGGTGCTCTCGGCGTGGCGTGGTCAACGATGTCCATCCAACGGCCGTAGTGCTTTCTTCAACCTCTGGTCTTCTTGCCCCAGCCGCCCAAAGCAGCGCCGGTCGTGCGCATGCTCCTACCTCCCGTGGTCGGCTATGCTGCCGCGGAGGCCTCACCGTCCCCATACTACTCCCACCGCTGGCCAGGCCATCCCTCCACTCACCCACTCCCCCTGTTATTCTGCGGCGACGGCAGCCTCACACCGCAGCCGAACCAGTGAACCCTCGTACTCCTTTCCGCGTGGGCATCAACTGCCGCGTCTCCCCCGGCTCCGCGTCGTCCCCTTCCTAGGCCTCGCCGTCGTCCACCGCCCTGGTGCTCTCGGAGCGGCGTGGTCAATGTGGTCAACAACCGACTTCCATCGGAAGAGTACTGTACATGGAGAGGCTGACAGCTGGGTCCATGGCAGCCGCAAGGAAGTGCCTCCTTATTACGCGCAAAATATTTATTCCTCCACCTGACAGCAGGGACCCACCGGACGGGCCACCAGTATTTCGCGAAAAAACGTTTCCCCCCTGACTGCTGTGACCCACCAGACGGGCCACCGTATTTCATGAAAAAGACATTTGCCCCTGACTGTTGGGACCCACCGGACGGACCACCGTATTTCGCGAAAAAACGTACCCCCCGCTGTCAGCTCGGACCCACCGGAAGTGCCTCCTTATTACGCACAGAAAAATGAATACTCCCCCTGCTAGCTGGGACCCACCATGGTGGGAGGGTGACTTGTGGGCCTACTAAGTTGACGGGGACAGAGAGCTTTGTCAACTTAGTCAATATGAACGATTCTAGCTCCATTGACCGTACGATGTCCATCCAACGGCCGTCGTGCTTCTTCAATCTCTGCTCTTCCTGCTCCAGCCGCTCAAACAAGCGCCGGCGGGACTGCCTGCTCCCTCCTCCCTGCGGCCGGCTGTGCTGCCGCGCAGGCCTCACAGCCCCACCGTACTCCAATCGCTAGCCTAGCCATCCCTCTACTCACCCACACGGCCACACCTGCTGTTATTCTCCGGCGAGGGCAGACGAACCAGTAAACCCTCGTACAGTCGTACTACCTTCCACGTGGGAAACAACTGCCGAGTCTTCCCTTCCTCCATCTCGTTCCCTTCCTAGGCCTCGCCGTCGTCGACCGCCCTAGTGCTCTCGGCACGGCGTGGTCAACGTGGTCAAGGAACGACTTCCATCGGACGTCGACTGTATGTTGAGAGGCTGACAGCTGGGTCCACGGCCGCCGCAAGGAAGTGCCTCCTTATTACGCGCAAAATAAAGATTCCTCCACCTGACAGCGGGAACCCACCAGACGGGCCACTGTATTTTGTGAAAAAAACGATTTGCCCCCCTGACTGCTGGGCCCCACCAGCTACATCTTCGCACGCAAGGAAGTGCGTCCGGGCAAAAAAAACGATTCGCCCCACTGACTGCTGGGACCCACCAGCTACATCTTTGCATGCAAGGAAGTGCCTAACAGTCGGGACCCACCTGGTCGAAGCGTACGTAGCATTGTCATTCTGGTCGGGAACGTGTACGTACATACTGGTCGATGTAGAGGCGTGCACGTGTTGTAGTAGAGGTGCGCACGTAGCATGTACACGTACGTACAGCGACGAGGGTGCAAGAAAGAAAATACGGCCACATACGTACATACGGTCAGGGTCTCTAACGCGTATCACGCATACGTACATGGCTGGGTCGAAACGGAGAAACAGCGTCATCGTCGTGTTCATGGGGAGCCAACCGGCTGGGTCGGAACGAAATGCATAGTCGTGTTCATCGGGAGGGCTTGGATGGAACAGGCGATGGAAATGAGGCCTGGCGTACCGCTGGCGGAGAAGCGACCTTGTGTTCGACCGGCCACGTTCAAAGCGGGTCTGTTGATTGGCGAGGGCTGGCGTACCGCAAAAGCGGAGAAGCGGACCTCCTACGGTCAAGCAGGGGTCTGTTGATCGGGAGGTGTGTGGCGTACCGCAAAACGAACAAAACGGACTTGTGTTGGAGCGCTACGGTCGAAACGGGGGTCTAGTTCATCGGGAGGGGTGTAGCATACCGCAAAACGGACAAAACGGACTTGTGTTGGAGCGCTACGGTCAAAACGGGGGGGGGGGGAGGGTTGTGGCGTATGGCAAAACGGGACTCCACGGGATACTGTTCATCTCCACCGTCGACCTCCTCCAGCCTACACGGGCTACCGTCGACCTCCTCCAGCCTCCACGGGCTCCTATTCATCCAGCCTCCACCACGCGCTACTCCACTGGCTACTGTTCAACCACCCCTCCACGGGCACCCCTCCACCGTCTACTGTTCATCCAGCCCTCCACACCACGGGGTCCTGTTCAACCACCCCTCCACGGCCATCCCTCCACCGTCTACTATTCATCCAGCCCTCCACTCCACGGGTTCCTGTTCATCCAGGGGCAACGCCACCGCTCACTGTTCATCCACCCCCCGCAACACTCACTGTTCATCCCAGAGGTAGCATCGATCGGCTTGATTAGCGGCGATAGCGAAGAATCGCTCCATCGGGTTCGATTAACAGCCATCGATCGATCGCTCGGGTTCGATGTAGCGTAGCTCGCTGCGGTCTGTCGCTTCGGGTTCGATTAGAGCCCAACGCCTCGCTTCGGCTTGATTAGAGCCAACGCCGCACACACGCTGCAGCGTCGTCTGAGAAAGCAGCGCATCGCTCCGCCCCGACCTCCCACCGTAACCGGCAACTCCCCAAAATTTTCCTCCCCCTCGCTTCTACCATGGTTTTTTCCATCATGGAAGGCCCAAAGAATGTCATGCAGCTGCGTCTCCGGCCCGCCGAGGACAAAAAGCCCATTTTCTGTCATGTTTTTTTGTCATAGAAGTAGGAGCCCACCACATCTTTGATGATACCGGGTTTTGTCACAATTATTGTCATAGAAGTGTCATACATAGAAGTGTCATATGTATGATAGAAATTTTTTTTGTTTGGCCCAAAATGTCACGGATGTGTCTTTTTTTAGTGTATTAAGGTGACAGAGGATGCACCCGAGGTAAACCATTTGCTTTTTGCCGATGACAGTCTCTTATTTTTAATGCCACGCCTGAGATGTCGTCGAGGGTGGATTCTCTGCTACACCGCTACTGTGATGCTTCGGGTCAGCGCATCAATAAAGAGAAGTCATCAATATTTTTTAGCAAGGGCTGTACGGATGCTCTGAAGAATGAAATCAAACAGATCCTAGAAGTCCAAAATGAGCAGCTTTCTGATAGATACCTTGGCCTTCCGGCGGATATGGGGCGAGCCAAGGAAGGGTCTTTCAGATACCTAAAGGACCGAATATGGAAGCATGTGCAAGGATGGATGGAGAAATCTTTATCCGCGGGTGGAAAGGAAGTGCTAATTAAATCACTTGCTCAGGCGATCCCTACATATTCTATGGCTTGTTTCAAACTACCACGGGGCCTATGCCAGCATATCAATGGCCTATTAAGGAAGTTCTAGTGGGGATCGAAGAAAGGGGAAAGTAAGACTCCCTGGGTTTCGTGGGAAGTTATGTCACAACCGAAGTGCATGGGAGGCATAGGGTTTTGAGATATCGAGCTTTTCAATTTGGCGCTACTGGCCCGGCAAGCCTGGCGACTCCTGACTCAGCCTGATTCCCTCAGCGCTCGACTACTTAAGGTAGTTTACTATCCGGCTTCTTCGATACTTGAGGCAGAAGTGGGTAAAAACCCATCACAAGTCTGGCGTTCCATAGTTGAAGGGCGGGATGCACTAAAGCTTGGTCTCGTGAAGCGCATCGGATCGGTAGAAGGTACAAACATTTGGCACGACAACTGGATCCCCCGCGATTTCAAACTGCGGCCGGTATGTCCAAAATCAGTAAACCCACCTCAACTGGTTTCAGAACTAATAAACCCTGTCACTTTCACATGGAATCACACTATACTCTAGGAACACTTGTACCCAATGGATATAGAGGCAATCCTCAACATCCCTCTCAGTAGCAGAATACGAGATGAATTTTGGTCATGGCATTACGATCGAAAGGGGATATTTACAGTAAGCTCAGCTTATAGGCTACTTGCCTCGACAAAACAGCAGCGTACTGACTGGCTTGAGCACAACGACGGGCACTCTAATGGCAGAGGAGACAGTCGATCATGGGCAAAGCTATGGGGAGCACAAGTCCCCTCCAAGGTGCGGTTTTTTGCTTGGAGACTAGCGAAAACTTCTATACCTACAGGGGCTGTTCGCAAGCACCGGAGCATGGCCGATTCTGCTGAATGTTCGCTATGTCAAGCGGTCGTCGATACATGGCGCCACTCTCTTTTTGACTGCCATATGGTGCGCTATGTTTGGGCGCTTGAGGATGAAGAAATCACTGAAACCATCATCTCCAACCAAACGAACGATGCCAAGTTGTGGATGTTTTGGCTGGTGGATACCCTACCAACTGCGGCTCTCGCTCATGTGCTCGTAACAATGTGGTCGATTTGGTGGGCGCGACGCTGAGCAATTCATGATGGCTAGTTCTAGAGCCCCCTGAGCACTCATGTCTTCATAGACAAATTTATGGCGGAGCTGGACCAAATCCAGGAGAGAGGGGCACGGACCAGGGACCTGCATGCAACATCCAGGGGCCTGCATGCAAGGCAAAAGGGCCTGCATGTAATCCCTCGAGAAACAGCGAGGCAGCCCGCACAGCCTTCATGGCTACTGCCGGAAGCTCATGAAACCAAGATAAATGCGGACGGGGGTTTCTCTAAAATCGGGGACAAAGGTGCTTCCGCAGTGGTTTGTCGAGACAAGCATGGCAAGTACCTAGGGGCTTCTGCTATCATCCTCGAAGGCCTTCTTGACCCGGCAACTCTTGAGGCGCAGGCATGTAGCGAGGCACTAGCCCTCGCCACAGACCTCCACGTGCAGTCCGTGTGTGTGGCTTCAGATTGTCTTGAAGTTGTGACAAGGATAGCTGATGATTCCCCATGCAAATTCTATCCAATCCTACAAGATATCAAGCACCAGCGGAAGGCTTTTAGTGATGTTAAGTTTATTCATGAGAGTAGGACTCATAATGGAGAGGCTCATGCCTTAGCTAAGGCTGCTGCATCCCTTTCTCCCGGGCGCCACGTGTGCCTTTCTTCTTTGCCCGATATCATCTGTATTCCCATGTCTTTGAACGTTCAATAAAGGATACATATTTCGCTCAAAAAAAAGTTGCTCAAAAAAGAAAGGAAGAAGAAGGTGGAAACCTGAGAGAGGGATTGCAGCACCCGAGCTCCACTGCTCTCTATATTTAAACATTTTAAATTTTATGTTTTTTAAGTTTCAGAAAAATGTGAAATTTTTCTGGGGATACATATACACATTCTGAATACCCATGGTAAGTTTCAGTAGAAATCTCGTTTGGTTTTGGGCTATAGAAAAAAAAATTCTCACAGTATATAGGAAAATGGATGCCATTTATGTTCGTAATTTCTCCCTTTTGTATTTCTCAAAATACAAAATATTTCTTTTCAGCTTTTTACGGGCCTTAGGAATGTGTGTATGTATTCACGTATTTGATTTAAGATTTTTTTTAGCAACGGAAGTGTGTTTTTCAAAAATTTCACATACTAAGGGCAATGGAGCCCGATAGGCACTACCTGAATAATCTTATATGCCTACGGCCTTATCTATGCCGACGGCTGCCGTGAGGCATAGATGGAGCTATGCCGACGGCGTGAGGAATACCGTCGGCACGGAAAAGCCGTCGGCATAGCTCCATCTATGCCTCGGCGGCCGTAGGCATAGTAAGGCCGTCGGCATATATCGATCTATGCCTCTACGGCCGCCAGAGGCATAGTTAGGCCGTCGGCATAGAGGTGGCCCTCGTGGCCTAGGGACGACGGTGGTGGCGCCGTCAAATCTATGCCGACGGCCACGACCATGACCGTCGGCATAAATATCATCTGTTTTTTATTAGGAGCTGCCACGTGGCAGAGCTATGCCGACGGCAAAGCCGTAGGCATAGTTTTCCATCTATGCCTACGGCAAGGCTGTAGGCATAGCCTCTCCACGTGGCGCCTCCTGGTAGCCCCTAGCCAAGAACTATGCCTACGGCTATGCCGTAGGCATAGATATCATCTGTTTTTTTAAATTATTTTTATGTTTTTAAAAGTTAAATTTTGAATAATTTAAATCTAACTTATCTAAACTTAAACATACACAAATTATACATCAACTTGAGGTAGAATTTTCCATAGATTATGAATATACAGTTTTTTTTGTTTTTGAGTATGTTAGAAATGTGACCTCATGTACTTTTGCATATAGGTCCTTATAGTTTGTTAAAATCATAAGTAATTGATACTTGGATCGATTTTGACAAATTTGATATGGTTTTTTATCAGAATCTTGAAAGGATTATGTTGTTATACTATTTTTCAAATTTGAACAAACTTAAAATCATGTTTGCTTCAAATTTACAGAAAACACCCTTTTGTTTTGAATTTTTTGTATATTTTTCATACCTTGGCCAATCAAGACAAACTTTATATCTACATCCATCAGATTGTTTCAAGGATTGTGGTGGCAGGCGCAAACACCCGGCAACCGGCTCCGGAGTGTGACTCCTTCATGGATGGCGATGCCGTCGACACTTGGAGGGGGAAAACGGCCACGTTGGGTCGAGGCGGAGGGAATCTTATGGTGGGTTTGGCCCAAACCTTGTTCTCAAGTGTTCCTATGGGCTGACCTATCATAACCGGTGGCGTGTGTTGGTTAAATCTCGTTTGACGAAAGTCAAAGGCGAGATCTCGGGTCAAGCTGGTCTAGGGTTAGGCGGTTGGGGGCCTTGAGGGTAGCAATGCCACGAGCATTGCGCGGGTCCTCATACATGTCTTAAGGTGTGGTGGCTTGTGCGAAGAGGCAATCTGGCGGCTCGGTGTGAGCCCCGCCCCGGACGGCAATGAAATCGAAGTAATCCCTCTACGGTTTTGGCGTTGCATGAATATTTCTGAACACTCGGAGCGTGATCAATTCATGAAATTTTTACACAGTGCAGACACATGTGATATAATAGGCATTGCAATTTCTTATATTTTTTAAAGATGCAAGAGTATGTGAAAAAAAACCACTACGGATTGTTCTTCGCGTGTCTACGAGTGTCTGGAAGTGTGGTGTCAGGTGCAAACACCTGTCATGTTGCTCCGGAAATGTGACCCCCTTCACGGAAGGCGCTGCGCCTTGCACTTGGAGGAGAAGCGGCGCGTCGGGTCGACACGAGGGGATCGGTGGTGGGTTGGGCCGGTCGGGGGCCTTGGGGTAGCAATGCCACCAAAACTTGCATTGTGTCTTAATATATGTATCTGAGTGTGATTAAGTGTTGAAATAATAGCGAGCAGCAGGCAGCACACTTCCTTTACAAAATCGGACACGTTCTCTCTCGATAATCAGATACTACCTTGGAGATGGTGTAGTTTACAAGTGGCCTCTGTGAGGCTTCTGCGAAACATGCTCAAACTTTTACCACACCCTACAAGGGCCATATGACTACACCATGCCAGGTCCTGAGGATTTTGGCATCATATGATTTCCATGGATTTTAACGGCTAGATCGGCATGCCCGAGTTACATTCACCCTGCGGTGGTGGGGCCTCCCCCTCCTTTGGTTGCACCAGGCCTACACATACCGCAAAGACATCATATGCGATTTAATAAACCACTTCTGGACATCATTTCAGGTGGTCGCCAAGCAGATCCGCAATTTCCCGCATTGAAACCCTACGGATGCAATAAATGTCTCAAATATTGCAGGTGGCCCAGATAAATGCCATGTCCTGGCACGTGTCATGCAATGGCCCCCTTTGGGAGCACGTGAAGTTTCAAGGTCAATGAAGCAACTGGAATCACACCTCCTTCACAAACTAAACACGTTCTCTCTCGATAGCCAGATACTACCTCGGAGATGGAGCAGTTTACAAGCCACCTCCGGACAGGCTTCTGCAAAACAGGCTCAAACTTTTACCACACTCCACAAGGGCCATATGACGACATCGTGCCAAGTCCCGAGGATTTCCAGCATCGTATAATTTTTGTTTGATTTAACGGTTGGATCCGGCATGCCGTCGAGGTACATTTGCCTCCCGGTGGTGGGGCATGCCCCTCCTTGGGTTGCACTAGTCCTACACATACCCCAAAGACATCATATATGATTTGATGAACCACTTCTGGACATCATTTCAGGTGGCCGCCGTGCAGATCGGCAATTTGCCGCATTGAAACCCTACGGATGCAGTAAATGTCTCAAATATTGCAAGTGGGCCCGAAAAATGCCATGTACTGTCACGTGTCATGCAACGGCCCCCTTTGAGAGCACGAAGTTTTGAGGTCAGCGAGCAACGAGCAACACACTTCCTTCACAAACCAGGCACGTTCTCTCTCGTTAGCCAGATACTACCTCGGAGATGGTGCAGTTTACAAGCGACCTCAGGTTAGGTTTCTGCGAAATGCGCTAAAAATTTCACTGCACCCTACAAGGGCCATATGACGACACCGTGCCAGGTCCCGAGGATTTCCGGCATCGTATGGTTTGCCGTGGATTTTAACGGCTAGATTCGGCATGCCGCCGACGTACATTCGCCCCCCCGATGGTGGGGCCTTCTCGTCCTTTGGTTGCACTAGACCTACACATTCTCCCCCGGTGGTGGGGCCTGTAGCTGCGCGACGCACGGGACGGCGTCGGCGCAGACGGGGGCACCCCTGCCGCCCTCCGCCAAGATCCCCTGCATGACAGCACCTCCGGCCCGCCCCCATGAGCAGCGGGCAGAGCCACCAGATCGGAACAACGGGCGCCCCAACCAGCCGAGACCCGTACCTGTATCAGCCATGAAGGAAGACGCCTCACCCGAGCCTGATGCAGACAAACCGCCGCCGGAGAGACTTGCTGTCGCCGCGTGCAGATCGGTCGACCACCATGGCCGCAACAACGCCGCTGTAGACCACCCCCGCAGAGGCCACGACGGGCCCCTGCCATCATATATGATTTAACAAATCACTTTGCGTACAGTTTCTCATACGACTGTAGGATGAGTTTATCAATTTTTTAATTCTAAAAAATTCATTTTTTTGAAAAAAACATGAAATTTGGCAGAATATTGGTTTGTGATTCGTAGAGGGTGTGGAAAAAGTTTGAAAAGATTTCATAAAAAACTCTAATAAATCTAGCAAAACAAATACATAAAGAAGCACACAAAAATGAAGACTTCCTATTGGGTGACCACCCGGTCACGCGGATCGGTGACGTGGATGGCTGGCCCCACGCTCCTCTGCACCTCCAAAAAGAAAAGAAGAAAAAGAAAACACACCCACATACGATACAAAATCAAATGAAATTTTGGGCCTTCCGCGCCACTCAGCCCGCTTCCTCCCACCCACCAAAATTAAAAAAAGGAAAAGAAGCGAGAGAGAGCCCACCCAAGACCCAACAGAGCCGCACCACTCCCCACCTCGACCTATCTCTCTCCCCGCGACACTTCTCCGCCGCCGCCACCCACGCCGGCGATTCCGGCGGCTTCCGGCGATTCCGGCTGCTGCCGACGACGCCAAGCACACTCCTATGATCGCCTCCATCCGCTCCATCTTCCCTTCCGAGCAGATTCGTCGCTCGCGTCCTCTATCGGTCACCCGCGACCGTCCCCTAAGCTAGGGTTTCGGCCACCGCGTCGCCGGCGTGGCTCCGGTGGCTCAGGTACATCTCTCCGTCGAGATCCCTCGGAACCCACCCTCTCTTACTCACCTGTATCCTCTCCCTCCCAGGTCGAGCACGCCACTGTCGCCGTCGTTTCGCTCGCGCTGGAACAGCAAAGGGAAGGCCATGGACGACGCCGCTCCAGCCCTTCTCCGACGCCATCAAGGTCAACCCCTCCCTCTCCTATTCGATCTGTTCCCCTACCCTTCCCTGATGTGCCTACCTTCCTCACCCACACGCAGCAGTAGCAGCAACTCGATGCAGGGACGAGGGAGAGGAGGAGTCCTGCTTCCCCCGCGTGCATCCTCTCTCTCGGAACGACACCCAACCTCAACATTTCCCTCCATGCCTTCCTTGTCCTCCTCGATTTCCTAGGCTTGCTCTCAATTTGCTGCTGCTCTGCTCTGCTCTGCATTTTTTACTTATACACATGCTTGACTGAATTTTGAATGGGTGCTACTGCTGTCACACTCCTTGCCGGGTCCTCCTAGCTAGCTAGCTCTCGGTTTGGATTGCCCTTGTTGGTTCTGCAGCCGGGCTAGGCGTATCTTGCATAATATCGATCGATTGAAACTTGTTTGCATATATTGCAAATTTGCATGACTAGTGAACTAGCCCTGTCGTGTTTTTTATAGCTTGAAGTTTGTGTTTGTGCTAAATGGAACACTGATGCACTTGTCTTGGTACTTGCTTTTGTTCTGTGTGACGGTGTGGTGTTCAAACATTTAATGCCACTCATCCATTGATGAACTAGAGTCCATCTCCGGTTTGAATTGACTCTGCTTTTTAGTATATTTTGCTTGCTACCCCAAAAATGTAGTAGAATTTAGCTTATGAATTGGTCTGGTTGGATTTCTCAAGTTATCTCAAGATGCTACAAAATAAATGGTTGTTGTCTCTGCCTTTGATGTTTGATTTGATTTGATTCGGTTTCCTCACGCCTCTCTGTTTGCTCTGTTCGTGCTGCTGCCGGATCCAGGAAGGTCTTTGAGAACCTAAACATTATTTTTTTGATTGATAGATGCATGTGTGGGTGGCAGCAGATCAACCTCCTTCTCAACCCATGTGTAAGCCCAGCCCCTGAGATACTCACCTTCTCAAACCCAATTTTTTTGTCTATCTTGTTCCTTGACAAACAAATTTTTTTAGGCCAAAACTTTTTGTTCCATTACTACCATCTTGCTGCTCTCGATATCCATGCCCTAATTCATACCTGATCCATTCTTAGATGCTAGTAAGTAAACATGACATGTGGTAGAAAACATATTAAGCCACCATTACATGTGAATTACACCGGCTCATGTCAGTGTATGTAGTTTGGATGAAATTTTCTTTTGGCAACAAATGCATCAACTGTGTGAGAACCATTCATGATTAATTCTGTCTGTGCAAAATGTAGTGCTAGTTCGTAGTTCGTCATATGTATACATGTGCTCTACAGTTTTAGTTCTTCTTCTTGTGTTGCTGCACTTGGTCTAGAGATACAACAACATTAGTTAGGTCCGGATGGATCAACACATACAACTAGCAGTGCTAGTAACAACAAAAAATAACCTTGTGATTGATTACTGTTGAGGCTAGCATTCTCTGTTTGTTTTGGATCCCAACCATGCCTTGTACATACTAAGCTAGCTCACGCACGCATAGCTAGCTCGATTGATTCTGTAGATACTAGCACCAAGACGCCTGTGTCTCCTATACTAGCTTGTTTAATTTATGTACTAGCTCAACAACACTAGCTCGACTTGTTCGTTTGATTGAGCAGCAGGCATCCTCCGTGGATGATGGCGACAACCAGGGCATCCACCGCCACAGCGACACCCCGCACATGGTCCAACTCGGCTACAACCTCCTCTACCGGCGATTGCGGCATGATGCGTGTTCGGCATCGACTACAACCTCCTCTCCGGTGAGTCCATCTCCTACCTCTAGCTCCCTCTCTTGTGCTGCTATAGCAGTACCTTGCTCTGTTTCATGCGCATGGGTGATTTTTTTTGTGCTTGTCGTGCTTGTGCCATGTGAAAGATCATTCCTATTTACAGTGATGATGATTCAGAGTAGCACACTTGTTAAATTCTGCTCTTGTACTACCTCATTTGTGGTTGTTGGTTACTGCAGCTAGGTTTTGTTAACTGTTGGTGTTTAATCTAGCTAGCTAGTAGTGTTGGCAGCAAGCTACTCCTGTACTGGTAGTTCATCCATATGCAGTAATTGAATAATGTGAAGAAATCCTATTGTATCAGCTATGCAGTGCGAACATCAGATCATTTACAACGAAAATCTTTGTTTGCCTCCCGGTAGAAGTATTTCTTGTAACATTTTGGTGATTTCCCTTTGGTAGATCAGTGTATATATTACATATTAGTCCTTATGTGTAGGATCTTTGGTTCATTTCTTGTTGCATGCCACCTCTGTCATCGCTGCCCCGTCTCCCGCACCATCGGCACCGCCCCTCCGCCTTCTCCTTTGATGCTGTAGTGGATTCTTAGAATGAAAATGTTGTGTACATCAAAAATATTTTATGGTCTGTGTTTGCAAAACCATGGTTGTTGAATCATGTCTTATAATTGTATTGGAAATTGCTAGCCTTTTTGGCTAGTATTTTTTTAGTGGATTCTTAGAATGAAAATGTTGTGTACATAAAAAATATTTTATAGTGCGTGTTTGCAAATCCATGGTTGTTGAATCATGTCTTATAATTGGATTGGAAATTGCTAGCCTTTTTGGCTAGTATTTTTTAGTTTTGGTTAAAGTAAGTATGCCTACGGTTAAACCGTCGGCATAGATATGCTGAGGCTACATGTGGCGAGGATATGCCTACAGCAAAGCCGTCGGCATAGGCATAGATCTATGCCGGCGGCTTTGCGAGGCATACCCTCTGCCAGAGTCACCACAGAGCGGGGCTATGCCTACGGCCTGGCCGAGGCATAGTTTCAAATCTATGCCGGCGGCCACGCCGTGAGCATAGCTCGCTGCGTGGCGTCTCCTCTATGGGCAGCACTTGACGGCGGCCACCGTTAGCGTGGAATGTTGCCGACGGCCCGGCCGTCGGCATAGATGTCGGACACCGTCGGCAAATCATCTATGCCGACGGCTTTTCTATGCCGACGGCATCCCGAGATACGCCGACGTATATTATGCCGACGGCCCTATGCCTACGGGGGCCGTCGGCATAGGCCTATCCCGACGGGAATCAGGGCTATGCCTACGGCCTGAGCCGTAGGCATAGGGGTTTATTCTGGTAGTGAGGTGTTGGCACTTTTCGGTGGAAATCTACATTACACTAGTTGCCTTCCTGGGGCAAACAAATGGAAGGATTCTCAACTGTCCCGATGATTCTCAAGTGGCGGCGAGGCCCTCGCCGCTCCGGTCGCAGAGGATCTGGATCCATGGGGCAACGGCCCCTGCCGGCATGGCGTCGCTGTTCTTGCCGAAGGGCTTTGACCGGCGTCCTCGACTGTGGGGGCGGTAGGGTACCGGCGTCTCGCGGCCTGCAGCGTGGAGGCCTCCTTCCTCGCAAGATCTGTAGGTTTGTCGCCCTCTATTCACGCCCTCCTCCCTCTACGCCTGTTTTCCTGCGGCTAGTCACTGGATCCAGTGGAGGTTAGGGTTGGTGGTGAGGATCAGGACCGGGGTAAACCCCTGGCCAGCTGGTTCGGCCAAGCAGCGACGTCGGCCTTGGGCGGTGTTTCCTTCTTGGAGGCGGTGATGTGGTCCCCTTTCTCTCCACCGCTGTTTCCTCTCCTGGATGAAAACCCAAAATCCTGCCGAATTGGGCAGCGGCGGCGCTGTGTGTGTCGTTCCCTCCATGGAGGCGTTGTTTGGGGAGTGTGGATTCGGGCGAGGGTAGCTGAAGGTGGGGTTTTAGTCGACCTCGACAGCAGGTGCAGTGCCGTCTAGCTGTCCGCCTCTGTTGTTGCTCGGTGATACGTCATCATGCTTTTATGTTGTTATTTATTGCATTATGGGCTGTTATTTGACATTATGATACAATACTTATGCCTTTTCTCTCTTATTTTACAAGATTTACATGAAGAGGGAGAATGTCGACAGCTGGAATTCTGGACAAATCTAAGATACCTATTCTACACAATTCTAAATATCCTAAAAATTTACGAAGAATTATTTTGGAATATATAAAAAATATTGGGTGAAGAAACAACAGAAGGGGACACACCAGAAGGCCACAAGCCTGGGGGGCGCGCCCCCAGGGCTTGTGCCCCTGCCATCGTCTAATGCCAGTCTTCTATATGGAGGGTTTTGACCTAGAAAAATAAGATCATAAGGAAGCTTTCTGGCTGAACCGTCGCCGTCTCGAGGAGGAACCTGGGAAGAAGCAATCTAGGGCTTCGACGGAGCTATTCTGTCGGGGAAACTTTCCTTTGGGAGGGGTAAATTGAAGCCATCATCATCTCCAACGATCCTCTCTTCGAGGGAGGGTCAATCTTCATCAACATCTTCACCAGCACTATCTCCTCTCAAACCCTAGTTCATCTCTTATATTCAATCTTTGTCCCAAAATCTGAGATTGGTACCTGTGAGTTGCTAGTAGTGTTGATCACTCCTCGTACGTGATGCTAGTTGGTTTATTTGGTGGAAGATCATATGTTCAGATCCTTAATGATATTTATTACCCTTCTGATCTTAAACATGAACATGCTTTGTGAGTAGTTACGTTTGTTTCTGAGGACATGGAAGAAGTCTTCTTATAAGTAATCATGTGAATTTGGTATTCATTCTAGTGGTGTTATGTGAACGTCGACTACATGACACTTAACCATGATATGGACCTAGGGGACGACATTGGGAAGTAATAAGTAGATGATGGATTGCTAGAGTGACAGAAGTTTAAACCCTAGTTTATGTGTTGCTTCGTAAGGGGCTGATTTGGATCCACATGTTTCATGCTATGGTTAGATTATCTTAATTCTTCTTTCATAGTTGCGGATGCTTGCGGAAGGGGTTAATCATAAGTGGGAGGCTTGTTTAAGTAAGGAAAACACCCAAGCACCGGTCCACTCACATATCAAATTATCAAAGTAATGAATGCGAATCATATGAGCATGATGAAAACTAACTTGACAGTAATACCCATGTGTCCTCTGGAGCGCTTTGCTTTATATAAAAGTTCGTCTAGGCTTATCCTTTGCTACAAAAAGGATTGGGCCACCTTGCTGCAATTATGATACACTTGTTACTTGTTGCCCGTTATGAATTATCTTATCACAAAACTATCTGTTACCGATGATTCCAATGCATGCAGAAAATATCTTGCTGAAAACCGCTTGTCATTCCTTCTGCTCCTTGTTGGGTTTGACACTCTTACTTATCAAAAGGACTACGATTGATTCCCTATACTTGTGGGTCATCACTCGGCGGCTTTCCTGGAGCCTTTAGACATTTCAGGCTCGAGATGATGTGGTCGTCTTCGTGTGCTTTATTCGTCAAGGAAGTCATGACATGTGTTTACTCTGTACCTGGGGATCAGCACTCTCTAGCTCTCGGTGAGCGTCTCCCATGTCCGATGGTACGACGTCTTTTGAGCCAAGACGAGAGGGTGGTGGCCCTCTTTGGTGGTGGAGGGAGGTGCTGCACTCAAGCTTTCCAAAGCATAACCATGTTCATGCCGTCCCCTCATTTCAAGATGTCCCAACAGCGCTCCTCCTGTTTGTCCTCGGCGCCGGAGGGTTGCGATCATCAAATTATGCTAGTTGTGCTATATCTTAGTATCTCTAGTAACTAGTTGTGTGATGTGTTGTAAGTTCAGAGTGCTCTCATGTATCTTTCGGGTGTCTCTTGCTGTTCTTTTCCGATGTTGTTTGTATTCTGCTCGTGTAATCCTAGCCGGTTGATGACTTTGTTAATTCTAAGTCGGGTTAGGTCCGAGCAATGGACGAGGAGGACAGTCAGGTGATAGTTCAATGGAACCGCATAGTGGAGACACCATATATATAGGAGGCATATTGCCCTCCCTGCCTGGAGGATCTGGAGACGCCTGTGAGATAAATAAAGAGCGCCTGGCCAGATAGTTTGATCCGTTCCGGCATGTTTGAATCCGATTCTGCCAGTGTTGGCCCATCTTACTGTCATCTGGGGAATCATCTGCTGTTGTAAGTCGTAACCGGTTGGTTGGTTGTTGTGGCAAGTCTGTATCTTTGTGCTTTGGCATCTCAGATTTGATGGTGTACATGGGAAATCTGGTCCAGCGGAATGTCCATTCTAGTCCCCTGAATTGCCGAATCCTTTACCACCTCTTTGGTTTGCAGCCATTAGTTTTACAGTTTGTTGCTGCGTGTTTCCTGTGAAATCTGCGCAGTACATTTCTGGAGTCAGACACTTTATTTTTGTGGGGATTCTGGAGTTGGGCTTTTCTATTTTCTGGAGTCAGACTTGGGCAGATCCATGTTACAATGCTCATCGGTTACTGTTTTCCCATGAAACGAGAGCTAGAGCTAATCAACAAATATTGAAGAGATAACAACAGTGTGCCTAAATCAATCTTATACTTGGTGCGAGATATATCCATTTAAGCGACAGCCAATTCCGGACGGAGGAAGTACAAATAAAGTGACAAACAAACACCGAAGAATCAACAACATTGTTTCTAAATCGATCTTGAAACAAAACGGCAACCTCTCAGAAGTTGAGATCTGGAAGAAAATTGTTTTCATTAGTCTACACCGTAATTGGTGTCTCTTGGTTGTGTTATGCGCTGCGGTTGTGTATTAGCCGGGATCTGTCATCTGTGGATGGGAGGGGTAGCACAAGGTGAGGTCTGGGATGTGTGTTCGGGCCTTTCCGTGGGTTGCAAGTTCAAGGTCAGCTGTTTGCTGCTTTTCGTCTTCTTTTAGTTGTCAGGTGCCTTGTGGTCGCCGTGTCGTTGAGTTTCTGTTTCGATTAGTTGAGAACCGGGTCACAATTTTAGCCCAACCAGTTTTCATGGAAATACATACAAAGATCGGTAGTAACTGGACATACATGTGTCAACAGAACATTGGTCAGGAAATTTGAATGATACCCAATTAGAAATCAGTCAAATGCTAGATAGACACTCCCATCTATGTCTAAATCAATCGTATAACTCAGTGTTAGATACATCCATTTGAGCGACGACGAATTCCGAATGGAGGAAATACAAATAAAACGACAAACACAGAAGAATCAACAACATTGTTTCTAAATCGATCTTGAACCGCAATCTCTCGCAGCTGAGATCTGGAAGAAAATTGTTTCTATCAAGATGAAAAGGTGATGGTTTCCCCTGACGCATTGATTAGTATCTTAGATATCCATGATGAAGAGGTGTTGCTTCAATAAATCTATGGAAGTTCAATCTGTATTAATACATGGAGATATGAAAATTAGCATCTATCATATTTGTGAATAGCATTAATACGAGGATATCCAAAATGAGGACCAACATATTTGTG
The DNA here is from genome assembly GCA_021437245.1 of Aegilops speltoides. Taxonomy (NCBI): domain Eukaryota; kingdom Viridiplantae; phylum Streptophyta; class Magnoliopsida; order Poales; family Poaceae; genus Aegilops; species Aegilops speltoides. The sequence continues at coordinate 9,769,455 of CM038147.1, forward strand.
CATACCTAAACAATAGTCATTCTGATATCTATGTTCAAACTGTATACTGCATTTATGAATCACCAACACATCCGTGCAAGCAAAGCATAAGACGAACATTGATCATTTCGAAATCCTTACCAAGTTGTGTTGCATTGGCATACAACTATGCATTAATATCAGGAGATCCAAAGTGAGCATCAAAATATCTACATATCTCTGCACCAAATATACACTAATCATTTGGATATCCACTGCCAAACTGGATACTTGCATACACTAATCATTACAATGCTCATCGGTTACTGTTTTCCCATGAAACGAGAACTAGAGCTAATCAACAAATAGTGAAGAGGTAACAACAATGTGTCCAAATCAACCTTATACTCGGTGAAATACATCCATTGGAGCGACGACAAATTCCGGACAGAGGAAGTACAAATAAAACGGCAAACAAACACAGTAGAATCAACAACAATGTTTATAAATCGATCTTAAAACAAAACGGCAACCTCTCGCAGTTGAGATTTGTAAGAAAATTGTTTTCATCAAGGATGAAAAGGTGATGGTTTTCCCCTGACGCATTGATTAGTATCTTAGGTATCCATGATGAAGAGGTGTTGCTTCAATAAATTAATCTATGGAAGTTCGACATGTATTAATACATGGAGATATGAAAATGAGCATCTATCATATTTGTGAACAGAAAAAGCATTAATACGAGGATATCCAAAATGAGAACCAACATATTTGTGCATGCCTAAACACTATTCATTCTGATATCTATGTTCAAGCTGTATACTGCATTTAGGAACCACCAACGCATCCGCGCAAGCAAAAGCATAAGACGAACATTGATCATTTCAAAATCCTTATCAAGCTGTGTTGCATTAGCACACAAATCTGCATTAATATCAGGAGATCCAAAGTGAGCATCAAAATATCTACATATCTCTGCATTAAGTGTACACTAATCATATGGATATCCACTGCCAAACTGGATACTTGCATTCACGAACCCTGACTATACCTGATTTGTATAAATACCTATGTATATCACCTCAATCCATCCAACCATTCATCCATTTCTGCCTTGGTCATCCGTTTCCATCCATTTATCCCACCACTCTCAAGCAGGCCTTGCAGCAATGGCAACATCCCATATGACCACCAGCGCCTTCTCTGCCATCGTCGTCATGCTTCTTTCCTCGGCCATCGCAGCTCAGAGCAGCGGCGATGTCGGTGGCAAGAAGCCCAAGCCGACTGACTTCATGGTGCAATCGTGCAAGAGCGCCTCGAACTACTCCCGCGGGTACAACAAGGGAATCTACTACATGACCCCGGGATTCTGCATCTCGACCCTCCAGTCCGACAAGCGGAGCGTCGACGCCAAGGACCCCCGCGACCTGGCGCTCATACCCGTCGACATCCTCAAGCAGCGCGTCACCACCGCCGGCGGCAACGTCAAGGGGATGCTGCACAGCACCAAGAACAGCACGTCGTCGACGGCGCGCCAGCTCCGGATCTGTGAGATGCAATACGCGGCCGCCGCGAGCCTGCTGAATTTCTGCGACTCCTTGATGAGGGACTACCAGGGTGACGACAGGAGAGGCGACGAGGGCGACCACATGGATAGGCCATTGGACTTCGAGCTGTTCGACTGTGTGGACACGGTGTTCCAGGCCTCGGGCTACTGCTGGTTTGCTCTCCCTCATATTCCCGGGGCGGAGGCGCTGGCCAAGGAAAACGAGCAACTACAGATGCTCATCAGTCTCAGCCTGTTCTTGCTATCGCCATACGTAGATGATTCATGATATGTTTTTTTTCATATAATAATCATTCTAATATGTTCGTTTTTAAAATAATATGAAAAACTATAGCATTTAATTATAATAATGACATTTAATTTTGAAATGATTAAATGATGAGCATCTGTAGTTTCTCGTTTGCATTCTAATATGATTAAATGATTATTATATGAAAAACTATAGCATTTAATTTTGAAATGTCATTATTAATACCATGTGATACTATCATGATGTTGGTTATGATCATGATATACTATATGAAGTTTAATGTGAATGTAAAGTGTCCTTCAATGGTTCATCCTTACTGTTATAGATCTTCAAGAATTTTTATCTAAAAAGAAACGCCAAATATACTGACAGTTGAAAGGCATAGAAATGAGGGAAGAGTTCTCCTTGTGGTTAATCAACTTAGCACTTCATGTATCAGTCATGAAGAAGAAAGAACACCACTGCAATGCTTTATTGACAATTTAGTTAGATGGCATCCAACTTTCGGTCTTAACCACTGTAGATTAAAATATCCATTTTAAAATAATCGGCTGCTCTTAGAACTCTTGCGTTGTAATTATTTAAGTAGTTTCTTCTGCACTCTATAACTCATCTGAAAGGCTCATATTTTACAGACATTTTGAACATACTAATCTTGCAAACAGAAACTCTCTTGGGTTTTTTCCCCTTGTTGTTATTGGTAGCACATAAGCCATGAATATGTCCTAGTAGTTACATCGGTATACCATTTTATTTTGCTAGTCAATTAAATACTCCCTCCGTCCCAAATTAGTTGACTTAGATTTGTTTATATATGAATGTATCTAATACTAAAATGTGTCTAGATATATCAATATCTAGGAAAATTTAACTCAACTAATTCAGGACGAATGTAGAACTGGAAGTCTGGTTTGGATGTATCAATAATAACCAAAACTTAAAAGGACAAACATCACCTCCAATCATACACCTCCCTTAGTTCTATCTGATTGTAGATTTGGCCAGCTTCTGTAGCAGAAATAATTATATTCAAACATTTGCATGCAGGTAATCTCGTTTCTACTGTGCCTGCATAACAGCGGTGATACTAACATCTCCCCAGCTTTATATAGGGGCCGACCGTCTTATACATTACTTTTGCATACTACTTATAGAAAGAGTATGAAGAGGTGAGCGTTTTCTTACTTGACAATAACTTTGTCATCATTGCAAATGGAACAGGGATCACGCTGCAGTAAATTACACGTGCATGGCAATTAAAAAACATAGATGGACAGCTAAAAAAACACAGCGGGACGACTGCCACCACTGAAGACTAACTCTACGTGCGATGCCCATGCAGATAGGCTGGAAGCAGAGGCGGCTCTAGCTTAGGCCAGCACAGAAGCAATCAAATCAATAGGAGACTTGGTGGTGAAGGGTATGACGGCCATGCTGAAACATATCGCCGCTGGATCAGGAGTTCAGGAGTCGAGAGGTGGCAGAAAAGCATGAACGTCAGCGCATGGTGTTAGTGAATTGAATTCCTCGTTGGCCAGAGTTCCTCCCGTTGTCAGCCCGGCTGCGGAACTTCCTGTCGCCTGCTTCAAACGGACATCGCCACACTTCGTCATCAGCAATAGGGACAACCTTGAAGCTGATCAGTTGATTGGCTACAAAGTGATTCTTGATGTGATAAGAATTATAGATCACAGCGTGGTCAGAGCCTGAAGCTGCAGATATTCAAGGATTGGATCATGAAGGATATTAAGTTGAAGCTCAAGAGATTGACAGTACTACAAAGGATTAGATCTTGACTTCAAAGAAACACCGCACCGTGGATAATGTTTTGAAGATGTGGACCGTGATGATGGACGTGGTGTGGCGGAAGAAAAGCGGCGTTTGTCTTTGGAAAACGCTTATTCGCAGCCGGATGCATGCAGCCGGCTGAGCAACCGTCTCGCACGCCGTCGGATCGCGCGGCATCGGACGGTGCGGACGCGTTCTTTCCAGGCGTGTGGACGCGCGTGCCCCAGGTGATTTTTTTTGCTTCCACCCCCGTTAGCTCGGTGCACCTGTCTGTTTGCATCGTTTTCCATCCACATCCCCATCTCTAGCTCTGACGACGGCGCAGGCGAGTCCGAGATCCAGGATCGTGGCGGTGGCGGGGGGACTGGATGCTGCCGGGACGAGCGGCGGCGAGCATCATCGGGCGCCGCCGAGCATCGTCGGCCACGGCGCCGAGCTACACGACCCCCCTGTTTTTGCGGCGGCGGACGAGAGGTATGGTGGCCTGCAATTCGCAGCATTTTTTCTCCCCCGCCTGATTGATCTCCCTTCAGAGCTTAATTCCCAGTAGTTCCCAATGCTGGACGAGTAGATCCGGACCGAATGCATAGCATAGATTAATTTGGTTTAAGTTGAGCCGTTACTCCCTCCAGGGTCCCCAAATTCATCCCCAATTCAGCTAGGGTTTGTTGTGTGCATCAGATTAATTTGGTTCCATGTTGTAGCTAGGGTTTATACTTGTGATTTTAGAGGTAGGGGACAAGGTTGTAGTGGTAGGTGATGAGATTTTTAGAGTTGGACATGGAGCTTCGTCTGGCAGCCAGTTCAAGAGTCTGTAGAACATGTAACAAATATTAACACAACATGAGTGTCAAATGACCACGCCTTCTGTTGCATGAAAACATCTCTACAAAGGCATACGAGAGAGCGATCATGGTGAATGAAGTCTGTTCTCTACAACTTACTTGCTACAAACCACATTTTTAAGAATAAACTTGCAAAATGTGATGAATATTGCTGCAAACCACCTATTTAACTATAAACTTCCAAAATACCAGCATACTATGCCCATATACATACTTGAGAATTGAAATAATAATATGGATAATAAACTAGCTAAAAGAGGATGGTGTACCTAGCTTTGTAGATGGGTCTAGCTGAAAGTGGAGGGTTTATAGTTGAGATTTTAGATGTAGGGGTCAGGGTTGTAGTCGTAGGTGTCGAGATTTTCAGAGTTGGATGACTAGATTTCTCAGTGGTCTAACTTGTGATGATGCTATCTGGTCAGTAAAGATTAGGTTTATGCTGCATTTTTTTGTTTGTTTAGATGCATTTTTGTTGTTTAAATTAGGTTGTTTTAGATGAAAGTCAGTGCAGCCAGTGTCTTATTGTTTGTTTTATTTATACATATATACAAGTTTTTTTCCATCTTATAGTGTTTTTGCTTCATGTAATTTTTTGCAGCTACATGTCAGACGAAGAAGTAATGGAGTCTGGTACTGCATTCACCCAACGTTTTGCAGCAAAACGTTTGCGTGAAGTTGCAAAGACAAAACTTAATCCCACCAAGAGGAGCTACATAAATGAAACTGGCTTTGGTGATCTGATGACCATTTCACATTTCAAAGCGCCACCTGATCTGATGGAGTGGTTAACTATGAACATTGACACTGAAAAGCGTGAGCTCAGGTATTGCACCCACCTCATTTTTTTTCTTTTTTTTCTTCTGCATCATACATGTCTGCAACATATACTTTCTTTTCTTTCTTAGGTTATGTTTTTGTTAGTAACCAATGAATACATTTTTATTTGTGGGTTTTCAGGCTGAGTCGGACTAAGGTGATTGTGTTTACTAGAGACATGGTGAAGAATGTTTTCAATATCCCATCAGGCAACAAACCAGTTGAGCTTTTCAAGAGACACGAGCAGTGTGAGTTACGCAACATTTATCATAAGAATGGCAGGGCTCCAATTGCGCATACAGTGAATGTGCTTCACCGAGCAAGGAATGATGATGGCGATACTACGAAGAGATCATGGGTGCTCTTGGCGCTTGCAACCGTTTTAACTCCAAGCACTGGAAACATGGTGCCCCTAGAGTACTTGAAAAGCCTTGAAGAAATGGACAAGGTTGCTGAATTCACTTGGGACGAGCATGTTTTAAGTGTTGCAATGAGGGAGGTCAAGAAGTGCCAGGACAAGATAAAATCACAAGCTACTTCTTCATTCTGGGTTGGGGGTTGTTTCCCTATGCTTGCGGTATACTTTCTTTTCTTGTTAGATTGTTTCTATCTATCGCAACATGTCTTTGTTTGTCATAATCACATTTTATCTTTTTTGTGTCTGAGAAATTATTTCTTGTCTTTCTTATTCAGGTTATTTACATGGACCATTTGATATTCCCCCAAGCTGCCATCAATGAGCACCAGCTGAATTATTCTCTTCCAAGGGCTTGCTTCGTACATCAGACGGACTTTGATCTTGTATTGGAATTTGACAAGAACAAGCTATCTATGGGCAAAGCTTCATTCGGGAAGTGTCGTGTAAGTTTTGTGTGTTTTTACCTTCCTCATCCATTGCATTATTGTTTCTTCCCATTTTTGTGTTTTCCTTATTTTATTTCTGTTGTTTGTGTACCAAATGGTTTTAATTCTTTTTTGTTTTCTTTTTACTTTGTGTCATGTAGTTTCGCCCTCTATCGGAGACACCGTACGCAGCATTGCCTGCCGAAGGCCCTGTAGGCAACAGGACGGAAGTTGATCAAGATCAGCAGGTTTCGGACAGCCCGGATTGTGTTCATACTGAAGATTGTGGGGCTGAAAATGTCAACATTAATGACAACCAAGCTGATGTGGCTGAGGAAGAGAATCCTATGGAAGGTGATAACAATCCAACGGAACATGGCAAAAGCACAGAGGAAGATGTGTGCGGTTCACTGGATGATTGGCTTCAAAACCCAGCACCATTCGGTGCAGAGCTCGAGGTGAGGTTATTCCTTATTCTTTTTGTGTTTTTTATTTCTGTTCTTTTTTTTATTAAATTCTTTCTATTTTGCTTTCTTCTAGTTCCATTATATGTTAAGTTGCTTCAATACTGATGACCATCATTTGTTCCACACATTTTTCAGCTACCACCACATCTGGCTGCAATCTACGACAAGCAAACAAAACGTTATTCTTCAGAGTTAAAAGGGGCTCCAAGCTCTTTTGGGCAAGTGTTGCAAGCAATACAATGCAAGCACTTGGGGCAACTCCTCAAAGATGTGGACGTTGCTTCGCGAAGTTATCAGGGAGCAACGGATGTTAGTTTTGATGTGCCACCCCCTCGCAGCAATGATGTAGACAAGTCAGATCATCATGGATGTGCCAACGAAAGCTATATCAGGAAAGCCGCGGATGAGCCAACAACAGACAAGGTGGTTGAGCCCGGTGAAGGAGCTCGAAGCAACCATGCAACCGACATTGATCATGAGTCTAATGGCGGCAATGTGGTTGAGATGGGCACACGAACTAGTTCTGTTGTCAGTGAGCCCCCTGCACAGTGTTTTGAGAATGCAAGGGAGAAAGTGTCTAGTGGTGAAGATATTGAGTATGGCGACCAATTCATCGAGCGCAATGACTCTGTGCACACTTGCGTGGCTGGAGATTGGAGTGATGCGCCGTCAATGTGCCTATTCCAAGAGGGCACCGAGGAGTACGATTGGTGGATTAGTGTCCAAAGTCAAGATCCGAAATCCAATGCTCCAAATCATGGCAACACTGCCAGAACACCAAAGTCTTGTGGTGTTTTTGATGTCACTCCTCAGGCTGCAATATCAAGAGGAGTAGAAGCTCCTGTGTACGATGTCACACCAATCTCCATGGCTCCATTATCAAGTGGGGCTGCAGGTATGCTCTGCCATGTATATCTTTGAACAAAACTCTCATCGCAACATTTTTCTGTAAAATCATTTTTTCTGGCTTTTTCCGGATGGACCATCAAAGCCACAAGAAGAGCCAGTTGTTCTAGTTAGCAGCAGGGAACCAAGCCCCAACCTTGACGAGGAGAAGTTGAAGAGGAAGGATGAGAACAAACTCAAGAGCAAGAAAAGAGTAGGGAGTCCACTGTCAGCCGGAGCAAAGTACAAGAAAATAAAGACAGATTCGAACACGGAAGCAATGTACCAGCACTATGTCATGAAGAGGTACAAGATGAAGAAGATGAAGAGAGGGGATGTTGAGTAAGTGGCATCTTTTTCTGAATTTTGCTTCCAACATTTTTGTTATCTTGTATTAATACATTTTTCATCTTTGTCAAACGGTCCTCACTACTATGGTTTTCTTTCCTTATTCTTTGCAGGCCTCCTTTCATTAGGATTGGTGATTTCCACATTACGTTACGAACTTCCAGAAGTCGTTGAAGCCGCGCGCTCATATTTGTAGTGAAGTCATGTCATTATTCATTGAAAGCTTCAACATTGAACAGTTGTCGTCTTCAAATAAGCAGAAGAAATTTGCTTTCTCTGTTTTAATGAGTGTTAGTCCACATCTACTTTCTATCCTTTTTATTGCTATCACTTTTTCTAGAGTTTTCTTTTTTTGTGTATACCCTACTACAACAGATATCTATTCATCCTTTTCTTAATTTTGTGTTTGCTGCGTCCACATGTGTTGCAGCTTCAACTCTCTGTCCACCCAGAAGTATTTGATCCAAGTGTTTGTGCAAAAGAGCTGAGGAGGGCGTGCCAAAATTTTCAGATTTCTGTTTTTGACCTAGTAAGACTGCTCCCAACACTTTTTTATATCAATTTATGTGTTTCCTTCAGTTTTTGCTGCTTTCAAGTTTATTCACTTCTATCTTGTCTTTACTTCTTTTTCTAGCTTTACTTCACCATTGTCCGCGATGGCCACTGGATTGTTTGTGTCATTAACCTCTTGCACAAGGAGTTTAACTTATTTGACTCATTGGATAATGGAAAACTGGATGTTACTGCAAGGAATCTGGCAAGTGACATCTCATCCTTTTATTTGTAGTTTTCTTTGTTTCATTAATGAAAAAACAAGATCCACAATGAGCATTATCTGTAGCTTTCAATGTTTCATTTAATGTAAAAAGAGAGCAATAACCTGAAGTTTTAGTGGTGGTAGCAATTTTTCTTCCATTTTTACTTGTTGGTTTACAAAGCACCTGTAACTTTTTTAGCTGATGTTTTGCTATTTGTTCTAGTTTACCAATTTCAAGAGGATTGCTTCAGAAGAGCCAGCTTTCACAGTGGACCTATCTTCTTTCAAATCCGACTGGCCGCTGCTTGACTACCCACAACAGGCAACTCAGTAAGCTCCGATGAACATCACCCTCCATAATAGTAGTTCTTTCGTGTCCTCTTTTGTACCCATCTTAACCATCTTCTACACATTTTTTTGTATGGCATCACAAAACAGCTTTGATTGTGGACTTTTTGCAACTCTGTACTTGGAAAATTTCGATGGCATTAGGATGAAAGATTTTAAGAAGGTAAAAATTCATAATCATGTTTTTTGGGGGTACTTTGTGCATGTGTTGCGTGTCTGATATACTTTTGCACTCTTTTTTACCATTTTTTTTTCTTATGAAGCAAAATATGCTTGATGTGCGGAAGACGATTGCTTCGAAGCTGTTTTCCCATCCGCTGAACAAGATCTGCCCTGCTGATGTGCATAAGGAAATCACAGTGTGTTGAAGTAGGTGAATCGTAGTGCATTCAAAGAAGGCATTCAAGAAGGCGACTGCAGCAGCGTTTTGAAGATGCAACTTGATAATCCTAGGAATGTAGCTTGCCAGTAGTGTGTCATGTTATCTTTTATGTCAAATGAAACTTAATGTAAAGCAAATATTTTTGTTTCATGTGTGTTTTCTAGGATCCTGTTGGCATCATAATTTGTATGACAATCATACGTTTGAGGAATTACTGCAAAGAAAACTGCTCATGAAACATTGACTTTTTTTTCGAAAGGATCAGTTTGTGATAGTTGCTGGAAGAAGTATTTTTTTGGCTTGTATGTCCTACTACTTGAAGCAATCAATACATTTTTAGAAACACACTTTTTTAATAAATGAAAATTGTGTATTTTCTTTTTTGCCAATCCTGGGAGAGGCTCTAAAACAATGCCTAATGAACATTTTTTATCATGAGTAAGTGGTAGTTTTCTGTTGCCTGGCAACATTCTTTGACGCTGCCGTTTGACAAGCTTCGGCTGATCCATCTTTCGAGCTTTCCAGTTTTGTGTACTGCTGGTGATACTTTGTAATCTATATAAGTTGTATCTATTCCTCTTTAGCCAGCCATTGCAATGTTTTGATAGCAGCATTACTGAGTTGGAACAGAACTTCCAGCCATGGCAATGTCAGTGGTACGAACGCGTACAAGTAGCATTTTCACAGGACTACAACAAGTATGTGCAGCCACTAGAATATGGTTGGGGATTTCGCTAATCAGAGTTGAGAAAATGAAATTGCTACATATGATTTAAGACAACATGCTAGAAGATCAGCCTTTCTGGTTTTTGAAGTTAATGTTGTACCTCCATGACCGCGATGATTTTTTAGCGCAAACATAATATCAATGTTTCATTTCTTTTTCACTCCCACTTTTGCAGCAACAATATAAACTTTTTTAGCACAATGATCTATGTAAAGTTAAAAATCATGTATTGCTCCCACTCCAAAATATAAACATAATAACTGAAAATTGTATATAAACATAATATCAATGTTTCATTTCTCTTCACTCCCCACTCCAAAATGATCCATGTGAAGTTCAAACAAAATTCAGTACGTGCACAGAGTACAAATATGTCTTCTTCGAAAATAAGCTTTTCAAGTTACTGCTACTGTTTTCTTGTACTTTGAATTCAACTACAGAAGTAAAAACTAACTATTGAGCATGTTGCTCCACTTTCGCCATCGCAGCTTGAAACTGAATGCAAGACTGCATTGTATGGCCTTCCTCGGAGCAAAACTGACATTTTGTTGTAAGGTTAGCAGCCATCATAGCCTTGTACTCGAGGAATGATTTGCAGGTTTTGATAGTGTGTTCTTCTTCACTGCAAAATGAACAAGTAACTTTCCTCCTAGGTTTTGGCTTGCTTGACGACTCCATATTGTCTTTTTTCTTGCTTTCTTTCTTGGCTTCTTTCTGAAGCTTCTTCTTATGCTCATCTTCTCGCTGCTCCAACAATGTCTTTTTTCTTTTTGCTCGCTCTGTTGGCCTACCTTGCTTCGGCACATGAGCAGGATTCTGCAGTGGTGCTGATGATTGTTGGTTTGCTCCAGTTGCAGCATTAAATGCACTTGCTTGAGGGGGTTGCTGCTGCTGCACCACCTCTTCCCTGGACATTTGATCTTTTTTCATCGAAGCAATTATGGGCCAGAGCTGCTTTATTACATCTGTCAGGAAGTTCTAAGCTGGATCAACTGAGCATGCTTCTGCTGCCAATGCATTCATATCTCTGCACAGCGAGTTGTACTTGAGATTGTTTGTTTCTGGTAGTCCAAACTCAAGGAACCTCCCAGAGGTGTCCATGTTTGTCGTAGCTGCTTCGGACCACCTTTCCAGCATATATCTACTTGGAATTTCTTGCACATTAATTTGTATCATCACCCTTATGATGTGTGAGCAAAGCACACCATTCATCTCGAAGTAATGGCAGCTACATGAGTACAGCCCCTCCTCTATCACAGCATGCACATGGTACAACTTTGGATTATCATACAAGTTTGAGTAAAGCTCAAACATGATACCTTCCTTCTCAAGATTCGGCACTTGGTTGATTATATAAGCTGTAGATGCTGCCACTTGCTCTTGGAACTTGCCAAAGACGCTGCGTGTGTAGAAGTTAACAGCTTGATGCTCTATCTTGTATTTTCCCCATAGTGGTGCTGTTGTCGTTTCTCCAGTGAAAGCAGCATTATCTTCACGGTCTAGCATTGTTTCTTGTAGTAGTTCATACTGCCTTACAAATGTAAAAACCGAGTTTTGTGGATGCACTAATGTCTTGAAATAAGAATTCAGCCCTTCTGATCGCCCGGTTGTGCTTGTGAAAGGGAAGAAATCATTCTTGAAGTATGCAGGAGCCCATGTCTGACGGCATTCCCACATGTTCTGTAAGTGCCTTCTCTGTGTACTCGAAGCAATGCAGCTTGTGCTGCCATGTTTCTTCAAATTCATCCACTGTCTCGGTTTCATTGATGCATTCGTAGAAAGCTTTCTCAAAAATTGAATCCCTTGTAAGCAACCTCCCAAGTTTCTCACGCGCCTTCCGTTGTACATGCCACTTGCAACACCTATGGACTGTGTGAGGGAACACATCAGAAATTGCAGTTTCCATTGCTTTGCACTGGTCGGTCATAAGGTTTGTTGGGTACTCGTTGTTCATCGCAAGCAACCATTGCCGAAAGACCCACTTGAAGGTTTCAATTTTCTCATTTGGAAGCAACGCACAACCTAAGACAATAGTCTGAAGATGGTTGTTGATGCCAACGATCGGAGCAAAAGGCATGTTGTATTTGTTCGTGCAAAATGTTGTACTTTGAGTATAGTGCTCTTGTCCTTCCATCCACCCAAAACAATGCTTCTACAGCATTTGTCTCCTTATTCACTTGTGTTGCATAGAAGAATTGTGGGCTTTCAGCTTGCCGCCTCTCAAAGTATTCGACTGTCATGGCCATGTCCTGAAATGCCATGGTTTGCCGCATCTCGGACCGTGCATTTGAAACATCTCTTTTGACATATCCAAGGCGCCTTTGATCACCTCCGTGACAATCTCCAAGGATTCCCATGCAATCTGAGGTTGGCAAGTTGCGTTCATGCAACGTCCTTATCATTTGGAGGTCTTCTCGTGGGATCTTTCGATGAGACCGGTAAAACCTAACCTTCTCTTCCTGTTTCAGCAGAGTATGTGTATGGTCTTCTGTAAAGCATGTAACGGTCCATCGGTTATCTCGGAGTCCAACGATCATGTGAGCCTTGCAATCGTGACGTTGCAACCTATTCCTTTTTCTTGTGTCAGCCATGTTCATCCAAAGTCCAGGGCGTTTGCTAGTGTTGCTTGACTCTGTTGCAATACTATCTGCAGTGCTATCAGATTCACTTTTGCTTCCATCAGGTCGCGCATGAACACATGTGAAAGTCCTGCTAATTAGCTTTGTGGGACCTCTCGCCTGACTGTTTTTTGAAGCAGATGTTCTGATTCCAAACCCGTGCCTAAAAGCATATGTGTTGTAGAATTTCCTTGCATCATCACCTGAATCAAAGGTCATGCCCACATATGGAACAAGTGGTTGCGATGATATCACATCATCATCTGCATCATCCATATCTTGCTGCACATCAGCATCATTAATCATCCCTTCCATACTGACCCCATTAGCAGGAGACATTTGCGCCATAATGTAGCTCTCATCATCACCAACTCCAGCACCAGCAACCTATTTTTTGTTGTTACAGAAAAAAGTTATCACATTGTCAGTAAGAAAAGGTAGAATGTGCAAGAAACTAGTGTTTCTAGCATAAAACATGTATTTACATCAGATTTGTTTCATCTTCTAATAAAATCCATTTGTCAGTGAGAGCAGCATCATATTTGTTTCACACCCATGATACTAAATAAAATGCTTCAACATCTTCTAATACAATGATCACAGTGCTACAAGCAAAGTAATAGAATTGATTTTGGGGTTTTGTAATTGGAATTGGCGTTTCCTGCTAGACAACATCTTTCTATCTAACATTTTTCTAGTGAAGGAACTTTGTCCAACAGGATCACTGCTTAAAGCATGCAACATAGTCAAATAGAACCAGTGCTTCATTTTTTTCACAAGAAATGCAGCATTAGCCTTACAAATAAGCTCATATTGGGGATTTTTTTTTCAACTTTGATTTTGTACTTTGTTAGGAGCATTCACCACACATGTTGCACATTTTCTGTTTTTTGTAAATCTTAAACTGAAAGTGTAAGAGCAAGTACACACAGTTTTCAGTTGTTCCCCTGCACATTGCTAGAGCAGTTATTAAACTGAAATTGGAAAGTTAACATAAGAAGACATGCTGCAATTGATACTGTATTTTTTTTCTGAGGACAGTGATCAGAGAGATACAAAATTATGAACATGGCAGAATCAAAACAACATCATGCTTCATGCCAGCAAGTATCTTGGAACTTACCCAAGCTTCTGAGGAGCTTGCCCGGGATGCTTCAGCAGAGAACACAGGAGGATTGCGGAGCTCCCTTGCAGCTGCAGACCGGCCAATCGGGGCCGATCTGGCCTGCCTGCTGCTCGATGGAGCATCGGAGCTTCGATCCATGGCGGCCGACAACATAGATCGAACTATGTGGTGAGCTGCCATGGCGTTGGAAGGTGTACGGGGGCGTTGATGCGTCGACGGCGGCGAGGTAGAGGCGATGCTGCGTCGTCTGCGGCGATGGTAGAGTCGGTGCGGCGTTGGCGGCGGCTGTGGTACAGGCAACACGGTGTTGGCGGCGTGGATCTCCTCCTCGCCCTGGCCTCGGGTGGGTGCAGAGGAGCTGCAGAGGAGGTGGGGATTTTGCTTCCACGAAATCCGTTGCAGCAACGCGGGGAAGGACAACGGGATCTTCTTAGGGAGGGTGAACACGTGGCTTGAATCCGACGGCCGCGCATAATTAAATCCAACGGTTGTCTTGTAGGATGCTAACTGCTAGATTTGCAGGCGGATGACGCCTAGCAGCCGCCTTTGTCTTTGGGGTCGATCGACTACCGGCAGGTGGAGGAGGAGAGCGGCGTGGAGAAGGAATCTCCGATTGGAAAGTTTTTTTTCCTTTTGATGAGACTTTAGCGATCAGAATTGACCTAGTTACTTTCCCTTTTTTTTTCTTTTCCATCGTGGGACACCTGGGGAGATGAAGTTACTTCTATTTTTTTCTCATCAAGGGAAGAGAGGAGATTCCTAGGTGAGTACAATTGAGATGAGAAGACATCTCACGTACGTGGTGAAGGGAGCAGACCTCGTCTTTCATCCAACGACTTTAGATAAATATTAATGCTAATCATACGGACGTAATTTCTTAACTTCTAGGATTAACGTGGTGTCTCGATTAGTGCCTCCAATTAGTAAATATAAGAAAGATATAAGATAAGATAGTATGAACGTACGAGATTTAACGATATAACGTTACACACAAATATTATGTTTAGGCATATATACTGTGTTGCACGTACAAACTCTCGGTCACGTACATGTCATCTATGATGGAAAAGTGCCATCACATCACATATATGACAAGGACACTTACAAGTTTATTAGGCCAACCCCCAGCACGTGTTGTTCAAAACAAAAACCCACCAGCACATGCGTGTTTGTACGTGAAAGGCTAAAACGATGAGTTAAAAGTCCATCAATGCAAAAAAAAAAAAGTCCATGTCTGATTCGGCAAGTATGGCTGCAATTTTTTTTGCGGGATTTGCTGGAAGGAAGTAAGTACAGTATACATCTCACACGTTTTAGCGTATGCAATGAGTTCCAACTATGCAAAAAAAGAAACAAATCCTTCGCTATGAATCCATCACATGCATGACCAAAGACAAACAATAATTGATATATTTTTTGGTCTCCGGCAAGAAAACACACGTCACAACTGATTGGTCGCCGGTAAGAATATGCATGGCATATGGCTGATGGATTTCCGGCTAGACTATTCACGTTTGCAAGCTGAGAACCACACGGACACACATCCATTGCCCCATATGGCCTCTATACAAAGGCTCGACTAAAATAGACATGAGCACACTGTGCATGCATACACGTCTGGACACCTGGCCAATCACGAGCAGAACAATATAGACAATGGTAATGTCAAACGTCTATCAGGCACTAGAGGAACATAATCATTGATCTGGATAATGCCCACACGCCGGTTGTCCATTGAATAGTAGACTTCGATGTATTATAGCATTGTAAAATGTCGGAGATGCCATGACGGACAGATGGAAGGCATGGCAACAACGCCATCATCTTCCTGCACACACTCTGCGTCTCATAGATGCTTCCACCCCAACATGTCTGATAAATCAAGCTTCGTAGGTACACTGTAAATAAACAATTATCACCATGGCTTCCCCCACCATTAAAACATAAGTAAAAAAGAAGCCACTACGTTCATCCACACAGATTAAAATATCTCGACCGTTAACAATTTAGTATGAACGGACGAGATTTAACGATATAACGTTACACACAAATATTATGTTTAGGCATATATACTGTGTTGCACGTACAAACTCTCGGTCACGTACACATGTCATCTATGATGGAAAAGTGCCATCACATCACGTGACAAGGACACTTACAAGTTTACTAGGCTAACCCCCAGCACGTGTTGTTCAAAACAAAAACCCACCAGCACATGTGTGTTTGTACGTGAAAAGCTAAAACGATGAGTTAAAAGTCCATCGATGCAAAAAAAAAGTCCATGTCTGATTCGGCTATGTACCTGCTGGAAAAAAGGGTAGAGTCCATATCTAATATGGCTACGTGGCTGTCACGTGTCCTGTGTTTTTCTTGGAAAAGTATGGCTCTGATTTTTTTTGCGGGTTTTGCTGGAAGGAAGGAAGTATACATCTCTCACGTTTTAGCGTATGCGATGAGTTCCAACTATGCAAAAAAAGGAACAAATCCTTCGCTATGAATCCATCACATGCATGACCAAAGACAAAAAATAATTGATATATTTTTTGGTCTCCGGCAAGAAAACACACGTCACAACTGATTGGTCGCCGGCAAGAATATGCATGGCATATGGCTGATGGATTTCCGGCTAGACTCAAGATGGCAATGGGGCCCCGAAACCCGCATCCCCGCAGGTTTTTACCCTATTAGGGGACGGGGATGGTCTCTTTGCATCCCCCGAGGCTGTTGTTGGGCACATTATACAACCCGACATGTTTCGTGGGTTTGCACTCGTTTAGGTAGACCCCGAACATGAAACCCGGCAAACCCGACAAACCCGAAAAAATACATTTTATTTACCAAGCAGTGCTCCGGCGCGGCCCAACCCAAAACCAGCAATTGAAAAGATTAGAGATAGTGTGAACCATGATTTCTATTTCAGAACTTCTATAATTGGACATCTTGTTGAACAATGTATGACCGAAATATGCTTCTGTTTGTTGCTGAAATATGCTTATCTTCGTTGTTGAAATGGGCTATAGTTGTGCTGAAATAGGCTTTTTTAGCTGATGTTATTCCTGAGTATTGTGCTGAAATTTGCTGTTGTTTTGTTGCTGAAATATACTATGTTGCTGCTGAAATGATATCATTGTTGCTACTATTTATCTTAGCTGCCTCTGAAATATACTATGTATGTTGTTTAAATCTGCTGAAATAAACTCTATATAGCTGTTGAACCATCTACTATTGTTTTTTGTTGAAATTTGCTCTTGTTATGCAACTGAAATTTGCTTGTTTTGCTGTTCAAATGTTGTTCTTTGTCGCCACTATGTTTGTTTAAATATTTTGATTTTCTCATGGGTTCCCCGTGGGTTCACCGAAACCCGATGGGTTTAGGGGACGGGCAGAAAACTAGCCCCGCGCACGGTGATGGGGACGGGGACGGGTTTGAGATTTTCTCGTGGGGATGGGTTTGGGAAGGCAAAACCCGATGGGTTTCGTCCCCGTTGCCATCTGGAGGCTAGACTATTCACGTTTGCAAGCTGAGAACCACACGGACACACATCCATTGCCCCATATGGCCTCTATACAAAGGCTCGACTAAAATAGACATGAGCACACTGTGCATGCATACACGTCTGGACACCTGGCCAATCACGAGCAGAACAATATAGACAATGGTAATGTCAAATGTCTATCAGGAACTAGAGGAACATAATCATTGATCTGGATAATGCCCACATGTCGGTTGTCCATTGAATAGTAGACTTCGATGTATTAGAGCATTGTAAAATGTCGGAGATGCCATGACACCATAGAAAACAACTTCATAGATTGTTCCACCCCAACATGTCTGATAAATCAAGCTTCATAGGTACATTGTAAATAAACAATTTTCACCATGGCTTCCCCCGCCAGAAAACAACTCTGGCTTTCAAGAAGTTGAGTGAGGTGACTAAATGGTTAATATGAAAGTTATGGAGAACAAATGCCGCAAAAAAGGGTTATTGAGAAAAGAAAAAATTAAGAGTTTAATTATGATATACGCACAATAGTCTATTCTATATAACAAGGTTATGAAAAGAAAAAATATATAGACCATGCATTTAAAAAATAAAAGTTCCAACAGAAAAAACATTAAAAGGAAAATCTAATACAAAAAGAGATGTAAGGTCAAAAAAATATAGGGAGTGTACCCATGCAAATAATATTGTATGTTAAAGTGATATTCCTATTCTTGATTCTCCATGCCGCAAAACAGTGTTATTGAGAAGAGAAAAATAAGTGTTTACTATGCAGAGTAGTCTATTCCATATAATGAGGTCATGAAATAAATACTGACCATATAATAAAAAAATTAAATGGTCACATGGAAAAAAATTAAAGTAAAATCTAATACCAAAAGAGTTGTAAGGCAAAAAATATATGAAGAGTCTAGGCGTACAAAAAATATTGGATGTTCAAAAGATATTCCTATTCTGGATAATCGATGTCACTTAGAGTTATTTAACATGGGTTAGGACATAGATCTAATAAAAAGTAAACCACATGTGAAACACTTTATATTTCCCTTAGATCGGGCATAATACAAGTAATCAATCAGAGCATAGAGAGCCATCTTATTTTCTTTTTATAAAGAAAAACTGCAGCGGACTAAGTATGCACTTCTCAAAATAAGTATGCAATTGAGAAATACAACATCGCTAACTCGCAAAGGGAGGCGATACAAATGATTTTTTTAATATGTTTGAAGATACACACACACCTTTTGAGAAACATCATGTGCATAATCTAGGCGCGCAAATGCGCGGGTCACCCCGCTAGTTTCTTTACAAGCAAGCAACACAGAGGGTGGCGATTTTGGCGCTCGGGCTACAGGTGGCACGTCGTGATTCACAAAAGCACAGCCGGGCCTGCGTGCCGGTGTTATTTGGATGGACTTGGCCCACCCAGAAATTGTGACTGTGTTGGACCGAATGCGAGCCACATCAGGTGGCGCTGGTGTAAAAGCTGCATATTTTCCAAACAAAGATTCGAGGCAGAAGTAGGCAACCATCCATCACAAATTTGGAGGGCTGTTCTAGATGGACGAGACGTATTAAAGCAAGGCATTGTGAGGCGTATTGGCAATGGTCAAACGACAGATATTTGGAGAGATAACTGGCTACAGCGGGCTGGACCCTTGAGACCGATAACATCGCTTACGCCCAACCCTCCGAACTTAGTATCTGATCTTATAGACCACATCATCATGGAAGGAGGAGCTCATTCGTACTACCTTTGTACCCTTTGATGCTGATTCTATTCTATCCATCCCTATATGCACTAGGGTTGTTGAAGATTTTTGGGCCTGGTCAGCCGAGAGGAACGGTAGATTTTCAGTGAGCTCTGCTTACAAGATGATCATGTCCAAAAAGGAGGACCGAGGAAACTGGCTAGAACACAACCTTGGGGGATCAACACTGAACTCAGATCGCGTGGATTGGGCAGTACTGTGGAACATCAGGGTCCCTTCGAAGCTCAGGGTTTTTCTTTAGCGGCTGGCGAGGCATTCCATGCCAACGGCGGATCTCCTACACCATCGGCACATGTCGGATTCACACCTTTGCTCCTTGTGCGGAAGGAAGGACTCATGGAGGCATGCTCTACTAGAATGCACTATGTCACGTTGCATTTGGGCGCTATCAGAAGAGGAAGTGGTACAGAAGGTAAGTTTGAATATGAACCGAAATGCAAAAAATTGGCTCATGGAGATGCATGACAGCCTATCACAGGAGCAGTTTCTCAGGCTGGTGGTGACACTCTGGGCGACATGGAAATCCCGTCGCAAGGCGATCTATGAGGGTGTGTTTCAAAGTCCTCAGGGTACTGATCAATTCATACAATCCTATAGAGCAGACTTACAAGTTATCGCCGGTGTGGGGAGTAGCCCTGTAACACAGCCACCAGCAAGACCATGAAGCTGGATAGCACCCCCAGATCAACATGCCAAGATCAATGTAGATGCAGCGGTCAGAGCCAACCAGGGATGGGGAGCGGCTGCTGCAATATGTCATGACCAAGCGGGCTCCTTCCAAGGTGCTTCGGCTATTGTAACGAGAGGGATCAAAGACCCATTGACACTGGAAGCAATGGCGATCAGGGAGGCCTTGGCGCTTGCTGATGATCTCAACCTTCACAGGGTTCACGTTGCATCGGATTGCAAAGTTGTGGTGAATGACATCAAGAGTAAAACACCAGCTACATACGGGGCCATATTGCATGAAATCATAGAACACAGTTCATCGTTTACTTCTTGTATTTTTGTGCATGAGTTTAGAAGCTCGAATGTCGAGGCTCACAATCTAGCGAAGCATAGCTTGAAGTTAGGGGTTGGCTGCCATGTGTGGTTAGGCAACCCGGGTAATCTTACATTTGTACCTTTGAACATTGGCACAAGTTAATAAAGGCTTCGCGTGATTGTCTCAAAAAAAAAGTTGCTCAAACAAAAGAAGGTGGAAACGTACATTACATTTGTTGCCTCCCTGGGGCAAACGAATGGGAGGATTCTGAAGTGCCCCAATGATTCTCAAGTGGCGGCAAGGCCCTCGTCGCTCCGGCCGCGGAGGATCTGGATCCATGGGGCGGCGGCCACTGCCGGAACAGTGTCACTGTTCTTGCCGGAGGGCTTTGACCGGCGTCCTTGATAATCCCCAAGTGCAGGGAATCATCGTAGCAATTCTCAAAGGTGGAAGTGATAAGTATGGGGTGTCGATCCCACAAGGAGCTAAAGGCAAGATCAATATTCTCTCAAGTCCTATCTGCCACTGGTACGACTCTACGTACACCGAATGTTTTTTGTTCCAACAAGAAACGAGAAATAAAACTACGTTGTGGGTATGAAGAGGATAACTTTGCATGATATTGGAGACCTAAAATATAAAAGTAGGTGTTGTTATCATAGAGTTAGAATATATTACTTAATTATTATAAATAGCGAGTGTGGAATAATGATGCGTCGCTGTGCGGAATTGTCCTAGGCAATTGTTAACAAGACCGGTAATCACTATTGCAATTTCATATGAGGGAGAGGCATAAGATAACATACTTTCTCTTCTTGTATCATATGCACTTATGATTGGAACTCTAGCAAGCATCCGCAACTACTAAAGATCATTAAGGTAAAACCCAACCATAGCATTAACATATCAAGTCCCTTTTATTCCACGCAACAACCCCCGTACTCGGGTTTATGCTTCTGTCACTGAAGCAACCCACTATAAGCGAATCATGAACGTATTGCAACACCCTACAACGGGAGTCTCTCACGCTTGCGCGACACGGAGGGCACAATAGGACAGCACCAAAATAAACACTAGTAGAAAAACACCTATTAGTCCCGGTTCGTAAGGGCCTTTAGTCCCGGTTGATGAACCGGGACTAATGGGTCGTTACTAATACCTCCACCCATTAGTCCCGGTTCAAACACGAACCGGGACAGATGTGCCTCCACGTGGCCGGTCCGCCGAGCCCAGTCAGGGGGGCCTTTGGTCCCGGTTGGTGGCACCAACCGGAACCAAAAGTCCATGTTTCTTTTAGAAAAGTGGCTGCTTTAGGGGTTTTGGGGGTTATTTTAGGTTGTTATTAGCTAGCTAATAGAGAGAAGTGTCCTCTCTTATATCTTCGTCCTTGGTTTACCAACGCTGCTGCTATGTTCGTTTCACCCGTTGATATAACAACTCATGCATGCTCGCATCATACATCATCATATATAATAACAAGTCCTACTAATCATGCATCATCATACAACTTCTACTCGTTATTAATAACAAGTCATACGATCATCATCCTCATAGTCATCAAACCCAACCCTACATAATTGTTCTTAGCACATGATCATCAGTATCAGGTAGGACCTAAACACCCTTAAGGTAAAATAGCATAAAACAATATAGACCCTGACTCTCCATTATGAAGAATGGCAATCATCCTGTCTCCAATTCTTGCCTTCGCTGCTTTTTGCTTCCAAGAAGCTCCTTACGACTGTCCATACATTTTTTCCATTCTTTGATTGTCATGTCTCCACTTCTTTTAGAAACCCGGTATGGACAGTTGAGATTCGTAGGAAGACCTGGTTGTATATTCAAAACATGAAGGGTAATGTGCGTATACATCAGATGAGGCACACAATCATTCGGGATTATCTGTTGAAAAACATAGTAATAACTTCGTAGTTAGCAATGATGTACTAGTTTTAGAAGTGTGCAAAAAGATGCACGGATGTTGTAATAGTAAAAAATCTTACCAGGGTATCTCCATGGTAGTTACCGTAGTTCAACACGTGCACTAGTGGCACGTATTGACCATAATGTTGAGGAGTTTGATTGTAGATATTGTAATTCTCAAGATCAGTACAAAATGCGACCAGATGATTTTTCTCCTGATAAGTTAATTCAGAGCCTTCTGTGTAGTAGGTTCTGTCTACCATCTTATGCACATTCTTTGAAGAATGAAAATAAGCTGTCAGTGGAAATAAGTTGTCAACTATTTTGAAATAAACAATATAAATTACTTAATAACTATGTTAAGCTCACATGGGGGAAGAATTGGAGGTGTATCCACAAGGACCCAAATCGAAGGTCTCTCTTGCTCGATTGTAGGATTACCAAGATCCATGGTGACAAGCATACCCTCATCAAGACCATACATCTTGCAAAGTGCTTCCCAATTTTTGCAACCAAAATGGGTTGCACTCTGAGCATTGTACTGCTTTACTTGAAAATCCACACCATGATGGGTACTTAGGATAATTTTTTTGGTTTCGAAACTTTCATTGTCTTCAAAACCCATCCTCTCCAAGACATATAGCGTCTTGCAAAGCATGGGATAAGCTAGTCGAATTGGAAAAGATGAAAAATACACGTTAAAATAGTTGAAGTCATGCTTAATTACGAAAAAAACTATTGTCATCGTTGCGTACCGTATGAACATCGAAGGTCTCCTCGAGCTTAATGCTGAAGCGCTGATCTTCGTCCAGCTCAATGAACCTGTCGCACATACCTCGATCGTCGTGGCACCAGTCGCACTCCCCCGGGTGGTTTTGGTCGTCCGAGTACGACATTTCCGGCCTATGTTCATAATTCAAATATTAAACTAGATTATTAATCACGGGTTGATTATTGGTGCTGTACGCAGCTCCTCCTTTCATTCCCGAGTGCATTATTATACCAAATTGTCTAGCACATGAGAATGAAGGAGAACTTATCCAATATGAGCATTCAATAAGCAAAACCAAATCATAAAATAAGCAAAACCAAATCATAAAATAAAGTAGTATTCAAATTAGCATGCATTCAATAATTATAAGCAAAAGTACATCATCTCTTGGTGTCTGTACATCATCGAATATTATCACTAATATAACATCACTAATACAACTAGAACCGTAGCGCCCGACGGGTATCGACGTGGGCGGTGGACACCCAAAGATAAGGAACCATCACAGGATCATAGCTCCAGTGAGATCCCTGAAGAACCTGCCAGGTATTGTCGAATCAGCCCTCCAATGCAACCATGTAGCGACGGATGTGCTCGTCCTCCTCGCTGACACAGTGACGTACCACCTCCGCGGTGTCCGGAAGCCTCAGCACCATCACTGGCCCACGCGACCGCCACCAAACAAGGATCAGGGCAACAACGGGATGCCTCCTCACCAACCTACGTCCCCCGGAAGGTAGCACCTCCCATACCAGCCCAACGGAGCCCAGTCCCGAACATGGCCCTGATCAAGCAGGCCTCCACCGCCGAGTCGACGACGACGAGGATGCGGGATAGGCATCGCCGACGTCGATGCGGGAACTACTTCTATATATAGTTAAATAAAGTAGTTTTATTAATTAAATCAACTATCTAGTTCAACTACTAAGCACTTACTATAAATAAATAAAGTAGTACTTACTAAAAACAAACTACTTCTATATATAGTAAAATAAATTAGTTCATTAAATCAACTAACTAGTTCAACTATATATGAAGCACTTACTATAAATAAAATAAAATAGTACTTACTAAAAATGAACAAATTAATTAAACAATCTAAATTACACAATATGAACTACATATCTAAATTACTACACATCTAATCTAACAAAAGATCTATTAACAATAATATCACCAAACATGCATATTCAACAATAATATCACCAAAAAATCTATTAACAGAAAAAATCTAACATAATATGAACAAATTAATTAAACAATCTAAATTACACAATATGAACTACATATCTAAATTACTACACATCTAATCTAACAAAAAGATCTATTAACAATAATGTCACCAAACATGCATATTCAACAATAATATTACCAAAAAATCTATTAACAGAAAAAATCTAACATAATATGAACAAATTAATTACACAATCTAAATTTGACAATATGAACTACATATCTAAATTACTACACATCTAATCTAACAAAAAGATCTATTAACAATAATATCACCAAACATGCATATTCAACAATAATATCACCAAAAAAAATCTATTAACAGAAAAAAATCTAACATAATATGAACAAATTAATTACACAATCTAAATTACACAATATGAACTACATATCTAAATTACTACACATCTAATCTAACAAAAGATCTATTAACAATAATATCACCAAACATGCATATTCAACAATAATATCACCAAAAAAATCTATTAACAGAAAAAATCTAACATAATATGAACAAATTAATTACACAATCTAAATTACACAATATGAACTACATATCTAAATTACTACACATCTAATCTAACAAAAAAATCTATGAACTACAAAAAAATCTAAAAAAAATCTAACCAAAAAAAAAGTTGCTCACGGCCGGCGACAGCGAGGTGCGGCGCTGGGAGGCGACGGCGCCGAGGCGGCCTTGGCCGGGCGGCGACGTTGAAGCGGTAGGGCGGGCGGCAATGGCCTTGCTGGGCTGGCGGGGTGGCGGCAGCGTCGGGCGAGGCGGTTCGGCGACTGCGTCCGGGCGGGGCGGCGACGGCGAGGTGGTGGCAGGGGACGGCGAGCGGCGTCGGGAGAGGAGAGGAGGAGAGATCGAAGTCGGGAGAGGAGGACGGCGCGCTAAGGGCTACTTATATAGCAAAGGCTTTGGTCCCGGTTCGTGCCATAAACCGGGACCAATGCCACCTTTAGTCCCGGTTGGTGGCACCAACCGGGACCAAAGGCCTCTTTTCAGCAGCCCAAAGGGCGGGAAACGAAGACCTTTGGTACCGGTTGGTGGCTCCAACCGGGACAAAAGAGGGGGATTGGTACCGGTTGGTGCCACCAACCGGTGCCAATGCACCCGTCTAATTACTTATTTATTTTCTGCAGTTGTTTTTTAGTTGATTCTTTCTGCAGCTGTTTTTAATTAGTCCCACCTCGCCAAGCGAGAGGCACTCGCAGCGGTTTATAAGCCCTGAGTGCAGAGACGATGAAGAAGAGGCTCAATGCTCACCTGCACGTTGCTTAGCTTCAAGCCTTGAGGATTAGGGTAGACTGCACGGAGCTATGTGCAGTGCAGTTTACACTATTCCGAAAGGCTTGAAGCTAATTAACGAGCATTGCGCCTCTTTTTTATTTTTAATGACTTATTACAACTCAGAAATAAAAAGAAAAAAATAAATATAGCAGAAAAGAAAAAATACGATATAAAAAACTAATCAGAAATAAATAGAAAAAATAGTTGTGATTAACTTTACTAAAAAATGAGCCTAGATGCTTATTTTTAATGACCTATTACAACTCAGAAATAAAAAGAAAAAAAATATAACAGAAAAGAAAAAAACTATATAAAAACTACTCAGAAATAAATAGAAGAAAAAATAGTTGTGATTAACTTTACTAAAAAATGAGCATAGATGCTTATTTTTAATGACTTATTACAATTCAGAAATAAATAGAAGAAAAAATAGTTGTGATTAACTTTACTAACAAATGAGCATAGATGCTTATTTTTAATGACTTATTACAACTTAGAAATAAAAAGAAAAAAAATAAATATAGCAGAAAAGAAACAAAAAACTATATAAAAAACTACTCAGAAATGAGCATAGATGCGCTTATAGAGAAAATTCAACCTAAATTCTTAATAAATTTCTACTAACTACAGAGAAATTCAGTATGAATTTAGGTTAAACTAGCCATCAACCCGTGCACCTGCACGGGCTAGCGGCTGTGTTACAAATCATTAATAATTTTAGAGTAAATATAATAGAATTTGAATACCACCACTTTGTGCAAATATGCCAAACTATTAAGATTTTGAAAACCTAATTGTTGTTAGACTAAGTTTGATTTCTTGTAGGGGTTCACATAAACCTTCCTACTTGCGTTCGTATTTATATTTTTGAAACATAGAGACGTTGGGTAGAAGAAACTTGTGATTAATATATTCTGGAAAAATGAAAACATGTCACAATAGTGTTGAGATTGTCAATTTTTAAATGTGTCATGGGGATAGCAATATACTTTCCTACTAAGGTAATTCAAGAGGTTTATAAATTAGAGCTAGAACTCCATGAACCATAAAATATGAACCTTTTTACTTTTCATAGAATACTACGCTGAAAATGAATTATAGTGGAAGGTTTATTTTTCAAAATGCCTTTGATGAGAGTAAAAGCCACAAATTATTTGTTGCATGGACGTGAATTCAAGTACTAATTAGTTTTTTAAAACTTTGCAAACCGAAAAGTATAAACCAATACTCGATCACCATAACTTCAAATTAGTCAAATATTGCTTGTAAGGCTCAACTTACATAAAAACTATTGGATGAAGCTTGTCAGTATCTTGCAACAATAAGTAATAACTATACTGGGTCACCCATGTAGTAGATAAATCCAATACAACTTAAAATCACAATTATGATCAATGTCCCAAGAGTAAATCAGTTACAAAGAAGCATGCATTTACCTCAAAGATGCAAATAATTGCAATTTCTAACATTCACTTCACTGTAAGGAAGTAGTCGTATTGGTATCGGGTGGTATCACCAGTAGTGCAAGATCTTTTTAAAGGTGATAATTCAAAATACCGGCAAAAATTAGAACCTTTTAGAAAATCTAGCATTTGGTGCTAAACACCCTGGATACACGTAAACATCATTTATGAAATTTCCAGGTTTATAATTCTGAATTATCATTAGGCCATTATAAATATAAATTAAATGGTTACAAAACCTTTGGCAAAGGATAAAGGGCAGTGTCCTTAGTCAAAATCATACAATGAAAATTGGTAAGTACTGAAGTTGATCATTAGAATGTTAGTAAGAAAAGTCCTTCTGTCAATTGGCCGCAAGAATTAAGCCTATTAATTTCGTAAATTGATAGTTCTGTAACTATTTACATTATATAAATTTAACAATTCACAGGGTCATACGGTGAGGTCAATGAAACTGTGTGGTCAGGAATCATGAATTAATCTTGCTGGAAAGCCATTGAAAAACAAAATCTGCATTTTTCAGTTTTGTTTGGAACAACAAAAGGACAATGTACCGATGATGCTAGTGTGCTATAGGCTTTTACAAATCAACATTAGAATTAACTGCATGAGTATAAATGTAACTATATGATTAAAAAGCTCTTAGGAGCTTAGTTGGGAAGTAAATTTCCCTAATACGATATCAATAACCTATGGTCACAACGTACTTAGCAGACTCGTCTTTGAAGTCGCAAATAGTTAATAATGAAAGAGGGCACCTATATTTTTGGTTAGATTCAAATGAAAGATGCAGGATTGCTTACCTGTGTAAATGGGAAAATATGGGGATCCAAGCTGAGACATCCATTAATGATGTACTGGATGAAAGTTGACGCTGTGGAGGCGCATAGTCTATGCGATGAGAAGATGCCATTCGGATGCACAGGATCGCGAGCCTGCAAGTAGCATAAGACACTGGGAGAGGCTGGTTTCCCAGAACGACTGCAGGAAGCAGTGGCATTGGAGGCTAGGTAGTCAAAATTCAATTATACGAACGCAAAGAGAACCCAGTTGTTGTCTCCAAGAAGAACCATGCATGGAAGAAAATGAAATGTGAAATGGGGAAATATGTATGTACCTGAAGGACACAACCCACCCAACTGAATGTTCTGCTCATGCAAGGCGCTTTAGATAGCAACTAACAGTCTCACAATTATAGCACGAATTTTTATCTCCCCTCGCAATAGACAAAACATTAGTATGCTAAGCAGAATAATGAAACAAAGTTAAATCTAACTGAATGTTTGGTTTATTTTTACTGATGTGTGCCTATTTGAAGTATATATGTTCAGAATTTCTTCAATGTAGGAGTATAGAGAAGACGTACATATGGTTTGTTGTGCAAGATTCTACAAACTTACTGCGAACTACATTCAACTACAGCAATTATGGATATGCATTCGGATACATTTACACTGATGTCACTGGATTGCTATACAATAATAGCACTGAATGAACTCACAATGATAACATAGTTTCGATCAAAAGGCACTCTCAGGCCCGGTTCCATGCATTTTTCATTGAGAATGAAACACATAGAACAGGGTTATATGGATCAACTTACAGCAACACTGCTAGTGCAGCGAAAGGTGTAAAACAAAAACAGAGATCATCTTGTGCAAGAAAACTCAGTAAACCTTTTTCAGAAACTGCAGGGTGACCACAGTTTGAGTCTTTGGCCACTTCACCTGACTGGTAGTCCTCTTCTTAATTAGCAAGTGAGTGCTGTACTTCCATCCCCTTCAGCAATATTCCCAGGGTGCACTCTGATGAGCCAGATTATAGCATGAACGACTGAAATTTCACTCTTACCAAACCTAGTCTGCATGTATTTTATTGTGGGAGTATATACATATGGGCAAGATCAATCCAGCTGGCATATTTATCCAAAGTTGCTGATGGTACTTCCTCTTGGTCGACATTCCTAAGGCGGATGCAAGTCGGGATATGAAGCCAGCATTAGTTGTTAAGTAATTATGACGGTCTTGGTGACCCATTGGCCTGGCCTGGCCAAGACTTGCCCTTTTACCCTCTCAAGTTTTAGCCAATTAATCAATCACATATAATTGTCACTATATATAGGTACATGCCTGGATCGATCCTTGCTTGCATGCATTAGCTAAGATAGCCAGATAGGCCTACGTGGACATACTTTAGGTCATGGCATTGTGCTTGTGGCAGGAGGAATTCCCTAAGAGAGTTAGCGCCTTGGTGAACTCCTCCTTTCGCCTTCATCTTCTACACGTACACATACTCGCCCTCCGCCTACTCCTTGAGAAGCAGTAGGGCCAGCTCCTGCTTCATCTTCTGTAACTCCATAAGTCACCCCTCGCCTAATCTGCTACATTCTGGCTCCACAAACACACTAATTAAGGCTATATGTATACATGCTTAATAAATTAGTTAATTGTTGGTTTTGCAAAATCTAACTGTCTCGTATCTTCTTATATATAAATCATAAACGGCTATCACGCGGCTATCACGCCGTTCAGGCGATACTTGTTTCACTCGGGATATGTGTCTGTTCCTTCACCACCGTTTTCATTAGCAGGCAAGGTGAATAGTAAATGGATGTGACAATACTACAACTTTACCATGGCCTTTCGCTATAAACAATTCTCCACTCACCTGTCACTTCGTGGTGGTCAGTGCGCTTGTGAGAGGCTGTCGGGAGGAGAGAGGTTTTAAGGGACTGAGACAGAAGGTAAGATAGCCTTTAGTTTTTGTGAGCCTGTTTGTCACAGAGCAGAAATATCAGAAAAGAGAGAGTAGGAGATAGAAGGAAGAAAAAAATTGTTTTTTTTTTTGAGAGAGCGATGGTGAATCTTGCTATCGTACAAAATGTTTTCTAGGAGGGAGAGAGAGCGCGCAGTGTTCAGTTTCCAGTCTCAACAGTGCCAGCGAAAAAGCATTGATGCGCGAGTAGTATAAACCATTTATGACGGACAAGCCTCCTTCACGTGTCACACAACACTGTAGAACAGTGGCCGTCCTATCATGCTGTTGAACACAAGCTATTAGTCAGGACGTGTCTACTACATCCATCGCTATCAGATAATTCAAATGGGCTGACAAAGCTGGCAGGTCCTGCAAACGGTTTGCTTTGAGTCAGACCTTAGCACGAATCTTAGAGGGATTGGACGGGGCTGATAAGAGGGTGCCGGGACTCCCGGGAGCTACCACACCTTTTCGATCATAAACTTAACTAACCTCTGACATCTCGTATTGCTGGAAGAAGATCTCAACTGCAATCAATGTCTATTCTGAGCTCAAGACCATCATGCCTCAATCCCACACGTATAAATTACACAAAATACGGCACCTTCATCAGAACAAGCAAACTGCGACTTTCATGAGACGGATGCTGCAGAAGTGAAGAAGTTGGGGATGAGATCGTTGCAGGACATGTAGTTGGGATCGTCTGCTCGTGGAGACTGCGCCTGTCAGTTAGTCTAATATGAATTCAAGGATGGCCATGGATACCTGGGCAAAGAGAAGGACATCCCGCAAACGCAAGTCAAGAAGATCCGACGGAGGTAGCCCATGGAAGTGACAGGGGAGAGGAAGGGGAAGAAGCTTAGAGCAATTCTGTTTTTTTCTCTAACGTGGCTTGATGCAATTCTTGCGTGGAGCAGAATCCATGGCGAGCTGAAGGGGTTGATCGATAAGACAGGGGGCGAGGACTTTTGCCTTTTTCAGATCGATTGATTTTTTTTACTTTTCACAGATCGGATGGATACACAATTTATTCATACGTGAGG
The DNA here is from genome assembly GCA_021437245.1 of Aegilops speltoides. NCBI lineage: Eukaryota > Viridiplantae > Streptophyta > Magnoliopsida > Poales > Poaceae > Aegilops > Aegilops speltoides. Next base: position 9,799,928 of record CM038147.1, read on the forward strand.
ATGGGCTTGTGCCTAGGCCGGCAGGATTAGGGAAATGTTTTTTTCTCTAAAAGAGCTGCACGTGGGACAATAACCCAGGACTCCTAAGCTACCTCATCCGATGGCTGTAGATAATTAATCTGGAGATCGAACGTACAATTTGTTTAGTTGTTTAGGATTAACGTGGAAGCTCTAATGGTGCCTCCAATTAGTAAATATAAGATATAAGATAAGATTCCCTGTATAAGGGCATCTATTTTCGTTTTGAGAGGAGCTCAACAAGGCAGAGAGGGAGGGGCTTATAAACAGGTCTGAGCCCCCTTCGGTTGGCGAGGTGGAACTAAACTCTGGCCGCAATGAGGACCAACCCTTTAGTCCCGGTTGGTGGCCTGAACCGGGACTAAAGGGCAGCCTTTGGTCCCGGTTCATGCCTCCAACCGGGACCAATAGTGGTGGGCCAGGAGCGAGGACCATTGGTCCCGGTTCGTCCTACCAACCGGGACCAAAATGTCCAGACGAACCGGGACCAATGGCCCACGTGCCCCGGCCGGCCCCCAGGGCTCACGAACCGGGTCCAATGCCCCCATTGGTCCCGTTTCTGGACTGAACCGGGACTAATGGGCTGGTCGTGCTTGGACCATTGCCCCCTTTTCTACTAGTGAAAATATACAACTCATGCCAATCTAGATCATTAATCAACCCAAAGAGAAAGGATATCTACTCAAAACATCATAGGATGGCAACACATCATTGGATCATAATATGTGTCATAAAGCACCATGTTCAAGTAGGGATTACAGCGGGGTGCGGGAGAGTGGACCGCGTAAAAGAGATGAGGATGGTGATGTTGATGAAGACGATCACCGCGGTGATGATTCCCCTCCCGATGGCACTCCGGCACCACCGAGAGAGAGGAGGAGAGGTTCTTCCCCTTGTGCTTCCTCCTCCATGGCCTCCCACCTGGATGGGGAGAAGTTCTCCCTCTGGATCTTGGCCTTCATGGCGATGATGGCCCCTCCGGGATCCTTCCGCATGGCCTCCGCTGATGATGGCCCCCTCCGGCAGGGTGCTAGGGAGAACCTAGAGTGATTTCTCGTGGCTACAGAGGCTTGCGGCGGCAGAACTTCTGGTCTAGGTTATGTTCTGGAGGTTTGGGTCTTTATAGGAGAGATTGGCATTGAGAACAAGTCAGGGGGGCCCACGGAGAGTCCACGAGGCACATGGCCGCTCCCGGGGGGGCTCCTCGTGTGGCCCACGGGACTCCCCTCCAGTAACTCTTTGTTCCAGTATTTTTTACATTTTCCAGAAAAATTCTCCGTTGTTTTTCTGCGAACTTTTATTTCTACACAAAAACAACACCATGGTAGTTCTGCTGAAAACTGCGTCAGTCCGGGTTATTTCTAATCAAATCATACCAAAATCATATAATACTATTGTAAACATGGCATGAATACTTCATAAATTATAGATACGTTGGAGACGTATCAGCATCCCACTACTAGGGAAAAGCCTAGCAGCAGCGCGGGTACCGGCGCTACTAATAAGGCGCTACAGCTAACGTCTAGCAGTAGCGCGTGTTGACACACGCTACTGCTACACGTGAATAGCTGCAGCGCTCTTTAGAAAAGGACGCTACTGGTATTATCTGCAGCGCTGTTTAGAGGTAAGCGCTACTGGTAAGTCGGCGCTACTGCTAAATCCCCCCCCCTCGCTACTACTAGTTTTATTAGTTTTTTTCCCTGCAGATTTGTTTTTTATTTGTTTTGCATTTGAATAGGCTTTATACAATAATCTTTAGCATATCATCCACATACAAAAGTAATCATGGCATATACATACAATTAGTCTCATCAAATCATGTCATCATCATAATCATCATCCAACACAAAGTGGTCTCTCGTCATCAATCTCGAAAATAGCGATACAAGTCTCGATTACTTGCAAATACATCGTCATCCATCTAAACAATGATATACGAGAATAGCTATCACTTTGAGTACATGAGTTCGTATCCTCTCTCGCATTAGCGTGAACCTAAACTAAGTATCTGCGTGTCGCCGGAAACCGAAAACCGGTACACTGGGCACGACACTCCGCCACTTGTCGATATATACTCTGGCGTAGCACTTCTTCGCCATTTATGATCTATGCACCTGCATCGTCACATGAGTCGATGATATGCAACATATATAGTTGAGCAACACAAAGAGACAGACTTGGCAAAAATAGAAACAACATATCATAAGCATAAATAACAAAGTTCATCGTACCCAAATGACCTAACTAGAGTGATTTTCGCTAGTCGAGGAGGACGGTTTAATTACATCACAAATAAAGTTTCACCGTGCATAACTCAAAGTTTTGTCATAAAAGAAAGTATGGACTAAACGGACACATTGTCATATATCGACAATCACTCCATCATGTCGTGCCATCCCTCCAAGTCAGGGAGATAGTCATCGAGCTTTGTGAAAGGCTTCATGTCGAGACGCTGAGAGGCTATCCATGTTCGGACGTCTTCCCGGCGACATTTGTCCTTCGCATGGAACATCCCTGTTTTTCCGACGACCTCATTCATGATGATTTGGGCAAGTTCGCTGGATGTTATAGAACTCAGCTCAAGTCGATGATCCTCGATATCTCCTATGTCCTTTGCCCATTGCGAATATGGGCATCGCTAGATCTAGGTGCCATGTGAAGGTTACGGTGATCCCGTCGGTACTCCAAAGCATGTGGTGTAGGACATAGAATCCATCATTAAGAGAATCGTTCGGTTCTTTGGATGCAGCAGAAGTCGGTCTTATGGCTAAAGGCGTGCTGCCGCCCTTTTCTTCTTGTCCCTAACCTCTCCACCCCTTGCTTGGTAGTAAAACATAGCACTGTCAAGAACATCTTTGATGTGGGTGTAATCCTTTTTGTGAATGTTCTTCGACGAGTCCAAGTAAAGAGCGTGGGAGAATAGGGGGTAGAGGATGATGAGGACGGCGCGCCCGCCGCTGCGCAAAATAAGTACACCTCAAATTAATTAGCCTCCACCGTGCAAATGAATTATTGAAATCGAAGGAAGGATAGCAGCGGATGACTTACACGGGATGATAAGGCACGAGAATCGCCTCCTTGTCCTTATTGGCGAGCATGAAACTGACGATGTAATCCCTCGCGTATTCACGATCCTGTGCACAGACTCCCAAGAAGGCCTCGTGCATGTAGTACGGGTCAGCGACACAGATATGAGCTATCTGCTCAACCCCAATGATGTAGCTCATGTGCAAGGAATAAAGGCGGACAAAAGTAAAATCCAGCTTCTTCACGTGAAACATGTCGAATATGTAATCGAATTGGAGGAAGAACTTATCCGCGGGGAAGCCCTTGACGTACGACATTTGCTACGGAACGTTAACCACGTAGAGTGGGTATCCTGGATCTTTCGAGGCGATGAGGCCATTCTCTACCCGTAGCACATCGTCATGAAGTCTCCTTAGATCACCGAATCTGGCCCGTAGCGCTGTTTCAGGTAGGATTGGTTTAACGGGGATATGCCATTTATCCGCATCGGGGATATCTACACGGTCCCGAAGCCGAGGCTGCTGAGGCGGCTGGATCATAGAATCAGCATTTTTGCCTTTCCTCGCTCTCTTCCTAGGCTTCTTTACCACCGGATGGTCGTCAATAACACGTTGAGACGGTAATTCAGGCACCGACTCATGATGCTCAAACCCTGAGGAGGCGCCAGTATAGACATACTGTTCAGCGCCATTGTCATCCTCATCCTCATCCATGGCGACGTCATCAGCCTCTAATGGAGCCACCTGCTTACCCCGTCCGCTATCACCCAACCCGACACCCGACGCTAATTGGGTAGGTGGGGTGTTGATGTTCATACCTTGTTGAGGCTGCGTGCTCGTGGGTGTGCTCCCGGCCGCCTCCAGACGAAGCAGACTCTTTGGCCACAACAGGACCCACCCATTGCAACAATCACCAAGCCGCGGGGTCTCATCGTCATCCCCCACTAGTATTAGAGGAGGCAAATTCTCGTGGCCCGGTTTGACACTGGCCACGGAAACCTTGAAGACGTTCGGGGGGATCGACCGGCTATGGAACAATGGTTCCTTCGGCTCCATTATCGTCCCCTTCCCCACGTCCACCTTCTGTTCGCCGATGGTGTACAATATGGTGCACGGGGTTTCGTCGGCCTGCAAATAAAAGTCTGCGACGTGAGACATCCGAAAGGCAACAAAACGGAGATTATACATTTATATTGAAGGGGCGGTGTGGAAGATACCGTGAGGCGTCGAGCTCAGCCAAAGAGGAGGCACCACCGAGCACGTCCGGTGCGGCAGCAGGTGCGGGAGCCGGTGCGGGAGCCGGTGCGGGAGCATGTGCTGCCAAGAAGTCAGCAAGGGGAAAGTCCTCTGCATTTTTTTTGGATTTTCCCTTGTCCAAGTGTGAACGCCCGTCACCAAGGAAGTAGATATATCTGCAATCGCCTATTTTGCGGCAGCTACCGCTATTCGATTATTCGAGATGATTTCTTCTCAACCGCAATCTCAACCTTCTTGTCGATGCTTTCTTCAGTTAACCTCCGTCTTTCCTTTCTCTCATCCGTGGTCTCACGGTAGTACTTCTTCCATGTGGCGCCGTCTCCGACACCGTGCACGCGTCCATACGACGGTCGAGTATCCACCGAGTGTCATTTCAATATGTTCAACGCCCGGTTGAATGGAGTGTCCCACTTGGGCCTCGCCAATGCCTCAGACGGCGAGTCGCTTTCGGCCGCAATCCGGTGTTGCTCTCTCTGCAAAAGTCACAAGGATCATTTACAAATATGACTAACGTGTGCAGTCGAATTGATCAGAAACTAAAATTACCAGCGGTCTCATGAACTCCGTAATGACCGGTGTTGTCTCATAAACCTTCTTCAGTGGGTCCGAACGGTGGCGGGCCCTTAGGACGTCACGCTCCTGCGGGACGGTGAAATCCGCCAAGGGGTCTGGGATGCCCAGACTCGCGGCTTCCGCGTCCTCCTTGGCCCATTTGGACCTCTTTCCGCCGTAACCACGGCTTCCGAGGTGGTGGGTCCCAATGTTCCTCTTTTGAAGCCCCTTCATGTACTTAGACTTTTCTTTTGCAGCTTTGGCCTCGCAAGCCTCCTTGAATATTTGAAAATGCTCTTCCGTGATTGTCGGACTATCCTTTACAATCTCGGAGTAGGGTTCCCCGTCGTCGATCTTTGCTTTCACTCGATTTTTCCAGGCAGCCAACGCGTTGCTAAACTTGGTCATGGCGTGTTTGTTTATCTTCTTCATTGCCGGGTCATTGTCTGGATCTTCATAATCCTTCTCATTCCGGCCCGGGAACAAGAATATCTGGTGAAGTTTCTTTAGGAGGGAGCTCCTCATATTTTCTATCTTCTTTAGATTCTCATCGTTGATGGTGGCGGTTGTCCGTATGATGCAGCCTATTTGATTGCCGTAGCACGCGCGCGCTTCCTCGAGCGCCTTTGGCTCAAAATTGCCGTTGTCCACCTCCGTGACCACCAGTCTAGTTGTCCTGAGTTTGTTAGGAACCCGTTGCCTCTTCGCTTTCGGTTCTACACCGGCTCCGCTCCCCGAGGCAGCACCGGTCTCAGCGCTGGTCTCGATGCCGGTCTGAATCTCAGCGCCGGTGTCGATCTCAAGCACCGGTCTGCGTGTCGGTCTCAAGCACCGGTCTGCGTGTCGGTCTCGATCCCGATCTTTGGGCCCAGCAACAACATCTCTGATCGTTGGTAAAGCTAAAAATTAAATCGCCACCGGTAGACGTCGTTGCAATCACCAGAACCCTGTCCTTCATCGTTGCTAGCCATGTTTCCTATGATTAAATCTAGTCAATTAATTCTAGACCTAATAAAATGAATAATGACATAAAAAAGGACTATTGTTTTGCAGGAATGTTGACTCCTTCTTGGTGCGGCAAATCCCGGGCACTCGATATGTCCTAGTTTGTAGCACAAGTCATGCCGAAATTCACGGGAAATTTCGGCATGACCTTGCTAAAAGTGGACAAATCGAGAACTGAAATTTGCCGAACGAAATAAATCACCATTCCGCAAAACATAGGCCACTCAACATCATTCACAGAAACAACAAAGCCACCACTTGGGCACAGTCGAACAACTTCAATGAAAAGATATAACATGACCACTTCAATGAAAAATAAAATTTGCCTAAATTCTTTTCCTTGAAAAATAGTGGTCTTTTGAAAAATCAAAAACCTTTGCCAATCTACTTAACCTAGCTTCTTAATCCAATGAACCTAATTAACCTATCTATTTAACCTAGTTAGTTAATCTAGTTTACCTAGATAATTAACTCTAATTAAACTAGTTAACACAGCTAGTTCTCTGTCCAAGCCTAAAATAAATTTTTGCACTAATTAACATGGATAATTAACCTAATTAAACTAGTTAACCTGACTAGTTCTCTGTCAAAGCCCTAACTAAGTTTTTGCACTAACCTAGATAATTAACCTAATTAAACTAGTTAACCTAACTACTTCTCTGTCAATGCCCTAACTAAATTTTTGCCCTAACCTAGATAATTAACCTAATTAAACTGGCTAACCTATGCATGAGAGAGAGAGGAGGGGTGGGGGCTTACAGATGATGGCTCCGGTGGTGGCGACGGAGGCAGTGTGGTGGCGAGGGAGGCAGGGCGTCTCGTGACGGCGAGGAGGCAGGCGTCTCCGTGACGGCGAGGAAGGTGGCGTCGGCGGCGGCTCGGTGGCGTTGACGAGGCAGCGGCTCCGTGGCGTTGAGGCGGCTCGGTGTCGTCAAGCGGCGCCACGGCTCTGATGGCGTCGGCGGCGAAGTGTGGGGCGGCGAATAACGGGAGGCGGCGGCGCTTGGGTACGTTGGTTTGAGGATTTGGGGAAGTGGTGGCCGGGAAGCGGTTTTTGGCTAAGTCAAACTTAGCGGTAGCGCGTTCAGCAAAAGCGCTATAGCTAAGTTAGCTATAGCGCTTTCCTCAAAACGCGCTGCTGCTATAACTAATTTCCTATTCTATTTCTATAGCGGGGGTCTAGGGCACGCGCTGCAGCTACGTTAGCTATAGCGCCTCTTACAAACGAATGCTGCTGCTATGCCTTCCTTGGATTTTTCGCTTTTTCGTTTATTTTGCTTTACATTTTATTTTTCCCTTTCTCCTTTTTCTATTTATTTCATTTTCATTTAAATTTCTATTTGTTTATCATCTTATTTTATTTCCATTAGTAGTAGCGCTCTTCTCGAAACGCGCTGCTAATCGTGTTTCTAGCGATGGAGCGTTTCATTAAGCCATCTTGCTATGCGTAGCCTAACATTCTCGCCAATGGGAATATTAGTAGTAGCGCTTCTTTACAACAGCGCCATTGCTAAGTTTGTGTCTCAGAGCGCGGTTTTCAATAGCTCACATCTGCTATATAGCACTAGCGCAGTTTTTTGACCCGCGCTGTTGCTATATTTCTGTGTATAAGGTTTTCCCTAGTAGTGTCCCCAAGCTTAATTCCTGCTCGTCCTCGAGTAGGTAAATAATAAAAGAAATAATTTATGAAGTGTGAATGCTAGCAAGTGCTTAATTTTGATCAATGATGGTTTCAATCACTTTTTCTAGCATCATTATATATCATAACAGTAGCTCAACTCATAAAACTTCTCTTGATCAAATAACAAGCTATTCACATGTTAAAGTATAGATCGTAAACTTTCTTGAAAACCAACAAACCATGCTCTTAGTCATCAAACAATTGCAATTCATCTTATTTTCGGGAAGGGTCTATGTAAGAGCTTTGATTCAGCAAACTCCACATACTCAACTATTATTTAATCTTTCACAATTGCTAACACTCATGTGATATTTATGGGTTCAAAGTTTCAATCGGACACAGATAAAGATAGCGGCTTAGAAGTGCTTTCGTCAAGGGTGACCGACACGTGGCATCCACCGTAACGGAACATCGTTAAGCTATTGGGTATGGTTTTGGATCCGATAACCCGTTAACAGCCCCGACCGATGGGGGTTTTCCACATGTAAAATCATCATTGGCTGGAGCAAACACGAGTCAGGTCTGCGTTGGCACACGTGTCACTCATCCAATGGGAGAGACGCGCCTATGATATGTTGACACATGGACCGGCCCATCAAGTTTAAATGGGCCGGCCCAACTAAAGGCCCACAAGATTTTGCGGACCATAATGGGCCGGCCCAGCTAAAGGCCCACGAGATTTTGCGGACCATAATGGGCTGGCCCAGCTAAAGGCCCACAAGATTTTGTGGGCCATAATGGGCCGGCCCAGGTAAAGGCCCACAAGATTTTTGTGTGCCATAATGGGCCGGCATAGGTAAAGGCCCACAAAATTCTTGCGGACCATAATGGGCCGGCCCAGCTAAAGGCCCACGAGATTTTGCGGACCATAATGGGCTGGCCCAGCTAAAGGCCCACAAGATTTTGCGGGCCATAATGGGCCGGCCCAGGTAAAGGCCCACAAGATTTTTCTGTGCCATAATGGGCCGGCACAGGTAAAGGCCCACAAAATTCTTGCGGACCATAATGGGCCGACCCAGCTAACGGCCCACGAGATTTCGCCGACATTAATGGGCCGGCCCAGCTGTAGGCCCACAAGATTTTGAGGACCCTCGTAGGCCGACCCATTAACTGGCTGCCATGTTTTGGGCCAAATGCCGGCCCATATTTGATCCGATCCATTAATGGTCTGCCACGTTCCGGGCCTAATAATGGCCCATATGAGATTCGGCCCGTTAAAACCATACCACGTTCTGGGCCAAATCACGGCCCAGATCAGGTCCGGCCCTTTAAGAGGCTTTGGCTCAATTATGGCCCATATCAGATTCGGCCCGTCAACTGGACTCTATGCTTTTGGGCCCACTTGCTAAAGGCCCATTTAGTAATTCGGCCTGATATTAGTTTCGGCCTATTAAGGGCCCGTTTAACATTTCGGCCCTATATTAATTTCGGCCTGTTAAAAGCCCGTCATATAGTTGGGCCTAACTACGGCCCGGTTTGCATCCGGCCTGCTCGCAGCCGATATCTGATTGGGCCAAACAAGGACCGAGACAATTTTGGCCTGTTAAAAGCCCGTGATTTGATTCGCACAATCATGGGCTGGGGTCCATTTCAGGCTGCTGCCGGCCCGTGAACTGTGCGGCACGTTTCAGGCCCAACCTACTTCTCAGCCTCCTAAAAGCCCATTGAGTTTTCTTGCGAAAAGAGGGCCGGGGGTTACTCGGCCTATTAAAGGCCCGAATCTACTAGTGGGCCAGTTTACTTTTGGCCTTTTAACGGACCAAGATGACGGGGCCCATGATGCGGATCATACATCGTGGTTTCATGACGGCCCGATAATGTACCGTAATTTTACGGTTTGGCTGGTTTACTGCGAAGACAGGATATATATACAGTAAAATAACTGCAACATCGTGAATAAGAAAAAACCTAGACTATACAATAAAGAAATTTCGGCATATTACATCCACTGGGCATCAATGTTCGCCACTATGATAATAAAGCACAAGCAGACAACAGATTACATACACAGGGCATCAAAGATCACCACTACACTACTAGGGAAAAGGCTAGCAGCAGCGCGGGTTTTAGATGTATCAGTAGCGCGGGTACCCCGCTACTAATACGGCGCTACAGCTAACTCATAGCGAAGCGCGTGCCACCAGCGCCATCGCTATACAAGTCTAGCAGCAGCACGGTTGTGGGAAGCTCGCTACCGCTAGTAGCGCTAGCGCTCTTTGGCAGGACGCGCTACTGCTATTGCGGCGCTGCTGCTAACTTTTGTACACTCGCTACTGCTAATTTAATTAGTTTTTTTTTGACATATTTGTTTTGTATTTGAACCGGCTTTGTAGAAGAATCTTTAGCACATAGAAATTTCATCATGATACACATACAAATGCCTGCGAGACCACAAATGTAACCATAGCATGTACATACAAATAGTCTCTTCATAATCATCATCCAACACAAAGTGATATCTTGTTATCATCTCGAAAATAGCAATACATGCAAGTCTCGAATACTTGCAACTACAACAACGTCATCCATCTAAACAAAGGCATACGCAAGAAGTGCTATCACTATGAGTGAGAGCGAAACCATGCAGATACATGAGGTGGCGGTTCTGAGTCCTCTCTCGCTAGCGTGAACCTCAAGTAACTAGCTTCTCCTTCTTGTCTGCTTTTGAAGCCTTTATGGCTGGCGCCCGTGAACCCATTCACTTGCGCCTGACACTCATGCCACTCGTTGTACACCCTCGGAACCTTCCCTTTGTACACGACATAGCATTTCCATCTCGCCATCAAGAAACTAGGTACCTGTTAGAGATGCATGTTCATGAAGAGGATGTACAATCATATATATGCAAAAAAATATACTAGAGCAACACCAAAAAAGAAAGGTTAGCAACTAGATGCAAAATATACAGTACGCAAATTAATTAACTAGAGGTACGCAGGTCATCGTACGCCAACTAACAAAGTAGCGTTACGCAAGTTCGGTAGGGACCGTGGACATCACAATGTTTCATCGCTACAAAAAGTATACAAGTTCAACCGACACATATCATCATCATCGGCATCATAAATCACTAGAAGTTCCATCCTTCCATATCATCGAGGACGAACCCTAGCTGCTTGAACGGCGTGAGGTCTAGACGTTGCATGCCTATGCGAGTTCGTACGTCAGCTCGCGATATAGGGCCGTGGTGGAACATCCCCTTCTCATCGACGACTTCTTTCATGATGATCGTCGCAATGTCGCTTTGGATGCGAAAGAAGTCATCTCTAAGTTTATAATTCGCTTCTCCATGAGATTCTAGCCACTTGTGGATATGATCATCATTTCGCTGTTAATCTGAAGCTTTTGGTGATCCGTGTTGAACTGAATCATGAGATGGACGATGTAGAATCCATCCTTCTTGCTTGGTTTTGGGACATGGATGCAGGAGAAGTTAGTTTTATGCATGAAACCCATCTTCTTGTTCCTTTGTTTCTGATATGCACGTGGCCACCTCTATAGCTGAAGCCTTGAGAGCATCATCTAGAATATTCATTATGTGGGTGTAGTCCTTTTCTCGTAGTCTCTCGAAGGGTCAAAATACACGGCGTGGGAGACTTGCGGGTAAAAACGATAAGGACGGCGCGCCTGCTGCTCTTGAGGGAAAAGACACCTCAAATTATTCCCCATATGAGAGAGAAGGAATGATTGAAATGCACGAAAGGGTTGTCCGGAACTGACTTACTTTGGATGATAAGGCACGAGGACAATTTCCCGGTCCTTATTCTGTACCATGAAGTTTTGGGGGTACTCCCTAGCAGTTTCACGCTCAAAGTCGCCGATACTCAAGAAAGACTCGTGCATGTAGTACGAATCCGCCACACAGATTTGCGAGACTTCTTAACTCTTCACGACGGAGCTCATATGTAGCGCAAAAAGGCGGACGATAGTATAATCAAGCCGCCTTGTTAGAAACATCTCAAAGATATGGTCAAACCGCAGGAAGAACACCTCCGCGGGCCGTGTGTCGACGTAGCACTTCCCTCGCACACGTGCGCGTATGTCGGATATCCCGGATCCTTTGAGGCTAGTAGGCTTTTCTCGGTCGACAAGCACATGGTCGTGCAGTCTCGAGATCCTCGATAGTGCCTCCAGCGGTTTTGGCGGTAGCATCGGCTCGCCCGTGAGATGGAACATGACCGCACCTTTCACGGGTACACGCTCTTGTAATGCATCGTCTGGCTCTTGTGTGTGCTCGCTTGTTTGGAGGCGATTACCTTCCCGATCTCTTCCGCTCCTTTTTCTTGGGCACACCTTCCAAACCCTTCCTTAACCCCTGCCCAAGTGTTCTGGGCTGGCATCAGACGACCCTCACGCCCGACTAGTTGAGCCTGTGTTGAGGCGGCATCTTGAGGCGTGTCCTGTGAGGATTTCATGAAGAGAGACTTTTTGCATTCCATGGTACGGCCCTGCGGGCATATCATCCATATCCTCATTAGCAAGCTGATAGCCCGATTCGTCATATGGTTGACTCATCATATCTATGTCACAGTCATATGCGTTTGTATTGAGGTAATCCATAGGGTCGACCTCCATCTCATCATCCATTCTCATTCTCTGGTACATCAGCCAGTACTATTGCACCCCCTTCATCATGTCGTCCGCCGCTCTCACCCGGCACTACTACAGGAGCTGGTAATTGCGTAGGTGGGGTGGTGGTCTCCGCACATGCTTGTTGATGTGTGGTAGTTATTGGTGTGCTCTCGGCCAGCTCCAGACGAATAAGATTCTTCGGCCATAGCAGCACCCAACCCTTGCATCGTCCAATCCACGGCGGGGTCTCGTCGTCCGCTCCCACATGCTGTACTGGAGGAGGCAAATCCTCGTGCCCCGATTTCACACTGGTCAAGCTAACCCTGAAGTGCCCAGCGGGAATCGGGTGGTTGTGGAATGTGCGCTGAGAGGGGTCCATTATCATCCCCTTTCCCACGTCCACCTTCGGCCTTTGATCAAGTAGAGTATGGTGCATGGGGTTTCTTTCGCTGCAAACACATATGTACGTGGTGTAAAACAACCGAAAAGGCAACAAAATGGAATATTATCTATATATATATATATGTTGGTGCGACATGTAATTACCGTGACGGCGTCGAGCTCAGCCAAAGACGAAGGCCCACCTAGCGCGCCTGAGACTGAGGACGGGCTGCTATGAGTGGAAGAGGCTGCGAGAGGAGGCCCGGTTGCTTGAGCAAGTGATGGTGCGATGGTGTTGTTGTTCATGGAGTTGCTCGCGACAAAACTGGGCATCGGGAAATCATGTACCCTCTTGTCTGGATTTTCCTTCGCCCGATTGATGTTAATCGAACCAAGTTAGTAGCGAAATCATTTCGCAGCGATTCTGACTGCATTGATTTTCTTTGTAGCAACTCATATTTGTCCTCGGCTGCTTTTTTCGCGTCCTCAGCTGCTTTTTTCTCGACCGCAAGCTTCACCTTTGCGTCGATGTCCGCCTGACTAAACTTCTTTTTCGCTTCTTGGCCTCTGGGCCGTCGTTGTAAAACACCTTCCATGTGGCGCCGTCTCCGGCGCCGTGCACACGACCATATTGCGGCCGCTGGTCCAACGGGAGTCCCTTAAGTTCGTTCAAGGCCCGGTTGAGAGGGGTGTCCCACTTGGGCCTCATCGGAGAAGTAGGGCTTTCGGCTGCAAGCGGTGTTGCTTCTCCGAGAGTCTAATCAATTTCCTCGTGATCTTGTCCGTGTAAAAACCTTTTCTCCTTGTCCCACTTGTAGCGGGCCCCGATGAAGTCATGCTCCAAGGGGTTGGTGAACTTCAGCGAAGGGTGCAGGAGACCAGCGGCTTCACGTTCGCGTCCTCCTTATCCCATATGGGCCTTTTACCGAGGTAGCCACGGCTTCCGAGGCGATGCTTCCGTGTTCCTTTGTGAAGGCTTTTGAATTTCACAGCCTTAGCCTTGGCTGCCTCGGTAGCGCAAGTGTCCTTGAACTTTTGAACTCCTCTTCCGTAAGTGTCGGATTTTCCTCGAGAATCTTGGGCGGGGTTCATCAGCCTCAATAGCTCGTTTCACCCTCCCTTTCCAGAGGCCAAATCCTTCTGAACATGCCCATGGCGTGATTGTTAATCTTTTTCATCTTGGATCATCCCACGGATGTTCTATGTTATCATCCGGTCGGGAACTTGAATCTCTTGTGCAACTTCGTTAGGAGCAAGCTGCGTCAAATGTTCTTTACTCCTTAAGTCATCGCTGTTGATGCTCGCACATTCCGTAGGATGCATCCTACTTGGTTCCCATAGCACTTGTGAGGTTCTTCCGGCTCTAACGGCTCAAACTTGCTGGTGCCATCTTTGTGATCACAAGTCGTCCAATCCCTAGTTTGTTAGGTTTTCGTATCCTCTGCTTCTTATGCTTCCTCTTTTCGGTATCGGCATCGGGCGGTACCTTCCCTTGATACCTTCCCGCTGGTACCTTCCCCACGGTCTCGGCGCCGCCATCGGTGCGGGCCGTCGATGCCGGCGCCGTCGGTGTCGATGTCGGCGTCGATACCATCATCGAGGCCGACCTGCAAACCTTGCTTAGCAGTCAAATAGTCGAGGTACTCTTGTTCACCATCATAATCCATCTAAATCGCATCTTGGTCGAAGGCCCGGTTTCTTCGTTGTTCGACATGTTTCCTATCATTAAGTGGCCTCATTTATTTCTAAAAGTATGAATAAATGAGAAATGACATAAAAGAAGTCTATGTGCCAAGACTCGATATGCCAACTATGTAGCACAAATCATGCCTTTATTCACGGTAAATTTCGGCATGACCTTTGCTAAAAATGGACATATCGGCGCTGAAATTCACCAAGCGAAATGAATCAACATTCGGCGTAACATAGGCCACTCGGATCATTTTCCAAACATGACATGTCCAAAACACGACATATGCACATATCACATGTCCAGTTCAAATTTCCATATAAATTCAGCTAATTTTGAAACCTAGCTAAATTCATAACTAAATAGATAACCTAATTAATTAACATGAAGAACCCTAGCAGAGAGGGGTTTACAGAGAGTGCAGGGCGAGGAGGAGGCGAGGCCGACGGGTCGGGGCGCGGCTGGTCGGGGCGAGCGCTTGCGCCGAGTCGGGGCGAAGCGGCGTGGTCGGGGCGAAGGCCGCGCCGAGTCGGGGCGAAAGCGGTTGGGTCGGGGCGAGCGGCGTGGTCGGGGCGAAGGCCGGAGTCGGGTCGAGTGCCGGACGGGGCGAAGCGCCGGCGCCGGGCGGATTCGGGGCGAAGCGCCGGGCGGGTCGGGTGGGCGGAGCGACGGGGCCGGAGAGAGAGTGAGGATTTGGGGGGAAATGGCGGGATGAAGCTGGGCGAGTGAGAATTTTGGGTTAAGTGGACGTAGCAGTAGCGCGTTATGTCAAAACGCGCTACTACTATGATCTGTAGCTGCAGCGCTTTAAGGGAAACACGCTACTACTATGGTGCGTAGCGGCAGCGGTTTATAAGAAACACGCTACTACTATGGTCTATAGAAGCAGCGGTTTTGTGGAAACGCGCTGCTACTGCCGTCGCTACTGCCAGTTTCCCTTTTTCTTTTCCTTTATTTTATCCCACTTTTATTTCCCGAGGGCAGTGAACGAAGGGAGGGCGATATATATTGCATCATTTGACGGTTAAATATGTATGCAAAATAGGAACATATATATTACACATCATTGGACCCATGCATAATAATGGCTAAGTGTGTATACAAAATAGGAACATATATATATTACACATCATTGGACCCATAACATACGTTTCCTCAGTGCTGGCGTTTTCGTTTTTGAGTCAGCTTCTTTCCCTTCTTGTTCGTCGAAGAATAATTGAGCCCCTCATTGTGACTTTGCCTTTTCCATGGAGTACGATTTTTCTTAGGTAATGTAGTATTGATTCTTCTTTTGACGTATACTTCATCATCATCGTCATCTTCCCTCATTGGGTTGCCGTACTGATCATAGTCTTCCTCGTTGGCGACTCCATCCATTCCAATGATGTTCCTTTTGCCTCTCCTCACGACAACACGGCTGGGATTGCGCGGGTCAGTTATGAAGAAGCATTGTGTCACGTGCTTAGCGTGTACCCATGGCTCGTTTTTTGCGATAGCATTCACGGTAGCGCTCTTGGCGTCGGGTATAGTCATGGTAGTGAACATCCGGCTTTCTCTTTCGACATTCTTAGCCCATCTGACACGGAACATCGTCGTGTTGTGCAGTCCAGAGTAGTCAAGCTCCCAGATCTCCTCGACCCTTCCATAAAATCGTTCAGTTGTGCCGTTATCGCTGCCGGTCATGCATTCCATCGTCACGCCTGAGTTCTGATCATCACTGTCCATATCTTTTGCCTCCGTGTAGAACGTGTATCCGTTGATATCATATGCCTGATAGGTTACGAGGTTGGGCGAGGGGCCATGTGCAAAGGCGTATATGAGCAATCCGTCCTTAGAGCCCTCCTCCGGGGGATTAGCAATAATATGCTCTTTGAACCAATGCAGGAAAGTGGAGTTGTGCTCTCTAGTAACTTCGGCGTTCGTCCTGCATACCCTCCGGTCACGATACTTCTTTGCGATAATTTCTTTGTGCAGTGCCACGAAAGGATCTACCTCGTCTAGGTGTTGTATCACTACCAAGTTTGCTCTGTCAAAGTCGCTGCATTGATCTGAGTATGCCACGTGCAGTTCCCTGCGACCATTACAGTGACCATCTCCTTCGAGCCTCCCATCGTGCTTGTTAACGGGCAAACCAACACTAATACCAGGCGGCTGGTCTGCGCCATATACAAAATTCTCACAGAAAGAGATGCACTCTTGTGCCAAATAGCCCTGGATGATGCTTCCATCCGGACGGGACATGTTACGAACGAATCCTTTGATGATCCCATTCATCCTCTCAAACGGCATCATGTTGTGCAGGAATGACGGCCCCAGGTCTATTATGTCATTCACAATATGGACACACAGATGCACCATCACGTCGAAGAACGCGGGCAGGAAGTACATCTCAAGCTCATTCAGTATCACAACGATCTCTTCCTGTAGCCTTTGGAGCTGCTTCACACTGATCGACTTTCGAGAGATGACGTCGAAAAAGTTGCAGAGACCAATAAGCGTGTCACGGACGTGCTTGTCCATTATCCCTCTAAGGGCAACAGGTAGTATCTGCGTCATCATCACATGACAGTCATGAGACTTCATCCCGCTGAACCTTTTCTTGTCCGTGTCTAGATATCCGCTTATCTTGCCACGAGAATCGGAACTAACTTTCACTCGGTAAGGCACTTGAAGAATTGATTGATCTCAGCCTGACTTAAGGTGAAGCAAGAGGGGGGGCAATAATCTTCTTTCTTTAATTTCTTGCCCTTCTTCTCCCGTGCCTCTGCCTCCGTCTCTGTCTTGTCTGATATTTTACGGGGCGGCATGTGCAGATCTTCCCTGATTTTCAAATCTTGCAAGTCTTTTCTTGCCTTCGGCCCATCCTTGGTCTTATTCGGCATGTTCATCAGTGTTGCGAGCAAGCTCTCAAGGACATTCTTACAGATATGCATTTGATCAAGGCAATGAGGTGTATCGAGTTTGTGCCAGTACTCCAAGTCCCAGAACACAGACCTCGTCTTCCATACCTTCAGGAGCGGCTCCGGCGCCTTTCTCGTCGTCTTTCCCGGCGCGGGGCACTCATTCCAGTTTTTCAACAGTTCACTGATTTCGGCTCCGCTCCGCTTACGTGGAGGTTCTCGATGGTCAGCGTGACCATTGAATAGATCTCCACGGTTTCTCCACGGGTCGTCCTGTTCAAGCCATCTTCGATGCCCCATGTACACGATTTTCCCTGACCCGCCATCTTTCCTTGACGTTAGCTGCTGAGACGTTGTATCATCCAAGCACCGCGTGCATCCGCAATATCCATGGCACACTGGCCTGCCACATATCCGTAATCGAGATAGTCCTGCCTTTGTCGTGATCGGGCGCGCTCTCATGTTGAAATACTCACCTTTGTGGCGTCCCATGTCTTGGCGGTGTTTTCCATAACGTGTCTAACTCCTCTTGAAGTAGCCCCAGATACAAATTAATATTATTTCCTGGTTGTTTCGCCCTTGAATAAGCATGCTCATGTGAATGTACTTCGATTTCATGCACAACCAGGGGAGGTTGTACATCCATACAAACACGGGCCATGTACTATGGTTGGTGTTCGGTTGCCAAACGGATTCATGCCATCGGTACACGCCCGAGCACGATGTTCTTTGCATCACATTCAAAATACCGATAGAAGCTGTTCAACGCTCTCCATCGGCTTCCATCCTTCACGTGTCTCAGACTTCGGATCATCTCCATCGTCGGGCTTCTTCCTCTCCGCGTGCCAGCGCATTAGCTTTGCTTCCTTGGGATCTACAAAATACCTCGAGACGGGAGTGATCGGTAAGTACCATACAACTTTACGGGGACATTTCTTCCGGCCTTCTTGTATCGAGAAGCATTGCACACCGGACAACTTATTTTTCGCGTGCTCCTTCCGATAAATTATGCAATCGTTGATGCATGCATGGTATCTAACGTGTGGCAGATCAAGAGGGCACACGATCTTCTTGGCCTCATCAACACTAGTAGGACATAGATTACCCGCGGGAAGAACATCCTTTAGGTACTTGAGATGCTCATCGAGGCTAGTGTCGGTCCATTTGTTTTTAGCCTTCGTCTTCAGGAGTTGGAGCGTGAAACTCAACCGGGTCACCTCAGGATTGCAACCATCATACAATGGAGTGTTCGAGTCTACCACCAGTTGCTCCAGCTTAGCCTCCTCTCTAGAAGCAGGTCTCTCAGTACTTGTCTCCTTGCGAAGCAATGCTTGAACATGAGGGTCCCGCACAATTGAACTTAGTACCGACGAACTCTGCCTCGTGGAGTCCATGTCGTTCTCTCCGCCGCCATGTCCGACCCCTTCTCCTCCGCCATGTCCGGCCCCTTCTCCGCCGCCATGTCCGGCCTCTTCCCCGCCGCCATTATCGATCATCTCTTCGTCTTGCCCCGTGTCATCATTGCCTGCCCTGTCGGCATCCTCAACATCGTCATCCTCATCTTCAATTATCCACCTAGTATAGCCATCCATGAAACTAGTCATGAGCAGGTGCGCTTCGACACGACCATCGTCATGGGGGTCGAGCCAAACTATTCCTTTGCATTTTCGACACGGACATAAAACCTCTGTCCGGTTATTTTCTTTCATGTCTTGCACCGCCGACCGCAACCACCTGTCCACCATCGTTCCACTGACCATCGTCAACTCTGCACGGTAATAATAAAAATGCATGCATGCATCAAAGTCATAAAAAAATTTGGCATGACCTTCCCTAAAAATAGGACATATATGGATCTAGAGTTTGCCCGGAATTCGCCGAAACGGAAATAAATCGACATTTCGGCAAAACATAGGAAACTCAAAAGCACAATTTGGCGGCATCAACTCATGCCACACACACAATTTCCACAAACATATCACACACACATAAACACATTTCCATTTTGCAAAAGCATGAAATTTTCATCACCTCTATCTCGATGGCCGAAGATGATGTTGTAGGGAGATCAAAAGTGCACAAAGCTCTTCTTGACAAAGATAGATCTAGTTAGGGGGCAAATAGGTCACTTAACTAAATCCTACATCTCCTAGCTACCTAATTTGGAAGGAGACAACTTCAACTAGTGGAGGGGAAGGAAAAGAGAAAGGAGATGCATTAATGGAGGTGGTGTAGTTATGTAGGAGTAATGAAGAGAGAGAAGGTGGATAGAGAAGAGAGAGAGTAATGGGGGAGAAGTATTGAGAAGAAGAAGAGTGAGAGTGGGAGCATGTGGTGGAGGGAAGAGAGGAGAGGGGGAGGTAGGGGGAAGGGAAAAAAGTGAGAGTGGGAGCATGTGGTGGAGGGAAGAGAGGAGAGGGGGAGGTAGGGGGAAGGGAAAAAGGAAGGGGGAGGGGAGGGACGGGTTGGGGGTTGGTGGGGTTAGCAGTAGCGCGGGAGAGAAAACGCGCTGCTGCTAAGAACTTAGCAGCAGCGCGCTTTTAGGTAAGGCGCTACTGCTAACTGGGACAAAAAATTGCGGCAATTTGAAACATACCAGAACCGCGCTACTACTACGTACTTAGCAGTAGCACTGTTATTGCGACCGCGCTACTACTACTTAGAGTTGGGGGAACACCGCCGGTCGATATTTGTAGCAGCGTGTTTCTGGTCTTTCGCGCTACTGCTAAATATTTATCAGCAGCGTGTTTACGTAACCCGCGCTACAACTACTTAGCAGCAGCGCTCTATTTTGAACCGCGCTGCTGCTAAGATTCTGTGTATAGGCTTTTCCCTAGTAGTGCTAGTGCAAATAAACACGCCGACAAAATAATATACAAAACCGACAACACTTCAATAGAGTTCAAGAAAGGTTAGCCCTGCTGGTGAGCTGCAGCGCAAGCAGCTGAGCAAGATGATGAGACTGCGCTTGTTCAACACTTATATCTTCCTCATTCAGAAAGATAAACAAGCAAAAAGATGACAACTTTTGCACATAAAAGTATCAGTGCTGGCAATTCATCACATTTCTCACAGACGAATAAAGTGACACAGTTTAAAATTGCATTTACACAATATGGTATTGTTCAGGTCAAGACATGGCAAGAAATGACATTGTGAAGGAGTTGGCAGCTTCACGACACCACAGGATTACAGATCAAGAACTCATAAGTATCAATGGTTAGTGTGCTGTCAATTTATCTCATTTCAGATTGGCAAATAAAGAGATGGTTTAAATAATAGTAGAATGATATGACATTGTTCATAGTTAAGACATTGCAAAATATGACATTGTGCTGTAGTGGGTAGGTTCACGACACCACTGGATTACGGATGAAGAACAGAAGCATACATGTAGTGCAAAAGAAGAACACTTGCTCTGTATAGTTTAATTTACATGGTATGAAGAAGGAACTTGGTTGTACAACTGAAAACTTAAATTGAGAAGGACAAACTTTTGTTTATGAACTACATAATAAACTTTAAACATGCAATTTGATGCAAACACCAAAAATAAACAGCTGTTGCAGTCATGCCTAACCAAATATACACAACAAAGTTTGAAGGCTTGAGAAGGACAAACTTACATTACTGGTGAAGACAGGCTCTATAAAGCCCTTGTCCATGCTAATGGGGGGGGGGCAATTCAAAAAGTTCAACACAGAATCTTCTTCATAAGCATTGCCTTTATTCTACATTTTGTTAAGAGTAAATATAGATGTGATAATATACGAAAAATGGAGAATATTTAAGATAAGATGAAGAGTGATGCTACATAACCAAGTAGCTATAAATGTATGTGCAGCGATACAGGCAAAAGGCACAGCCAAGAGCAATGCACAGCTAAACTTCTTCAGTACCAACCTTATGGTAAGAATAAATATAGTTCTGATGTGTAGAAAATGGAGGGCAAAGGAAAATAAGCTGCAGAGTGATGGTACATGAACAACTACCTATCAATATAAGTACACTGATAAAGGACAGCATGTACTTACAAGAACAATGCAGAGCTAAAAAAATCCATTGGCATTGGATATATTCTACACTAATGTAACCATTCATACAGATCAGATAATTTGGAGCGAACAATTGATAAACAAGCTATCATGCATACTACTGTCACATAATGAACCAGGTATGTATGCAAGTACAGTGATACGGAATAGGTACTAACAAGAGCAAAGCAGCGGGCAGCATATTTGCGATATCATGTCATTCTTTTCAAACCGGAATTCTTCTTCGAGTAGATTTCCTGCAAAAAAGATCCGTAAGGCACATGCGGAAAAGTGGAAGTTCAAATTGTCATGTGATTTCATAGACAGTACCTCATCCTGGGAACAAGACCAGTGCATAACAAGGTTTTTCTATTCAATGTCTTCTAAATTTAGCACAGGAGACTTCACTGGAAATTCGTTTATAGACTTGCCGTCAAAGTGTGATTTCCTTAGGTAACACCGATACTGGTGCAATGCTTCCTTGAAAAGCACAAGCAAGCTTTGCTCGTCATGACTATCCAGATTGACCCTGGCCTAGTTACAACAATGTAATGTAAATCATTGATGTGTTCAATCAGCAGAAAACAAGAAAATAATAACCATGAATAATAGCACTTACACGTAAGTTGGACAGGAAGATGTGAAAATGGTGTTTGTCTTCACTATAATCTTCCCATGATGGGAATATATGCACGTAGTCCCTAACAACATTGCAAGCATTGTCTTTTAAACTAGGAATAAATGGAATGGGGTTCCAATCTGCAGGAATTGGCCGTCTCTGCAATTGGGATAGGTCTTCGGCCGGTGGACTTGCTGTACTGTTTGCTGGAGTGGGTTTTTTCTGTGGTACGGCTGGTGCTATGGGAAATGAAATAGGTATACCTTTTGCTGGAGTGCAGGTCCTGTCTGGTGGGGCTAGTGGTGTGGCCAGTGAAGTATGGGTACAGTCTGCTGGAGTCGGTCCTACATTTTGTGTCACTAGTTGTACAGCCAATATAAGTGGGGCGCTGTCTGATTTCTCCGGCACCACCACGTTTTTCAAGGACTTTGCTGGTGCTCCTTCAGGTTCGGCAATCACCCTCTTCCTTTTGATGTCTGATGCACAAGAACAACATTTGAGTGAAAAAACATGGTATGATGATAGATGGAATATGTATTGATAATGGATGGGCATGGCATCTCGAGTGATATGATGAGTAAACTAAGCAGATGGCGGTGCAAACAAGTAGAAGAAATGCAAGACAACATATGCAAGATAAGAGCAACCAATAAAACCTTGCCAAATTAGAACAGGCACCTTGATGGGTGAACAGGACAGGCCATCTACCTTTGACTCCTCGAGGTTAGAATAGTCATTAGGATCGTATTCTGAACAAGAATCAACAGGTGGGGAGCGTATGAGTTTCATTGCATCCAGAATGGCACTCAATGCCTTGGTGCCAATTTTTTAAGTCATTGCAGTGTTCCACAATATTCTTCTGATGCGCGGATTCTGATATTCAGTGTAATTGCGTATAATATCTGAAGTAAGGATAGTTGGCAGATGATAGGTTCATAATATACTGTATTGAGAGTTTATTGCCAAACCATGATAACAAGAGCACACAACAACTAGGCAGATCATAGTGTACATAACAGGGGTACACCATAACCACAATATATAAATCGGGAAAGTGGAACTGGCTTGAAAATACGGTGTTGAATTGCCGCTAGTAATTGAAAGCCTATCGATCACGTACATTCCAGCTCTATCAGCTGTTGACTGCAGATGTCCCTGCGCCCCTTCCTGACAAGGAACGTACTGTACATACTAAATACAGAATAAACAAAGAGGAACATGTTAAAGAACAGAAGAGGAAGCATTTTCTTGAGGTTCCGCTTCATTGCATACAATGTTGGTTGCCCACTCATGATGAATCACAGCGCCCAAAGAAATGCAATTCCATGTTGTCTCTCTATATGTGGCAATTTTGAACAAGAGTTATTAGGATCATATTCAACAGGTGGGGAGCGTATGAGTTTCATTGCATCCAAAATGGCACTCAATGCCTTCGTGCCAATTTTGTAAGTCATTGCAGTGTTTAGCTTCAAGAGTGGAGTGTTGTGCGACACAAAGCAGCTACACAGATTATAGTGTAGATATAACGGGAAAACCTTAAGCATCAGAGTAAAATTAGCAAAGTGGAACTTGCTGGAATATATGTGCTAGTATTGCCGGTACGGCTAGAAAGGCTTCGGATACCGGCTCTCTTCAAGAGAAGGTGTGGTACTGTTAATATCAGTATAACTCTCAAAGGCGACACAACTCCCCGCATTTCCTTGCTATTCTTATAGGATTGAAGTGGGCAGGTCACTACAAATCCAATTCCTATGTTTACAAAATCCTACGAATCAAAGAGGCTCAAAGTGTCCATCACAACCGATCATATAGACCTCTACACTGCAAATGTCCCTGCTCATCTTCAGTACAAGGAACATACTGTACTACTATCATATTCCCTCCATTCCAAAATATAAGTCTTGGTAGAGATTTCCACTATGGATCACATACAGATGTATCCAGATACATTTTAGAGTGTAGATTCACTCATTTTTCTCCATATGTAGTCCATGGTGGAATCTATACAAAGACTTGTATTTAGGAACGAAGAGAGTACATATTAAAGAAGAACGGAAGAGGAACATGGTAAAGAAGAGCAAGCAGATTTTCGATAATAAAATGTTGGTTGCGCAGTGCCCATACATGATGAACCAGAGCGCATTAAGAATGCAACTCCCAGCTCTCTCTTGACCGTTTCAGGGGGTTGGATGAAGATCCTACGTCTCCTAACCCTTCTTCTTCCTCGTCTCTGATTCTTCCCATACAGAACACCGCACGGGCCGCCGGCCGGACCACCGGCCCCCACCTCCTGTGTTACTCCGCCACCCCCACCCCACCCCCGCCCCAACCCCCACCCGCGTCGAGTTTTCTTCATTCAGCGAGGCCCCACAACCACCCGAGCCCCTTCGTTCGCACCGGCGAACTCCGGCGAGCTCTGAAAAATCAACTGACCATATTTCGAAATTTAGTCTACTGTGATTTAACTAGTGTGGAATATAAAAGGGGAAAACCATAAGCATTGGGAGTATAGTGTTGAGCGTGCCATGGCGGATCTGAAGATGCAAACCGGACAAAGGCAACTTTGCAACCAAGACAAGAAATCAGAGTAAAGCAGTGGCGATCTATTTTCTTGCTGCGATAAATAAGTTGAGCAGACACGAAAGAGTACCGCCTCTGGTGCGGCGCCGTGTACGCATCAGCTGAGAATTTGACGGTGCTGCGGTAGTGATGGTTGTCGGCGGCATGGAAGCAGATCTAGGACGGTAGACGGTGGCGGCGGGGCGCGGTGGACGAGACGGTCGTAGGAGCGGTGCCGGCAAGGTGGACGACGGCGGGGACGAAGTGAGAGGACGGGATGCAAGGATCCCGGTCCGAAGCCATGGATGAGAGAGGTCGATCTCTTGTAATGGAGGCGGCATCGGGGTATCAGCTTCGGCATGGTGGAGGATGACGGCGGTGGATGGGGTGGCGGACGGCGGCGGACGGAGGAGGGTGGGGTGGAGAGGGTGTTTTGGCGCCCACGGAGTACGAATGGGGAAAAGGGAGGTAGAGAGGAAGGGGGGAACCATATATTCAGGGCACGCTTGTCTCAAATGCGAGGAAATTTACAAACTTAGCCCCCGTTTCAAATTTCTACTACGTCACAACAATATTAGTCGGTTGGAGATAGGACGGTAATCTCGCATACACCGAATATTTTCCGACAAGAGTTTGTTTTTGGCGCCCACCGTGTATGAATATGAATCGGGGAGGGAGTCGATTTTGGCCGAGGACACACTGTGTTTTGGCGCCCACCGTGTATGAATCCGGGTGAGAGGCGGTTACGTCACGTTTGGGTGAAATTACAAACCTACCCCTATCGAAACCTATAGAAATCCAGCAGATAGGCTTTGCGTGGCAGGGATAGGCAGTAGTAATTTCCATCTCGCAGATTTTGGTTTCGGGCGGTTACTGCGACTTTCCCCGCTTCGTTCAAATTTTGCAGAGTGCACGTTTACCGTGCCAACTCAATTCGAATCCCGTTTGTATTCTATTTTTTTCTGGCGGGATCCATTTTCAATTGGAATTACATTCTATATACATCATTTTTATATATACTTTCAAAAGCACAACACCATTTATACATAAATATGGTTTACAAATGGCATGATCTCAGATTCATAAGGTTGTATCCATCAATTTGGATTTTCAAATATTTGAAACCACTTTATGTTGAAATCCAATGTATGCATTCCTCGCTAACTATCTCCAATTAATGTGTGTTTCATGCGTTTTTTTACTTCTCAAACATGTATAATGTGTTTCACACACGCAACATATAGTGTAATCCTGTTTAGACATTAATTGCATATAAACCATGCATTGTTTGTAGTTAAAGAATCTATGGATCACCAATATTGATAAACAATATAACATTACACATGTGCCCAAATTCAAATGAATATGCATGTCTGATATACCAATTTGCTTTATGATATTATCGATGTCATGATCTCCAGTTTAAATATTTGAATCACCTTTAATCCAGATATTCTTCTCATATAGCTATCACTCATGCTTATATAGGACTATCTCTCTGGACCTATACGCGTTCATCGTCTCTCAGGTATCTCTCGTGCTACCTGTATGTCGACAATGATCTTTTATCTTCGTAACACACTGACGGTACTCTCTCCCTCGACCTTCATCACTTTATCTCTCTCTACGTATATCTTGCTCCCTGCTATGTGTCTCTAACTATGATTCTCCATGTGGAATCTCTTTCTCTCACACAAACACAAAACTTTGTCTCCCGGGGTCTCATTTCTCTCTACTATTCTCATGTGTGCCACTCGCACACCCCTCATACAAAGATGTCTTTCGCTCCTTAGATATGAGAACCTACGACTCTTCCTCTTAAATATCTCTTTCTCACACACAAACACAAACTCTGTCTCCCAGGGTCTCATATTTCTCCATTGTTCTCTTGTATGTCGCTCACACACACTCTCTCTCCCTACAGATATCTTGCGTTCCCTCATATGTCTCTCTAGCTATCACTCTCGTTGTGCAATATCTTTCTCTCTCGCAGACATAAAACTCCGTCTCTCAGGATATCATTTCTCTCTGATGTCTGTTTGTATGTGACTCACATGCACCCTCTCTCTATCTCTCTCACACCCACACACATAACTCAGCCTTCTGATCCACTCGACTCTTATCTCTAACGCACACTAGCTAGCATCTTTATCTTTCTATTTATCTGTTTCTCCATCAACCTTCTTTCTCGTCCTCACTCTTGATTCCTAGCACGCACACTACATATGTTTCTCTCTACATGCAGTCAAGTGCCCTCTCACACACATATATAACTTCACCCTCTGAACCACCCGTCGGTCATCTCCAACACCCAAACTAGCGGATGTCCCTCTAGCTAACATCTCCATCTCGGTATCTATCTGTAGTTTCTCCGTCAACATTTCTTTCTCGCACGGAGTCTTGCTTCCTATCACCCACACTATATATGTCTCTCCATACATATGCATTTATAGGTTGTTCTCTTTTGCCCAATCGTTGTGCCTCACTCCCTCTGCTCGCCATAGATGCATGCTCCAGCCCATGCCACTATCTTTTAAAGACAAAAACACATGCTCAATTGTCGGACCTTCTTCCCTGCATTCTCACATGCATGCATATTGTCATACCGATCCGTCTCTCCCATGTCGTTGATCTTATGACTTATGTCTTCTTTCTTTTATCTCGATCATGCGCGCGCGCACACACACACATCCCACGTATACATGTATACCTATCACACATGCACGTTCAAGGTCTCTTTGTCTCCATACGTAGTTAATTACCCTCAATCCTAACGCCACATCGAATCATTCTCCTCTTTTGTGCACATAACTTCCGCCTGGATGGGTAAAACACACACTCACACTTAACAATCTCCTTCTAGATCCCCCCCCCCGCCTCTCACTCTTCCCCTATATCCCCAAAACCAATAAGACCATCCCTTTGTTTAATTCCCGCCTACATGCACCATCGATATATAGTAGTTTTCCTCAGTGTCTCTCGAACAAACACGTTCTCTCGATGTCGACTCCTCTCACGCGCACACACCTTCTGTTCCCTCTCTACGGGCATTTTCTCTCTCGCACCCCATCGTTGGTGGCATATGCCATACACATCACCTCTCTATGATGAAGCCATGCACACTTAAATTACATCCGCCATAGAGGACCCCCACACACACACACACACACACACACGCACCCCCCCCCCACACACACTAAGACTCCATCTCTCTCTCTCTCTCTCACACACACACACAAACACACACACACACACGCATGCATGCATACCCACCCACCCCGCCCCACACACACTAAGACTCCATCTCTCTCTCTCACACACACACACAAATTAAGACTCCATCTCTCTCTCTCTCTCTCTCTCTCTCTCACACACACACACACACACACACACACACACACACACACCCCACACACACACTAAGACTCCATCTCACACACACATGCTCTAGGCGGAGCATTTGTTCCTACCACCCTTCATCCAACCTTACCCGTATGATAAACAATCACCTTTATTTACTTGCATAACATGGACAAATTCCACTTTACTTTAGTAGTCAGCAAACTTATCATCTGTACACTTCTAAAAAAATGAGTTGGTGATGATGGTGTGCCTGCCATCTTGTAATACAGACCGTATGATCTATATCTGACGGATAGAAAGCAAACTATGAAAATTTTACAAAAGATACCCGCACCTCTCTCCACATCATTATCTCCCATAACCTGATTGTTCAGCAATTAAAAAAAGGAATAAGTCTCTGGAACAATCTAGCATGCATGGTGGCCGCTGCCGCCTACCGGCACCGCCCATCCCCATGCCTACGCCCATTCCGACCACCAGTCACCACCATGCTCCACTCCTCCTCGCCTTATCTCTCATCTTTCATGTTTTTGATGACATTCTTGAGATACCAGTTTTCCGATAAAATTCTCGAGATATCATTAGTTTTTACACATGGGATTACTCACATGGGATTACTCCTGCATGGGTCAATCACAACAGGTGTTTTGTAAAAAAACTAGTAGGTCCACCCGCGCATTTGTGCGGCTAGATCTTCATTATTTACTATTTATGTATTTTAGACAACCACTTGTTGGCATTTGAGTATTGGTTTTTCTGCGTGGTCAAACCAACATAGTATACCATTAAATGTTTATTAGTTGCATGCCACTAAAAATTGGTTCAACAATTTTGTTCCTTAGATTCTGTTATGACAATTGCAAATTGGAAATTTAAGAAAAGCACATGCATAGCTAATAATTTAATATTGCCGCAATTTATTCATTCAGGGGCTACTTCGATGTAGTTACCCTGCTTAAATATATGTACTTTGTTTTTGGGCTCTTTTCTCTTCGCCATGCTTCTTTTGCCATGAAGTTATGATATTTTCTTAAACTGATAGATTTCATCCGTAACCGTCACTATGACACAATTGTTGTTTTAGTCTCTGGTCACATGTTTTTCTTCTACTTATCCTATTTCTTTCCACCTTCAGAAAAACAAACCTGATTTTATGGTCTTACTTTGTTTGATTCTCCAACCTCATGTGTTATTGAAGTAGGTGGGCGCTGAGTATGGTTTGGTTACAACTTATAAAAAAGCTTGATTGATTGATATTATACTATGCATTCATTATGTGCAAACCATTTGTAATTATTATGTGTGCTGTAAGCATTGTAGTGTAACTATGATGTTTATTGGCCATACTTACTAACATCCCTTTTAGTTTTTTTGCCATTGTGTCTCACCACTTCCTTCCCATATTATTTTGTATTGCCAGTTTATCAAAAATCTTTTATTTTTGAGAACGTATATCTCTGATGGTATGTATTGATAGTAGCAAGTGTCATCGAGTATTTATATCTGGTGGTCCACATTAATGTTGCTTGGGAACCTTTGATTTGATCGAGACTCGCTGGGTATTCATGCGTCATCACCATTCTTTTATTGGACATCCTTCCCTCCTTAATCATCAAGTTTTGGCCATGTTTCTTGCACATGAACACGAACATGTACAACTGTACATGTGGTCCTTCAAATTTTCTAAATCGTGCCCTCCATAACCCTGGTCGCAACTTGTGTATTTTCTGATTATGTCCATGCACGGCATTTGCATCCGGTTGTATTCTATAGCACGCCTAAATAGACGATCACATAATTGATATAATTTATGCTTACAACTCTTATTATTGTTGTAAGAACACCATGTTGTTTCCATTAGATGATATGGTAGCCCTTATGCATGGCACATAGCGCCCATTAAATGCTAAACCACAATCTTAAGGACAAATATGCCTCCATCAAAAACCACGCTGAAAAAAAGTGAACATTGGCTTCTGGCTGGTAGATTTTAAAACAGTTTAAGTTTGCTGTTAATGTAAAAAAAAGGTTTAACACTGTTAGCGTACTGAGTCGATCTGACGAACCAATATTTTCTCCTTTTAATCTAAAAAACACTGGCTATTTTACATTTCATTTTGAACTTGTGTAGTGACCGGAGTAAAAACTCATATGATATTTTTGGTCATTATATATGTTATCCACATTGCCATCATGATGTCAGCGCATGCAATGTAGTCAGTTTTTTCGTCTTTTTTGCATGATCTGACTGCTGAAATCTGAGATGGGCTCTAGGCCCATATTGCAATTTCTGAAAAATCTCTAAGGGCCCATGTGGGATATATGGCACTAGGTGTGGTGGGAAGTTTAGTCCCACCTTGGAAGTGGAAGGAGAGTTGGAGTGGTTTATAAGGGTTTCTCTCCTACATGCTATTGAAGCTTGAGAAGAGAAGAAGCCCTCGCGTGCTCCTCCTCCGCCGCCCGCCTCGCCTCGCCTCGCCGCGGGTTGCGGGAATGAGCCGAGCCGAGCTCACACCTACGCGCCTATTTTTGCCAGTCACTAACGGAGAGGTTCTGACAGCAGGGCCACGATCTGAGACGTCGGATCGTGGGCTGACACGGACTCGGACGTGGGTCAAGCCCACGTCTCTCCACGCGGCTGCGCCTATATAAGCGTGCGGTGTCTCCTAACCCTAGCCGCCACGAACAGATCACATCTGCTCACGCGCACACCCACCGTCGTTCCTTTGCTGCTGCTGCGCCGGAACTCCATCCGTCCCGCCACAGACACGGTCGGCGGAGAGCAATCTCGAAACCACGCCCTTCGGTTCTGTGACGGGGTGAGGCGAATAGGTTTTGGGCAGCGATTACGCGATTGCTCGCTTCGATCGTCTACTTCCTCTACGTCTGCGTCGCCTTCATCATCACCATGTCCACCGGCGCCGACCGTTGCCGCCGAGAAAGCCGAGGCCGACAAGAAGGCCGCCGAGGGCGCTTCGCTGCTTGCTGTCACCGCGGCAGCGGCTCTGCATGGCCTATTGGAGGGTATACGCGTTTATCCCTCTCCCGATAGTTTCAGATTAGCGGTGCTAGCATCATGTGTAGATTTGTCTACTATTTGCGTAGTGCGTGCTTGTTTAGATCAGTACCAATATGTTCCTAGTTCTGTCAATGCCATGCTAGTTGTCTACTTATGGATTAAATTAGTGAAAAATTGCCTATTTACTCAGCAATCCAAAAACCTATTATGTGTAGGAACTTTTGGCTAGTGGCTTAGCTGCTGCCTGAAACCGGATAAGTTTACCGTGCGCATTTTAAGCGTTATGACAAAGACCACTTTATGGCTCACGGCTATGAACGTGTTCGGGTAGCCGGTGTGTCCACGGAACGATTGCTCTGAGCAGAGAAGGCGTTCAGGAGGCAACCTTGTGTTTATCGGAGCTGTTCTTACCGTGATCGGAGATAAACTGGTCGACGCATATTTACATGTGCATGTCGCCAAGGACTTGTGGGAGGCGCTCGAATCTAAGTTCGGGGCCGCCGATGCAGGGAGCGAGATGTATATTATAGAGCAGTTCCACGATTACAAGATGGTTGAGAACCGTCCTGTACTGGAGCAGGCTCACGAGATAATATGCATTGTTAAGGAGCTTGAGCTTCTTAAGTGCGAGTTACCGGGCAAATTTGTCGCGGGCTGCATAATCGCTAAGCTCCCCAATTCCTGGAGGAACTTTGCCACCACTCGAAACATCGAGGCGTGAATTCTCTGTGGAGGATGTCATTGGCCATCGAGTGTTGAGCAGAACTCAAGGGCAAAGGACTCGCTGAGAAAAGGGGTCGAAGGGACTTACATGCGCCAACATGGTGAACCGGAGGAACTCCAACTCCCACAAGTTCAAGGGAAAGAACGGTGTCCAACAGAATACCGACTTCAAGAAGAAGGGTAAGAAGACCTTCAAGAAGAACAAGAAGGATGAGGGCTGCTTTACTTGTGGTTCGACTGAACATTGGGCCAACAAGTGCCCGAACAAGTTTAAGAAGTCAGGACAGGACTCCAAGTCTGTCAACATGATTGTGGGCAACAATGAGAATGGTGCATCTGGGTACGGTAATTTATTTACTGTTTTTTCAGTGTTTCAACCTACCGATTGTTGGGTGGATACAGGTGCAGGTGTTCATGTGTGTGCTGATATTTCATTGTTCTCTTCTTACCAGGTCACAGGCCACGGGTCCGTATTGATGGGGAATGGCGCGAGTGCTTCTGTTCATGGTGTTGGCACGGTCGATCTGAAGTTTACTTCGGGAAGGATCGTGCAGCTGAAGAACGTGCAGCATGTCCCCGCCATCAAGAAGAACCTAGTTAGTGGCTCCCTTCTATGTAGAGAAGGGTTTAAGTTGGTATTCGAGTCTAATAAATTAGTTGTTACTAAGTATGGACTATTTGTTGGAAAAGGTTATGAGGCGGAGGATGTTCCGCCTTTCCTTGCAGATTTACGTAATAAAGTCGTGAACCATATTCATTCGAGTATTAATGAATCTGAGGTTTGGCATTCACGTCTTTGTCACATAAGTTTCGGTGTTATGACGCGGCTAGCTAAGTTGGATTTAATCCCGAGTTTCACTTTAGCCAAAGGTTCTAAGTGCCTGTCATGTGTGCAAGCTAAGCAACCTCGCCAGCCTCACAAGGCTGCGGAGGAGAGACACTTGGCACCATTAGAACTCATACATTCGATCTTTGTGAGATGAACGGTGTATTGACTAAAGGTGGAAAGAAATACTTCATGACATTGATAGATGATTCCACTAGATATTGCTATGTGTATCTGTTAAATACTAAAGACGAGGCTCTACACTACTTTAAAATCTATAAGGCAGAAGTTGAGAATCAACTTGAAAAGAAAATTAAACGATTCCGTTCAGATCGTGGTGGAGAGTACTTCTCGAGTGAGTTTGATTCTTTACATGCGGAACACGGCATTATTCATGAGAGGACGCCTCCCTATTCACCCAGTCAAGCGGGGTTGCGGCGGAAAAACCGTACTCTAAGCGATCCGTTAACGCCATGTTAGATCGTCGGGTTTATCCAAGGCATGGTGGGGGAAGCTATATTGACGGCATGTCATGTCTGAATAAAGTTCGATGAAGGATAATGAGATCACTCCATATGAGAGATGGGCAAAGAGAAGGACAACACTCTCGTACTTGCGTACATGGGGCTGTTTGGCGAAAGTCAATGTGCCGATCCCCAAAAAGCGTAAGCTTGGACCCAAGACTGTGGATTGCGTTAATTTGGGCTACGCTAAGAACAGCGTTGGCTATAGATTTCTAGTAGTGAAATCTGAGTTACCGACGGAAGGTCGGTACAATCATAGAGTCTAAGGATGCTACATTCTTTGAGGATATTTTTCCTATGAGAGATATGCAAAGTACTTCTAGACAGGAATCTGAGGAGACTCCTGAGCCTGCCATCCCTATGGAATATTATGAACAAACACATGATGAAAATCCTGAGGAGGATGACGAGGAAACCCTTGGTAGGGGCAAGAGACAAAGGACTGCAAAGACCTTTGGTGATGATTTCTTCGTGTACCTCGTGGATGATACTCCCACTTCTATTTCGAGCGTATGCCTCTCCGAGCTGACTCTTTGGAAGGATGCGGTCCGTGGCGAGATGGATTCCATCATGGCTAACGGGACATGGGAGATCACCGACCGTCGCTATGGTTGCAAACCTTTGGGATGTAAGTGGGTGTTCAAGAAAAAGCTTAGGCCCGATGGTGCGATTGAAAAGTACAAGGCTAGGCTTGTGGCCAAGGGCTATGACCGTAAAGAAGAGGAAGATTTCTTGATACTTATTCACTGTGGCTAGACTGACCACCATTCGAGTATTACTCTCGTTGGCGGCCTCACATGGTCTTCTCGTCCATCAAATGGATGTCAAGGCGGCTTTTACGAATGGAGAGCTAAATGAGGAAATCTACATGCAACAGCCAGATGGCTTTGTGATAGATGGTCGAAAGGAAGGTGTGTAGGTTGCTGAAATCTTTATATGGTCTGAAGCAAGCACCTAAGCAATGGCATGATAAGTTTAATACAACTCTGACATCTGTTGGCTTCGTTGTTAATGAAGCTGACAAATGTGTATACTATCGCCATGGTGGGGGCGAAGGAGTTATACTGTGCCTGTATGTTGATGACATACTGATATTTGGAACAAACCTAAAAGTCATTGAGGAGGTCAAATCGTTTCTGTCTCAGAACTTTGAGATGAAGGACCTTGGTGTGGCTGATGTTATCTTGAACATCAAGCTACTGAGAGATAATGAGGGTGGGATCACACTTCTGCAATCCCATTATGTTGAGAAGGTGTTGAGTCGCTTTGGATATTCGGACTGCACACCATCTCAAACACCATATGATCCTAGCGTGTTGATTCGAAAGTCCAAAGGCATGGCTAAAGATCAATTGAGATATTCTCAAATCATTGGTTCAGCGATGTACCTAGCGAAGCATAACGAGGTTCGACATCGCGTTCTTGCTGTGAGCAAACCGAGCAGTTTGTTTCAAACCGGGTGATGTACATGGCATGCTGTTGAAAGAGTTATCGCTATCTGAAAGGTACTATGAATCATGGACTTCACTATACGGAAACCCGTCGATTACTTGAAGGGTATAGTGACCTTAATTGGATCTCGATCTTGATGAGATGAAGGCCCTGGCGGGTATATGTTTACTCTTGGAGGTGGCGCTGTTTCTGGAAGTCTTGCAAGCAAGCGATCTTAACGAGATCGACAATGGAAGCAGAATTAACAGCATTAGACACTTACGGTGTTGAAGCGGGATGGCCGAGATCTTTTGATGGACTTGCCTTTGGTTGATAAACGGTTCGGCTATCCTTATGAACTGTGATAATCGATTGTCATCACCAATGTGAAGAGTTCAAAGGACAATATGAAGTCCAACAAACACATAAGAATGAGATTAAAAGCTGTCGAAAGTTAAGAAACTCCGGAGTGATAGCGTTGGACTATGTCCATACGGCTAAGAATCTGGCGAGATCCCTTTCTGAAAGGGCTATCACGTGTAGTGATAGATAGTGCATCGAGGAGATGGGTATGAGACCCACATGAGTTGCCATGGTGGTAACCCAACCTATGTGATCGGAGATCCCGTGAAGTAGGACACAGGAAACAAGCCGGTGGTGAGCGAGGAGAGTAACTTTACTAACCCACTCCGTTGGAGATGCAATACTCTCGAAACTGTATGGAAGGATGACTCTGTCTTAATGTGTTCCAAGGCTTATATGCATAAGCAAGATGCTATCCTCTGAGCGATCTTTGGAGGAACACACCTATGTGAGCCCGATTGCTAGTCACAGTCTATGAGACTGGGGTGATCTCTAGTAAACTCATGAATAGGCCAGAGTGTGACTTATATGCTCCACCCGAGGGGTCAGCCTTGACAGCCCAGTACTAGTAAGACATGTGGTGAAACTTCTTTCATAAACCGACAATTCAAGGCATAGTCCATTGTTAGGTTGTGAAGGAATGTAGCTACTTGCTCTAGGTGAAGCTCAACCTTAACAGGTCTTCACCAAACACTAGTATATCAAAACAGTGTTTGGAGCAGAGGACACTATGGGCCCTCGAGATCTGGTGGGGGATTGCTGAAATCTGAGATGGGCTCTAGGCCCATATTGCAATTTCTGAAAAATCACTAAGGGCCCATGTGGGATATATGGCACTAGGTGTGGTGGGAAGTTTAGTCCCACCTTGGAAGTGGAAGGAGAGTTGGTGTGGTTTATAAGGGTTTCTCTCCTACATGCTATTGGAGCTTGAGAAGAGAAGAAGCCCTCGCGCTCCTCCTCCTCCGCCGCCCGCCACGCCACGCCTCGCCTCGTCGACGCTACCGCTGGTTGCGGGAATGAGCCGAGCCGAGCTCACACCTACGCGCTTATTTTGCAGTCACTAACGGAGAGGTTTCGACAGCAGGGCCACGATCCGAGGCGTCGGATCGTGGGCTGACGACTTCGGACGTGGGTCAAGCCCACGTCTCTCCACGCTGCTGCGCCTATATAAGCGTCGCGGTGTCTCCTAACCCTAGCCGCCACGAACAGATCACATCTGCTCACGCGCACACCCACCGTCGTTCCTTTGCTGCTGCTGCCGCCGGTAACTCCATCCGTCCGCCGCGTACGGTCGGCGGAGAGCAGGTCTCGAAACCATGCCCTTGGTTCTGTGACGGGTGAGGCGAATAGGTTTTGGGCAGCGACATGCGATCGCCGCTTCCGATCGTCTACTTCCTCTCGTCTGCGTCGCCTTCATCATCACCATGTCCACCGACGCCGACCGTGTTGCCGCCGAGAAAGCCGAGGCCGACAAGAAGGCGCCGAGGACGCTTCTGCTGCTGCTGTCACGCGGCAGCGGCTTCGTGATGGCCTATTGGAGGGTATACGCGTTTATCCCTCTCGATAATTTCTGTATTAGCAGTGCTAGCATCATGTGTAGATTTGTCTACTATTTGCGTAGTACGTGCTTGTTTAGATCAGTACCAATATGTTCCTAGTTCTGTCAATGCCATGCTAGTTGTCTACTTATGGATTAAATTAGTCGAAAAATTGCCTATTTACTCAGCACTGACCTGTACTCGGTTTCTTTGGAGGCGTGAGGTAGTCTGACCGGACCTGTCCTCTTTCTACCTTTTACATGGTACAAACTGTTTCTTTTCCTAACACGTTTACTTTCCCATGGACCACGTTATGAGTCCTCATTATGTGGATACTTATATTCTATTTGGACTCTTATTTCTTTGCGGCCACTCGGACACGTTGGCCGCAGTATATGCTAATGCTAGCTTATGTTTGACCGTATCTGCCAGTTTTTTTTAATTTGTGATGCACATTTTTTTTGAGAAGAAAGCCATCTCAGTTGGAAGAAAGACGGGTTGTACATGACGTGTCCAGAAAAAAACAATTTGTACCTGATACAACAATATATTCATGTAACGTTAATCTTTTAAATCTCAACCGTTAATCTCTAAAATTTACGGTCAAGGTAATTTAATCTATGTGGACTAACGTGATGGCTTATTTGACTTATGTTTTAATTTGCGTTATATAATTATTGATGTTCCGTGCAATGCACGAGAATTTTGCTTGTAATTATATAACGCAAATCACAAGCAGGAAGTGACATCTTTTTGACACAACCACGTTAACATGGCCACGTAAATCACTAGCTAAAATAAATACCATTATACTTATATCCCGATGCAAAAGGTTGAGTACATGTCCGAAGAGTAGAGTCGCACACACGCACTCTGTCTCTCAGAATCTCTCTCACACACACACCAGTTACGTGACGCCCACTTAAGCAGACACGTATGTTACAATTTGTGCACCCGCGAGTACACGTGATGCTGCACATTTATTTAAGCCGGAAGGCGAACCCAAACAGTAGCTGCATTCATTCCCCTCCCGCCGCCTCTTCTCTGGTCGCCGTCGCCCGGTAGCCATGGCCCGGCCGAAGGTAACAACATATGCCATACTCCCATCGGAGCGGCGCTTTAATATGGAAATTTTAGTGGTCATGCATCCATCTTTTTGTGCTAGGACTCCTATATAAGGGTTGACCGGTCGCGTCCCGCGGACATGCGCGGGCGGTGGAAGAGGAAGGAGAAAGGAAACTGAGTGCAATAATTGAGTAGTTTTGCAAACTACCAGTACTACACCTGAAACGGTTCAAAACCTATATTCCCTTGCTAGCGTGCGCTTCCCGCATGAAACGGTCAGCGTCGCCCTGGAGTGTCAGTGCCGCATTAATGCCCGGCCAGAGCGGAGGCGACCTCTCACTGGCGCCGGCTTTGAAGTGGCGCGACGGCCGAGAGAGCGCCGCTTCCCGGTGCACGCGACTGCTCCGCGTCGAGACTGGCCATAGGCCCTGTTTGGATCCATGGGTTAGAGTTAGTTTGAGCTAGTTGGGGCTCAAATAGCCTGAAAGTATCCAAGCATGAGGGTTTAAATTGGAGCAAGTTGCACTGAACCCACCAAAAAAAACTATCCCACCCAAGAGGTGCTAATTGGAGATAGTTCTGATTGGGACCACTGAAAAATCACTTTTCTCTCTCCATCAAGTGCATTTATTGTCAATCTAACCCTGTCACCCAAACACCTCTTTGGCTACAGTTAGTTCAGGGTTAGTCATGGGTTAGTCTAACGTCTAGCTAAGTTAGAGTATCAAACAGGAGCAGTATAGGACATGCAAGCTGCTCAAAGCATACAGTTAAATTCGTACGTGAAAGGATTTTTTTCTTTTTGAAAACCGAACGTGAAAGGATTTTTTTTAGAATGCTCTTGGCATGTCACTAACATGTGATGAGTTAACCGACCTCAATAGACGGCAAAAACGCCAGCCCGCCGCACTTTGATAGAGATGAGGAGGGAGAAGCGATACAGGCTGCTGGATTACTAGAGATAGGTGTCGCACGGAAGCGAAGAAATATGGTGATAGCGTGGGTTAGCCATGTACTAGTATGATGTAACTACACTAGGCTGCCGTGTCTCGTACTCTTCCAATCCACTGTGGAGATGATTGGTTGATTTTATATCGCTGAATAATATTAAATATTATGAGTGCAGGCGCTCCACCACGAGGTTCCTTGCTCCTTCTCGGTCGTTGGGAATCTATGTTCTTCCACTCTAGTATTTTTTTACGTGAGCTTTGTTCATCCTTCTGCCAACACGCGAGACATCTAGCATCAAGGTGCACGTGTTATGCAAGGATCGTTCCATATATATGAAGAACATGTGGGACTGGAACTACAAGACGGACATGTACCCAGGAGTGGACGTACGAACCTGAGTAATGTAGCACAGTAAGTGAAGTAGAAAGGCACAAATGGTATGAACATGCGTGGCATATAGGGTGTGTTTGATTGCGTTCTCGTCTCAGCATAGTTGTTCCCTCTTCATGCATGCTCAACTCAACACCCCTCTTCATGCATGCTCTCTTCATGCATGCTTCTAGTGTATTTGTGCTAAACTAGTGTGGACTCATGCACCCTCCATACACTCTACCAAACACCCAAAAGTAGGTTGAGAAGGGAACTCTTGGGCGGCATTTGTCTCTTACTACATACTACCACTAAATGTTGTACGTGCAATGCACGGTGATGTTATGGAGTATGTGCCTAAATACTCTACTACTACTATATTAGTTGGAGGCCAATATTAACTCTTATACTTGTTTATGTGTATGCCTCGAGACCTTCCAACTAGACATGTCTTTCTCTCCAGGTCGCACTTTGTATCATTCATACCACTAAGTACTACTACGTGTGGTCTTCGACCCAGAAGTGGAAGAAGTGGAGAAGCTCTACCACGCTGTTTTTTTACGCTAGGCTCTACGTACCACGATGTTCATGTCCCACTCCTTTCGCTGACGTGTGGGACATCCAGCACGTGCCGTGTTTGGCACCCTTCGTCATAAGAGTTGAAACGCTAGCATTCATCAGAAATAAAAAATAATTATAAATTAGCAGTGACACTTTTTCTTGAGAACCAATCAGCAGTGATACTATACCACGCGG
The DNA here is from genome assembly GCA_021437245.1 of Aegilops speltoides. NCBI lineage: Eukaryota > Viridiplantae > Streptophyta > Magnoliopsida > Poales > Poaceae > Aegilops > Aegilops speltoides. The sequence continues at coordinate 9,839,150 of CM038147.1, forward strand.
TTTCCTTGCTCCTCGATATTGGAAAGAATACTTCCGTTCGCCAACATGTGGGACATCGACCATCCTAGTCCACTTACCATGCACGCAGAACTCCAAGGGAGAGTCACCCAGGTCGTCGCGCCGCAGTAACAATGACTAATGAGCCGTCAAATCACAGTCCCACTTCCCACTTTGAAGTTGCTCGGACAAGGGAACCATCATGACTTTGTTGAATTCCGCTTCTTGAAGAAAACTACAGTAGCAGCAGTACTGCTAGCTACAATAGTTACTCCAACAGAGGCTTCCTTTCGTTCATAGGATAGGAATTTTATAGGAATATGAAAATCATAGGAAGTGAGATGACATGCATCTTAATTCCTATAGAGAAAGAGATGCCATTTAATGCATAGGATAGGAATTTTTCCATTTAGTCTAGGCTAATGTACTGGTAATTTGCTCTAAAAACTACAGTAGTAACTAGTAGTACTGGTACATGCTCGTACTCAGACACAGACACACACACACTAACTATTACTACTACTACTTCTCACATGTTGGCCAGACGCCGTCGTTCTCCTTCCCGGCTTTGTCGGCGACACCCCACCGTGCTTGGATCTCCTCCGACCTCTCCGCAGCAGCGCGTGCGTCCTTTTCTTTCTTGCGGCAGCGAGCCTCTCTTTTCTTGAGTGCTTTCTGACTTTTCCGCTCCCTCTGTGCGGCTTTGGCCGCCTGTTGCTCTATCGCCCATTCGACCTTGGCATTTTAAATTCCTCCCACATAGTTGTGAGGTCAAGAGCGTCGATGAACTCGGCATGGCGGGATGCCATCTCTTCCCTACCATTTTGTGTGCAGTCGTGGGCGGCGAGGAACTCGGCGCGGCGGGATGCCATCGCTACCTTACCGGTTAGTGTGCGGCGTGGTGGCATGAACGACGGTTCGTGAGAGCTCTGGGGTGGAGTGGCCGGACAACCATATAGTGCATTGGTTTGTCAAGAGCTCAAGGACAGAAGACGAAGGAAATTTGGATTCCCCTTCAATCCTGGTGATTTATTACCGAGTAAAATGCAATGGCGGTCATCGAACTTGTCTTGATAGCTCACTTTGATCATTGTATACGAGATATGGTGATTATACGGTCACTGGCTCAGCGTATAGCTCCGTATTTGTCTAGTTGACCAGTCAAACAGTCCGCATGCGCCTCATCTGCTCGTGTTCTTTATCTATCTACGCGGGCCAACCTGTCAATGGAGAAAGAAATACTGTAAAACCAAAATTATGCTTATGTGGGGAATCAAACCATGGACTCGTCGTTGCAACGCACCCTCGTCAGCCAAATGAAAATGAAATACTTCGCGTCAGACACTCACGCTCATGCTATCAAAGCATGCTAATGCATGCATGTCGCCCTCTAAATCAAAGTCCTGCTCATGGTGCAACGCAAACAGGGAGCCCATCACCTGCGCGCCCCGGCGGTGCCTGACATTACTGTTTAGACGTTTGATGGAGGCCTACGCGAACGCCGAGCATGTATTCACCTGGCTCAACACCCACGGTCATACTCGGAGCGCCTTGCTCATGTATATCGTCCATCACAACGACTGAGGGAGTCTTGGACTAGGGGTGTCCAGATAGCCGAACTATCATCATTGGCCGGACTCCAAGACTATGAAGATACAAGATTGAAGACTTCGTCCCGTGTCCGGATGGGACTTTCCTTGGCGTGGAAGGCAAGCTTGGCGATACGAATATGTAGATCTCCTACCGTTGTAACCGACTCTGTGTAACCCTAGCCCTCTCCGGTGTCTATATAAACCGGAGGGTTTTAGTCCGTAGGACGAACAACAATCATACCATAGGCTAGCTTCTAGGGTTTAGCCTCCTTGATCTCGTGGTAGATCTACTCTTGTACTACCCATATCATCAATATTAATCAAGCAGGATTAGGTTTTACCTCCACCGAGAGGGCCGAACACAGGTAAAAACATCATGTCCCTTGTCTCCTGTTACCATCCGCCTAGACGCACAGTTCGGGACCCCCTACCCGAGATCCGCCGGTTTTGACACTGACATTGGTGCTTTCATTGAGAGTTCCTCTGTGTCGTCACCTATAGGCCCGATGCTCCTTCGATCGTCAACAACAACGCGGTCTGGGGCGAGACTTTTCTCGCAGGACAGATCTTCGTATTCGGCGGCTTTGTACTACGGGCCAATTCACTTGGCCATCTGGAGCAGATTGAAAGCTACGCCCCTGGCCATCAGGTCAGATTCGGAAGTTTGAACTATACGGCCGACATCCGCCGAGACTTGATCTTCGACGGATTCGAGCAACAGCCGAGCGCACCGCACAGTCACGATGGTCCTGATTTAGCTCTGCCGCCGGACAGTGCCCTGGAAGCCACACAAGAATCCGCTCCGACCTTCTGCTCGGAGCGAACTGCGCCGATCGAGGATGGGTGGCTAGACACCGCCTCGGGGGCTGCTACCTCTACGGCGATGGAATCGAATAGCGACCATGTCCCTTGTGAAGCTCGTGACTCCGAGGTGCCAGACTCTTCTCCGGACCCCGAACTTTCCGCGCCCCTGCCAGTCGAACCCCATTGGGCGCCGATCATGGAGTTCACCGCTGCGGACATCTTTCAGCACTCGCCTTTCGGCGACATCCTGAATTCGCTAAAGTGTCTCTCTTTATCAGGAGAGCCCTAGCCGGATTATGGCCAGGATGGTTGGGATGCGGATGACGAAGAAATTCAAAGCCCACCCACCACCCACTTCGTAGCCACTGTCGATGACCTAACCGACATGCTAGATTTCGACTCCGAAGACATCGACGGTATGGACGACGATGCTGGAGACGACCAAGAACCAGCACCTACAGGGCACTGGAAAGCCACCTCATCATATGACATGTACATGGTGGACATCCCAAAGGATCGGAATGGCGATGGAACAGCGGAGGATGACCCCTCCAAAAAACAGCCTAAGCGCCGGCGTCAGCGGCGCCGCTCCAAATCCCGCCACATCAAGAATGGAGATTCCAGCACCGGAGATAATAAGACCCCGGACAGTGCCGAAGACAACCCCCTCCAGCAAGATTCAGCACAGGAGGATGGAGAAGCCAGCCCTCGTGAGAGAGCGGCAGACAAAGAGGTAAAGGACGATAATTACATGCCTCCCTCCGGAGACGAGGCAAGCCTCGACGACAACGAATTCGTCATGCCTGAGGATCCCGTGGAACCTGAGCGTTTTAAACGCAGGCTTTTGGCCACAGCAAGCAGCCTCAAGAAAAAGCAGCAACAACTTAGAGCTGACCAAGATTTGCTAGCCGACAGATGGACTGAAGTCCTTGCGGCCGAAGAGAATGAACTCGAACGCCCCTCCAAAAGCTACCCCAAACGCAAGCTGCTGCCCCGATTAGAGGAGGAAGCACATAAATCAGCATCGCCAGCGCACAATACGGCCGACCGGCCACCACGTGGCCGCGATAGAGAGGCCTCTAGGCCCTCCACTAAAGCCATACCCCGGCGTCGCTCGAAAAGTACGAAGTCACGGGGGAACGCGCCGGACTTGCGAGACATATTGGAGGATAAGGCAAGACAAACAAGATCGATCTACGGATCACGTGGGCGCCCCCACGATACGCGACGACAACCATCACGCCGGATATAGCAACCCCGGCCGGGCCAAACACAGTAGACAAAGCTTGTTTGAGCTGCGTCGTGATATAGCCCAATACAGAGGCGCCACACACCCACTATGCTTAACAGATGAAGTAATGGATCATCAAATCCCCGAAGGGTTCAAACCCGTGAACATTGAATCCTACGATGGCACAACAGATCCTGCGGTTTGGATTGAAGACTATCTCCTTCATATCCACATGGCACACGGTGTTGATCTTCACGCCATCAAATACCTCCCACTCAAGCTTAAAGGACTAGCTCGGCATTGGCTCAACAGCCTGCCAGCAGAATCAATTGGGTGTTGGGAGGACCTGGAAGCCGCATTCCTCGATAACTTCCAGGGCACATATAATTCAGCAGCCAGACGAATCGGCCAGACAATTCTGGACACGGTTCTTAACCAAGAAAAATCAAATCGTCGACTGTCCGGATGCAGAGGCCCTTGCAGCCTTCAAACACAACATCCGCGACAAATGGCTTGCCCGACACCTAGGACAGGAAAAGCCGAAATCAATGGCAGCCCTCACATCACTCATGACCTGCTTCTGTGCGGGAGAAGATAGCTAGCTAGCCCACAGTAACAACCTAACCAAAAACTCTGGTAGTTCGGATACCGAAGACCGCAATGGCAGGTCGCGTCGCAATAAACACAAGCGCCGCATTAACGGTGATAACAGTGAAGATACGGCAGTCAACGCCGGTTTCAAAGGCTCTAAACCCGGTCAACGGAAAAAGCCATTCAAAAGAACTACTCCGGGCACGTCCAATTTGGACCGGATACTCGATCGCTCGTGCCAGATACACGGCACCCCCGAAAAGCCAGCTAACCACACTAACAGAGATTGTTGGGTGTTCAAACAGGCAGGGAAGTTAATCGCCGAAGGCAACGACAAGGGGCCGCACAACAATGACGAGGAGGAGACACGACCGCCGAACAATAGAGGACAGAAGGGTTTTCCCTCACAAGTGCGGACGGTGAACATGATATACGCAACCCACATACCCAAAAGGGAGCGAAAGCGTGCCCTCGTGGGCGATATCTGGCGATGGAGCGATCGCCCCAAAGTTCAATCCGTGGTCCTCCTGCCCGATCACCTTTGATAGAAGGGACCACCCCACCAGCATCCGCCATGGCGGATTCGCCGCGTTGGTGTTAGACCCGATCATCGACGGATTTCACCTCACTAGAGTCCTGATGGATGGCGGCGGCAACTGAACTGCTTTACCGGGATACGGTCGCCAAGATGGGCATAGTCCCTCAAGGATTAAACCTACAAAGACGACCTTCAAAGGCGTCATACCAGGTGTAGAGGCCAATTGTACAGGCTCAGTTACACTTGAAGTGGACTTCGGATCCCCGGATAACTTCTGATGCGAGGATTTAATCTTCGACATAGTCCCGTTCCACAGTGGCTATCATGCACTGCTCGGACGAACCACATTTGCAAAGTTCAACGCGGTGCCGCACTACGCATACCTCAAGCTCAAGATGCGGGCCCTCGAGTCATCACGGTCAGCGAAAACACGAGCGCTCTCTCCGAGCGGAGGAGCATCTGGCAACTCTCGCGGCGGAAGTGCAGAGTAGCCTCTTAAGGAAATTCTCAAGTCCGGCTGTTAAGCAACCGGACACCGCCAAGCAGCGCCTAAAGTAACCTACAACAAGACCACTTGGCGCGCCCGAGAATGCGAGTATCACGGCTAACCCAGCCCTCGCGAAGTCGCGAGACCGATAACGCAGACGTCACACGCTCTGGAGATACCATGGGCATAGGGGAGGGCACGACCACGGCATGCCAGTGCGGATCAACCACACGGGGGCTCCCAAATTTGTCATTCTTTTTTTTTCTTATTCTCAGGACTCCGTTTTCCAGAAGCCCTGTCCGGCAGTAGATCTGCCGCACTCACGATGCAACAGCCAGGGAAGCAGAAAGGCTATGATGAGTATCCAGGTGGTCTCCATTACGAGCATTATACCTGTTTTACATACCATTCCGCAGCCTACCCCTGGAGCGGGACATGTTAAATAGTCCCACCCCTTGCTTATCGCACTATTTGTATCGTTCTGCCTCCATTGCAGTATTTTTTGAATAAACAATGCATCGCCTTTTGCCTATCATTGCATTCCTTTTTATATATGTTCACTTATGACATGTTGCACCCGTACGCTTTGGTACGGCCAAATACACCAGGGGCTTAAGTTCCCCAAATTATGGTGTGATAAGTCCGAACACTTTCACAAGTGCGGCACCCCGAACTTATAGCATTATATGCATCGGCTGCGAATCATGTCTTGGGTCAATAGTTGGGTTTGCCCGGCTCCCATGTTTTGGTACCTTACGTTCCGTTATATCGGCTAAGGTAGCGCTGGGAGAACCACTGTGATTGTGCCCCAATTGAGCTGGGTCGAGCACCTCAGTGGAGAAAGCTAAACTAACCGTCATGATAAGGCGAGAGCTGGTCGCTGTTCGAGAGGTCTTTTCGAGTCCTTAAAGACTTATGCCGCTTAGAGCGAGGAGCCAGCTTTGTCCGGCCCCAGGCGTGGATAGCATCCCGAATTCGGCCTTCTGAACACTAGGGGCTTCGCCGAAATTTAAAATTATAGAATTCTATGGCTAAGTGAGAGTGTTCAAGCACTATAAGTCCGGTTGCCTCGTTCGTTGTGTTGAGCGCCTCCCTAGGAGGACCCAAAAATCGGAACAAGAGCGCTCAAGTTTATCCCGAACACCCAAAGACTTTTCGTGGCATGGGGGCGAAATAACGACTTGCCATCTCTCAGATTTGATAAACGGCCACACAGAAGGTAATATTTTAAATTAACAAGCGTTGCTTAGCGCATATGAACAAAGTTTTCAGCGCACAGGATAACAAAAATTACATCTTTGGAGCATTCACCCGCAATAAGGCGGGCACCCTTCAGGACACCCTTATAATACATCTCGGGCGTGCGATACTCCTTGCCTGGCGGTGGCGCGTCCGTCACAAGCTTCTCGGCGTCCATCCTGCCCCAGTGCACCTTAGCACGGGCAAGGGCCCGATGGGCACCTTCAATGCAGGCGGAGTGCTTGATGACGTCAACCCATGGACAGGCGTCCACCAGCCGCTGCACCAGGCCGAAGTAGCTCCCATGCATGGCTTCTTTGGGCCATAGCCGAACTGTGAGGCCCTTCATGGCCTATTCGGCCACCTTGTGGAGCCCGACCAGCTGCTTCAGCTGGTCGCTCAGGGGCACCGGATGTCCGGCCTCAGCATACTGAGACTAGAACACCTTTTCCGTCGAGCTCCCCTCCTCGGCTCTGTAGAACGCGGCAGCATCGGACACGCTACGGGGCAGATCTGTGAACGCTCCTAGAGAGCTCCGAATTCGGGTAAGTAACAAGTAATTCACTTTCACATGCTTTCTCTCCATGAAGAATGCCTTACTCGCCGCTATTTTCTTTACTGCCTCGATCTCCTGGAGGGCCTTTTGGGCTTTGGCCTTAGCAACTTTGGCACTCTCAAGAGCCGACGCGAGCTCGGACTCTCAAGTCTTTGAGTCACGCTCCAAACTCTCGTGTTTTTCCACGAGAGCCTGGAGCTCTTGCCGCACCTCCGCCACCCGCGCCTCCTGTTTCTCTCGCTCGGTGCATTCCGTGGCCGCATTGCGTTCGGCCGCGGACACCGCCTCCTTCAGGGTCGCCACCTTGCTTGTCGCCCCTAGAATATCCATGTTATTCCTGTCATTTTTTGGCAACCAAATCCTTTTCGATAAGGTACAACTGTAATAAGGTGTTACTTACCTTCCTTGTCCTCGAGCTGCTTCTTGGCACAGCCGAGCTCGCTCTCGGGCCGCTCGAGGCTCTGCTTTAATGCATTGACCTCCGCAGTCAGTGCGGCAGAGGTCAGCAGCGCAGCCTGCATTCCCATATTGACATATTTGTGTTAGACTCCTGCGTATATCTTTTTAAGATCCTCAGTTCAGCTTTTCTTTCTGAACACCGAACTGAGCATCAGGGGCTACTGTCTATGAGGTACTATTTTTTACATATGTTAATCACATACCTCAAAGCCTGTTAGAAGGCTGGTGCAGGCTTCGGTCAGCCCGCTCTTGGCGGACTGAACCTTTTTAATCACCGCACTCATGACAGTGCGGTGCTCCTCGTCGATGGAAGCGCCGTTGAGCGCCTCCAGCAAGTTATCCGGCGCCTCCGGTTGGAAGGGGGCCACCGGCGTCGCTGTCTCTCCCCTCTCACAAAGGGGCCGCCCGCCGGACTCCAGAACCACCAAAGGTTGCCCTGCGGCATCTCCGGGGCCTCCTCCTCCTGGCTGGTCCCCTTCTGGGACCCCACCTCGGCATCGTCTGCATCATGGGGGAGGAGGCGGTCGGAAGTGAAGCGCTATTCACATCCGACGAACCCAGGGACCCGCTCGACGAAGCGGGAAGATCGTCCTTGGGCGGACTACATGATTGTATTCGGCGTTAGAAGACACTATGCGACGAAAGGAAAATCATAAGCTATTCTATAATCCGGACACTTACGATCTCGCCAGGGGCTTGGCCCTCGAGGGCCACTCCTCTTCACCGTCGTCAGTGTTGGTGGAACAGTCCGGAGGAAGGGTCCTTCCCTTCTTGGACCCTTCGGCCTCCCCCGTTGGGGAAGCCTTCCTCTTCTTCTCTCTCCCCGCTGGGGAGAGGCGTATTTCTTCTCCTCCTCATCTTCGTGGGAGGAGTCCGCCTCGGAGTCGTCGGACGATGAGTCCGATAAAGCCTGGCGCCGATAACTCCTTCGGGTTCCCGTGGCCTTCTTCTTGGCCTTCTTCTCCGGCACTATGTAGGGCGCCGGACCAGCAGCCCCGTCAAACGGGCGTCCGTTGGGTCTTCTGGAAGGGGAGCCGGATAGTTAACCTGCCCGGATGTCTTCTGCCAGGCCTGTTAAAGGTAATGGGAGTTTAGATCCCGCATAGAGTCAATCTATGGAAAACAAGTGTCCCGTAAAAGGGTAATATAGCATACCTCGCCAGCCGGACGCTGTGAGCTGAATCCGTGATCTTCAGTAGCGGATGCGGGAGTCTCGGCGCCCTTGAACAGCACCCTCCAGGCCTCTTCGTACGTAGTAACCAACTCTGTGTAGCCCTAGCCCTCTCGGGTGTCTATATAAACCGGAGGGTTTTAGTCCGTAGGACGAACAACAATCATACCTTAGGCTAGCTTCTAGGGTTTAGCCTCCTTGATCTCGTGGTAGATCTACTCTTGTACTACCCATATCATCAATATTAATCAAGCAGGAGTAGGGTTTTACTTCCACCGAAAGGGCCCGAACCTGGATAAAACATCGTGTCCCTTGTCTCCTGTTACCATCCGCCTAGACGCACAGTTCGGGACCCCCTACCCGAGATCCGCCGGTTTTGACACCGACAACGACAATCTATAAAACATCCTAGCTAGAGAGGGTACTATGGTAGTATGGTACGAAGTATGTACTATCGTGAGCGACCGGTCTTAGTGCCACTGCACACCGAAACCCCTTCCATCACTAGCGCGCTTCCGCTGAAAGCGGTCACCGTCTCTCCAGAATGTCAATGCCGCATTCACCGGACTTAACTGCAGGTGCAATTGGTGTGTCACTAACATGCGGGCCAGATGCCCGTTGGGCCCCCATGTCATTAACCCAAGGCATCTGCAGTTAAGTCACTGAAGCAGCGTCCGCATTCACGCCCGACGAACCTACTCCGGCGCCAGTTGTCCATCCGTCTGCCGCGGCTCATTGCCATTCGCCCGCTATATTAACTTGAGCCCCAGCTCCCAGCCATAGCCAAAAACCCACACTTATTCTCCTACGGTTCCTTCCTTATGTCGGCACCACTCCAACCATGGCCTACTGGTGCTCCGAAGTTCTCTTGGACGCACTGTTGGAGGAGTAGACGAGGGACATCGGCGGCTCCGCTCCGGGCGCGCTCCAAAGCTCTCTTCAACGTACTGTGGCAGAAGCAAACGAAGGAGATCGCCGGCACCCCCCCCCCCCCGGCCGCCCTCCGCTGCCACGACCATGAAGCCGGCGCACGTGTGCGGGCGCAGCCGGTAGCAAGGAAGAGTAGTACACGGTAGGTCGCCGCCGCTCTTGTCCCAGGAAGGCCACCGCTACTCCACTCAGTCGACGCCAACCTTGGTGGGGTAAACATCGACGGCCGATTAGCCGCTTGACGGTGACGTGGAGGCAGAAATCTTCAGAACCTTGTGCTCCGGAGGAGGAGGTTATCGAGGCAGATGAGGAGGAGGCAAAGGCAATGGCCGACTTTCTTGGGTTCATGGCCGGACATGGTGGTCGGGCGCCGGCGATCGTTTAGATTAGGTTTACAGTAGGTTTTAGTACGGTTTGTGCGAAATATGTAATGAATTTCGTCCACTTTGTAGGAAAAGTTTTCGAAATGTAATGAATTTCATCCGGTTAATTTGAAATTTGCTTTGTTTGCACGAATTTTGTCCGGTTAGTACATATAGTTGTCGAAAGGTATGCGGGCAACATCGGATGGCATCCATCAGTCTCCTCGGACAGATGCTAGTGTAAATTTGTGAGCCAGCGCTGGAGATGCCCTAACTATCATGCTATAATCGCTAACAGTCCTCCATTATTTGGCAGGGAACAGTTATCCCTTGATCAAAATCAGATCCGCGATGTTTCGCACTCCTCCCGCATAAGAGTGTAAACTCTTGCTTACATAAAAATGGAGCAAGTGGACGGCACTTTAGCACGTCATATCACTCAAACTAGCCCGCCTAACGAGCGGGAAAGCACCACCCTTGTCATTTTGTTCTGGATTTCTATCGATCGATCGCGCGAAAATGTTATGCTTCGCAAGTTCTAAAGGAAAAGGCCGCACACTTACGACTTGTACGCATCGCACCCCCGACAGTCCGGCTCGCACACCGCTCACCAGAGGGGACACTCGTTGTCTTGCAATTTCACTGACATGTTGGGCCGTAATTGAATAAACCGTCGATAGCAAAAATCTAATTGCTCGGCGGGCGTCGGCTGAGAAGAGAGAAACGGGGGAGGGAGAAGAGATCGCCCGCTCGCCGGGCACGGACTCCAAGAAATATATGGTGATAATGTTAGGTGGGCCATGCTGGAGTCCGGACCGCTTCCGGAGCCCGCTCTCACCGCCCTGGCCCCTCAAGACGCCAGCTGCCCGCCGCATGCATGCCTAGCAAGTAGTAATCCTTATGTGGAGGAGAGAGAGGCATTGACAAAGTCAAGGAGTGGGCTCTGCAAGAGCCCGTCTCTACACGTGCTCCTAGGTATAAAAAAATAGGCATAAAAACAGTTGTGTCTAAAAAAAAGAAAGGTAAAAAATATTTGAGAGGAAATAGATAGAGAGAAAGTGAGAAAAAGTTGTAACCTGGGAATTACATGAGGAAGGAGGGAGTGGTGCACATGCCAAGTTCACTGGGCTGCCGTGTTTCACACTCCTCAGTCGTAACAGTGGAGACAATAGCTTTCATCAAAAATAAACAATGAATACTCGTTGCTCATCCTCTATATCGAAAAGAATACTTTCATTCGCCGACATGTGGTCTACCCCGGTCGTATCGCAGGCCCAACCTTCCCCATTGTAAGTTGTTCGGACGAAGGAACCATCATGACTTCGTTGAATTCCGCTTCTTCAAGAAAACTTACTGTACCCGCAATACTGCTACCACACGCGAAGACTGGACGGCACTGTACCACGTCATATCACTAAAACCCACTAGGCCAAACTAGCCTGCCTAGGTCATCTATTTTGGAACGGAGGGAGTACGTCTCTGCACTGCTATGATTTTGTGTTGCACGTTCTCTGTACTTTTGCTACGATTTTCCTACCCTATGAACCAAATGAGGCCTGAATGTATCCGTGTCGACTATTGTCTGATCGATCACTAAGCCTACAATTTTAGGAGCTAGGGCTATTGGTCGATCGACGAGGGATAAGTATAAGTGTACCACGAGCTCATCAGCCCCAACGTTTCTCTTCGGTGAGTGTTTTGCAAGTACTATAGCTCGCACAGTAGCTAGCCTACTAACACCAAGAATCATCAAACAAGCCCTGCGGATATGATAAACAGTTCAAACTTACATCTAAGCATGGCATATATTACATCAAAAGCTGGTGAGGATACATCTGTTTCCATAACTCGGAGAGGGTTGGCATGATTCATCGCATGATTCACTATCAAACAAAAGTTGCAAGTATCGCCCACACAAGATAGTGCACTAGCCCTAAGATGGTTTGATAACACGCATCGTTCTGGTAATTAAACACAGGGCAATGCAAACCACCCTGAAGGATTAGTGCGACCAACTATTTCTTGTCATCGATCTCTCAAGCAATGACCACAGCACGAACAACGGCATGGGAATCGATTTCTGGGGCGATGTCCACAGGACTGACCGCGACATCGGAATCGATCTCTGGGGCGATGTCCACAGGATGGACAGCGGCATCGGAATCGATCTCCGGGGCGATGCCAACAGGACGGGCCGCGACATCGGAATCATCAAGGACGTCCATCGGCACCTGCACAACCCTAACATATTACCAAGCACATTGCAAATAATCAAAAACCACAACTATGGTAATAAGCCATTATTTTTTACCTTGTGCAGCTCACCGGGGGATCTCATCCCTCTGGGGGCCATGTCCTTGTCCTCGATGGGGGCCATCACCTTGCCAGGGGAATACTGCTTCTCAACGGCAACTATCTCCTCAAACTCGGCCTTGAGCCTTGCATAGGTGGCTATCAGAGTTCCTGGGGTAGGCACAGTGGGGCCCTTGTTGTTCTTCCAACTTTCTTTGAGGAGTTCGTCTGCCAACGTCGTCAACTCTTTGGCCAGTGCTTGTTTCTTGGAGTTCTTCGTCTCCATGGGTTGGCCCGCCAACATGGTCAACTCGTTGGTCGGTGCTCGCTTCCTGGAGATCGCTGTCTCCAGTGGGTTGTCTGCCGGCAACTCTTTGCCTAGTGGTCCAGGATCCATCAATGAACTGACAAACAAAAAGCAATCGAAAGGAAACCACAATCGCAATGAAAACGGGAAAAGAATAGGATGTGAGAATCGGTCGGTGCTTCGCAAAAAGAAAATTCTTGGAATGAAAATATAGTAGCATAACTGATTCACCCACCTTTCCTTCGTCGGTACAGAAGAAAAATGGCAGAAGTGAGTAGCCTGGAGTGAGGTTTTCTTCAAGAAAGGGAAGAAAGGGCTTCCACGAGCGTTCTAGTGAAATGATGGTTGCTTCGTCCAGTCCAACTTGGAGGCCACCTTACCACTGCTGGTAAAGGTGTGGGTTTTGTGATATGACGGATCATGACGGCCACACCGGGGTGACAGGTGAGTCTTGACTGTAGCACCTCGCTGTGATTTGGTGGATGGCACGCGGGCCCGGATGCTTTGAAATGTCCCGCATGTAGATAGAGCGGATAGTCATATAGCAGTGCTCAATATTGTGCACCATGACCAAGGCGGAGAGGAAAGCGAGAGAACTACGTAATTAATGCATGAGTTTAATTAGGGTAGTTTTGTAAAGTACGAGAAACATTCCTCCAATTGCAAAATGCCTTGGTTCATGAGATTTGAGATTTGAGCCCTATAAACCGGAAGGGAGGGAGTACTGCACGCGGTGTAGTCTAGTCACTTGTTGAAATCTCTAGAAAGGCAAATACTCCTTTCCGGTTTACAGGGCTATACTACTCCCTCCGTCTAGGTGTGTAAGTCATCTTATGAAAACCAAATAGTCCCAAAACACTTAGGCGCGGTGCATTAACTTCTACCTTGTTTCTTGTTTCTTGACATATCAACCAATAAGAGATGAGAGGTGTGCATGCTTTTAATGACTTGCAATGGCTAGTTCTTTGCATGCAATGCTATTAATTAGCAAATAAACATTGGTGACCCCAGGAGGAAATGGTGCTAAGAGCGTGGACCTATGCAGAATGAGTATCAACCAACGGATGAGGGAGTTTAATTGTTAAACAACACTAGCAATTTTGTATCATGCAAGAGCCTGGCTAGTATATGCGTGCTCCAAGGCACCGCACCACGCGAGCGTTCGCAACTGCCACGTTCAGGTGGCGCTTGGCTGTTCGCCTCTTCGAGAAGACGAACAATGATGTTACTCCTACCTCTACAGTATCGAATCCACTGCTGCATGTCCGTCCACCTCGTGCGGGAGGGATAGCGTGTAGCGAAAGCTTCTACTTACTGCTCCTGCCTTTGCGTCTATGACAGGTGGGCCCAATAGGTGGTTGGCCCTCCTGTCATGAAGCCAAAGGTAAGTGCGATTAAAACACCGAGCTCGATCCGCGAGGGAGAGGCGTTGTAGTAATCAAATTTCTCGGTCTTGTACGAGTTGACGCGACACATCAAAGCACTGCACTCGATATAAGTCTTTTTTACACATTTCAAATGGACTACTCCGTATGTAGACATATTCTGCTTCGTATGTAGTCACTTGTTGCAATCTCTGAAAAGACTTATATTTGGAAATGGAGGGAGTACAACACATGCATGCATGCATGCCGTGACTTTCCTTTTGATACTTGCATGTGTTGATTTGACGCACCTTGCCAAATTTTGTCTATAAATTTAACTAACCAAATTTTCATGCATGTCACAAAAAATTACGGGGCTATTTGGATTGTGAATATGTTTGTCTTATGTTGCCACATTATTTTTTCCCACACTTGCCTAACCTGAGTTGCTCAAACTGTTAGACACACTTTGGCTTGCCTAAGGGAATCTTGCCACAATTTTTGTGTCTATGACATGTGGGGTTCACTGCTAATAAAAAAATCTTGTCTTAGGTGTGGCTAATAAAAAAGACTTATATTTAGGAACAGATGGAGTAGAAAATATAAATAATAATGCATGTTGGGGCAACCCATGTTTCCGCTAATTTTAGCCGTCGGCTTGTTCACAATTTTTATGAGGGGGTGGTTGTTCATTTAATGGAGGGACTTGTAGTACCAGACTTGAACGATACAAAGTGCGACATGGCACACCATAACACCACTTGGCACAAGTGGGTAGCTATCTCAAAAAACAATCAACAACTAAAAAAACCGCGACCTGGCATGTAGGAGTACACAATTTTAAACGATTGGTTTGATGGAGTGAAAAAGGAAAACTACCCCACTACGTATATATAGGCTGGAGCCTCCGCGCTTGCTTGCTAGGGTTGCTCTATTCACACACTCTCATCCTCTCCAGATCTAAATAAGATAGGGGTAGTAACACTGTCTTTCTCCCTTCATAAACCACTGGCTTTCTATCCTCACCGCTGCTTACAGATCCAGACGTATCCCCCTCCGCCGGTGAAGGGGAGGAGGGGCAGTGTTTAGGCCGTCGTTGACAGCGAGGGAGGAGACCCACTACCGGCCGCACCGTTATCTCTGGCCGAGCGCCAGCGCGGGAGGTCCTCCGATCCCTTTGTCATTGCCTGTGGGCGGATCCGGCCTCCCGCCGCCCACCTATCCACATCCCGACGACCTTCAGGTATATCTTCATTCGAAAACGCCTTAGCTCTACTTCCCCAGCTCGCTACGTCGCTGCATGTGCATCATTTTCTACCTCTCAGCCCCTCTCGATCGGATGGTCCAACATCACCTATTTTTTCTTCTATTGTTATAGGTAAAGCTACTTCATGGAGTCGAATCTTGTACTCCCTCCGTCCGAAAATACTTGTCATTGTAATGGATGTATCTGGATGTATTTTAGTTCTAGACACATCCATTTTGATGGCAAGTAATTCCGGATGGAGGGAG
This sequence comes from Aegilops speltoides, assembly GCA_021437245.1. NCBI lineage: Eukaryota > Viridiplantae > Streptophyta > Magnoliopsida > Poales > Poaceae > Aegilops > Aegilops speltoides. The sequence continues at coordinate 9,854,582 of CM038147.1, forward strand.
TACTTGGTTGAAACAAGAAATAAAGTGGGGGTGGGGGAATTTAGTATGTACATCGTACTTGGTACAAACAGGAAGGAAAGGGGTTGAAAGTAGTACAGACTGGTCATCCAACCGGTCTTTTGGTCGAAAAAGGAAATATAGGGGTAACGCTGTACACAGTGGAATGACCAGGACTAGATTTGCTATCCACACATAGGAGTAGGTTGCTAGAGTGAACAAAAGTGGGACCAACCCAGATATGTTTCTTGGATCTTTGTTTCTCGGGGCAACAAACTATGAATCACCACTTTATGCCCCTGTTTACGTACATGGTGTTGGACTGCTGGTGCACCCACAGTCCCATGCCCTTATACCAAATATTTAGCTGTTCATAATCTGATGTCCCTGGTAAAAATGAATCCATGCCACTGTTATAAGCCATGACAAGTTTAGCGAAATGTTTTTGCCTGTAATTTTTTGAGACTCTGACTGTTTCCTCTATACCTTTTTGTGCAAACAGGGATATCCAATTCACCTAGTTGTTGTTGTGACCTTTTGGTGCACTGCACAAAACTCTTCTTAAAATAAGTGACTTTTTTGTTGTTTAACTGGAATGTCAGAATGGAACAGTTGGTTCATTTCGGTGGAACTGCATAAAGGGAGATCTGTGTTCCAATCCTCATCATCCATATTGGCGCCATAACCTTCCTTTAGGTAAGAATGATATTTAATGCATGTGTTCATCTCTATTTTCCGACTGCCATGAGAAAATAATGCTATTTTTTACTAGTACACTTGTACTCCCTCACTGATAAAACCAATCCTTAATTAGAAGGCCAATCATGTACTTGGTTTCACCAACTGGTGAGGACAAAGAGAAATAGAGCATGAAGAGGAAGAAGAAGAAGAATAAACTGTGCCAAGGCGATCTTGCTGAAGCCAGAGGCCTCAGTCGAGGCGATTCAAGGGCTCCGGCAACGACTACCTTACATGTGAGAGATCCTCCAGGGAGCCCTTCCACTTCTGCTGTCTCACTTAATTAATTAGGAGTACTTAAGTACCACTAATTTATTACTGCCTAATTTTCATGTTGGAGTTAAACAAATCTTTAGTAGGACCCTATGTTGAATCATGTACGTGTGTATGTTTGTCTATGGAGGTGAATCATGTGGTGGAGCAGGGAGGGAATATTATTAGTGGCATGACATAATAGTGCTATTGTTTTGCATGTCAATTTATTGCCATTGGTTCAATGAGGCAATGTTTTGCGAATTGTCCATCATGAATTTGATGCTACTGTTTGAGTAGTATGCTAATGTCTTCCTATCCTTTCTCACTAAGCTAATGAAGGTTTCACCTTGTTCCTACTTGTGCAAACAGGGATCATGTTGTGCCAATCATACATTTTAGTGGAACTACACAAGACAATTCAATAAACTGTATCCCAGCCAATGCTTTAACTCTGCTGGAAGTTCTTGATAATCTTTTGATATGATCTCAGCACTGGTAAACAAGAGTGATTTCAACCGTACATTTGAAGTGCACAAAAATATATACTATTGTGTGATTCCAGTGAGTGCTTTATCATATCTTATGGGACTACATGAATAAGCTTTTTTTCTCAGGCTGGTACAGGCCTAAGGCCTTCACCCATATTAGTTTGCTGTCATCTCTATTTGTATCGTGCTACTGTCATGAGAAACTCCTTTATCTTTGCACGTTAAAGTTTTGCAACCTATGATAAATGGCAATGCTTTGAGTGTTGAGCTAATTGACACTGATTAAATAAACTAATACATCTATTTAAGCAAGACTACTATGTTGCTAACTTTACCCATTAAACTAATGACGGTGCTTCTATTTTTTAGTGTATGTTTCATCAATTAGTCCCACTATTACAGTAATCTCACTCTCTCAATATATGTGCCAACAGGGATGCTCGATTTTGGTGGAACTGCACAAAAACTTTGGGTGCTTCATTGCCTCGACAGCTTCCGTCCTTTCCTATCAGTCGCTAATCTCGGCTTGCTTTCTTCCTTCGTTGTCAGTCGCTTCGCTTATCTCGGCTTCCAGTCCAAGGAAATAGTAATTGATATGCTACATCACACAGGTTGGTACTGGTCTTTATCCTGATTATTGTGCTTGTCATATGTATTGGTAATTTGGTATTGTGCTACTGTTTGCCAATTTCATAAAGGAGTAATTTGGAGCCTGAACTCGCAGGCAAATCATTACATCGGGTGATTTCAATAGAACTGCACAAAATGATCAGATGGATAGGTACTTATGCTGCTGCTATGTACTCCAAAGTTCACTCAGACAAGCATCGATGTTGACAAGAAGAAGTGCCTATATTCATTCGAGTATCAACCGGCGTCAACCAATTGTAGAACTCCAAGTATTAGGAGAGTGAACGCCAAAAATATTGCTTGGTGCATAGCCCAGAATAACACATTCCAGTCTTTGGTCCCAGCTTGTGCCTTTTGGTTATCGGCACATATGGTAGCGAACTATATGGCATGGAGTCTAAAGATTCCAGACAAGTTGGTTGACACGTGTATTCATCCGGCACTTAATCAGTCTGCACGCGAAGGATGCTCCATTTCAGTTGAACTGCACAAAAAATTTGGGTGATTCATTTTCTCAACCGCCTCCTTTCTCGTCTGCAATGTAGAATTTTGGTGAGATACAGGACCAAGATGAGCCAGTAAACTAGTTGGATGAAAGTAGTGGAACCTCCCTCAGCACGAGGCCACTATTTGAGGATAAACCTACAAGCAAAGTTCAGATTGTATGTGTTGCCTCTTATGTACTCGAAAGTTTACTTGTACAAGAACTAATTTTACCAAGAAGTACCTCCGATTGAACACCATTTACCAGTCAGTACCCTAGGTAATTAAAGTTCATCCATGGATCATATTGGCTGTGATCTCAATCATTTGGATGCGTAAACATATTGAACATGTGTATATCTGAATCTTTTTGTGAATTATGTATGATTATTGTCGTGTGATCTATCAATCATTTGGATGCATAGATATGCTGAGCTTGTGTATATATGAATCTTTTGAGTTGTTGATAGTGAATGTTGGCTATGAATATGAACGTGTCCTGTGAACCTGAGTTTGATACAAATGTTTACCTTTTCTGTTGTATTTGTGTGTGAACTTGTCAGTATGCCTACTGTGGGGTATGTGACGTGTGGGTGTCAACGGCACACCTTCTTCCCGAGAAGAATTACACCTGCTTTGTTAGGGTTGCAACGGTGCATCAACTCTTTTTAATCTTTTTGTTACTCTGTCTTCCCCTCTCCCCCGCTCAACCCTTGTCGTGATGTTTTCGGCCTCAAAACAAACATAGTACTGTGTTGTTTTTGGGGCTTGATGAAAAATCGAGTGCTGGTTTTGTTAGGTTGGCCCGCCCAGCAAATGAGCTGCTGGTCCACCACGACGGACTGGGAGGCTAAAAATACAAGTTGTATGGTGCAGAGGCAAGTAAGAAAACGCTATCGAGAGCCATCCACTAAAGAAAAAAAATCACTCCTGATGTGCTTCTTCAGTCGTGCCGCCGGCCCCCTCTTTAATCCAGTTCGCTCGGGGATCTGGTATCATTTTCTTCAGAGGGCGAAAAAGTATCAGTTAGGCCTAGGTTTTGTATTTTAACATGCGTAGCCCACGACATACGGAGACAGTGGTCTCAACTTATTTTTTGAGGTCCATACCGGCCTATGGGCTTTTTCTTAAAGATCGGCAACCCAATGTACTTTTTAATAAAACACAGGTCTCTGTTCTATTTATCTATATATAAGAATAATAATGTTGTGTCCAATTTATGTTTCCCTTCTAACCACATTATATATATTTATATTATTACTATTATCGTATATTTTATAGAGACTTATATATACATTATAAAAACATCCCATGTGTTATTAACTTATAAAAGTAAATGTTTAACAAAAGTTGGCAAGGAAAATCCTGGTTGTTTTTGACTCACAGGCAAGGAAAATCCTGGTGATTGCGTACAAAAGCTTGCAAAGATTTTAAGGACCAATTTAATAATAACGCGCTCATTTTTATTTTGAGCAATAACTTGATAATTTCTTAATTATAAATAAATAATATATATATATATATATATATATATATATATATATATATATATAATGTGCCTCTCCGGTTTATCCTTTGATATTAATTGCTCCTTCTAACATAACATTATATATAACGGGCCCACCTAATACGTGTATTTCAAGGAAGTGCAAATGGCCTGGGATTTCTTAGAAAATATAAATGGGCCGGATTGACGCGAAATTATTTGTTCACCCAGCCCAGCAAATGGACTATACATTCCAGAAAACATGGGTTAAATATATGCCACATTTTTGCAGGCTGACATGTGGGCCAATAGGTCGAAGCCTACGCAGGGCGTTGTCAACTTGGTCAACAAATGATTGTGTCATCCGCAACCATTGGATTTATATCCAACGGCCGGCATGCACCTTCAATCTCTCGTCTTCTTCCTCCAGCGTCGCCAGGACCGCCTGGTCCGGCCTCCGGCGGCTAGCGGCTCTGCTTAGCACGCATCGTTGCGAAACGCTACCCCACCGCCGGCCAGGCTATCCCTCCACCCCTCGACACCTCCTGTTATTCTCCATAGACTGCCGCCCCACGGCGCAACAAAACCACGTATAACCCTTCTCCTGCTCTCAATCTGCGACTCCACTGTCGCGTCTTCCCATCTCCGAGTCGTTCCCGTCCGGGGCCTCGCCGTCGTCCACCGCCTCGCTGCGCTCGGTGCGGCGTGGTCAACAAACGAGATTCATCGGAAGAGGACTGTACGTGGAGAGACTGACGGCTCGGACCCACGAGGTCCACGGTCGCACACAAGGAAAGTTCCTCCTTATTAAGATGAAAAAATGTTTCCTCCACCTGACAGCTGGGACCCACCGGCTGTATCTTCGCAGGAAGGAAGTGCCTCCTTGTTTTGCAAAAAAAATTATTCATCCCGTTGACAGCTGGGACCCGTCAGATTTGGTGGCTGACTTGTGGGCCTACTAAGCGGACGTGCACGCACAGCTTTTGTCAACTTAATCAACAAATGATTCTAGATGCTGGACCATTGGATGTTAACCCAACAGCCGTGCTCCTTCTTCAACCTCTGTTCTTGCTCCTGTCTCCCGTGGGCGGCACCACGGCTGTGCTGCCGCGCACCCGAACCAGTGAAGTTTCCCACTCCTCTCCATCTGCGACTCCACTGCCCAGTCTTCCCCATTTCCGGGTCGTTCCAGTCTGGGTGCATGATACGTCTCTAACGTGTCTATAATTTTTGATTGTTCCATGCTATTATATTCCCCCTTTTGGATGTTTATGTGCTTTATTTTACACATTTATATGATTTTTGGGACTAACCTACTCACCGGAGGCCCAGCCCGTATTGCTGTTTTTTGCCTATTTCAGTATTCCAAAGAAAAGGAATATCAAACAGAGTCCAAACGGAATGAAACCTTCGGGAGTGTGATTTTTGGAACGAACGTGATCCAGAGGACTTGGTGTGCAAGTCAAGAAGCAGCCGAGGCTTCCACGAGATAGGAGGGCGCGCCCCCCTGTAGGGCGCGCCCCCTGTCTCGTGGGCCCCTCGGGCAGCCACCGACGTACTTCTTCCTCCTATATAAGCCAACGTACCCCAATAACATGCAGGGAGCCAACGAAACACAATTTCCACTGCGTAACCTTCTGTATCCGCGAGATCTCATCTTGGAGCCTTCGCCGGCACTCTGCCGGAGGGGGAATCGACCACGGAGGGCTTCTACATCAACATCCTTGCCCCTCCGATGAGTTGTGAGTAGTTTACCACAGACCTACGGGTCCATAGTTATTAGCTAGATGGCTTCTTCTCTCTTTTTGGATCTCAATACAATGTTCTCCCCCTCTCTTGTGGAGATCTATTCGATGTAAACTCTTTTTGCGGTGTGTTTGTCGAGATCCGATGAATTGTGGGTTTATGATCAAGTTTATCTATGAATAATATTTGAATCTTCTCTGAATACTTTTATGTATGATTGAGTTATCTTTGCAAGTCTCTTCGAATTATCAGTTTGGTTTGGCCTACTAGATTGATCTTTCTTGCCATTGGAGACGTGGTTAGCTTTGGGTTCAATCTTGCAGTGTCCTTTCCTAGTGACAGCAGGGGCAGCAAGGCACACGTATTGTATTGTTGCCATTGAGGATAAAAAGATGGGGTTTATATCATATTGCTTGAGTTTATCCCTCTACATCATGTAATCTTGCTTAATGCGTTACATCATGTGTGGAGTAATAGTAGTAGATGCAGGCAGGAGTCGGTCTACTTGTCATGGACGTGATGCCTATATACATGATCATGCCTAGATAATCTCATAATTATTCGCTTTTCTATCAATTGCTCGACAGCAATTTGATCACCCACCGTAATACTTATGCTATCTTGAGAGAAACCACTAGTGCAACCTATGGCCCCCGGGTCTATCTCTTATCATATTTGCTCCCAATCTACTTTTATTTGCATCTTTACTTTTTGCATCTATATTATAAAATACCAAAAATATATTTATCTTATCATATTATCTCTATCAGACCTCACTTTCGCAAGTGGCCGTGTGTTGAAATATGCCCTAGAGGCAATAATAATATGGCTATTATTATATTTCCTTGTTCATGATAATTGTCTATTGTTCATGCTATAATTGTATTAACTGGAAACCGTAATACATGTGTGAATACATAGACCACAACATGTCCCTAGTGAGCCTCTAGTTGACTAGCTCGTTGATCAATAGATGGTTATGGTTTCCTGACCATGGACATTGGATGTCATTGATAACGGGATCACATCATTAGGAGAATGATGTGATGGACAAGACCCAATCCTAAGCATAGCACAAGATCGTGTGGTTCATTTTGCTAGAGCTTTTCTAATGTCAAGTATCATTTCCTTAGACCATGAGGTTGTGCAACTCCCGGATACCGTAGGAATGCTTTGGGTGTACCAAACATCACAACGTAACAGGGTGGCTATAAAGGTGCACTACGGGTGTCTCTGAAAGTGTCTGTTGGGTTGGCACAAATCGAGACTGGGATTTGTCACTCTGTGTGACGGAGAGGTATCTCTGGGCCCACTTGGTAATGCATCATCATAATGTTCTCAATGTGACTAAGTAGTTAGTCACAGGATCATGCATTACAGATAGAGTAAAGTGACTTGCCGGTAACGAGATTGAACGAGGTATTGGGATACCGACGATCGAATCTCGGGCAAGTAACGTACCGATTGACAAAGGGAATTGTATACGAGATTGATTGAATCCTTGACATCGTGGTTCATCCTATGAGATCATCATGGAACATGTGGGAGCCAACATGGGTATCCAGATCCCGTTGTTGGTTATTGGTCGGAGAACGTCTCAGTCATGTGTGCATGGTTCCCGAACCTGTAGGGTCTACACACTTATGGTTCAGTGACGCTAGAGTTTTTATGGAAAATAGTATGTGGTTACCGAAGGTAGTTCGGATTCCCGGATGTAATCCCGGACGTCACGAGGAGTTCCGGAATGGTCCGGCGGTGAAGATCAATATATTGGACGAAGGGTATTGTAGTCCGGAAGTGTTCCGGGGGTACCAGACTATGACCAGCATGACCGAAAGGTGTTTCGGGAGCCCCGGCAAGTGTTGGAGGGTCTCATGGGCCAAAATGCAAGGGGAAAACCAGCCCACTCTGGGGTGGTGCGCCCCCACACCCTTTCCCATGTTATTTCGGGAGGTGGGGAGCCTCCACCTGGCTTGGGAGGTAATCCTCCACCTGTTTGGCTTGGAGGGCAAGTCTCCCTAGGATTTTCCCTAGGGAGATCCAATCTGCTTGGCCGCCGCCCTCTAGGGGAAACCCTAGGGCGCCCCCCCTCTCCCCTTGCCCCTATATATAGTGGAGGGGTGGGAGGGCAGTCTCACCTCTTCCCTGGCGCAGCCCCTCCCTCCTCCAACACCTCCTCCTCTACCTCCGTAGTGCTTGGCGAAGCCCTGCGGGAGAACCACAAGCTCCACCACCACGTCGTCGTGCTGCCGGAGCTCTCCCTCAACTTCTCCTCTCCCCTTGCTGGATCAAGATGGAGGAGACGTCCCCGGGCTGTACGTGTGTTGAATGCGGAGGCGCCGTCCGTTTGGCGCTTAGATCGGAATCGACCGCGATCTGAATCGCTGCGTGTACGACTCCACCAACCGCGTTCTTGTAACGCTTCCGCATCACGATCTTCAAGGGTATGAAGATGCACTACCGTCTCTCTCGTTGCTAGTCTCTCCATAGATTGATCTTGGTGATGCGTAGAAAATTTTGAATTTCTGCTACGTTTCCCAACAGTGGCATCATGAGCTAGGTCTATTGCGTAGTTTCTATGCACGAGTAGAACACAAGTTGTTGTGGGCGTCGATTTTGTCAATTTACTTGCCACTACTAGTCTTATCTTGATTCGGCGGCCTCGTGGGATGAAGCGGCCTGGACCGACCTTACACGTACGCTTACGTGAGACAGGTTCCACCGACTGACATGCACTAGTTGCATAAGGTGGCTAGCGGGTGTCTGTCTCTCCCACTTTAGTCGGATCGGATTCGATGAAAAGGGTCCTTATGGAGGGTAAATAGCAATTGGCATATCACGTTGTGGTTTTGGCGTAGGTAAGAAACGTTCTTGCTAGAAACCTATAGCAGCCACGTAAAAACTTGCAACAACAATTAGAGGACGTCTAACTTGTTTTTGCAGCATATGCCGTGTGATGTGATATGGCCAAAGGATGTGATAAATCAAATATATGTGATGTATGAGATTGATCATGTTCTTGTAATAGGAATCACGACTTGCATGTCGATGAGATGACAACCGGCAGGAGCAATAGGAGTTGTCTTAATTTATTGTATGACCTGCGTGTCATTGAAAACGCCATGTAATTACTTTACTTTATTGCTAAACCGTTAGCCATAGTAGTATAAGTAATAGTTGGAGAGACAACTTCATGAAGACACGATGATGGAGATCATGATGATGGAGATCATGGAGTCATGCCGGTGACGAAGGTGATCATGTCGTGCCTCAAGATGGAGATGAAAGGCGCAAGATAATATTGGCCATATCATGTCACTTTATGATTTGCATGTGATGTTTGTCATGTTTACATCTTATTTGCTTAGAATGACGGTAGCATAAATAAGATGATCCCTCATTAAAATTTCAAGAAAGTGTTCCCCCTAACTGTGCACCATTGCGAAAGTTCGTTGTTTCGAAGCACCACGTGATGATCGGGTGTGATAGATTCTAACGTTCACATACAACGGGTGTAAGCCAGATTTACACACGCAAAACACTTAGGTTAACTTGACGAGCCTAGCATGTACAGACATGGCCTCGGAACACAAGAGACCGAAAGGTCGAACATGAGTCGTATAGTAGATACGATCAACATGGAGATGTTCACTGATGATGACTAGTCCGTCTCACGTGATGATCGGACACGGCCTAGTTGACCCGGATCATGTATCACTTAGATGACTAGAGGGATGTCTATCTGAGTGGGAGTTCATTAGATGAACTTAGTTATCATGAACATAGTCAAAAGGACTTTGCAAATTATGTCGTAGCTTGCGCTTTAGTTCTACTATTTCATATATGTTCCTAGAGAAATTTTAAGTTGAAAGTTAATAGTAGCAATTATGCGGACTGGGTCCATATACTGAGGATTGTCCTCATTGCTGCACAGAAGGCTTATGTCCTTAATGCACTGCTCGGTGTGCTGAACCTCGAGTGTCGTTTGTGGATGTTGCGAACATCTAACATACACGTTTTGATGACTACATGATAGTTCAGTGCGTAATGTTAAATGGTTTAGAATTGAGGCAGCGAAGACATTTTTGAAACGTCGCAGAACATATGAGATGTTCCAAGAGCTGAAATTAGGATTTCAGGCTCGTGCCCACGTCAAGAGGTATGAGACCTCCGACAAGTTTCTTAACCTGCAAACTAAGGGAGAAAAGCTCAATCATTGAGCATGTGCTTAGATTGTCTGAGTACCACAATCACTTGAATCGAGTGGGAGTTAATCTTCCAGATGAGATAGTGATGGTTCTTCATAGTCACTGCCACCAAGCTATTAAAGCGTCGTGATGAACTATAACATATCAGGGATAGACATGATGATCCTTGAGCAATCCGCGATGTTTGACACCGCGAAAGTAGAAATCGAGTAGGAGCATCAATTGTTGATGGTTAGTAAAACCACTAGTTTCAAGAAGGGCAAGGGCAGGAAGGGATACTTCATGAGACGACAAATCAGTTGCTGCTCTAGTGAAGAAACCCGAGGTTGAACCCAACCCGAGACTAAGTGCTACGTAATGAGGAACGATCCTTTGAAGCGCGAACTACCCTAGATACTTCGTAGATGAGAAGGCTGGCAAGGTTGACAGACGTATATTGGATATACATTGTATTAAATGTGTACTTTACTAGTACTCCTAGTAGCACCAGGGTATTAAGATACCGGTTCGGTTGCTAAGTGTTAGTAACTCGAAATAAAAGAGCTACGGAATAAACGGATACTAGCTAAAGGTGAGATGACGATGTGTGTTGGAAGTGTTTCCAAGGTTGATGTGATCAAGCATCGCCTGCTCCCTCTACCATCGAGATTGGTGTTAAACCTAAATAATTGTTATTTGGTGTTTGCGTTGAGCATAAACATGATTGGATTATGTTTATCGCAATACGGTTATTCATTTAAGGAGAATAATGGTTACTCTGTTTATTTGAATAATACCATCAATGGTCGTGCACCTAAAATGAATGGTTTATTGAATCTCGATCGTAGTGATACACATGTTCATGCCAAAAGATATAAGATAGTAATGATAGTACCACCTACTTGTGGCACTGCCATTTGAGTCATATTGGTATAAAATGCATGAAGAAGCTCCATGTTGATGGATCTTTGGACTCACTCGTTTTTGAAAAGTTTGAGACATGCGAACCATGTCTATTGGTGTATATGCATGAAGAAACTCCATGCAGATGGATCGTTTGGACTCACTTGATTTCAAATCACTTGAGACATGCAAATCATACCACATGGACAAGATGACTGAAAGGCCTCGTTTTCAGTGAGATGGAACAAGAAAGCAACTTGTTGGAAGTAATACATTTCGATGTATGCAGTCCAATGAGTGCTGAGGCACGCAGTGGATATCGTTATGTTCTTACTTCACAGATGATTTGAGTAGATGCTAAGTATGTTTAATTGATGAAACACAAGTCTGAATTATTGAAGGTTCAAGTAATTTCAGAGTGAAGTTGAAGATCGTCGTGACAAGAGGATAAAATGTCTATGATATGATCACAGAGATGAATATCTGAGTTACGTGTTTGGTACACAATTAAGAAATTGTGGAAATTGTTTCATAACTAATACCGCATGGAACACCATAGTGTGATGGTGTGTCCGGACATCATAGCTGCACCCTATTGGATGTGGTGCATACCATGATGTCTCTTATCAAATTACCACTATCGTTTATGGGTTAGGCAATTAGAGACAACCGCATTCACTTTAAATAGAGCACCACGTAATTCCGTTGAGATGACACCGTACGGACTATGGTTTAGAGAAACCTAAGCTGTCATTTCTTAAAAGTTTGGGGTTGTGACGTTTATGTAAAAATAAAGTTTTGCCTGATAAGCTCGAACCCAAAGCGGATAAAATGCATCTTCATAGGACACCCAAAACAGTTGGGTATACCTCCTAATTCAGATCCGGAAGCAAAAGTGATTGTTTCCAGAAATGGGTCCTTTCTCGAGGAAAAGTTTCTCTTGAAAGAATTAAGTGGGAGGATGGTGGAGACTTGATGAGGTTATTGAACCATCACTTCAACTAGTGTGTAGTAGGACATGAGAAGTTGTTCCTATGGAGCCTACACCAATTGAAGTGGAAGATGATGATAGTGTTCATGAAACTTCAGATCAAGTCACTACCAAACCTCGTAGGTCAACAAGGATGCGTACTACTTCAGAGTGGTATGTAATCCTGTCTTAGAGGTCATGTTGCTAGACAACAATGAACCTACGAGCTATGGAGAAGCGATGGTGGGCCCGGATTCCGACGAATGGCTTGAGGCCATAAAATCCGACAGAGGATCCATGTATGAAACCAAAGTATAGACTTTGGAAGAACTACTTGATGGTCGTAAGGCTGTTGGGTACAGATGGATTTTAAAAGGAAGACGGACAATGATGGTAAGTATCACCATTAAGAAAGCTCGACTTGTCATTAAGATGTTTTCCGACAAGTTCAAGGAGTTGACTATGATGAGACTTTCTCACTCGTAGCGATGCTAAGAGTCTGTTGAAATTATATTAGCAGTTCCTCCATTATTTATGAAATCTTGCAGATAGGATGTCAAAACATTGTTTCCTCAACGATTTTCTTGAGGAAAGGTTCTATGTGATACAACCAGAAGGTTTTGTCAATCCTGAAAGATGCTAACAAGTATGCAAAGCTCCAGCAATCTTTCTAAGGACTGGAGTAAGCATCTCGTAGTTGGAATATACGCCTTGATGAGATGATCAAAGATTTTGGGTTTATACAAAGTTTATGAGAAATTTGTATTTCCAAAGAAGTGAGTGTGGGAGCACAATAGAATTTCTGATGAGTATATGTTGTTGACATATTGTTGATCGGAAATTATGTAGAATTTCTGGAAAGCATATAGGGTTGTTTGAAAGGTGTTTTTCATTGGAAAACCTAGATTAAGCTACTTGAACATTGAGCATCAAGATCTATAAGGATAGATCAAAAACGCTTAATACTACTTTCAATAAATACATACCGTGACAAGATTTTGAAGGAGTTCAAAATAGATCGACAAAGAATGAGTTCTTGTCTATGTTATAAGGTGTGAGTATTGAGTAAGACTCAAGACCTGACCAAGGAAGAAGAGAGAGAAAGGACGAAGGTCGTCCCCTATGCTTTAGACGTAGGCTCCATAGTATGCTATGCTGTGTACCGCACCTGACGTGTGCCTTGCCATGAGTCAGTCAAGGGGTACAAGTGTGATCCAGGAATGGATCATAGGACAGCAGTCAAGGTCATCCTTAGTAACTAGTTGACTAAGGAATTTTCTCAATTATGGAGGTGGTAAAAGAGTTCATCGTAAAGAGTTACGTCGATGCAAACTTTGACACTAATCTGGATGACTCTGAGTAGTAGACCGGATTCGTATAGTAGAGTTGTTATTTGGAATAGTTCCAAATGGCGCGTGGTAGCTGCATATAGGAGATGACATAGAGATTTGTAAAGCACACAGGGATCTAAAAGATTCGGACCCGTTGACTAATAACCTCTCTCACAAGCGAGATATGATCAAACCCAATGGGTGTTGGATTCATTACAATCACATAGTGATGTGAACTAGATTATTGACTCTAGTGCACGTGGGAGACTGTTGGAAATATGCCCTAGAGGCAATAATAATATGGCTATTATTACATTTCCTTGTTCATGATAATTATCTATTGTTCTTGCTACAATTGTATTAACTGGAAACCGTAATACATGTGTGAATACATAGACCACAACATGTCCCTAGTGAGCCTCTAGTTGACTAGCTCATTGATCAATAGATGGTTATGGTTTCCTGACCATGGACATTGGATGTCATTGATAACGGGATCACATCATTAGGAGAATGATGTGATGGACAAGACCCAATCCTAAGCATAGCACAAGATCGTGTAGTTCATTTTGCTAGAGCTTTTCTAATGTCAAGTATCATTTCCTTAGACCATGAGATTGTGCAACTCCCAAATACCGTAGGAATGCTTTGGGTGTACGAAACATCACAACGTAACTGGGTGGCTATAAAGGTGCACTACGGGTATCTCCGAAAGTGTCTGTTGGGTTGGCACAAATCGAGACTGGAATTTGTCACTCCGTGTGACAGAGAGGTATCTCTGGGCCCACTTGGTAATGCATCATCATAATGAGCACAATGTGACTAAGTAGTTAGTCACAGGATCATGCATTACGAAACGAGTAAAGTGACTTGCCGGTAACGAGATTGAACGAGGTATTGGGATACCGACGATCGAATCTTGGGCAAGTAACGTACCGATTGACAAAGGGAATTGTATATGAGATTGCTTGAATCCTTGACATCGTGGTTCATCCGATGAGATCATCGTGGAACATGTGGGAGCCAACATGGGTATCCAGATCCCGCTGTTGGTTATTGGTCGGAGAATGTCTCGGTCATGTCTGCATGGTTCCCGAACCCGTAGGGTCTACACACTTAAGGTTCGGTGACGCTAGAGTTGTTATGGGAAATAGTATGTGGTTACCGAAGGTAGTTCGGAGTCCCGTATGTGATCCCGGACATCACGAGGAGTTCCGAAATGGTTCGGCGGTGAAGATCAATATATTGGACGAAAAGTACTGGAGTCCGGAAGTGTTCCGGGGGTACCAGGCTATGGCCAGCATGACCGAAAGGTGTTTCGGGAGCCTCGGCAAGTGTTGGAGGGTCTCATGGGCCAAAGGGGAAGGGGCAAACCAGCCCACTAAGGGGTGGTGCTCCGCCCACACCCTTTCCCACGTTAATTGGGGAGGTGGGGCGCCTCCACCTGGCTTGGGAGACAATCCTCCACCTGTTTGGCTTGGAGGGCAAGTCTCCCTAGGATTTTCCCTAGGGAGATCCAATCTGCTTGGCCGCCGCCCCCTAGGGGAAAACCTAGGGCACCCCCCTCTCCCCTTGCCCCTACATATGGTGGAGGGGTGGGAGGGCAGTCTCACCTCTTCCCTGGCGCAGCCCCACCCTCCTCCAACACCTCCTCCTCCTCCGTAGTGCTTGGCGAAGCCCTGCAGGAGAACCACAAGCTCCACCACCACGCCGTCGTGCTGCCGGAGCTCTCCCTCAACTTCTCCTCTCCCCTTGCTGGATCAAGAAGGAGGCGACGTCCCCGGGCTGTACGTGTATTGAACGCGGAGGCGCCGTCCGTTCGGCGCTTAGATCGGAATCGACCACGATCTGAATCGCTGCGTGTATGACTCCACCAACCGCGTTCTTGTAACGCTTCCGCATCGCGATCTTCAAGGGTATGAAGATGCACTCCCCTCTCTCTCGTTGCTAGTCTCTCCATAGATTGATCTTGGTGATGCGTAGAAAATTTTGAATTTCTGCTACGTTTCCCAACACCGTGAAGGGATTGACAACCCCTTTATTGCGTTGGTTGCGAGTTCTTTGTTTGTTTGTGTAGGTGCGTGGGACTTTTGAGGAGCCTCCTACTGGATTGATACCTTGGTTCTCAAAAACTAAGGGAAATACTTATGCTACTATTGCTGCATCACCCTTTCCTCTTCAAGGAAAACCAATGCAAGCTCAAGACATAGCAAGAAGGATTTCTGGCGCCGTTGCCGGTGAGGTCTTCGCTCAAGTCAAGACAAACCAAGTACCCATCACAAACCCATCTCCCTCACATTTACATTATTTGCCATTTGCCTCTCGTTTTCCTCTCCCCCATTTCACCCTTGCCATTTTATTCGCCCTGTCTTTCCCAATCTCCTTCTCTCTCTCGCTTGCTCTTTCGTTTGCTCGTTTGGTTGGATTAGATGCTTATTTATTGCTAAACAAAGAACATAAGATCTATGGATCCTCATCTGCTTGCTAATCTTTTAAAGCTATCCAATTGTGATGAACCAATTGCTAGTGAGTTTTGTGCACTAGATTATCTTTATGAAGCTTTGCTCAAAATTTGTGAATCTGAAAATTATGATGAAGAAATTTATGAAGAGATTCACGATAACTCCTTGAATAAAAAGCATGATTGCAAAGATTTTCCTATAAATTCTCTTGATGTCAATTGTGCTAATAATACGAAAAACCCTAAGCTTGGGGATGCTAGTTTTGCTATGTCTACTAATTGTTTCAATAATCATGATTGGGGTGATTCTTCTTATAACCTTGAAAATTTATTTAAGCCCCATGATGAACATGAGATTGATAATAATGTTTGCAATAATATTGAAAGTGGGTTTGGAAGAGTGCCAACTTTAGATCCCAGATATTTGGAGTATGTTCAGTCTTATGATATTTTTGATAAAAGTGGGTCCGGAAAGGTCATGACTTTAGCTAATGTTAATCCCACTATCTTGGAAGAGTGTCAACATTGCATGCGTGTGGATCATGTTGAGAATATGTTTTGTGATAGCTATTTTGTTGAATTTGCCTATGATCCTACATGTAATTATTTTGATTTTATCTTATTAAATTACCTCTCGTCATGTTGAGATTGCTATCGTCTCTTTCTTCTTCCTTGCATATGCTAGTTTTTGCTTGCCTTGCAAATTTGTTTGCTTATAATATGCCTATGAATAGGAAGTATGTTAGACTTAGATGTGTTTGTCACGTGTTTCATGATGCTCTTTTTGTGCTTCAATTCTTGTCTTTCGGGTGAGCATCATTAAAATTATCAATGCCTAGCTAGGCGCGTTAAATGATAGCGCTTGTTGGGACGCAACACAATATTTTTCCTTGCTGTTATTTAATAAATCTTGCATCTACCTTATGTTTAGATGTGTTTTTATCTTTTAATTATTGTTTGTGCCAAGTAGAACCTATAGGATAACCTATAATGATAGCTGATTTGATTCTGCTGAAAAACAGAACATTTGCACGCACGAATTTAGTTTTGTTAAATCACAGAAACGTGCTTTTGCGTTGATTCTTTGTGATGCTGATCAATAGACACATTGTCCAGGACTTCCTATTTTGGTAGTAGTTTTAGTGTTCCAGAAGTTTGCGTTAGTTCCAGATTTCTACAGACTGTTCTGTTTTTGACAGATTCTGTTTTTCGTGTGTTATTTGCTTATTTTGATGCATCTATGGCTAGTAAAATAGTTTATAAACCATATAGAAGTTGGAATACAGTAGGTTTAACACCAAAATAAATAAAGAATGAGTTCTTTACAGTACCTTATGTGGTGGTTTTGTTTTCTTTCACTAACGGAGCTTATAAGAATTCCTGTTGAGTTTTGTGTTGTGAAGTTTTCAAGTTTTGGGTAGAGCTTTCATTGACTATGGAATAAGGAGTGGCAAGAGCCTAACCTTGGGGATGCCCAAGGCACCCCAAGATATTCAAGGATAGCCAAAAGCCTAAGCTTGGGGATGCTCCGGGAAGGCATCCCCTCTTTCGTCTTCGTTCATTGGTAACTTTATTTGGAGCTATATTTTTATTCGCCACATGATATGTGTTTTGCTTGGAGCGTCGTGTATTATATCAGTCTTTGATTTTTATTTTACCACAATCATCCTTGATGTACACACCTTTTGGGAGAAGCCTACATGATTAGAATTTGCTAGAATACTCTATGTGCTTCACTTATATCTTTTGAGCTTGATAGTTTTTGCTCTAGTGCTTCACTTATACCTTTTAGAGCAGGGTGGTGACTTGTTTTTGTAGAAATTGATAGTCTCTCATGCTTCTCTTATATTATTTTGAGAGTCTTTTAGAACAGCATGGTATTTTCTTTGGTATAAAATTGGTCCTAGAATGGTAGGCATCCAAGTTGGGTATAATAAAAACTATCATATGAAGTGAATTGGATGCTATGATCCATTTGATACTTGATAATTGTTTTGAGATAGGGAGGTAGTGATATTAAAGTCATGCTAGTTGGGTGATTACAAATTTAAATGCTTGTGTTGAAGTCAGCAAGTCCCGTAGCATGCACGTATGGTTAAAGTTGTGTAACAAATTTGAAACATGAAGTGTACCTGGTTGTGCATCCTTATGAGTGGTGGTCGGGGATGAGCGATGGTCTTTTCCTACCAATCTATCCCCCTAGGAGCATGCGCGTAGTCCTTGATTTTTGATGACTTCTAAATTTTTGCAATAAATATATGAGTTCTTTTGACTAATGTTGAGTCCATGGATTATATGCACTTTTACCTTTCCGCCATTGCTAGCCTCTTCGGTACCGTGCATTGCCCTTTCTCACCTTGAGAGTTGGTGCAAATGTCGCCGGTGCATCAAACCCGTGATACGATCGCTCTATCACACATAAACCTCCTTATATCTTCCTCAAAACAGCCACCATACCTACCTATTATGGCATTTCCATAGCCATTCCGAGATATATTGCCATGCAACTTTCCACCATTCCGTTTATCATCATGACATACTTTACTTTTGTCATATTGCCATTGCATGATCATGTAGTTGACCTTGTATTTGTGGCAAAGCCACCATGCATTATTTTTCATACATGTCACTATTGATTCATTGCACCATCCCGGTACACCGCCGGAGGCATTCATATAGAGTCATATCTTGTTCTAGTTTCGAGTTGTAATTCATATGTTGTAATCAATAGAAGTGTGATGATCATCATTATTAGAGCATTGCCAAAAGAAAAAAAAAAGAAAGGCCAAAAGAAAAAAAAGAAAGGCCCAAAAAAAGGGAAAAGAAAAAAAGAAAATAAAAGAAAAAAGAAAATAAATAAAAAGGGCAATCTTACTATCACTTTTTCCACACTTGTGCTTCAGAGTAGCACCTTGTTCTTCATGTAGTGAGTCTCATATACTGTGCTTCAAAGTAGCACCATGTTTTTCATATAGTGAGTCTCATAAGTTGTCTTTTTCATACTAGTGGGAATTTTTCATTATAGAACTTGGCTTGTATATTCCTACGATGGGCTTCCTCAAATGCCCTAGGTCTTCGTGAGCAAGCAAGTTGGATGCACACCCACTAGTTTTGATTTATTGAGCATTCATTCATAGCTCTAGTGCATCCGTTGCATGGCAATCCCTACTCCTCATGTTGACATCAATTGATGGGCATCTCCATAGCCCGTTGATTATCCTCGTCAATGTGAGACTTTCTCCTTTTTTGTCTTCTCCACACAATCCCCATCATCATATTCTATTCCACCCATAGTGCTATATCCATGGCTCACGCTCATGTATTGCGTGAAGGTTGAAAAAGTTTGTGATTATTTAAGTATGAAACAATTGCTTGGCTTGTCATCGGGGGTATAGAAGTTGGGAACATCTTTCTGTGACAAAAATGAAGCATAGCCTAACTATATGATTTTGTAGGGATGAACTTTATTTTGCCATGTTATTTTGAGAAGACATGATTATTTTGATTAGTATGCTTGAAGTGTTACTATTTCTTTTATCAATATGAACTTTTATTTTGAATCATTAGGATCTGAACATTCATGCCACAATAAATAAAATTACATTAAGAATTATGCTAGGTAGCATTCCACATCAAAAATTCTCTTTTTATCATTTACCTACTCGAGGACGAGCAGGAATTAAGCTTGGGGATGCTTGATACGTCTCTAACGTATCTATAATTTTTGATTGTTCAATGCTATTATAATACCCCTTTTGGATGTTTATGAGCTTTATTTTAACATTTATATCATTTTTGGGACTAACCTACTAACCGGAGGCCCAGCCTATATTGTTGTTTTTTGCCTATTTTAGTATTTCGAAGAAAAGGAATATCAAACGGAGTCCAAACGGAATGAAACCTTTGGGAGCGTAATTCTTGTAACGAACGTGATCCAGAGGACTTGGAGTGCAAGTCAAGAAGCAGCCGATGCCTCCCTATAGGGCGCGCCCCCTGTCTCGTGGGCCCCTCGAGCGGCCACCTATATAAGCCTTTGCCTATATAAGCCTACGTACCCCGAAAACATCCAGGGAGCCAACGAAACACAATTTCCACCGCGTAACCTTCTGTATCCGCGAGATCTCATCTTGGAGCCTTTGCCGGCACTCTACCGGAGGGGGAATCGACCACGGAGGGCTTCTACATCAACATCCTTGCCCCTCCGATGAGTTGTGAGTAGTTTACCATAGACCTACGGGTCCATAGTTATTAGCTATATGGCTTCTTCTCTCTTTTTGGATCTCAATACAATGTTCTCCCCCTCTCTTGTGGAGATCTATTCGATGTAAATGTTGGGGAACGTAGTAATTTCAAAAAAATTCCTACGCACACGCAAGATCATGGTGATGCATAGCAACGAGAGGGGAGAGTATTGTCCACGTACCCTCGTAGACCGTAAGCGGAAGCCTTATGACAACGCGGTTGATGTAGTCGTACGTCTTCACGATCCGACCGATCCAAGTACCAAACGTACGGCACCTCTGAGTTCAGCACACGTTCAGCTCGATGACGATCCCCAGACTCCGATCCAGCAAAGTGTCGGGCATGAGTTCCATCAGCACGACGGCGCGGTGACGATGATGATGTTCTACCGGCGCAGGGCTTTGCCTAAACTCCGCGACGATATGACCGAGGTGGAATATGATGGAGGGGGGCACCGCACACGGCTAAGGAACGATCACGTAGATCAACTTGTGTGTTCTAGGGTGCCCCCCTGCCCCCGTATATAAAGGAGCAAGGGAGGGGGTGGCCGGCCTAGGAGGAGGCGCACCAAGGGGAGTCCTACTCCCACCGGGAGTAGGATTTATTCTTTCCTAGTCCAACTAGGAGAAGGGGGGAAAGAAGGGAAGTGGAGAAGGAAGGGAGAGGGGGGCCGCGCCCCAAACCCTTTGTCCAAATCGGACTGGGCTTAGGAGGGGCGCGCGCCACCTCCTGGCTCCTTCCCACTAAAGCCCATTAAGGCCTAATACTCTTCCCCGTATTCCCGTAACTCCCCGGTACTCCAAAAAATACCCGAATCACTCGGAACCTTTCCGAACTCCGAATATAGTCGTCCAATATATCGATCTTTACGTTTTGACCATTTCGAGACTCCTCGTCATGTCCCCCATCTCATACGTGACTCCGAACTCCTTCGGTGCATCAAAACTCATAAACTCATAATAAAACTGTCATCGAAACCTTAAGCGTGCGCACCCTACGGGTTCGAGAACTATGTTGACATGACCTAGAACTATTCTTGGTCAATAACCAATAGCGGAACCTGGATGCCCATATTGGCTCCTACATATTCTACGAAGATCTTTATCGGTCAAACCGCATAACAACATACGTTGTTCTCTTTGTCATCGGTATGTTACTTGCCCGAGATTCGATCGTCGGTATCCAATACCTAGTTCAATCTTGTTACCGGCAAGTCTCTTTACTCGTTACGTAATGCATCATTCCGTAACTAACTCATTAGCTACATTGCTTGCAAGGCTTATAGTGATGTGCATTACCGAGAGGGCCCAGAGATACCTCTCCGACAATCAGAGTGACAAAACCTAATGTCAAAATACGCCAACCCACCATGTACCTTTGGAGACACCTGTAGTACTCCTTTATAATCAACCAGTTACGTTGTGACGTCTGGTAGCACCCAAAGTGTTCCTCCGGTAAACGGGAGTTGCATAATCTCATAGTTACAGGAACATGTATAAGTCATGAAGAAAGCAATAGCAACATACTAAACGATCAAGTGCTAGGCTAAAGGAATGGGTCATGTCAATCACGTCATTCTCCTAATGATGTGATCCCGTTAATCAAATGACAACTCTTTTGTCCATGGCTAGGAAACATAACCATCTTCGATAAATGAGCTAGTCAAGTAGAGGCATACTAGTGACACTATGTTTGTCTATGTATTCACACATGTATTATGTTTCCGGTTAATACAATTCTAGCATGAATAATAAACATTTATCATGAAATAAGGAAATAAATAATAACTTTATTATTGCCTCTAGGGCATATTTCCTTCAGTCTCCCACTTGCACTAGAGTCAATAATCTAGTTCACATCGCCATGTGATTTAACACTAATATTCATATCTGTATATGATTAACACCCATAATTCACATCGTCATGTGATCAACACCCAAAGGGTTTACTAGAGTCAATAATCTAGTTCACATCGCTTATGTGATTAATACCCAAAGAGTACTAAGGTGTGATCATGTTTTGCTCGTGAGAGAAGCTTAGTCAGCAGGTGCATCACATTTGAGCCGTATGTATTTTGCAAATATTCTATGTCCACAATGCTCTGCACGGATTTACTCTAGCTAATTGCTCCCACTTTCAATATGTATCCAGATTGAGACTTAGAGTCATCTGGATTGGTGTAAAAGCTTGGGTCGTTGTAACTTTTTACGACGGGCTCTTTTATCACCTCCATAACCGAGAAACATCTCCTTAGTTCTCACTAAGGATATTCTTGACCGCTGTCCAGTGATCTACTCTTTAGATCAAAATTGTATTCCTTTGTCAAACTCAGAGCAAGGTATACAATAGGTCTGGTTCACGGCATAGCATACTTTATAGAACCTATGACTGAGGCATAGGGAATGACTTTTCATTCTCTTTCTATTTTCTGCCATGGTCGGGTCTTGAGTCTTACTCAACTTCACACCTTTGCATCACAGGCAAGAACTCCTTCTTTGACTGTTCCATTTTGAACTATTCAAAAAATTATCAAGGTATGTACTCATTGAAAAATCTTATCAAGCGTCTTGATCTATCTATATAGATCTTGATGCTCAATGTGTAAGCAGCTTCACCGAGGTCTTGCTTTGAAAAACTCTTTTTCAAGTATCCTTTCATGCTATCCAGAATTTCTATATCATTTCCAATCAACAATATGTCACCCACATATAATATTAGAAATGCTACAGAGCTCCCACTCACTTTCTTGTAAATACAGGTTTCTCAAGAAGTCTGTATAAAACCACATGCTTTGATCAACTCATCAAAGCGTATATTCCAACTTCGAGAGGCTTGCACAAGTCCATAAATGGATTGCTGGAGCTTGCACACTTTGTTAGCATCTTTAGGATTGACAAAACCTTCTGGTTGCATCATATACAACTCTTTTTTAATAAATCCATTAAGGAATGCAGTTTTGACATCCATTTGCGGATGTCATAAAATGTGGCAATTGCTAACATGATTGGACAGACTTAAGCATCGATCGAGTGAGAAAATCTCATTGTATTCAACCCCTTGAACTTGTTGAAAACCTTTTGCAACAAGTCGAGCTTAGTGGATAGTAACACTACTATCAGTGTCCGTCTTCCTCTTGAAGGTCCATTTATTTAACATGGCTTGCTGATCATCGAGCAAGTCGATCAAAGTCCATACTTTGTTCTCATACATGGATCATATCTCAGATTTTATGGCCTCAAGCCATTTTGCGGAATCTGGGCTCATCATCGCTTCCTCATAGTTCGTAGGTTCATCATGGTCTAGTAACATGACTTCCGAACAGTATTACCGTACTACTCAGTGCGGACTGTACTTTGGAAGACCTACGAGGTTTTGTAGTAACTTGATCTGAAGTTTCATGATCATCATCATTAGCTTCCTCACTAATTGGTGTAGGAATCACTGGAACTGATTTCCGTGATGAACTACTTTCCAGTTTGGGAGAAGGTACATTTTACCTTATCAAGCTCTACTTTCCTCCCACTCACTTCTTTCGAGAGAAACTCCTTCTCTAGAAAGGATCCATTTTTAGCAACGAATATCTTGCCTTCGGATCTGTGATAGAAGGTGTACCCAACAATTTCCTTTGGGTATTCTATGAAGACGCACTTCTCCGATTTGGGTTTGAGCTTATCAGGATGAAACTTTTTCACATAAGCATCGCAGCCCCAAACTTTAAGAAATGACAACTTGGGTTTCTTGCTAAACCACAGTTCATATGTTGTTGACTCAACGGATTTAGATGGTGCCCTTTTAATGTGAATGCAGCTATCTCTAATGCATAACCCCAAAACAATATTGGTAAATCAGTAAGAGACATCATAGATTGCACCATATCCAATAAAGTGCGGTTACGACGTTCGGACACACCATAACGTTGTGGTGTTCTAGGTGGCGTGAGCTGTGAAACTATTCCACTTTGTTTTAATTGAAGACCAAACTCATAACTCAAATATTCGTCTCCGCGATCAGATCGCAGAAACTTTACTTTCTTATTACGATGATTTTTCCACTTCACTCTGAAATTCTTTGAACCTTTCAACTATTTCAGACTTATGTATCATCAAGTAGATATACCCATATCTTCTCAAATCATCTTGTGAAGGTCAGAAAATAACGATACTTGCCACGAGCCTTCATACTCATTGGTCTGCATACATCAGTATGTATTATTTCCAATAAGTTAGTAGCTCGTTCCATTGTTCCGAAGAACGGAGTTTCAGTCATCTTGCCCAAAAGGCACGGTTCGCAAACATCACATGATTCATAACCAAGTGATTCCGAAAATCCATCTTTATGGAGTTTCTTCATGCGCTTTACACCGATATGACCCAAACGGTTGTGCCACAAATAAGTTGCACTATCATTATTGACTTTGCATCTTTTGGCCTCAATATTATGAATATGTGTATCACTACGATCGAGATCCAACAAACTATTTTCATTGGGTGTATGACCATTGAAGGTTTTATTCATGTAAACAGAACAACAATTATTCTCTGATTTTAAATGAATAACCATATTGCAATAAACATGATCAAATCATATTCATGCTCAAGCATAAGCGCCAAATAACATTTATTTAGGTTTAACACTAATCCGAAAGTATATTGAGTGTGCGATGATGATCATATCAATCTTGGAACTACTTCCAACACTCATCGTCACTTTCCTTCAACTAGTCTCTGTTTATTACGTAACTCCTGTTTGAGTTACTAATCTTAGCAACCGAACAAGTATCAAATACTCGGGGCTACTATAAACACTAGTAAGGCACACATCAATAATCTGTATATCAAATATACCCTTGTTCACTTTGGCATCCTTCTTATCCACCAAATATTCAGGGCATTTCTGCTTCCAGTGACCATTTCCTTTGTAGTGTAAACACTCAGTTTCAGGCTAGTGGTCTTGTCAATCATCAACACTTGATGCTCTTTCTTGATTTCTACCTTCATCGATTTCAACATCACGAAGAGCTCGGGAATCATTTTCGTCATCCCTTGCATACTATAGTTCATCACGAAGTTCTAGTTACTTAGTGATGGTGACTAGAGAATTCTGTCAATCACTATCTTATCTGGAGGATTAACTCCCACTTGATTCAAGCGATTGAAGTACCCAGACAGTCTAAGCACATGCTCACTAGTTGAGCGATTCTCCTCCATCTTTTAGCTATAGAACTTGTTGGAGACTTCATATCTCTCAACTCGGGTATTTGCTGGAAATATTAACTTCAACTCCTGGAACATCTCATATGGTCCATGACGTTCAAAACGTCTTTGAAGTCCCGATTCTAAGCCGTTTAAGCATGGTGCACTAAACTATCAAGTAGTCATCATATTGAGCTAGCCAAATGTTCATAACGTCTGCATCTGCTCCTGCAATAGGTTTGTCACCTAGTGGTGCATCAAGGACATAATTCTTCTGTGCATCATTGCTACTAACATCTTTCAACACAATTTTCTCTAGGAACATATCAAAATAAACATATGAAAGCAACAACGCAAGCTATTGATCTACAACATAATTTGCAAAATACTACCAGGACTAAGTTCAATTAATCATATTACTTAAGAACTCCCACTTAGACAGACATCTCTCTAGTCATCTAAGTGATCACGTGATCCAAATCAACTAAACCATAACCAATCATCACGTGAGATGGAGTAGTTTTCAATGGTGAACATCACTATGTTGATCATATCTACTATATGATTCACGCTCGACCTTTCGGTCTCCATGTTCCGAGGCCATATCTGCATATGCTAGGCTCGTCAAGTTTAACCTGAGTATTCTGCGTGTGCAAAACTGGCTTGCACCCGTTGTAGATAGACGTAGAGCTTATCACACCCGATCATCACGTGGTGTCTGGGCATGACGAACTTTGGCAACGGTGCATACTCAGGGAGAACACTTCTTGATAATTTTAGTGAGAGATCATCTTAAAATTGTACCGTCAAACAATACAGAATAAGATGTATAACAGATAAACATCATATGCAATCAAAATAAGTGATATGATATGGCCATCATCATCTTGTGCTTGTGATCTCCATCTCCGAAGCACCGTCGTGATCACCATCGTCACCGGCGCGACACCTTGATCTCCATCGTAGCATCGTTGTCGTTTACGCCATCTATTGCTTCTCGACTATCGCTACCGTTTAGTGATAAAGTAAAGCAATTACAGTAGCGTTGCATTTCATACAATAAGCGACAACCATATGGCTCATGCCGATTGCCGATAACCGGTTACAAAACATGATCATCTCATACAATAAAATATAGCATCACGTCTTGACCATATCACATCACAACATGCCCTGCAAAAACAAGTTAGGCGTCCTCTACTTTGTTGTTGCAAGTTTTACGTGGCTACTACGGGCTTAGCAAGAACCGTTCTTACCTACGCATCAAAACCACAGCGATAGTTCGTCAAGTTAGTGCTATTTTAACCTTCGCAAGGACGGGCGTAGCCACACTCGATTCAACTAAAGTGAGAGAGACACACACCGCCAGCCACCTTTAAGCGCAGCGTGCTCGTAGCGGTGAAACTAGTCTCGCGTAAGCGTCACGCGTAATGTCGGTCCGGGCCGCCGTCTCACAATACCCCCGAACCAAAGTATGACATCTTTGGTAAGCGGTATGACTTGTATCGCCCACAACTCACTTGTGTTGTACTCGTGCATATGACATCTATGCATAAAACCAGGCTCGGATGCCTTTGTTGGGGAGCGTAGTAATTTCAAAAAATTTCCTACGCACACGCAAGATCATGGTGATGCATAGCAACGAGAGGGGAGAGTATTGTCCACGTACCCTCGTAGACCGTAAGTGGAAGCGTTATGACAACGCGGTTGATGTAGTCGTACGTCTTCACGATCCGACCGATCCAAGTACCGAACGTACGGCACCTCCGAGTTCAGCACACGTTCAGCTCGATGACGATCCCCAGACTCCGATCCAGCAAAGTGTCGGGGATGAGTTCCGTCAGCACGACGGCATGGTGAAGATGATGATGTTCTACCGGCGCAGGGCTTTGCCTAAACTCCGCGACGATATGACCGAGGTGGAATATGGTGGAGGTGGGCACCGCACACGGCTAAGGAACGATCACGTATATCAACTTGTGTGTTCTAGGGTGCCCCCCTGCCCCCGTATATAAAGGAGCAAGGGAGGGGGTGGCCGGCCTAGGAGGAGGCGCACCAAGGGGAGTCCTACTCCCACCGGGAGTAGGATTCCTTCTTTCCTAGTCCAACTAAGAGAAGGGGGGAAATAAGGGAAGTGGAGAAGGAAGGGAGAGGGGGGCCGCGCCCCAACCCCTTTGTCCAATTTGGACTGGGCTTGGGAGGGGCGCGCGCCACCTCCTAGATTCCACTAAAGCCCATTAAGGCCCAATACTCTTCCCCATATTCCCGTAACTCCCCGGTACTCCAAAAATACCCGAATCACTCGGAATCTTTCCGAACTCCGAATATAGTCGTCCAATATATCGATCTTTACGTCTCGACCATTTCGAGACTCCTCGTCATGTCCCAGATCTCATACGGGACTCCGAACTCCTTCGGTACATCAAAACTCATAAACTAATAATAAAACTGTCATCGAAACCTTAAGCGTGCGCACCCTACGGGTTCGAGAACTATGTAGACATGACCTAGAACTATTCTTTGTCAATAACCAATAGTGGAACCTGGATGCCCATATTGGCTCCTACATATTCTACGAAGATCTTTATCGGTCAAACCGCATAACAGCATACGTTGTTCCCTTTGTCATTGGTATGTTACTTGCCCGAGATTCGATCGTCGGTATCCAATACCTAGTTCAATCTCGTTACCGGCAAGTCTCTTTACTCGTTACATAATGCATCATTCCATAACTAACTCATTAGCTACATTGCTTGCAAGGCTTATAGTGATGTGCATTACCGAGAGGGCCCAGAGATACCTCTCCGACAATCGAAGTGACAAAACCTAATCTCGAAATACGCCAACCCAACATGTACCTTTGGAGACACATGTAGTACTCCTTTATAATCACCCGATTACGTTGTGACGTTTGGTAGCACCAAAGTGTTCCTCCGTAAGCGGAGTTGCATAATCTCATAGTTACAGGAACATGTATAAGTCATGAAGAAAGCAATAGCAACATACTAAACGATCAAGTGCTAGGCTAACGGAATGGGTCATGGCAATCACGTCATTCTCCTAATGATGTGATCCCGTTAATCAAATGACAACTCTTTTGTCCATGGCTAGGAAACATAACCATCTTCGATAAACGAGCTAGTCAAGTAGAGGCATACTACTGACACTATGTTTGTCTATGTATTCACACATGTATTATGTTTCCAGTTAATACAATTCTAGCATGAATAATAAACATTTATCATGAAATAAGGAAATAAATAATAACTTTATTATTGCCTCTAGGGCATATTTCCTTCAGTAAACTCTTTTTGTGGTGTGTTTGTCGAGATCCAATGAATTGTGGGTTTATGATCAAGTTTATCTATGAATAATATTTGAATTTTCTCTGAATTCTTTTATGTATGATTGAGTTATCTTTGCAAGTCTCTTCGAATTATCAGTTTGGTTTGGCCTACTAGATTGATCTTTCTTGCCATGGGAGAAGTGCTTAGCTTTGGGTTCAATCTTGCAGTGTCCTTCCCAGTGACAGCAGGGGCAGCATGGCATGTATTGTATTGTTTCCATCAAGGATAAAAAGATGGGGTTATATCATAATGCTTGAGTTTATCCCTCTACATCATGTCATCTTGCTTAATGCGTTACTATGTTCTTTATGAACTTAATACTCTAGATGCAGGCAGGAGTCGGCCGATGTGTGGAGCAATAGTAGTAGATGCAGGCAGGAGTTGGTCTACTTGTCACGGACGTGATGCCTATATACATGATCATGCCTAGACAATCTCATAATTATTCGCTTTTCTATCAATTGCTCGACAGTAATTTGTTCACCCACCGTAATACTTATGCTATCTTGATAGAAGCCACTAGTGAAACCTATGGCCCCCGGGTCTATCTCTTATCATATTTGCTCCCAATCTACTTTTATTTGCATCTTTACTTTTTGCATCTATATTATAAAATATCAAAGATATATTTATATTATCATATTATCTCTATTAGATCTCACTTTCGCAAGTGGCCGTTATGGGATTGACAACCCCTTTATTGTGTTGGTTGCGAGTTCTTTGTTTGTTTGTGTAGGTGCGTGGGACTTTTGAGGATCCTCCTACTGGATTGATACCAATTGGTTCTCAAAAACTGAGGGAAAAATACTTACGCTACTATTGCTGCATCACCCTTTCCTCTTCAAGGAAAACCAACGCAAGCTCAAGACGTAGCAGTGCGCTCAGCACGGTGTGGTCAACGTGGTTAACAACCGAGAGTCATCGGAAGATGACTGTACGTGAGAGGCAGACAGTGGGGATGCACCACGCCCATGAACGCATGCATGCAACGGAACGCGGTGTGGTCAACGTGGTCAAGGAACAACTTCAGTTTACTGTACGTGGAGAGTCTGACACCTGGGTTTGCGGTCGCAGCAAGTAAGTGCCTCATTATTACGCAGAAAATAATGATTCCTCCAATTGACAGCAGGGACCCACTGGATGTGCCACCGTGTTTTGCGAAAAAAACGTTTGCCCCCTGAATGTTGGGACCCACCTGACGGGCCACCGTATTTCGTGAAAAAAAGTTCCCCCCGATGTCAGCTCGGACCCATCGGATGTGCCTCCTTATTAAGCCGAAAAAATGAATACTCCCCCTGCTAGCTGGGACCCACCTTGGTGGGAAGTTGACTTGTGGGCCCTCTAAGTTGACGGGGACGAAAGGCTTTGTCAACTTAGTCAATATGAACGATTCTAGCTGCAATGACCGTACGATGTCCATCCAACGGCCATCGTGCTTCTTCAACCTCTGGTCTTCTTGCTCTAGCCGCCCAAATCAGCGCCGATCGTGTGGCCTGCTCCTGCCTTCTGTGGCCGACTGTGATGTCGTGGAGGCCTCACTGCCCCGTACTACTCCCGCCACTGGCCAGGCCATCCCTCCACTCACCCACACCCCCTGTTATTCTGCGGCGACGGCAGCCTCACACCGCAGCCGAATGAGTGAACCCTCATACTCCTCTACGCGTGGGCATCCATTGCCACGTCTTCACCGGCTCCGCGTCGTCCCCTTCCTAGACCTCGCCATCGTCCACTGCCGTGGTGCTCTCGGCGCGGCGTGGTCAATGTGGTCAATGACCGATTTCCATCGGAAGAGTACTGTACGTGGAGAGGCTGACAGTTGGGTCCACGGCACCCACAAGGAAGTGCCTCCTTATTACACACAAAATAATTATCCCTCCACCTGACAGTAGGGACCCACCGGACGGGCCACCGTATTTCGTGAAAAAAGGTTTCCCCCCTGACTGTTGCGACCCACCAGCTACACCTTCGCACGCAAGGAAGTGCGTCCAGGCAAAAAAAAAACAATTCGCCCCCCTGACTGCTGGGACCCACCAGCTACATCTTCGCACGCAAGGAAGTGCGTCCGGGCAAAAAAACATAATTCGCGCCCCTGACTGCTGGGACCCACCAGCTACATCTTAGCACGCAAGGAAGTGCGTCTAGGCAAAAAAAAACGATTCGCCCCCTGACTGCTGGGACCCACCAGCTACATCTTCGCACGCAAGGAAGTGCGTCCGAAAAAAACGATTCGCCCCCCTGACTGCTGGGACCCACCAGCTACATCTTCGCACGCAAGGAGGTGCGTCCGAAAAAAACGATTCGCCCCCCTGACTGCTGGGACCCACACGCTACATCTTCGCACGCAAGGAAGTGCCTGACAGTCAGGACCCACCTGGTCGAAGCGTACGTAGTTTTGTCATTCTGGTCGTGAACATGTACGTACATACTGGTGGATGTAGAGGTGCGCACGTGTCGTAGTAGAGGCGCGCATGTAGCATCTACACGTACGTACAACAGCCAGGGTGCAAGAACGAAAATACGGTCACGTACGTACATACGGGCAGGGTCTCGAACGCCTACTCGCGCATACTTACGGCCAGGGCTCGTGTACATGGTTGGGTCAGAACGGAGAAACAGCGTTGTCGTCGTGTTCATGGGGAGGCAACGGAATGCGTCGTGTTCATGGGGAGGCAACGGAATGCGTCATGTTCAGTGGGAGGCAACGAAATGCGTCGTGTTCATTGTGAGGCAATGGAACGCGTGGGAGCCAACCAGCTTGGACGGAACAGGCGATGGAAACAAGGCCTGGCGTACCGCAGAACGGAGTAAACGGCCTTGTGGTCGACCGGCCACGTTCGAAACGGGATCCTGTTCATCGGGAGGGGTGTGGCGTACTGCAAAACGGAGGAAACGGACCTCCAGCGGTCAAAGCGGGGTCTGTTGATCGGGAGGGTGTGGCGTGCCGCAAAAGCGGATTTAAAGCGGACTTGTGTTGGAGTGCTACGGGTGAAACGGGGGTCCTGTTCATTAGGAGGGGAGTGGCGTACCGCAAAACGGGACTCCACGGGATTCTGTTCATCTCCACCGTTGACCTCCTCCAGCCTCCACGGGCTACCGTCAACCACCTCCAGCCTCCACGGGCTCCTGGTCATCCAGCCTCCACCGCGCGCTACTCCACCGGCTACTATTCAGCCACCCCTCCACGGGCACCCCTCCACCGTCTACTGTTCATCCAGCACTCCACGGGGTCGTCCTGTTCATCCAGCCCTCCACGCCACAGGGTCCTGTTCATCTAGAGGAAACACCACCGCTCACTGTTCATCCAACCCCCCCCCCCCCCCGGCAATGCTCACTGTTCATCCAGAGAGGCAGCATCGATCGGCTTCAGTTAGCAGCAGTAGCGAAAGAATCGCTCGATCGGGTTCAGTTAACAGCCATCGATCGATCACTCGGGTTCAGTAACGCGTAGCCTGCAGTGCAATTGCTCGGGTTCAGTTAGAGCCCAACGCCTCGCTCGGGTTCAGTTAGAGCCAACGCCTCACACACACGTGCGTACGTGTACGAGAGAAACGCGCATCGCTCGGCCCCCGGCCGCCCACCGTAACCGGGAACTCCTCGAAATTTTCCTCGCCCTCGCTTCTACCACGGTTTTTTCCGTCATGGACGTCCCAAACAATGTCATGTAGCTGCGTCTCCGGCCCGCCCAGGATGAAAAGCCCATTTTCTGTCATGATTTTTTGTCATAGAAGTGTCATATGTATGATAGAAAATTTTTTCGTTCGGCCCAAAATGTCACGGATGTGTCTTTTTTTGTAGTGCTTGTATAGGGGTAGAAGATAAAAGGTAAAAGATAGGCCCTTCGCAGAGGGAAGCAGAGGTTGTCATGCTCTTTTATTGTTGGATGCACAAAATCTTAATGCAAAAGAACATCACTTTATATTGTCGCTTGTGATAAAGACCTTTATTATGCAGTCCGTCGCTTTTATTTCTTCCCTATCATAAGTTCGTATAAAGCTTATTTTCTTCGCACTAAAGATCATACATATTTAGAGAGCAATTTTTATTGCATGCACCGATGACAACTTCCTCGAAGGATCTTACTCAATCCATAGGTAGGTATGGTGGACTCCCATGGCAAAACTGGTTTAAGGGATGTTTGGAAGCACAAGTAGTATTTCTACTTGGTGCAAATAACTTGGCTAGCATGAGAGGGAAAGGGAAGCTCAACATTTTGGATGATCCAAGACAATATAACATTTTGGATATAGGAAAACATAACCCATTAAGTTGTCTTCCTTGTCCAACATCAACCTTTTAGCATGTCATATTTTAATGAGTGCTCAGAACTACAAAATATGTCCAAGATAGTATATTTATATGTGAAATCAATCTTCCTTTAATATTCTTTCATGAATTGTTAAAGTGACCAATTCTGTGTTTGCTAACTTTCAATAAGTTTACTACCTATAACTTATTATATGTGAAGTCATTACTCCCCATGTTATAAGCATGTATATATATATATATATATATATATATATATATATATATATATATATATATATATATATATATAGTAGTTTGTCATTTACTCATGTGCTTCACGTATTTCGTATGAGTAAATGGTTGAATGAATTGAATATCATAAGACTGAATATATATATACGAAATACGAAATACGTGAAGCACATGAGTAAATGACAAACTACTCCAAAAGATAGAAGTGAAGAACACTGAGTAGTCCAATAATTAACTAGCCGTGGGAGGATTCTTTTTCATTCAAGATTTGAGATCAAATGATTTTATTCAAACAGCAAGTAAAATTGAAAATACACTCCAAGCAAAACACATATCATGTGACGATTAAAAATATAGCTCCGAGTAAGGTATACCGATAGTTTTGAAGACGAAAGAGGGGATGCCTTCCGGGGCATCCCCAAGCTTAGGCGCTTGAGTCTTCCTTGAATATTACCTTGGGGTGCCTTGGGCATCCCCAAGCTTAGGGTCTTTCCACTCCTTATTCTCCTCATATCGATATCTCACACAAAGCTTGAAAACTTCAATCACACAAAACTTAATGGAACATCGTGAAGGAAATATGCCCTAGAGGCAATAATAAAGTTATTATTTATTTCCTTATTTCATGATAAATGTCTATTATTCATGCTAGAATTGTATTAACCGGAAACATAATACATGTGTGAATATATAGACAAACAAAGTGTCACTAGTATGCCTCTACTTGACTAGCTTGTTAATCAAAGATGGTTATGTTTCCTAACCATGAACAAAGAGTTGTTATTTGATTAACGGGATCACATCATTAGTTGAATGATCGATTGACATGACCCATTCCGTTAGCTTAGCACCCGATCGTTTAGTATGTTGCTATTGCTTTCTTCATGACTTATACATGTTCCTATGACTATGAGATTATGCAACTCCCGTTTGCGGAGGAACACTTTGGGTACTACCAAGCGTCACAGCGAATCGGGTGATTATAAAGGAGTACTACAGGTGTCTCCAAAGGCGGATGTTGGGTTGGCGTATTCGAGATTAGGATTTGTCACTCCGATTGTCGGAGAGGTATCTCTGGGCCCTCTCGGTAATGCACATCACTTAAGCCTTGCAAGCATTACAACTAATGAGTTAGTTGCGAGATGATGTATTACGGAACGAGTAAAGAGACTTGCGTAGCGAGATTGAACTAGGTATTGGATACCGACGATCGAATCTCGGGCAAGTAACATACCGATGACAAAGGGAACAACGTATGTTGTTATGCGGTCGACCGATAAAGATCTTCGTAGAATATGTAGGAACCAATATGGGCATCAGGTCCGCTATTGGTTATTGACCGAGACGTGTCTCGGTCATGTCTACATTGTTCTCGAACCGTAGGGTCCTGCACGCTTAAGGTTACGATGGCGGTTATTATGAGTTTATGTATTTTGATGTACCGAAGGAGTTGAGTCCGGATATAATCACGGACATGACGAGGAGTCTCGAAATGGTCGAGGCGTAAAGATTGATATATTGGAAGCCTATGTTTGGACATCGGAATGGTTCGAGTGAAATCAGGAATTTATCAAGTACCGGAGGTTACGGAACCCCCAGAACTTAATGGGCCATAGTGGGCCTTAGGGAAAAAGGAGAAAGGGGCTGCCCTAGGGCTGGGCGCGCCTCCCTCTCCCTAGTCCTATTAGGACTAGGAGAGGTGGCCCCTCTCTCCCTCTTCCCCTCTTTCCCTTGACAAGTCCTAGTCCAACTAGGATTGGGGGGGAGGAATCCTACTCCCGGAGGGAGTAGGACTCCCTGGCGCGCCAAGGGCTTGGCCGGCCAGCCCCTCCCCTTGTTCCTTTATATACGGGGGCAGGGGGCACCCCTAGGACACACAAGTTGATCTACGGATCGTTCCTTAGCCGTGTGCGGTGCCCCCTTCCACCATATTCCACCTCGGTCATATCGTCGCGAAGCTTAGGCGAAGCTTTGCGCCGGTAGAACATCAAGATCGCCACCTGCCGTCGTCTTGACAGAACTCTCCCTCGACACTCGGCTGGATCGAGTCGAGGGGCGTCATCGAGCTGTACGTGTGTCAAGAACTCTGGGCGCCGAAGTGGCGGCGGGATCGGTCGGATCGCGAGGAGAACGTCGACTACTTCCTCTACGTTGTGATCGCTTCGCTTCAGGTCTCACGAGTGGTAGGCGACACTCTCCCTCTCATTGCTATGCATCACCATGATCTTGCGTGTGCGTAGGAAAAATTTTGAAATTACTCGTTCCCCAACAGTGGCATCCGAGCCTAGGTTTTTATGGTTTGATGTTTTGCAGAGTAGAACACAAGTGAGTTGTGGGCGATACAAGTCATACTACCTACCAGCATGTCATACTTTGGTTCAGCGGTATTGTGAGATGAAGCGGCCCGGACCGACATTACGCGACGCTTCGCGAGACTGGTTTCACCGCCTCGAGCACTCGTTGCTTAAAGGTGATTGGCGGGTGTCTGTCTCTCTCACTTTAGTTGAACCGAGTGTGGCTCGCCGGTCCTTGAGAAGGTTAAAGCGGAGTCTATTTGTGAAATATCGTTGTGGTTTTGATCGTGGGTGAGATTGGTTCTTGCTTAAGCCCGTAGCAGCCACGTAAAATTTGCAACAACAAAGTAGAGGACGTCTAACTTGTTTTTGCAGGGCATGTTGTGATGTGATATGGTCAAGGCGTGATGCTATATTTTATTGTATGAGATGATCATGTTTTGTAACGAAGTTATCGGCAACTGGCAGGAGCCATATGGTTGTCGCTTTATTGTATGAAATGCAATCATACTGTAATGCTTTACTTTATCACTAAGCGGTAGCGATAGTCGTAGAAGCATAAGATTGGCGAGGCGACAACGATGCTACGATGGAGATCAAGGTGTCGCGTCGGTGGCGATGGTGATCATGGTGGTGCTGCAGAGATGGAGATCACGAAGCACAAGATGATGATGACCATATCATATCACTTATATTGATTTGCATGTGATGTTTATCTTTTATGCATCTTATCTTGCTTTGATTGGCGGTAGCATTATAAGATGATCTCTCACTAAATTATCAAGAAGTGTTCTCCCGAGTATGCACCGTTGCCAAAGTTAAATCGTGCCCGGACACCACGTGATGATCGGGTGTGATAAGCTCTCGTCCATCTACAACGGGTGCAAGCCAGTTTTGCACACGCAGAATACTCAGGTTATACTTGACGAGCCTAGCATATGCAGATATGGCCTCGGAACACGGAGACCGAAGGTCGGCGTGAATCATATAGTAGATATGATCAACATAAGATGTTCACCATTGAAAACTACTCCATCTCACGTGATGATCGGTTATGGTTTAGTTGATTTGGATCGTGATCACTTAGATGACTAGAGAGATGTCTGTTTAAGTGGGAGTTCTTAAGTAATATGATTAATTGAACTTAAATTTATCATGAACTTAGTCCTGGTAGTATTTTGCAAATTATGTTGTAGATCAATAGCTCGCGTTGTTGCTTTCATATGTTTGTATTTTGATATGTTCCTAGAAAATTGTGTTGAAAAATGTTAGTAGCAATGATGCGGATTCGATCCGTGATCGGAGGTTTATCCTCATTGCTGCACGTGAAGAATTATGTCCTTAATGCACGCTAGGTGACAGACCTATTGCAGGAGCGGATGCAAAGCGTTATGAGCGTTTGGCTAGCTCAATATGATGACTACTTGATAGTTTAAGTGCACCATGCTTAACAGCTTAGAATCGGGACTTCAAAGACGTTTTGAACGTCATGGACCATATGAGATGTTCCAGGAGTTGAAGTTGATATTTCAAGCAAATACCCGAGTTGAGAGATATGAAGTCTTCAACAAGTTCTATAGCTAAAAGATGGAGGAGAATCGCTCAACTAGTGAGCATGTGCACAGATTGTCTGGGTACTACAATCGCTTGAATCAAGTGGGAGTTAATCTTCCAGATAAGATAGTGATTGACAGAATTCTCTAGTCATCATCACCAAGTTAGTAGAACTTCATGATGAACTATAGTATGCAAGGGATGATGAAAATGATTCCCGAGTTCTTCGTGATGTTGAAATCGACGAATGTAGAAATCAAGAAAGAGCATCAAGTGTTGATGATTGACAAGACCACTAGTTTCAAGAAAAGGGCAAAGGGAAAGAAAGGGAACTTCAAGTGGAAAGACAAGCAAGTTGTCACTCCCGCAAAGAAGCTCCAAGATGGACCAAAGCCGGAAACTGAGTGCTTACACTGCAAAGGAAATGGTCACTGGAAGCGGAAATGCCCTGAATATTTGGTGGATAAGAAGGATGGCAAAGTGAACAAAGGTATATTTGATATACATGTTATTAATGTGTACTTTACTAGTGTTTATAGCAACCCCTCGGTATTTGGTACTGGTTCAGTTGCTAAGAGTAGTAACTCGAAACGGGAGTTGCAGAATAAACAGAAACTAGTTAAGGGTAAAGTGACGATGTGTGTTGAAAGTAGTTTCAAGATTGATATGATCATCATCGCACACTCCCTATACTTTCGGGATTAGTGTTGAACCTAAATAAATGTTATTTGGTGTTTGCGTTGAGCATGAATATGATTTGATCATGTTTATTGCAATACGGTTATTCATTTAAGTAAGAGAATAAACTGTTATTCTGTTTACATGAATAAAACCTTATATGGTTACACACCCAATGAAAATGGTTCATTGGATCTCGCTTAAGTAGTGATACACATATTCATAATATTGAAACCAAAAGATGCAAAGTTAATAATGATAGTGCAACTTATTTGTGGTAATTGCCGTTTAGGTCATATTGGTGTAAAGCGCATGAAGAAACTCCATGCTGATGGGATTTTGGAATCACTTGATTATGAATCACTTGATGCTTGCGAACCGTGCCTTTTGGGCAAGATGACTAAAACTCCGTTCTCCGGAACAATGGAACAAGCTACTGACTTATTGGAAATAATACATACCGATGTATGCGATCCAATGAATGTTGATGCTCGTGGCAAGTATCATTATTTTCTGACCTTCACAAGATGATTTAAGAAGATATGAGTATATCTACTTGATGAAACATAAGTCTGAAATAGTTGAAAGGTTCAAAGAATTTCAGAGTGAAGTGGAAAAATCATCGTGACAAGAAAATAAGGTTTCTACGATCTGATCGCGGAGACAAATATTTGAGTTACGAGTTTGGTCTTCAATTAAAACAATGTGGAATAGTTTCACAAATTCATGCCACCTGGAACACCACATCCTAATGGTGTGTCCGAACGTCATAACCGTACTTTATTGGATATAGTACAATCTATGATGTTTCTTACCGATTTACCAATATTGTTTTGGGATCATGCATTAGAGACAGCTGCATTCACGTTAAATAGGGCACCATCTAAATCCGTTGAGACGACACTATATGAACTGTGGTTTAGCAAGAAACCAAAGTTGTCGTTTCTTAAATTTTGGGGCTGCGATGCTTATGTGAAAAAGTTTCATCTGATAAGCTCAAACCCAAATCGAGAATGCGTCTTCATAGAATACCCAAAGGAAATTGTTGGGTACACCTTCTATCACAGATCCGAAGGCAAAACATTCGTTGCTAATGAATGGATCCTTTCTAGAGAAGGAGTTTCTCTCGAAAGAAGTGAGTGGGAGGAAAGTAGAACTTGATGAGGTAATTGTACCTTCTCCCTTATTGGAAAGTAGTTCATCACGAAATCTGTTCTGTGACTCTCGCACCAATTAGTGAGGAAGCTAATGATGATGATCATGTAACTTCAGATCAAGTTACTACCGAATCTCGTAGGAAAACCAGAGTGAGATCCGCACCAGAGTGGTACGGTAATCCTGTTCTGGAAGTCATGTAACTAGATCATGATGAACCTACGAACTATGAGGAAGCGATGATGAGCCCAGATTCCGCGAAATGGCTTAAGGCCATGAAATCTGAGATGAGATCCATGTATGAGAACAAAGTATGGACTTTGGTGGAGTTGCCCGATGATCGGCAAGCCATATTGTATAAATGGATCTTCAAGAGGAAGACGGACGTTGATAGTAGTGTTACTATCTACAAAGCTCGACTTATGCAAAAAGGTTTTGACAAGTTCAAGGTGTTGACTACAATGAGATTTTCTCAACTGTAGCGATGCTTAAGTCTGTCCAAATCATGTTAGCAATTGCCACAATTTATGAAATTTGGCAAATGGATGTAAAAAACTGCATTCCTGAATGGGTTTCTGGAGGAAGAGTTGTATGTGATGCAACCAGAAGGTTTTATCGATCCAAAGGGAGCTAACAAAGTGTGCAAGCTCCAGCGATCCATCTATGGACTGGTGCAAACATCTCGGAGTTGGAATATATGCTTTGATAAGTTGATCAAAGCATATAGTTTATACAGACTTGCAGTGAAGCATGTATTTACAAGAAAGTGAGTGGGAGCACTACAACATTTCTGATAAGTATATGTGAATGGCATATTGTTGATCGGAAATAATGTAGAATTATTCTGCCAAGCATAAAGGAGTGTTGAAAAGGAGTTTTTCAAAGAAAGACCTCGGTGAAGCTGCTTGCATATTGAGCATCAAGATCTATAGAGATAGATCAAGACGCTTGATAAGTTTTTCCAAAGAGTACATACCTTGACAAGATTTTGAAGTAGTTCAAAATGGAACAGTCAAAGAAGGAGTTCTTGCCTGTGTTACAAGGTGTGAAATTGAGTAAGACTCAAAACCCGACCACGGCAGAAGATAGAAAGAGAATGAAAGTCATTCCCTATGCCTTGGCCATAGGTTCTATAAAGTATGCCATGCTGTGTACCAGATCTATTGTATACCCTGCACTGAGTTTGGCAAGGGAGTACAATAGTGATCTAGGAGTAGATCACTAGACAGCGGTCAAAATTATCCTTAGTGGAATAAGGATATGTTTCTCGATTATGGAAGTGACAAAAGGTTCGTCGTAAAGGGTTACGTCGATGCAAGTTTTGACACCGATCTGGATGACTCTAAGTCTCGATCTAAATACATATTGAAAGTGGGAGCAATTAGCTAGAGTAGCTCCGTGCAGAGCATTGTAGACATAGAATATTTGCAAAATACATACGGCTCTGAATGTGACAGATCCGTTGACTAAACTTCTATCACGAGCAAAACATGATCATACCTTTGTACTCTTTGGGTGTTAATCGCATAGGGATGTGAACTAGATTATTGACTCTAGTAAACCCTTTGGGTGTTGGTCACATGACGATGTGAACTATGGGTGTTAATCATATCTGAGATATGATTATTGGTGTTCAATCACATGGCGATGTGAACTAGATTATTGACTCTAGTGCAAGTGGGAGACTGAAGGAAATATGCCCTAGAGGCAATAATAAAGTTATTATTTATTTCCTTATTTCATGATAAATGTCTATTATTCATGCTAGAATTGTATTAACCGAAACATAATACATGTGTGAATATATAGACAAGCAGTGTCACTAGTATGCCTCTACTTGACTAGCTTGTTAATCAAAGATGGTTATGTTTCCTAACCATGAACAAAGAGTTGTTATTTGATTAACGGGATCACATCATTAGTTGAATGATCGATTGACATGACCCATTCCGTTAGCTTAGCACCCGATCGTTTAGTATGTTGCTATTGCTTTCTTCATGACTTATACATGTTCCTATGACTATGAGATTATCCAACTCCCGTTTGCGGAGGAACACTTTGGTACTACCAAGCGTCTGGCGAATCGGGTGATTATAAAGGAGTACTACAGGTGTCTCCAAAGGCGATGTTGGGTTGGCGTATTTCGAGATTAGGATTTGTCACTCCGATTGTCGGAGAGGTATCTCTGGCCCTCTCGGTAATGCACATCACTTAAGCCTTGCAAGCATTACAACTAATGAGTTAGTTGCGAGATGATGTATTACGGAACGAGTAAAGAGACTTGCGGTATCGAGATTGAACTAGGTATTGGATACCGACGATCGAATCTCGGGCAAGTAACATACCGATGACAAAGGAACAACGTATGTTGTTATGCGGTCTCGACCGATAAAGATCTTCGTAGAATATGTAGGAACCAATATGGGCATCCAGGTCCCGCTATTGGTTATTGACCGAGAGGCGTGTCTCGGTCATGTCTACATTGTTCTCGAACCGTAGGGTCCTGCGCTTAAGGTTACGATGACAGTTATTATGAGTTTATGTATTTTGATGTACCGAAGGAGTTCGGAGTCCCGGATATAATCACGGACATGACGAGGAGTCTCGAAATGGTCGAGACGTAAAGATTGATATATTGGAAGCCTATGTTTGGACATCGGAATGGTTCCGAGTGAAATCGGGAATTTACCGAAGTACCGGGAGGTTACCGGAACCCCCCGGGAACTTAATGGGCCATAGTGGGCCTTAGGGAAAAAGGAGAAAGGGGCTGCCCTAGGGCTGGCGCGCGCCTCCCTCTCCCTAGTCCTATTAGGACTAGGAGAGGTGGCCGCCCCCTCTCCCTCTTCCCCTCTTTCCCTTGACAAGTCCTAGTCCAACTAGGATTGGGGGAGAATCCTACTCCGGAGGAGTAGGACTCCTGGCGCCAAGGGCTTGGCCGGCCAGCCCCTCCTTGTTCCTTTATATACGGGGCAGGGGCACCCTAGGACACACAAGTTGATCTATGGATCGTTCCTTAGCCGTGTCGGTGCCCCTTCC
The DNA here is from genome assembly GCA_021437245.1 of Aegilops speltoides. Lineage (NCBI taxonomy): Eukaryota > Viridiplantae > Streptophyta > Magnoliopsida > Poales > Poaceae > Aegilops > Aegilops speltoides. The sequence continues at coordinate 9,896,252 of CM038147.1, forward strand.
ACCATATTCCACCTCGGTCATATCGTCATGAAGCTTAGGCGAAGCTTTGCTTGATAGAACATCAAGATCGCCACCACGCCGTCGTCTTGTGGAACTCTCCTTGACACTCGGCTGGATCGAGTCGAGGGGCGTCATCGAGCTGTCGTGTGTCAAGAACTCGGGCGCCGAGTAACGGCGCCGGGATCGTCGGATCGCGAGGAGAACGTACGACTACTTCCTCTATGTTGTGATCGCTTCCGCTTCAGGTCTACGAGGGTACGTAGACGACACTCTCCCCTCTCGTTGCTATGCATCACCATGATCTTGCGTGTGCGTAGGAAATTTTTTGAAATTACTACGTTCCCCAACACTTCGTGAGATGGGTTAGTATGACAAAGAGTAAACCATTCACTTTGGTACTGTAAAAGACATGATTCATAATTTTTCTCATACAATGCCTACTGTAACATATCATTTCTACAATCTATTATATTATTAAAACGATAGAAAACTAACGGTGATGATTTAACGCTCTGGAGTTACGATATTTGAACGGCCTAGATATATCGATGTATATAAGGTAGAACCAATCAACCAGCCCATTAAAAAAACAATCAACAAACGTATACCAGTCGGCCACCCAGCCGTGTGTGTACAAAGAGAAAGATAACCTGACACGTATAGAAGGGTTACACATGCCTGTCAAGAAGAAAAAGGAAAGGAAAGGAGAGTAGGACACCGGACACAAGTTGTGAGGCACACGGCAGATGTGTGTAATAGAACGTCAAACAAAAAAACTTATATGATATGAAAATAAAGGTTTCAATTGTAAACACGTAAACTCGACAAGGCAGGAAAGTTTTTAAAGGGTGTTTGTTTCCAGGAACTTATTGGTTTGGGGACTTAAAAAAGTCCCTATAAGTCCCATCTAAACCAAACAGAAGGGACTTATAGGGACTTAAAGTGGTCATTTGAGACTTATGAAATAAGACTCTCAAGAAGAGTCTTATAGGGACTTATAGTTGTAATATGGTCTTATAGGGACTTATAAGTCCCAGGAACCAAACAGGTAGGGACTTTTTAGGGACTTGAGACTTACTAGCACAAATGCCCGTGCATTGCAACGGGAGACATAATTAATGTGTATTTAAATTTAGTATGTGCAAAACACAATGATAGTTCATGCAAAATTTAATGCTCACCAAAATCCGTAGACCCACACAATTAAGAAGTTATATATTGATTCCAAATGGACTTATAATTTGTCTATATGGAGGTATGATTCATCATCATATTCAAAGTTAAAAAGAACTGGTTATCTTTGATCCCAGCTTGAAATATATTCCATGATGCTTGTTGAGGTGGTATCGGCATGTGTTGGATGGCTGGTGAGCACCACTTGGCATCGATCCGTGCCGTTGTCACACAACATTAAAAAAAATAAAAAATGGAAATCCTAGCATTTTACACAGACACTTCCACAAAACAAAAATAGTAGGTAGCAAGCTCTAGAGGTCCTAAAAACATGTGTCTCAATTGTGAAAGGATAGTACATATGTCATCAACTTTTAAGGAGAAGATGTACCAACTTTACCTGATTCGGTAGCATGAGATTAATATTAATAAAAGTAATATTAATAAAAAATGAGATCACATGGTTGATTGACGTATTGATATTATTTATGGAAGAAGATAATGAATATACATGGGGCTCATTGACTTTAGTTGACTTAGTAGCATGAGATTTGCTTTCCATTGTTGTTCCTAATTCTTCCTTTTCATCACCATTGTCGATGGTGGTCATGATTGTCCACCTATTCATGAAGAGCGTAACTTCCGACAACAATATGTTTTATCATCATACTGTTCCACTTCCACACGCTTAGCGAGTCTCCCTTACCCACCAACTTGTAATTCCGTGGACTTGTAATGCACCTAGTATTAATTGACATTTCAAACGGGCAAACGCAATCATAAATCCAAGCTCTTAAAGAAATAAACTTATTAATTTTTTGTGAGTAACTCATTAATTAATATACAAATAGAACATTAAAAAAAGGAGTAGTGGAGTAGTGGAGTGGAGTCCCTCCAAATAGGCCCTAAATATTCCGCCAGCCCACCACAATCCTTCCATAATTCTTCCACTAGCAAAAAAGCCCATGCGTTGCAACGGGAGAAAAAAATAATACACACTCTTAACCCAATAACTATAATATGTTCATGCCCTTTATTTTAGCGAGGCATCATTTTTGTGTTGCCGCTTATCCTCCTTCTCACCTTCAGTGGCCTCAGTGTTCACACAAACCAAAGTGTGATTGAATGTTGTTTTTCCCCTGCCAGTTTGTTCAGAGGTGCTCATGTGTGGTTATCGATGTTTTCTTTCGTCTCTATGATTTTAGTGGTTGTTTATTTGCAATCCAGATCGTCGCGGTACGAAAGAAAAACGGACGTGCCCTATAGGTTACAAGTTTGCTTTTAAAATAAAATTTTAAAATATTTAATAGGTAAAAATAACATCATATTCAAATTCTACATATTTTTCTATTCAAATTTCATATATAACATGTTAAAATCAGAGTTACGGTTTAATAGATATGGATAATTAAGAAAAATATTTGTTTGACTTAAATATCTTTCAGAAAAATATTTAAAAATTATTTAACAAACAAAATAACATCATATTCAGATTCTACACATTTTTCTAATCAATTTTCATATATAACAAGTTAAAATCGGAGTTACGGTTTAAAAGATATGGATAATTTAGAAAAAACATATGTTTGACTTATATATGATCGGCGGATGAATTATCTAATACGTCAGGGGGGTTTTCGTAAAAAAGTAAAATAACAGTTCGGTTATGACTTAAGTGTGTACTGTGGGTTAATTCATAAAAAACGTAGGGGGTTTTCTACAAAAGTGCGTGACTGACGACCGAAACCCAATTTGCTTTATTTAAAATTGCAAAATTATGGCACACAAAGTTGCGTCAGAGATGGTAAAACGGACTGGAGTGCCCCCCCCCCTCCTCCCAGCTGGCGTGCGGGGGAGAAATTGATCAAGATGCTCTCTCTTCATCCCTCCCTCTCCCCTCCATATGTCACCAGCGACATCTGTAACATCCAAAGTTGAGGAATATCTTAGTTGTCAGCAAATCCTAGTGAGCTCCAATTATCTACTCCGTTAAAAAATTAGAATATAGAAAAAAAGTAAATAATGGATATAAAAACATATCATTTTTTTACAATCGATAGTACACATAGCAACATCCAGGAGCTTCTGGTAGGTGTAACCATTTAACCATTAGAAAAACAAATACACCAAAATCCCCACTCTCCCTTATCCACACAACGCTGCTCATTCAGAATTTTGATTGCGATCGGTAGCACATAGCAGATCCGGCAGCGGTGCAACCATTAAAAAAAGCGAATAGACCAAAAAACACCGAGAGAGCTCCCTTATCCACAGATCGCTGCTCGTCATCAACCCACCACCGCTAGCAGAGCTTCTCCGTCCCGCCCCCAGTTCCCTTCGAGCTCTCTCCAGCCACACACATGCCCGTGCTCCAGCCACACCCACCACGGCGGTGCGTACTCCCCTCTCTATACCCTCCTCCACTTCACATGCAACCCCCAGGGACCATGGCGCCAGATCGAGCGAGCAAGGATGCACGCGGTAAGGATCCCCCCTCCCTCCCCTGATTCCCCCCCTTGGCGACCTCACACCTCTCTGCGCCGACGATGCACTACGCCTCTTGGAGTGCGCGGGTCCGGCAAGGGGCGGGGTCGGGCCGGTGTGGGGAAGGGGGCCACGCCGAGATCCAGCAGGTGGCGGTGTGTCCATCGAGTGCACATCATACGCTCCCGGCTTTGCTCTGCTCTGACGCCCGGCCTTTTGCCGTCGCCTTGCTTTGGTCCTTACACCCGCAACGGCCATTTGCCGCGACTGACTTGGACGCGCCACGCCGATGGCGACGGCTTCGTGGCTCTTGGAGACGCCAAGGCACGTCGGTCCCTCTCCTCCAGCCTTCTCTCGCGCCTGCCAAGCCAGGCCTGACCCTCTCCTCCAGCCTCCTCTCGCGCCCGAGTGGATCTCCCGAGCCAGCCCGTCCGCCTCCGGCCGCCGCCGGCAAGCAGAGTCGTCGTCCGTGCGCTCCGGCCAACTCAGACCGCCGCCTCCTCAGCTTCGCCACATCAGGCGCCCCTCTGAACTTCCACGTTGGTCTTCGCCTCCTGCACGAGCCCCCGCCGACCGTGCGCTCCGGCTAGCTTCCCGTCACGCCAGAGACCACCTCGAGTCTTCCCGCCGAGGCCTCCCCTGCGACCAGCCTTTAGCATGGTCTCCTGCCCGCCTCGGTGCTGACGCCCGCGGAAAGCGGCGGCGTGTGCCCAGCGTCCACCGCGCGGTGGTGAGCCAGTCCAATAAGAGATAAGGATCGCGGGGATAATTTCGAACAAATGCAGTGGCTTTTACGCAAAAACCAAACGTTTTTCTAGAGTGCCACTTAAACAGGGACTGCGGGTTGATTTCAAAGAAACAGAGGGGCTTTTCGTAAAAACACCAACGACGGACGACAGAAACCCAATTCTCTTTATTATTATATTAGGTAAAGATAAAGATAAGTTCGGACTAAAAAAAGTCCTAGGACTTATGGACCAAACATGGCCTAATTGGAAACGCTATATGGAAAAGGCCATTGCCCTTACGAAAAAATGCAAGATCAACAATGAGAGGGACGGCGAGGCCGGCAACCCCATTGTACGTCGCTCTCGGCGATAACTGCCTCTCGGACATAAATTCGCAGCTCGCCATCGACCGCCTCCCCGTGGCCTCCTTCGGCCTCCTCAACGCCCGCATGAACCAGCCTTGCGTGCGGCTCAACACCGGCCAGACTAAGGCGAACTCTTTGTCATGGTCTTCATCAAGCAGGAACCGGAGAAGCTATTCGTCCTGCCACAGCGCCACCGACTACAATTGGATTGCGGGCGCCACGGCTTGGACAATAATTGCTTCCACAGAGACAGCATCGGGTAGAGGCGTGAGCATCATGATAGCAGTGGGGGAAGAGGGGGTTGACACAAATAAGCGCCCTTCCAGGAGGCCATGAATGAGCAAGGACGGGCCATCCGACGTGCAGCTTCTGCAGAACGGGCTGGCAGCGGCCGGCGGCCATCCTTGAACAACAGCTGTTGTGGCAGGGGATGCACTGGCGCATAAGTGGTGGAGTTGGTGGGAGCACTAGGAAGCGTACGACCACCTTCCACAGGGATTACAAGATGCACGATTGCGTTCAAGTCAGAGCGGTTCCGTGCCAACAAGGAGCGCCTGCGGGGAGAAGGAAGGTGGAAAGCATCCACCGCGATGCAGACGCTGACAGAGCCACCGGCTCCGCTGGAATCACGGGAGCTTACTGGAACTGCAGCCGAGCCGAGGAATCGCGAGGAGCCAAGTGATCACGTAAGTATTGCTGCATGCAGCACGTGCGGCGCGTCGGACGTGATTAATTATTCTTAGTATTCATAGCGAGAAAATGTCAAACGAGTGGATGAGCTCCCTGACACAAATAATATACTATTATCAAATGTTCAAATATTGATTCTTTAAGTCATGAGCATTCGTTGATATATTTCCATGGTGTTCTTTTTAATGATTACAAAATTGCTTTCTAGATCATTCATTTTTAGTTATAAAAATATTACTTTTGAGATATATATTAATTAACACACACTTCAAGCATGATTGTGACATTTGCAAGCAATACATTTGGACCGTTTTGTGAATCTACAGAAGAACATTTTCCTTTCCCTTAGTAGCTTCTACATGGAGATTTTTTATCGGGTAAACTATATGTTTGCGACAGGCTGGACGAATTGGAGGTGATGGTAGGAGAGCAACCATGCAAAAAAATAGAAGGGAAGAGTTGAGTGTTATGGAGGCGAAGAATGTCCAAAAAATGTATGGTGATGAAGCATGAATACATACCAAGCAGCGCTAGATCAAGTAATAAAGTTCCCACGCAACATGAGTAGACCACCATACATAAATCCTTGATGGCACTTGTGCTATCATCAATACATAACACATACAAATATGAGCTCAATCCTGCGGGAAAACAGCAACACCACATACGGCAAAGAAGTGGTAACACACGTATTCATATGTCAAAATACCTAGAAGCTTAACGAGTGCTACATTACCATGCTTTTTATAAATGGTACAGTTCAATGCTTCGATCACACATAATAATTATAGGTGACTGACACATACTGGAAAAATAAATTTTGTAAAACTAATAACACTGTAGCAAAACGCATAGTATGACATCCCAACCGTGTTTTAAATAAGGGTAGGGTATTAACGGGCTTCACATTGCTATCAGTGAACCTAAACCATATTCACCTCACACCTACTTCTATGATATAAGAGTTGAGGTTTGGAGAATCAAACAAAGTAAGATTGTAAAATCAGGTTTCATGCACGGATTGAAGGGAAAAGGTTGGACTAGCTAAAAATGTGTTCTATGAACATCATATTTAAACTTATGTAACATAATCTAAGGCCCATTATATTCAACCAAATTTTTGGTGGCACCTAAAAAAATAAAATTTAATGGTATACTAGGTTGGTTTCACCACACGAAAAAAATACTCAAAGCCAAAAGAAGGTTTCCTAAAATAAAAAATAGTAACTAATAAGGATCTATCCGCGCAAATGCGCGGGTAGACCTGCTAGTTTATATTGAAAAATATAAGCCATAGAAACTAGAAAACAAGCAAACTATGCAATGAAAACAGAATCTGTCAGAAACAGAACAGTCTGTAATGATCTGAACAACAACCATACTTATGCTACTCCAAAAATTACTAAATAAATTGGTGGAAGTGACGGATTTGTCTATTAATCTTATGCAAAAAGAATTAACTCAAAATCACTCTTCTTTAAAAATGACAGCTAATCTCGTGAGCGCAAAGTTTCTGTTTTTTACAGCAAGATCACATTAACTTTCACCCAAGTCTTCCGAAAGGTCTTACTTGGCACTTCATTGAAATAAAAGCTACAATACATGATTATTAAACTATCTTAATCATGTGAACACACAAAAACATTAAGGGTAATATTGGGTTTTCTCCCAATAAGTGCTTTTCTTTAATGCCTTTTAGCTAGGCATGATGATTTCAATGATGCTCGCATAAAAGATAAGAATTGAAACATAAAGAGAGCATCATGAAGAATATGACTAGCACATTTAAATCTAACCCACTTCCTATGTCTAGGGATTTTGTGAGCACACAATTTACAGGAACAAGAATCAACTAGCATAGGAAGGCAAAACAAGTAACACTTCAAAACTGTAAGCACACAGAGAGGAAACTTGATATTATTGCAACTCCTACAAGCATGTATTCCTCCCTCATAATTTTTAGTAGCATCATGAATGAGTTCAAAAATATAACCATCACATAAAGCATTCTTTTCACGATCTACAAGCATAGAAAATTTTCTACTCTCCACATAAGCAAAATTCTTCTCATTCGGAATAGTGGGAGCAAACTCAACAAAGTAACTTTCATGTGAGGCATAATCCAATTGAAAATTAAAATCATGATGACAAGTTTCATGGTTAACATTATTATTTATATCATACATGTCATCACAATAATCATTATAGATAGCAACTTTGTTCTCATAATCAATTAGAACCTCCTCCGAAATAGTGGAATCATTACTAACTAAAGTTGACACTCTTCAAATCCACTTTCATAAATATCACACTAAGATTCAACACCCTCAAAAATAGTGGGATCACTAATTCCTAAAGTTGACACTCTTCCAAACCCACTTTAGATGATAGTATTATTCATACTCCACAAGATATAAGTGAAGTTCATGGAGCATTCTACAATTAATATACACTAACCAATATCTAAGCTTAAAATATATAAGTGAAGCACATGAAGCATTCTATAAAACCATACTCAAAAGATATAAGTGAAGAACATGAAGCATTATATAAATCGATGATGTGATATCTCATACTAGCATGGTTCTTAAAGAAAAAGAAAAACACAAAGGACACAAATCATCTGAACAAAACAAAAACTGAGGTATACCGATAATTGTTGAAGAGGAAAGATGGGATGCCAACCGGGGCATCCCCAAGCTTAGATGAATGAGTATCCTTGGAATATTTACTTGGGGTTCCTTGGACATCACCAAGCTTTAACTCTTGCCTCTCTTTATTCTTCTCACATCGGTAACTCCTCGTTTTTCGTACACTTCATCCATAAAAACATAACAAAAACTTTGTGAGATCCATTAGTATACTAAAGCAAATCACTACCTTTAGGTACTGTTGTAAACACATTCCAATTTCATATTAGCACTTCATCTACTGTATTCCAACTTCACCATGGTCATACCCCCCGACACTATCCATGGACTCATCAAAATAAGCGAACAACACATAGAAAACAGAATCCGTCAAAAACATGACAGTCTGTAGTAATCTGGTAAGTTAGTAAACTTCTGTAACATAAAAAATTCTAAAACAAATATGAAAATTTAAAATATTTGTACAGAAGTAATGTTCAAAAAGTTTCAGACCCATTTGACTTTCCAGTAAAAAATGTAAATTCACGTGCTACAGACAAAGTTTCTGTTTTTGTACTGCACATAGTAAACAAGCAATCTAATCATCCTAAAACTAAAGTTTGGCACATTATTTTTATAATACAATGGGTATATACAAGGGGATAATTATTTTCAGAGAAACTTACATGAAAAATTCTACATTGTTTCCATGAGCTTGAACACAAGTGTTCAAGGTCGACCCTGACTTCTCCAATTCATAACCTTCCAATCACTTCTCTTTTTGAAAAACTTTTTAGGCATATGAGGCAAGTGAATCTTTTTTATTTTCATTTTTTTTAATTTTTTTGTATGTTTCACCCACAACTAAGAAAAACTAAGGAGGGAAAACAAAAACTACTTATTGAAGAAAGTAAACATGCATACACGAAAATATCAACCCCACGCTATTGCTCCCCGGCAACAGCGCCAGAAAAGAGCTTGATAATCCCCAAGTGCAGGGAATCATCATAGCAATTCCCAAAGGTGGAAGTGATAAGTATGGAGTGTTGAACCCACAAGGAGCTAAAGGCAAGATCAATATTCTTTCAAGTCCTAACTGCCACTGATACGACTCTATGTACACCGAATGTTTGCTTCCAACAAGAAACGCGAAATAAAACTACGTTGTGGATATGAAGAAGATAACTTTGCATGATATCGGAGAGCTAAAATATAAAAGTAGGTGCTGTTATCATAGAGTTAGAATATATTACTTAAGTATTATAAATAGCGAGTGTGGAACAATGATGGGTCGGTGTGCGGAATTGACCTAGGCAATTGTTAACAAGACCGGTAATCACTATTGCAATTTCATATGAGGGAGAGGCATAAGCTAACATACTTTCTCTTATTGGATCCTATGCAGTTATGATTGGAACTCTAGCAAGCATCCGCAACAACTAAAGATCATTAAGGTAAAACCCAACCATAGCATTAACATATCAAGTCCCCTTTATCCCATACGCAACAACTGTAGGGGAACGCGACAGAAAAAAGTTCCGGTATAGCGAGCACGCCCAGGACCACTATGGAGACTACATATAAGGTTTGAGCCGTGCACACCCATATTGACCCCTATACCCACACGAATAAATATTCAATTGAACATCCAGTTGAAGTGAGCTATTCCTGTTGCTTCACGATATGTCACAAACACCCGAGGTGAGATTTACAACATCCCCGTGGACGAACAATTTGTCCACCATGCAAGTTACCTCGTTACCAGTTTTGTTCTCTTTTCTCGTTTCAGTGTTTCGGCATCCCAGTGATCAAATCACAAGGTATCTGGCTAGACGATTACGGATACCATAAAACCGAGAGGGCCCGATAATATCTCTCCATCGTCGGAGGAGCAAATCCCAATCTTGAGCTATCTTGTTACTTGCCATACTTTTCCGTGAACCCGTAAGCCGCCGTAAAAGCCACCCAGTTAAAGATGATGTTTAACAAACCCCAAAGTTCACGAAGCAAGAACTAAGGAACTCGATACTCTCATGGTCTAATGAATTATGCAAACATTAACTATCTCTGTGATATTAACCATAAACTTGTGACAAAAAATCTCATAGCATAACATTAATTTGGGTCGATTCAACACAAGTGTTCTACCAACATCGTGCCGTCAAAATCCCCAGCATAGACATGCCCATGATCAGGAAAACAGGATCATCATGCAATATATGAGCCAGTCTTAGAGGCAAGACTAGGAATACTTTTTACTGTTTAGTATACAACACGTGCAGATGAGTTTCCCTCCGAGCCTCATGGATATTGCAGACTCGAGAATCATTGCAGTTATAGCTTGGAAGCTAAACATTCATTACAAACTTTGGAGATACAAAATAACTGTTATTAATGCCTCTAGGGCATCTCTCCAGTAGACTCCCACTTGCACTAGAGTCATAATCCAGCTACATGGCTTCCCTAACACGAATGGCTATCTGGTGCTGCTCATGCTTTGCTCGTGGTAGAGGCTTTGTCATCGGGTGTGCCACGTTCAGATCCATGTGAACTTTGCGTACTTTCACTAAACCCGCTTTGACATGATGTCGAATGAGTTTATATTTTCGTTCAATATGTCTTGTCTAATGGTGCGAACTTGGCTCCCTGGCTCGATCCACGATGCCACTATTATCACAATAGATCTCCACCGGGTCCGGGGCACCAGGAACCACACCAAGGTCTTCAAGAAATTGCTTGATCCATATCGCCTGCTTGGAGGCTTCTGAAGTAGCAACATATTCCGCCTCCATCGTAGAATCCGCCACAGTCTTTTGTTTGGAACGTTTCCAATCTACTGGGCCACCGTTCAATATGAAAACATAGCCTGATTGAGATTTGAAGTCATTTGGGAGTCATGAAGCCTGCATCAGTGTAACCACTTATGATGAGCTCTTCATCACCTCCGTACACAAGGAGTAAATCCTCGGTCCTTCTGAGGTACTTAACAATACCCTTGACTGCTGCCCAGTGTTCCAATCCTGGATCACTTTGGTACCGGCTGCTAACACTTAGCGCATAGGAAACGTCTGGTATTGTATATAGCATGGCATACATAATAGAACCAACTGCCGAGGCATATGGAACATCATTCATTTGCACTCGCGCATCGAGAGTCCGAGGACACTGATTCTTGCAAAGCACTGTGCCAGGTGACATGGGGAGAAGTCCCTTCTTGGAGTTCTCCATGTTGAACCTTTTCAACACCTTGTCAATGTACGTGCTTTGGCTAAGCGCTATTAGGCATTTTGATCTATCTCTATAGATTCTGATGCCCAATACATATGCCGCTTCGCCTAAGTCTTTCATTGAAAAACTTTTCTTCAATAAGTCTTTTATTTCGCTAAGAAAATTCATGTCATTTCCAGTCAATATTATGTCATCCACATAGAAGATTAGAAATTCTTTTGCATTCCCACTAAACTTCTTGCAAACACAAGATTATTCGTCATTCCCGATGAAGCCAAATTCTTTGACCACTTCATCAAAACGAATGTTCCAGCTCCCTGACGCTTGCTTCAGACCATAAATGGCTTTCTGAAGTTTGCATACCTTTCCAGCATCCTTATGAACGACAAAACCTTCTGGCTGTATCATGTATACATCCTCTTGGAGGTTTCCATTTAGGAAAGCTGTTTTGACATCCATCTGCCATATTTCAATCGAAATAAGCAGCAGTTGCTAGTAATATCTGAACAGACCTAAGCATAGCTACGAGCGAGAAAGTCTCGTCGTAGTCCACTCCTAGAACTTGTGTGAACCCTTTCGTGACAAGTCTAACTTTGTGGATAGTAATGTTACCATCCGCATCCTTCTTCCTTTTGAAAATCCATTTACAACCAATCGGCTTTACGGCTTCTGCAAGTTCTTCCAAGTTCCAAACTTGGTTTTCGTACATGGATTCCATTTCGGATTTCATGGCCTTGTGCCATTCCTTTGAGCTGGGCCTCACCATCACTTCCTTGTAGTGCGCAGGTTCATCGTCTTCAAGAATGAAGATTTCATTATGAAACCACTCAGGTGGCTGGATAGCCCTACCTGATCTGCGTGGTTCAGTTACAACATTGTCTGAAGTCTCCACATCATATGTGACAACTTTTGGCTCAGTTGCAGGGATAATTAGTGGAATTTCTTCTGGTTCCTTAGCCATATCAATAGTTGCCGAAGATTCACTAATCTCATCAAGTTTTACTATCCTCCCACTTAATTCTTTGGCGTGAAACTCTTTCTCAAGAAATTGTCCATTTCTGGCAACAAACACTTTGTTATCGGACGGGTGGTAGAAGGAATACCCAATTGTTTCCTTGGGATAACCTAAAAAGTAACATTTTTCTGATCTGGGATCAAGTTTGGTAGGTTGTAAACGTTTTACGTATACCTCACAACCCCAAATCCTGAGATGCGACAAACCGGGTTTCTTCCTGTTCCATAACTCGTATGGTGTCGTCTCAATTGATTTAGACAGTGCTCTGTTAAGTGTGTGAGCGGCAGTTTCCAGTGCATGACCCCAAAAAGACATCGAAAGATTTGTAAGAGACATCATCGACCTTACCATGTCCAACAAGGTTCAGTTAAGTCGTTCTGATACTCCATTTCTCTGTGGAGTTCCGGGAGGCGTAAGTTGTGAAATGATTCCGTGGTCACTCAGATGTTGGCCAAACTCATGACTAAGATATTTGCCTCCGCGATCAGACCGCAAAAACTTAATCTTTTTGTTACGATGATTTTCTACCTCATTCTGTAATTCTTTGAACTTTTCAAAGGTTTCCAACTTTTGCTTCATTAAGTAGATATAGCCATACCTAGCCAAATCATCAGTAAAAGTCACGAAATAGAAATACCCACCCCGTGCGCCTGTGTTCATTGGACCACGTACATCACTATGTATTATTTCCAACAATTCACCCGCCCATTCAGGATGACCCATCAACAAAATCTTGGTCATTTTCCTCATCAGGCAGGCTTCACATGTGTCAAATGACCCAAAATCAAAGGACGGTAAAACTCCATCTTTATGGAGTTTTTGCATGTATTTCTTTCCAATGTGGACAAGCCGACAGTGCTGCATGAAAGTGGTGGTGGTATTAGCCTTCTTAAGGCGTTGAGCATTCACGTTAAAGACATCATTTCCACATTCAAGATTTAGTATGAAAAGCCCCCCAACAATGGGTGCAAATCAATAAAACATATCCTTACAATAAAGTGAAAAACCATTGTTCTCAGACTTGTACGAATACTCATCGTGTAATAAACATGATCTAGAGATAATGTTTCTACACAACAGTGGAACAAAATAACAGTTACTTAGTTCTAAGATAAATCCTGAAGGGAGACGTAGAGGCATAATGCCGACAGCTTGAGCGGTGATCCCAGCACCGTTCCCAACGCGCATCATGACTCCATTGTTTGCCAGCTTGCGCACCTTCTGAAGCCCCTGTATCGAGTTACGAATGTGAGCACACGATCTGGTATCAAATACCCAAGACTTAGAATTTTCGCTAGCAAGCAAAACGTCAATGACATTAACTTGTATAACAATTATACCTTTTCCAGTTTTCCTGGTCTTCTTATCTTCCAGATACTTCTTGCAGTTTCTCTTCCAGTGTCCTGTGCCCTTGCAGTAGAAGCACTCAGTTTTGTTCTTGGCTCCGCCCATAGTGTTGCTTTGGGAGCCGGTCTTACCGGCACCCTTGCCCTTCTTTGGCTTGCCTTTCCTTTTGAAACTGGCGGTTTTATTCACAAGCAACACTTGCTTGTGATTTTTCCGCAGTCCTCCTTCTATAGTTTATAGCATGGCGAGCACCTCTTCCGGTGTCTTCTCCATCCCTGTCATGTTGTAGTTCATGACAAAACCGTCGTAAGACGGGGGGAGTGAAGAAAGCAACATGTCCATCATGTGGCTAGGTGGAAGTGGAAATTCCAGGGCTTTAAGCCTTTCAGAATAGCTAATCATTTTGACCATATGTTCGCCAACTGAACTACCCTCAGCCATCTTGCATTTCATCAAAGCCTTCATGATATCAAATTGTTCAGACTTTGCGGTTTCCTTGTACAGAGCATCCAATTCCCAGATCATATCACGGGGTTTATGGAATTCAAAACGTTTTTGAAGCCCTAGACTCATACAAGCTAGCATGAGGCACTGCACTAAGTTGTGATCATCATCCTTAGTGGCCCAGACATTTTGTTCATCTTCCAGGGCCTCTGCCGCCGGTTTAGCTGGAAAAGCAGTTTCAAGCACGTACAATTTCTTAGCGCTCCTGAGGACAATCCTCAGGTTATGGACCCAGTCCGCATAGTTGTTTCCAGTCATAGCTAACTTCTCTTTCTCTAACATCGGGCCTAAGTTAAACGTGGTGTTGCGAGCCATTTGATCTACAACGGAAAACACAAGTTTCACTTAGACTTTTTTTTATAACTAGCGGAGTAACCCGCGCATTTGCGCGGCTAGATTTCAACATTTATGCTTCGTACCCAAGTTGCTTGGCACTGTTTGTTATCCAATTATTTTCCGATAATTGTTAGTTGACATAATTCAGGTAAACATGTATGTGTGGTACTATTTACATCTTGAAATATTGGAGGTAGTATTTACCTGCATTTGATACTTATATGGAGTGTTAATTGGTATTTTTTTTCTTTGATCACTACATATTGCATGTGACCGATTGAAATTAATTTACAAACTTTATCCTAATATACAACTACATATCACCTATAGGTTTTATATTTAGATAATTCTAAATTGCTAATTTTCTTTCGCTGTTTAGTCTAATTTTTCATATCTTTGATCAGGAAATGTTTGTTTACTTCATATGAGAACTAAATTGCTTGCCAGGTGTCCTGCACAGTACATCGGCTAGGTTGCTTATTAGTTGTTTTTGTATATATTTATACGTTATTTGTTAATTTTAAAATTCTACCAATTATAATCTATATATGGTTTTGTCTATTGTTCACATTGAATTATTGTATTTCTATAATTTGTCCCTTTGCACCAATTTCATTACTGGGTTTATGACTATTAGACATGTTGCGGAAACTCCACCAAGCTCGAAGGCATAATTATCGTACTCATTTATTTGTCTTAAGAAATCGATCATAAATGGAACCTCTCTCTTATTTGATTTTTAACCGCTCTTTAGCTATCCTCGTTGAACGATACATGTTATCCCTAGTCGCCACAACAAAACAATTTGGTAGTTGTCCTGTGTCACATACTCTTCTTGTCCCCAGTCAGTATATTCTCATGAATTGCTGTGTTGAACCATAATAACAAAGAGTTTCTTGGTGATGCCATACTTTTCCCAGTTTTAAAAACAGTGACCCTTATGCTGTAGCCAATTGTTATGTGGCTCATTCTCTCTCACTCACTGTCCTTGCTGCCTATTGTTTTTCATCATGTCCATGTTGTTTTGTGGTTTCCATCTCAAAACATTTTTGCTCCTGCAGTACGATATGATCGCTTGCACAGTAGCATGTTGTCAATTATCCACCTTTTCCTATTAAATGCCATGCATGTCTTTGCAGTCCTAATACATGTATGTGTGCTCCAGATCCCTAGATTGGTCGACTACCCACTGTCCATTCCTAAGCCCGTCTTTCTTCTTCAAATTTGTAATCTCTCCTACTATATACTTATAATTTTAGAGACATCATGCACGTCTGGCGTGTGGTACTTACACGCGTATATACTATTTGATTCCTTGTAATCTACTGCTTCTCTATTACTATTTTTGGAGAAGTCATGCATGCCTATGCCTTTTTTGAGTGTCCGAACAATTTATGCATGATCATAAAAATTGCATATTGTTGGACGCAGGAGAATATAAGTGAAAAAAAATTGAGAATTGTATTTGGTCTTGGTGTACGACAGTTTATGTTTGTCCGGTCGTTGGGTAGACATTCTAATTGTAGATTGGATTGTGAAGCACTAATTTTCTTGTTGTATGATGTAAGCGTGACATTAACACATGCATTGCTTCCAGGACTCTCCGTCCCTATTGCAGGTATTACCCTTTAGGTGACCCTTTTTTTGGAAGATATCATATGTTTGCTTGTTTGATGATGTCATCATGACATTAGTACGTGCATTGCTGGAGGACTCTCCGTCCTGTTGCAAGTATCCGACATGGACATGTATTACATTTTACGTGACCCTCTTTCTTTAGGCACTCACATGGTCATCCTAATGACTATTTTTATATGAACTTTTTATATGAACTTTTTTGATAATTTATACTGTCAACCATTATAATTAGAACGCAGGTCATGATTTCTTTGTAAAAATAATGCGCGAATATTAAATAATTTTTTTGGCTCTTAAATGTAAGCGTATTTTTAGTATAAATTTTCCTTTCATGATTTATTCCCACTAACATCCTATAGTACTTTATTATTAATCAAAAGTATTTTGGTAATTTGTTTGTGCCACCCTCTATTCTATGTGTCTTTTGGTAATTTATTTGCCCCAAACTCTATTCTATGTATGTACACGTCTCCCTTTTTTTATATCGGTTCTATGTGTCTTTTGGTAATTTGTTTGCCCCAAACTCTATTCTATGTATGTACACGTCTCCCTTTTTTTTATATCGGCTGAGAAAGTTCTCCCAAAAAATTGTGATCTGTCTCTGTCTTTTTTGCGAGCGTTCAGACTCCTTTAGTTGGCAGCCTGCGTTGCTTTTTTGATCCAGCCGGTTGTACACCCTTACGTGGCAATAAATTTTGAGTCGCACATCTCTCTTCAAAAATCGTGATGAGTTATGACATGGAGCAGTGATTAAATAGGTATGTGCACATGTAGATTTTTTTTATTTGAGGTATAGTATGCGCATGTAGATGTTGTAGTAGCACACGTTTTGTCTTGCAACCTGTTCGGTCTTTACTTCTGTAAAATATATGCCATATCCATTGCCAACTCTTTTTTGATGAGTTCGGCTGTAAAATATACTACATATGTTGGGTCCGTTGCCACTGTTTTTTTTTTCATTGCCACTATTTGTTTTTGATGAATCATGACCGTTCAGATCCCATAACTTAAGCTTGTTTAATCTCCATCGTTCCTTTTCTATCGTCTTAATAATATAATAGATAGAAGATAGATGAAATTTGCACTAGTGAATAAACAATTTTATTTGAAAGTGCGCTCCCACTCAAATCAATATCTCTCATAATCTATTTAGAGTGATTCAGGATCCATATTTCTATTCGATGCCATTGACCGGTTCATCACTGATGACACGAATTTCAATCGGTAGGCCAACTTGCCGATCACATCTCTATATGATTCTTGTTCATCTTTCGATGGGCGTGTTCCGAGCTCAGGACTCTCCTGCCTGAATGTCAAAGACAACCAAGTGATCTTGCTGCGAGGTCTGACCTCACTTGCCTCATTCCTCTCGATTCGTTCGTGCTCATGTGTACATGGCGCACCCCGAAAAGATACGAATTTCAGACGGTGCTGCACTTGGGTGAACACTAACTACTTTGATATTTTAAGTGAGAGATCACTCTAATAAAAGCGACTACCGCGCAATCAAGAAGGGTGCATTAAGAGGGATAAACATCTTAGGCAATTCACAATGGCACGATATGGTATAGCCTCTTCTGACGGAGAAGTCTTTCATTTCTTCGTCTTTGGCATTTGCGTCCGTGTTCACCTTCACGAAGATTGCCACCACCTTGTTGATGCACCAGATAATATTGCTATCTCCATAGCGGACAAAATAAATGCATAACGGTAGGTTGACACGCAGGTCATTAAAGTGCAATCATATGGCTCCAGCCATCATGCCAAATCATGACATGCAGGTCATGTTAATTACATCATATAGCCATCTCATACATAATGAAAATTGAAAATGAGCAATGCTATAGCACATCACACGCAAAACATCCTGCAAAACCAAGTTAGAAGCCTCTAATCGATTTATGCAAAAATTTATTTTACGTGGCTTCTAAGGTTTTGACTTAAACTGCAGCTACCAACGTTTATCATCAAGTAGGATTATCCAAGTCGCTGGATTAACTTTGTGGGGTTTATGAAGCACGAGATAATAAAATCCCGAACCCCATACTAAACTTCGTCATACGCATGACCCCCATGTAGATCATATCTGCATTGCCCTTTTGCCTGCGCAATTTCATCTTTCTCTCAACTATGGTGGAACCCAAAGAACTGATAGCACTTCGTTGATTAATCAGGATCGCAGATTTCCAAAGCTTTCTGAAATTCCATCATGTCATTTCAAGATCAGAAATACGCAAATTCTAGGGAAGCAACAAGAACATCGGATAGCAGATTTCATCTACCACCCACATAAATAATTTTCAGCAATAGATCTCATCTACTCGAAAATAATATTATGCAATACCCATACATCCCCATGTATTCTAGATCGTAACCTGCATCTACGCATAGCACGACTCTTGATGCCACTATAGGCGAACGCGACAGAAAATAAAAATTTCTGGTATAGCGAGCACGCCCAGCACCTGTATGGAGACTACATACAAGGTTGATCTGATTCGTACCGACTCGAAGCGCAGCATAAGAAGAGTCGATGGAGAACGTCGGTGCAGATCCCCGCAGCTAGGATTTACAATCTCCCAACCACGAGGATCTACTCCCTCTCTGGACAGCCCTTCGGGAGGCGGTCGGACAGTCCCCCGGACGATGTCGCGGACAGCCCTTCGGGACGACCCTTGAAACTCGGACGGTAACTCGGATAGCCCTTCGGGAGGATACTCGAACAACCCCTCGGGAAAAAGATCAAAACTACAATCTCTCTACAGGGTCGTACATATACGGTGTCAGCTATGTGGCAGGGCTTCGCCGTCCAGAACTAGTTCCTGTCGAAACCCAGACAGCCTTTCGGTTCTATGAAACTATTTCGCTAGGAGGGAGAGAGAAACCAGACAAGTCATGGCATGTGTATGAGATCAAGGGATGATGAGATGGCAGCCCTCACCTCCTCTATTTATATGAAAACCAAGGGGTAGTGTGCCTCCACAAATTACCAAAATCTCCCATGCATTAGGTCACACATGAGGGTGTTAAGAACAAAATGGGACGCCATGTGGAGCTCCAAGGAGCTCCACCACCCATGGTTGGCCACCCCTAGCCCCCCCCCCCCCAAATGGGGTTCCTTCCCTTATAATCCACTGATATGTCTCCAACGTATCTATAATTTATGAAGCATTCATGCTATATTATTATCTGTTTTGGATGTTTATGGGCTTTATTATACACTTCTATATTATTTTTGGGACTAACCTATTAACCAGAGGCCCAGCCCATATTGCTGTTTTCTTGCCTATTTTAGTATTTCGAAGAAAATGAATATCAAATGGAGTCCAAACGGAATGAAACCTTCGGGAGCGTGATTTGTGGGACGAACGTGATCCATGAGACTTGGAGTTGAAGCTAAGGAAGCTTCGAGGTGGCCACAAGGGTGGGGTGCGCCCCCCCTACTAGGCGCGCCCCATGTCTCGTGGCCCCCTTGAGGCTCCCCCGACCGACTTCTTTCGCCTATATATTCCCATATACCCTAAAAACATCGAAGCGAACAATAGATCAGGAGTTCCGCTGCCGCAAGCCTCTATAGCCACCAAAAACCTCTCGGGAGCCCGTTCCGGCACCCTGTCGGAGGGGGAATCCATCACCGGTGGCCACCTTCATCATCCCGACGCTCTCCATGACGAGGAGGGAGAAGTTCACCCTCAGGGCTGAGGGTATGTACCAGTAGCTATGTGTTTGATCTCTCTCTCTCGTGCTCTCTCTATGGCACGATCTTGATGTATCGCGAGCTTTGCTATTATAGTTGGATCTTATGATGCTTCTCCCCCTCTACTCTCGTGTGGATAATTGAGTTTTCCCTTTGAAGTTATCTTGTCGGATTGAGTCTTTAAGGATTTGAGAACACTTGATGTATGTCTTGCCGTGCTTATCTGTGGTGATAATGGGATATCACGTGATCCACCTGATGTATGTTTTGGTGATCAACTTGCGGGTCCCGCCCATGAACCTATCCATAGGGGTTGGCACACGTTTTCGTCTTCACTCTCCGGTAGAAACTTTGGGGCACTCTTTGAAGTACTTTGTGTTGGTTGAATAGATGAATCTGAGATTGTGTGATGCATATCGTATAATCATGCCCACAGATACTTGAGGTGACAATGGGGTATCTAGGTGAGATTAGGGTTTTGGTTGATTTGTGTCTTAAGGTTTTATTCTAGTATGAACTCTATGATAGATCGAACGAAAAGAATAGCTTCATGTTATTTTACTACGGACTCTTGAACAGATCGAGCAGAAAGGATAACTTTTTGGTGGTTTCGTACCCTACCATAATGTCTACATTTGTTCTCCGCTATTAGTAGCTTTGGAGTGGCTCTTTGTTGCATGTTGAGGGATAGTTATATGATCCAGTTATGTTATTATTGTTGAGAGAACTTGCACTAGTGAAAGTATGAACCTTAGGCCTTGTTTCCTACCATTGCAATACCGTTTACGCTCACTTTTATCATTAGTTACCTTGCTGTTTTTATATTTTCAGATTACAAAAACCTATATCTACCATCAATATTGCACTTGTATCACCATCTCTTCGCCGAACTACTGCACTTATACAATTTACCATTGTATTGGGTGTGTTGGGGACACAAGAGACTCTTTGTTATCTGGTTGCAGGGTTGCTTGAGAGAGACCATCTTCATCCTACGCCTCCTACGGATTGATAAACCTTAGGTCATCCACTTGAGGGAAATTTGCTACTGTCCTACAAACCTCTGCACTTGGAGGCCCAACAACGTCTACAAGAAGAAGGTTGTGTAGTAGACATGAAGCTCTTTTCTGGCGCCGTTGCCGGGGAGATGAGTGCTTGAAGGTATATCTTTAGATCTTGCAATCTAATCTTTTTGTTTCTTGTTTTATCACTAGTTTAATTTATAAAAGAAAACTACAAAAAAATGGATTTGAGCTTGTCTCTTATGCTTCATCTTTTTAATATCTTTCGTAAGTATGATGAAACGGAAAATTGTGCTCAAGTGCTAGATGAAGAATGCATTAAAATGTTTGGCACAAAATCCTTGTATGATGAGCATGATTGCAATGTTGTTAGTATGAATTCCTTGAATATCCATGATGCTAATGATATGCAAAGCCACAAGCTTGGGGATGCTATGTTTGATGAATATGATATGTTTAGTCCCCCAAGTTTTGATGAGAATATTTATTATGATGAAAGCATGCCTCCTATTTATGATGATTATATTGATGAAAGTGGGTTTGGAAGAGTGTCAACTCTAGGAAGTAATGATCCCACTATTTTGGAGGATGTTTATTATTATTGTGATAATTATGAAAGTGGATTTGGAGAGGTCATGACTTTATTTAGTGATGAATCCAGTATTTATGAAGAGGTTCCAATTGATTATGAAAACAAAGTTGCTATCTATCATGATTATTGTGATGACTTCTATGCTATTAAGAATAATGATGAAACTTGTCATCATGATTTTAGTTTTCAATTGGATTGTGCCTCACATGATAATTATTTTGTTGAGTTTGCTCCCATTACTATTCATGAGAATAAACTTGCTTATGTGGAGAGTAGTAAATTTTCTATGCTTGTAGATCATGAAAAGAATGCTTTATGTGCTGATTATATTGTTGAATTCATTCATGATGCTACTAAAAATTATTATGAGGGAGGAACATATGCTTGTAGGAATTGCATTAATGTCAAGTTTCCCCTCTATGTGTTGAAAATCTTGAAGGTATGCTTGTTTTGCCTTCCTATGCTAGTTGATTGTTGTTCCCATAAGTTGTTTGCTCACAAAATCCCTATGCATAGGAAGTGGGTTAGACTTAAATGTGCTAGTCATATGCTTCATGATGCTCCCCTTTTGTTTCAATTCTTATCTTTTATGTGAGCATCATTGTCATCATCATGCCTAGCTAGAAAGGCATTAAAGAAAAGCGCTTGTTGGGAGTCAACCCAATATTTACTCTTTCTGTTTTTATGTGTTCACATGATTATGCTACTGTAGTAATCATGTTTTATAGCTTTTGTTTCAATAAAGTGCCGAGTAAGACCTTTTGGATAGCTTACGGTGATAGTTGTGTTGATCCTGCTGAAAATCAGAGACTTTTGCACTTAGTAAATTAGTTTCGATAATTCAAAGAAATGCGCTTATGATATAATTCTTTCTGCTCTGGATTGGTACACAATATTCTTAGGGCTTCGTAATTTTGTAGGAGTTTTGGAGTTCCAGAAGTATACGTTTCATACAGATTACTACAGACTGTTCTGTTTTTGACAGATTCTGCTTTCTATGTGTTGTTTGCTTATTTTGATGAATCTATGAGTAGTATCGGAGGGTATGAACCATAGAGAAGTTAGAATACAGTAGATATTACAACAATATGAATTTAGAATGAGTTCATTACAGTACCTAAAAGGTGGTTTTATCTTCTTATACTAACGGAGCTTACGAGTTTTCTGTTGAGTTTTGTGTTGTGAATGGGCCTTTTGAAGCGAGCGGCCATCTCAGAGGCACATCGTGTCTTAATGGGCACGGTGGTTGAGATGATTTCGTCCGTGAAAAGCGGTTTGAATGAATCTTTCATTACTCTACTGATAGGCTTTGAGGTACGCAAAAAACGTATTTTTGATGGTTCCGCACATGCTAAGTGTGCTCTGTATAGATAGTAGCCCCTGAGACTCTGGTTGCCATGAAAGTGGCGAACAGAGGATCGTAATCTCTGGTAATAAGCGCGCTGCGTTATGTGTAGGTGGCTGAGGGTCCGGCCGACCGATCTGCTGATTTTGCCGAACTAAAACGACAGCTGGACGTGGCCGATGCCAACATCGCGCTTGTTAACAAGCGGCTTGACGAGGCCCAGGGTATGTATATTCGGCTTGTCAGCAAATTTTTAAGATGAGCATGATGCTAGTATCTGTAATATGCTATGACTGCAGATGGAGCTGCTGCCATGAAGACCCTTCTGGCAGAGCTTGCCCGAGCCAAGGAGCAAGCTCAGATAAGTGATGCGGCCGCTCTGAAGGCGGTCGAGGAGTTGAGAGCCGAATAGGCTGCTCATCGCCGGAGCGAAGAAAAGATAGCCCAGATGGCTACCGCGCTGGAAGATGCCGCCAACCGCCGTGAGCTCCTTGAAAAGGAAAATCAAGCAAAAGCGGCTGACCTGAAGAAGGCCCGGGAGGCAGCCAATGAAACCCGCTCTGAAATGAGGGGGATGAGGGAGGAGCTTCGTGAAGTTGGAGATATCATGGCTGGAAAGCCCTATCTGTTGCGGATGAAATTCGGAGATCCGAAGTATGCCCCTCTTGATCAGTTGTGGAGCGTGGTGGACGCATATGCGGACCTGGCAAAGAGTGTTGTTGATGCGTCCGAGTTTTACAAAGATCAGAAAGACCATAAGGCTGAGAGGTTATTCTGGTCACAGTTCAGTGCCCCGACGCGTCCGCTGCCATTGAATGAAAAGATGGCCGCATGGGCCGAACTCCACAAGTTGTCCGGGCTTGGTATGAGGTATGTCGTGGATCATCTTTGGCCACAAGGACCAAGGCCGGACAGCTATTTTGGATTGGTGCAACAGTTCCTTGGTGCTATATCGCATATCGATGCTGTGAAGAGGTCGGCGTGCATAGAGGGTGCGCGGATGGCTCTTGTCCGTGTTAAAACATACAGGGCTAGGATGGAAGCCACCGCTATTGCAACCCGGAGGCGGCGGATGGCCAGGACCCGGCCGAGCACTATTTTGAAGAAGTTTTAGAAGGCGCCCGTTTAATAGAGGCTCAGTGCTCGAAGAGTGCCATGTTCGAATGACATGTGTTGCAATTGTAAAGACAATGCTATTTTGATTATAAAGCCTATTTTTATACTTTTTCCCGAAAGTATTATAATGCCTCATGTGCGGCCCTTTATGTATATATTTGTCCTGATAGTTTGCAATCATCAGTTTCAGCCCCCACGCATATAATGTGGGGGTGTTCGAGAAAGCGCGTAGTCACACTTGATCCAACGTCTTGGTCCGTTAAGGAGGTGATAGCATGGCGAACCAGGCAATCGGACTATATAGCTTTAACACTTTCACTTAGCCATAGGAGTTTGACAGTGGGGCTACTATATAGCCCCTGGTACTTTCGCGTTCAACCGGATATGGTGCACGTATGTACATGACTGGGAAACCGGTCCTTCATTAATGCGGAGGAATCGCGAAGATTTCGCTGGGTCATCGAGTGGTTGACCAGTCTCGCGCAGTATCATGACAGTCGATTTTCGGCTTTCTCTATTGAGGTGCTCGTCCAGGTGAACTGGGGTACAATCGCAGTAGTTCTCCCGGTGCCGCCTTAGCCGATGGAACGGAACGTAATGTAGCAAAACACGGGAGCCGAGCAAACCCAACATTTGACCAAAGACATCATTCAGAGCTGATGCATATAAGGCCAAACTCGCGGCGCCGAACACTCCCTAAGGTATTCGGACTTTATATGTGTACTGGGCTGAATAATGCCCTTGACAATAAGCCCTGAGTTTCCAGGTATGGGCAGTAATCTGGTGTGACAAAAATGCCAAAAACGCCAGTATCCCTCCCGGTTATATAAAGTTTCCAGAGGGGAAGAAGCAACAAGAGACATTAAAAAGGTTTACGCAGGGTCTTAATCTAAAAAGAAACCTTTGAGTGGGGCCCTACTGCACGTCTGCGCCTTTATCTCCATTGTGTCGTATCCTGGAAGGGTGTAGCATGATGATCATCTGTAAAAGAAAAGAAAACCCCGGTGAAAGACTTCGTGCGAGGTGTTAATCTGAATGTACCATGAAAATGCAACATGCTATTGTATTGATAGGGTCGAGCCAAACTATGGGCTCTTTTTGCGAGCAGCCCCTAGCATGTTTGATGGGGAAATCCCAACTGGGCTGTTACATTAGGTGGAGCGCCGGACTCGTCTAACCGTGTCCGTGGTCTTGACGACCGGCCATTAGTCCTAGTTGGAGGGACCGCTCAGTGTTCGGCTGCTAGAGCCGCCACATATTCTTCCGCGCGTAAGGAACGCTCTGTGTTTCCGCTAACTGTGATGACAGCGCGTGGACCGGGCATCTTAAGTTTGAGGTAGGTGTAATGCGGTACTGCATTAAACGAGCGAAGGCCATTCGTCCGAGTAGTGCGTGATAGCCACTCTGGAATGGAGCGATGTCGAAGGTTAATTCCTCGCTTCTGAAGTTGTCGGGAGAACCGAATACAACCTCTAGTACTAGAGAGCCCGTACAGTTGGCCTCAACGCCAGGTATCACTCCTTTAAAGGTAGTGTTACTTAGGCTGATCCTTGAAGGTTCTATCCCCATTTTGCAGACAGTGTCCTGATATATCAGGTTTAGACTGCTGCCGCCGTCCATAAGGACTCGTGTGAGATGGTATCCGTCAATTATTGGGTCGAGCACCAAGGCAGCCGATCCGCCATGCCGGACACTAGTCGAATGGTCCCTGCGGTCGAAGGTGATCGAGCAGGCCTACCAGGGATTAAATTTAGGGGCGACGGGCTCAACAACGTATACGTCTTGGAGTGCGCACTTGCGCATTCTCTTTGGAATGTGAGTTACGAAATCATATTCACTGTTTTGACTTCTGGTGGGAATTTCCTCTGTCCTCTAGTGTTCGGCTGACGAGACTCGTCCTCATGTTCACTTGCCGTTCCCTCCCCTTTTGTTTGGCATTTAGCTTGCCAGCCTGTTTAAAAACCCAACACTCTCTGTGGGTGTGGTTTGCAGGTTTTTTGGGGGTGCCGTGAATCTGACATAATTTGTCTAGAATCTTGTTTAGGCTGGACGATCCATCTCTGCTGCCTTTAAATGGCTTCTTCCGTTGACCGGATCGAGAGCCCCTGAATCCGGCGTTAACTGTCGTGTCCTCCGGGCTGCCATCGTTGTTTCGACGCTTGTTTTTGTTGCGTCGCGGCTTCCTGTTGCCATCCCTGATTTCGGATGTGCTTGGGTCGCTAGTGCCGCTACGGGCCAGCCAGCTGTCCTCGCCCGCGCAAAAGCGAGTCATAAGGCTTGTTAAGGCTGCCATTGTCCTCCGTTTTTCTTGCCCGAGGTGTCTGGCAAGCCATTCGTCCCGGATACTTTGCTTGAAGGCCGCTAAGGCTTCAGCGTCCGGGCAATCGACTATTTGATTCTTCTTAGTAAGAAACCTGTTCCAGAGCTTTCGGGCTGACTCTCCGGGCTGTTGAATTATGTGACTTAGGTCGTCTGCGTCCGGAGGCCGGACATAGGTCCCTTGAAAATTGGCCCTGAAAGCATCCTCAAGCTCTTCCCAACTTCCAATTGAGTTTTCGGGGAGGCTTTTGAACCTGTGTCGAGCTGGTCCCATTAATTTGAGGGGTAGATATTTAATAGCGTGGAGATCATCTCCGCGAGCCATGTGGATATGAAGGATAAAGTCCTCAATCCAGACACCAGGGTCTGTAGTTCCGTCGTATACCTCTATATTCATGGGTTTAAATCCTTCCGGAAATTCATGATCCAGCACCTCATCGGTGAAGCACAGGGGGTGTGCAGCACCCCTGTATTTGGTCGTGTCGTGGCATCTTGTCGACGGTTGTTGTGTTCGGTTCTGGTTCCTAGCTGTTGTTCGATCAATGTGATCGTTTCGGTTGGTCTGATCCTACGCCGGAGCGCGCTTCCTAGATCCGTAGATGGATCTGGCCATACCTGACTTTCTGTCTAGGAGCTCACGTAAATCGTGTGCTGACTTGTGTGCGGCATCATTAGCCGTCTTGTCACGGCCACGGGGCGGTCGGTCCGGCCGATCGGTCGTTTTCGGCTGAATGGGATCTACGGCCTCATCGTCGAATTCGGGCAGCATCTTGCACTTTGGATAGCTCTTTGTGTGACGATCGTCGCCGTATTTTTCTTCTGTGTCGAGTACTTTGTTCCATCTGCGGTTGAGCGTATCCTGCGCGGCTTTAAGCCTTTGCTTCAGCTTCTTTAGGCTCCTCGCAGTGGCGATAAGCCTTTTGTGGAGGTTCTCTTGTTCCGAGATCTTTTTTGGGATGATGAGTGCATCATCGTCCGGGCTGTTCTCCTCTTCGGAGACGGGTCGGCGTTATCCGACGTCGGCTCCGGACTGTTTGCACCGTCCCGTGGCTCACCCTGCTCCATCACTGGGTCCATGGGGTCGTCGTTTCCTTTGGAATCAACCGGGGTATTATTATTTCTTGCGCTATTGTCGCTGTTTTTACTATGGCGGGATTTAGAGCGGCGTCTGCGCCGCTGCTTTGGTGGCATGTCGGGGGAAGTATTCTTCGTTGTATTGTCACCGTCGCCTTCTTTTGGTGTGTCCACCATATATATATCGTATGATGAGGTAGCAGTCCAGCGCCCAGTGGGCGGGGGTTCCTGTTCTTCTCCTACATCGTCGTACATACCGTCGACGTCTTCAGAGTCGAAATCGAGCGTGTCGGTTAAGTCATCGACAGTGTCTATGAAGTGGGTGGTGGGTGGGGAACGAATTTCTTCGCCGTCCGCTTCTCACTCGAGCCGAACATAGTTCGGCCAGGAATCTCTTGACAAGGAAAGAGACTTTAATGAGTTCAGAATATCGCCCAAGGGTGAGTGCTGAAAAATATCCGCAGCGGTGAACTCCATGACCGGTGGTCAATCAGATTCGACAGGCACGGAAGCACGCGGTTCGGATCCTGTGACCGGAGATGAGTCGGATGGTCCGATGACACCACCCTCACAGGAGGTGACATCAGTGTTCGGCTCCGACGCCGATGAGTGTGCGGCCTCCGTGGCGGGGTCCATCCACCCGTTCTTGGAAGGCATGATCTGCTCCGGATTAATTCCCGGCGCCAGTGCGGGTGCAAACTCCCAAATACTATCCGACGGCAGATCAAAGTCATGTCCGTCATGACTGTTCGTGGGCTCGAATCCGTCGAAGATCAAGTCTCCACGGATGTCGGCAGTATAGTTTAAGCTTCCAAACCTGACCTGATGGCCAGGGGCATAGCGATCGATCTGCTCCAGATGGCCAAGTGAGTTGGCCCGTAGTATGAAGCCGCCGAATACGAAGATCTGTTCGGGAAGGAAAACCTCCTCCTAGACCGCGTTATTGAAGATGATCGAAAGGGGCCATCAAGCCTTACAGCAACGGCACAGTGGAACTCTCAATGAAAGCACCAATGTCGGTGTCAAAACCTGTGGATCTCGGGTAGGGGGTCCCGAACTGTGTGTCTAAGGCTATTGGTAACAAGAGGAAGGGGACACGATGTTTTACCTAGGTTCGCGCCCTCTCGATGGAGGTAATACCCTACTTCCTGCTTGATTGATCTTGATGATATGAGTATTACAAGAGTTGATCTACCACGAGATCGTAGAGGCTAAACCCTAGAAGCTAGCCTATGATTATGTTTGTTGTCGTCCTATAGACTAAATCCTCCGGTTTATATAGACACCGGAGGGGCTAGGGTTACACAGAGTCGGTTACAGAGAAGGAAATCTACATATCCGAATATCCAAGCTTGCTTTCCACGCAAAGGAGAGTCCCATCCGGACACGGGACGATGTCTTCAATCTTGTA
This sequence comes from Aegilops speltoides, assembly GCA_021437245.1. Taxonomy (NCBI): domain Eukaryota; kingdom Viridiplantae; phylum Streptophyta; class Magnoliopsida; order Poales; family Poaceae; genus Aegilops; species Aegilops speltoides. Next base: position 9,924,966 of record CM038147.1, read on the forward strand.
TCTTCATAGTCCAACAGTCCGGCCAAAGTATATAGTCCGGCTGTCCGAGGACCCCTTAATCCAGGACTCCCTCAGCGACCCCCCACACACGCCACTGTCGCCTATTTGCGACAATGTTAGTGCGGTATATTTTTGGTCCAACCTAGTGCAACAACTGTGGACGAAGCATGTCTAGATTGATCTTCACTTTGTTTGAGATTGTGTGGCTCTCGGTGAGGCCAAGGTGCTTCACGTCCCAACCACGTCGCAGTTCGCGGACATCTTCACCAAAGGACTGCCTTCAACGATTTTTTGTGATTTTCTTTCCAGTCTCAATGTTCTACCAAGCAATGTTCGGACTGCGGGGGGTGGGGGTGGGGGGTGTTGAATTGTAATGTTATATGTACCTGTATTGTGTGTGAAGGTTGTGGTAACTAGGTCCTAGTCTTACGCTTGTAACTCCACTCATGCCATCCACTCCCTGCATGTAGGGAGTTCGGCTACCTGCCTCCGTGTATATGAAACACCTCTATTGAATGGAATAGATGCGCTGAGTCATTCTGTTATTCTTCTAAATCACACAAAACTTAAGACCCTTTTAGTGCTACTGTTGGTGTGAGTTGAGATTTACATATCTGTAAGAGGGCTCAAGTGTAAAATGTACAGATAATATATAGAGAATAGAGAGATCGATCGAATGAGATCCAGAAATTTCCACATTCATTGGCTCCGCCTCTCCCTCTCTGTTCTTCAGCCCAACTCACTCAAGTCTTCATGATTTTTGTATGAGAATCAATAAGGTATCAGAGCAAGTTCGTTCCTGCATGTTCCACCCACAATTTTGAGCGAATATTGGCCGCCGACGAGGTGTTGTGTCACCGCGGTCTGGAGCTCGCGGTCGCTGCTATTGTGTGTGGTGAGTGGTCTCTCCGAATCCCCATCTTCATCCCTGTTGTGGTCCATCAGAGTAGGTGTTGTACCACCGCCGTTCGACCCGGACATAGCTCTGCAATGCTGCTTTGGTTTGGTGAGTGGTTTAAGGCGAGGTCAATTTAATCCCCAAAGTGCCGTCCTTCTTCATGGTACCTATCACGCCAATAGCTAGTCCATCTCCAAGTTTTTTTGTCTTCTTTTCTCCTGCGTGAGATCTCCATTACAAGCAGTGAAGAGGCCAAATCAAATCAGGCTCGTGTGCTACAGCAAGTAGCACCTGACGTGGTGAATCTTACAATTGTTGAGTGTGCTTGGGGTGTGCATTTGCATTGGTAATGTCAGAACAATCTAAGGACAAGTTAGGGGATACAAGTACAGAAAAAATGTATAAATTTTTCAGTAAATTGCTTGAGCAGCAGTAGCTTAAAAAGTCCTAGAGACAATTAAGTATGCCCTGGAACCAAATCCAGTGAGGTTGTCAGGTCCTGGCAACTATGTCAGTTGGGCATGCCATGCTCAATTGATACTGAGTTCCCGTGGCTATGAGTACCTGCTTGTTGATGATGAAGGAAAGTAGGAAAGTGGTGGTACTCACACAAGACAGATCAATGATAGAGTTCTAGTATGGCTGTTGGGAAACATGGATCATATAGTGTGATAACAGGTCAAAATAATGTCAACCGTGTCTGAAGTGGACCGCTTTGGAGAACCAATTGACTGGGAAATCAAACAAAATGCAGGAAACCCGCATTATGGAGGAATCAACTCATCTAAATCAGGGCACAAAGTCTGTAACATAGTATACTGGTGTATTGAAATGGCTGTACAAGGACCTGCACTACTATCATCCTTTTCAACTAGTTGACAATAAAGATTTGGCCATCCATCACAAATTGTTTGAGACAATTGTGGCCAAGCTATTTCTAGATGGACTAAACCAGGAGCTTAACCTTCGGCGACAACTCATATTCTCTCAACCAGAATGGCCAAGTCTTGATGATATTATTTCCAGTGTAAACTCCAAGCTTAAACTCTCAGAAAGCTCATCTTCGTCCCAAGGCACCTCTAAGGTTGATTCCAATCTAATTGCCACTTCTCACCAAGGTATGAACCTTTGTCAAGCGAACACTACCACCAAATCAAAACCTTGGATTATTGATAAAGGAGCTACAAATCATACGTCAGGGGATTTAGACCTATTTGTATCTTATACACCTTGTTCAGGTAAATACAAAGTACATGTAGAGGATGGATCCATGGCATCTGTTGCGGAACGAGGATCCATCCGGTGCACCAAGTCATTGTCTTTACCTCATGTTCTACACGTTCCCAAGTTCCCAGTGAACCTATTATCTGTTTGATCCTACTTGTTGTGCTTTTTCAGGAGCTAGGGACCGAGAGACAATTGGGGACCGGGACCGAGCATGAAGGACTTTTTTATCTTGATGATGGAAGTGATTAAGTGGCTTTTGCATCATGTTTGTCTTCTTATCAAGAGTTATTGTTGCATCACCCCAGGCTTGGGCATCCTTCTTTTGTTGTCCTATCTTGTGTTTATCCTTCTTTATTTAAGTTATGTCCTAAAGAGGATCTGGTATGTGATGCTTGTGAGCTATCTAAACATACCAGGGGCTCTTATCCTAGTATTGGTCTTAGAAGTGAAAAACCATTTGAAAGAATTCACTTTGATGTTTGGGGACCCTGTGAGGTTCACTCAGTTTCTAGGCACCGGTGGCTTGTGACCTTTATTGAATTCTTTAGTCGGTACACTTGGCTTTATCTTCTAAAGCGTAAGAGTGATGTATTATCTATTTTCAAAGATTTGTGTGCCCTTATTAAGAATCAGCATGCAACTACTGTTAAAATTCTATGTACGGACAACGATACTGAATATGTTAATCACAAGTTTGAATGGTTTCTTGCTTCAAATGGTATTGAACATCAGACATCATGTGTTAATACACCAAAGCAAAATGGTGTTGCTGAACGTAAAAATAGTCATTTCCTCGAAGTTGCACGTCCATTGACGTTCTCAATGGATGTGCCCAAATTCCTTTGGGGTGAGGCAACTCAAACTGCAACTTACTTGATAAATCGCATGCCTCTTCATATTTTAGGTTACAAAACTCCCACAGAATGCCTTTTAAATTCTAATGAATTTGTGGTTCCTCCAAAGGTCTTTGGGCGTGTTTGTTTTGTGCATGACTATAGACACTCGGTAGGGAAATTAGATCCCCGTGCTCTTAAATGTGTGTTTATGGGTTATTCTCCCTCAAACAAGGGCTATAGATGTTGGTGTCCTTCAGAACATTGTTTTTTTGTGAGCATGGATGTAACTTTCCGTGAAAATGAACCATATTATAAATCAAATGTTGGGTCTGGTATTTCGTTGTCACCACCTAATGAGCAACAAGTAAGGGAAAAAGAAGGGTTTTTCCTTGTTCTTGCTCCCACTTTAGGTGATTCTCTGTCTACTAATAGCACTTGAAATCAGGGGGAGGAAAATGATGGTATTAGTGACGACAACTCTTGTCATGGAGACGAGGGTGATGGCATAGGACACTTATCACTTCCATCTCAAGGTGAGGAGTCTAAAGTGCGTCAGGACCCAGGTACCAATACCATCTCTTCTGATTCCATAACTCCTACTAGTACATCAGGGCAGAGTGATAATCAACCTTCTATGCATGTAGATACTTTACCTATTGCCTTAATAAGACCAACTAGAACCCGAAAATGCACCAGAATATTTTAAAGACTACAAACACAATATAGCCAATTACATGTCCTACAAATATTGTAGTCCATCCCTCCAAAGTTTTGTTGCTTCTCTAGATCTTTTTTCCATACCAAAAGATTGGAAAGTTACCCTGAAAGACCCAAAATGGAAGGATGCAATGTTGGATGAGATGAGAGCACAGGAGAAAACAAAACTTGGGAGCTCGTGGATCTACCTCTAGGTACGCACCCAGTGGGATGCAAATGGTGTTTACTATTAAGCACACGCAGAGGGTATGATAGACAGATACAAAGCACGCCTTGTAGCCAAGAGGTACACGCAGACTTATGGCATAGACTATGATGACACCTTTGCACCTGTGGCCAAGATGAACTCTGTGAGGACTCTCATATCTTGTGCAGTTAATTTTGATTGGAGAATGTATCAGATGGACATAAAAAATGCATTTCTTCATGGATATCTTCATGAAGAGGTGTATATGCAAATTCCGCCAGGTTTTGATTCCAGCTGTAATACAGAAAAAATATTACACCTACATCATTCCTTGTATGGGTTGAAACAATCACCAAGGGCGTGGATTGATCGTTTTAGACAAGCTATGTTGAAAACAGGCTATCAACAGAGCACTGCTAACCACACATTATTCTATAAACAAGCTAATAACAAGGTAGCAATATTGATAGTTTATGTTGATGATATTGTGATGATAGGCAATGATACCGAAGAAACTGCCGGCCTGAAGCATCATCTTGCACAAGAATTTGAATTGAAGGATCTAGGACACTTGATGTACTTCCTTGGGATAGAAGTCTTGCGTGGTCGAAAAGGTATATTTCTGACACAAAGGAAGTACATCTTAGACCAGCTCAAAGCGACTGGCATGTATGGTTCGAAACCGGCTGCTACTCCCATTGAACAGAATCACAAATTAAGTAGTGATGTAGGGAATCAGGTAATAGAGAACGCTACCAGAGACTTGTGGGTAAGCTGATCTATCTTTCCCACACTCGTCTTGATATTGCATTTTCCGCAAGCGTTGTGAGTCAATTCATGCATAACCCAAAAACGGCTCACCTGGATGATGTTAATAGATGGGTCGGTGTGCGGAATTGTCCTAGGCAATTGTTAACAAGACCGGTAATCACTATTGCAATTTCATTCGAGGGAGAGGCATAAGCTAACATACTTTCCCTTCTTGGATCACATGCACTTATGATTGGAACTCTAGCAAGCATCTGCAACTACTAAAGATCATTAAGGTAAAACCCAATCATAGCATTAACATATCAAGTCCACTTTATCCCATACGCAACAACTATAGGGGAACGCGACAGAAAATAAAAGTTTCCGGTATAGCGAGCACGCCCAGGACCACTATGGAGACTGCATACAAGGATTGATCTGATTTGTACCAACTCGAAGCGCAGCGAAGAAGAGTCGGTGGAGATCATCGGTGCAGATCCCCGCGGCTAGGATTTACAATCTCCCAACCGCGAGGATGTACTCCCTCTGCGGACAGCCCTTCGAGAGGCGGTTGGACAGTCTCCCGGACGATGTCGCGGATAGCCCTTCGGGAGGACCCTCGAAACTCGGACGGTAATTCGGACATCCCTTTGGGAAGATACTCGAACAGCCCCTCGGGCAAAAGATCGAAACTACAATCTCTCTACGGGGTTGTACATATACGGTGTCAACTATCCGGCAAGGCTTCGCCGTCCAGAACTAGTTCCTGCCGGAACCCAGACAGCCTTTCGGCTCTACAAAACTATTTCACTGGGAGGGAGAGAGAAGCCAGACAAGTCATGGCATGTTTATGAGAGCAAGGGATGAACCTCCTCTATTTATAGGAAAACCAAGGGGTAGTGTGCCTCACAAATTACCAAAATCTCCCCTGCATTAGGTCACACATGAGGGTGTTAAGGACAAAATGGGATGCCATGTGGAGCTCCAAGGAGCTCCACCACCCATGGCCGGCCACCCCTAGCCCCCACCCCAAATGGGGTTCCGTCCCTTGTAATCCACTTCCTTCTAGAACTTTGCCCAAGTCCAAAAAGGTGGCTCTCCAAAAATATCACAAAAAGCACTTTCACTATTCACGATGACATTTTTCAGCATCTGTTCGAACTGAAAATATTTATGTGGGCTTAGAACATTTCTGAAACAATCCGGTTTAGTGATTTTCATCTGCGAAACGCATCTGAAGTGGCTCCGGCAGCTCCGGAACATTTCCTATTTTTATCCCGGAAAATTCCAAAAAGTTTCCAGGTTGATTCTGGCACCCTCCAAGAATTATCAGGCATGTGCCGAAACCAATTTGATTTAATAGTATATCCTGAAACAACTTTTCGGTTTCACCGAAACTCATCCAATGACCTCTCTCTGCGGAACTTATCCACTGTCCGCAACTTCTACGGTGTCCAAAACTTTTTCGATGATTTTCTCTCAGACTCCATGTCTAGTATTCAGCAGATAGATGAACCTTAAGCATGTGACCCTATAGGTTCAGTGAAGTATAGACATGACCCGGAACTCCTTCCGATCAATGATCATCATCGGAGTCGTGGACACACATGTTGACCCCTATACCCACACGAATAAATATTCGAGTGAACCTCCAGTTGCAGTGAGCTATTCATGTTGCTTCGCGATATGTCACAAACACCCGAGGTGAGATTTATTGCATCCCCGTGGACGAACAATTTGTCCACCATGCAAGTTACCTCATTACTAGTTTTGTTCTCTTTTCTCATTCCGTGTTCTGGCATCCCAATGATCAAATCACAAGGTGTCTGGCAAACGATTATGGATACCGTAACACCGAGAGGGCCCGAGAATATCTCTCCTTCGCCGGAGGAGCAAATCCCAATCTTGAGTTATCTTGTTACTTGTCATACTTTTTCGAGAACCCGTAAGCCGCCGTAATAGCCACCCAGTTACGGATGACGTTTAACAAACCCCAAAGTTCATGAAGCAAGCACGAAGGAACTCGATACTCTCATGGTCTAAGGAATTATGCAAACATGAACTACCTCAGTGATATTAACCATAAACTTGTGACGAAAAGAATCTCATAGCATAACATCAATTTGGGTCGATTCTACACAAGTGTTCTACCAACATCGTGCCCTCAAAATTGCCAGCATAGACATGCCCATGATCAGGAAAACAGGATCATCATGCAATACATGAGCTAGTCTTAGAGGCAAGACTAGGAATACATTTTACCATTTAGTATACCACACGTGCACATGAGTTTCCCTCTGAAGCTCGTGGATATTGCAGACTCGAGAATCATTGCAGTTATAGCATGGAAGCTAAATATTCATTACAAACTTTGGAGATACAAAATAACTGTTATTACTGCCTCTAGGGCATATCTCCTACAGACTCCCACTTGCACTAGAGTCATAATCCAGTTAGATGGCTTCCCTAACACCAATGGCTATCTGGTGTGCTCATGCTTTTCTCGTGGTAGAGGCTTTGTCATCAGGTCTGCCACGTTCAGATCCATGTGAACTTTGCATACTTTCTCTAAACCCGCTTCGACATGATGTCGAATGAGTTTATATTTGCGCTCAATATATCTTGTCTTATGGTACGAACTTGGCTCCCTTGCCCGAGCCACGTTCCAGTATTTTTTATATTTTCCAGCAGTAACTCTTTGTTCCAGTATTTTTTATATTTTCCAAAAAAATTATCAGTTGATTTTCAGCGCATTCCGAGAACTTTTATTTCTGCACAAAAACAACACCATGGTAGTTCTGCTGAAAACAGCGTCAGTACGGGTTAGTTCTAATCAAATCATACCAAAATCATATAAAACTATTGTAAACATGGCATGAATACTTCATAAATTAGAGATACGTTGGAGACGTATCAGTCCTCGACTGCGGGGGCGGTGGGGCGTCGACGCCTCGCGGCTGTAGCGTGGAGGCCTCCTTCGTCACAAGATCTATAGGTTTGTCGCCCCCTCTTCGCGCCCTCCTTCCTCTATGCCTGTTTTCCTACAGCTGCTCGCTGGATCCGGTGGAGTTTGGGGCTGGTGGTGCTAATTGGGACCGGGGTAAATCCCTGGCCAGTTGGTTCGGCGAGGCAACGACGTCGGCCTTCGGCGACATCTCCTTCTTGGAGGCGGTGCCATGGTCCCCTTTCTCCCCACTTCCGTTTTCTCTCCTGGGTGAAAACCCAAAATCTGGCTGGATTGGGCAACGGCAGCGCCATGTGTGTTGTTCCCTCCATGGAGGTGTTGTCTAGGGAGTGTGGATTCGGGCGAGGTTTGCTGAAGGTGGGTTTTGGCCGATAGCAGGTGCAGTACCGTCTCGCTGTCCTGCTGCCCGCCTCTCTATTATTGCTCGGCGGCTTTCCTGCAGCCTTTAGACGTTTCAAGCTCGAGATGGTGTGGCCTGCTTGGTGTGCTTTCTTCGTCAAGGAGGTCATGACATGTGTTTACTATGGACCTGGGGATCATAACTCTTTAGCTCTCAGTGAGCATCTCCCATGTCCAACGGTACGACATCTTTCGAGCCAAGACGCGAGAGGGTCGTGGCCCTCTTCGGCAGTGGAGGGAGGTGTTGTACTCAAGCTTTCTAGAGCGTAACCATGTTCATGTCGTCCCCTCATTTCAAGATGTCCCAGCGGCGCACCTCATGTTTGTCCTCGGCGCCCAAGGGTTGCGGTCATCGGTTTATGCTAGTTGTGCTCTATCTTAGTATCTCTAGTAACTAGTTGTGTGATGTGTTGTAAGTTTAGAGTGCCCTCATGTATCTTTAGGGCGTCTCTTGCTGTCCTTTTCCATGTCGTTTATATTCTCCTCATGTAATCTTGGCCAGTTGATGGCTTTGTTAATTCAAAGTTGGGTTAGGTCCGAGCCTACTTCAGGCTCGGGCTGAGCCCTTTCTCCAAAAAGAAAAAAGTATCCCGATAACGAGATATGAGAAGCAAAATTCAGTTTTTGTTGTTCTTATTGTGAAATTGTTGTGCTTGAACTATATAAAGGAATGCAACCCCCAAGTGGATAGTGGAAAAGACAGGTCTGGTATACGTACGCACATTCCCATGAATACCTAATGCTCATCGCCGAAAAGGCTAAAATAAATCCAGAAAAATGCGACCATCAATGCAAAATTTAGGAAATGGACATTCCAAAATAAATTCAAAAAATGAGATTATGAATGCAAAGCCAAGGACTTGAACATTCCGCCAAAAGCATTAGTAAGTGAAAGATGGTGCAGTGAAGTCAACATAGCTGAATAACTAAGGATTTAGTTCTCATCAGCAGCAAACAAAAAGATCAATATTGGATTTTTTTTGTGACATGTTTGGTAAAAATATGAAATACAAACCCATAATCTATTTAAACAGTGCACACAGGAATGGAAATTGAACTCGAAAACAACAGCGACAGGGGCATATGTGATTCACGACACGATTTTGAAGAATAATTAAAATATGTGGTATTTTTTCTTGGACGGGGCTAACGAGCGTTTGGGCGCCCGTTTGAACGATCCAGTGCCCCTACCATATATGAAAAATGCACCCGGTCCCTCCGCACACAGTATAAAAAAAGGAAGCACCATGTCCTCTGCCATCGCGTTTCCCCTGCTCACGTGATCCAGTTATGTTATCCTGCCTATATTTTGTCCCCATGTGCATTTATTTGTGTGGCACCCCGGCTCAGAGAAATCGGAACGCCCCGTATTCCAGCCCAGAGATTGAGATGAAGTCTTCTGGAATACGGCACTTTTTAGCATAGGACAAATCAGCTCTTTATTACAATCTCTTTTGGGTACAAGGGGTTCTGATATAACGGGGAATTACATCGGCACGATGGTACTACGCTTGCCACTATTGCTCTATGCAAGCAGCAAAACAACTCGAAGCAGCGAAAGAACTTCTAGCAGCGGAACAACAACGACGCTGGTGAACTCCACTCCGCATGGACTCTGACTGGAACACTTATCCTAGCTCGCAAACTAGGAATCCACGGCAAACAAGCAATCAAATCTGGCATGACCTGCAAACTGGCATAACACGCCAGGTCATTAAATTGGATGTACTTGCAAGCTCATAATAACCAGAAGCATTCAAGACAAATAACAGCATGACAATTACAGTTTAAGCAGGAATTAACATGATATCATCATAGCAACATGGCATGAATAACATGAACCTGATACAACTAGCACAAATATGAGCATGGCATGAACATATGAATCTGACGATACTAACATGTAACATGATGACACTATCATGGATCAACTTACTCTGTTTGGGTTACCTCGTAACCATCACATGCATCACTTACTAACCTCGGACATCACACGATCATCTCAGGAACAAATCAAGCTTGGTATAAACAATACCGCAGTAATCATTACATGACAACAAGGAGCTTGATCTTTACCCACGATTCTCGCACAAATATCCAACAACTCGGTATCCTGGATGCCACAGTGATCATTCATCGAACCTCACTTAATTCAACAGGTTACCTCGTAACCAAACGCTGATTAATCACAGGTCACATATCCAACTTATCTCATCATCGAACATGGGTTCTTATTAAGCACATCATTATTATTATTAGTGTTGACCGATAGTGTGACCAACTACGAACTGGGCCCTTATCCACGGGTGCGACTATCGATAGATTTAATACACTCTGCAGAGGTAGCACACTCTACCCACACCACAGAACCCATGGCCTCGCACTCCCATTCGGGTGGACCAACGGCGTTCCGACGAAACCGATCTACTGCCATGACACTCTCGTGGCCACTCCGACCAACACCTCTTATCGCGTTCAGTCTTGGGTGACCCCGCCTACCAGAGACAAAACAACCACCGGCATGGCAAAACAATAAACGGTCCCAAACGGGGACCCGCCGGCTATAACAACTACGGGCACACAAGGTTTATGTCCGCCTACTTTATCAGGGTAGCGCACGTCCATAACCTTCCCTAGTTGGAGGCACCGGCAAGAGGCATGACAATAGACCCATCAGGTCCTCCCCATAGTAAGGCAAATGTGGTTGCACTGGTCAGCTCAATATGGTGACACCATGACTCAGCCAATAGTTTTTCAAGTTCAATTATGTCTGGTTAAACATGAATGCAATAAGCTGAGTCATATGAAAATAATATGATGCAACTACAATACATGAACATGATATCAACATAAGCATGGTTGTCCAACATTACTTCTCAACATATCAACAACAGTAAATCATATATTTGACTGAGCATGGCATACTGACTAGCATGATCATTACAAGTATACACTTCTCAGAAACATAGCATGACTACTAGTATCAACAATAAATATCATGTAAGATAAGATCAGCAATGCTACCATGCAAGCATTTAACCAACTGGATGCGACAGAACATGCATAACAACGGCACTCGGAACAGACGATAGTCACGCACCGAAGGCCATCACCTACATCAACATGTACTACTATCAAGCATAAACATATGAAATGAATACTAGCAACTAGTTCATGATAACAGAGTGCAAGACAACATAGCACTAGAGTGAACATGAAACTCTAAGCATCACCGGAATAACGATCACCATATTTTTAAACAAGCAAACATTGATTAAAGATTCAAGTTGAAAACCATGGCTACTACATGACTATCATGCAAGTTGGTATTGTGGCTTGCCTGGGGTAGAAGAAGGCACCGAGGAGAAGTGCGGTGAAGTTGCGGAAAGATTTGCTGGAAACTGTTATCTCCCGGAGGGGGCTGTTTATGCGCAAGGGCAAAATGGTTATTTTTAGAATGTTAACACATGGTTAAAGTGTGACCAACAGAACGGGCTCGACGAGATGAAGTTGGGCTTCGGAATCACCTCATTTGGAGTCTCGAGCAAAAAGATATAGCTGTTTTTCTGCTAGGGACCTATCTGTAATAGAAATATTTACAGACTGGGCCAAAACAGAAAAACTCAAACGCCTAAGGCCGAAATGCGTTTTCTGCAAAGAGAAGCGTATTATCGGTCGTAGTTAACCAAAGTTTGTTTTCTAAACAGGAAAACGTATTCCGGAGGATACATGTCCACTTATCCGACTAGGCAGAGGCGGGCCGGGGTTTGTCTCGCTGACGTCTGGGTCCCACGGGGTGGGGCCCATCACTTATCCACGCATGAACGGGCGGGGTCAACGCCGTGCAGCTGACAAGCGGGGCCCCTGGCCAGCTGGCAGGGAGGGGTTGGCGGCTTCGTCTTCTTCCCGATGCCGCCCGACGGAGGTAGAGAGAGGTCGCCGGCACGGGGATCGACCGGCCGACTCCGGCCACCGTTCGGAGCGCCCGGACCACCCACGCGTAGAGGAGACCAAGGCAAACCCGTCCCCAGTGGCGGAGACAGGGGGGACCAGCAGGGGCCCTGGCCCCCCCTAACATTAGCAATTTGCAGCTAATTTACTGATGAACAGTGCATCATTAGGAATTTTTTCCTGCTGAAAGTCTACTATTATATGCTTTGGCCCTCCCCAATTATGTTTTAACAGCACTTGGCCCCCTCAATCTAATTTTCCTGGCTCCGCCACTGCCCGTCCCCGTAGGGCACGGACGTCGAGGAGGGCGGGGTTGAGAGCAGCAAGCACTCCGGCGGAGGTAGCTTTCGGTCCAAGATGGAGCTCGTGGCCAAAGTGGCTCCGGCCAGGGGGAGAATGCATGGGGAGGATTTCCGGACTGCTGGTGATATTCTCGTGGTGGCTAGGGAAGGAGGGGGACTTGGGCTTGCTCGAATTTTAGCAGAGCACCATGGCGGCCATGGCTGGGATGGGAGGGCAGGAGAGCTTCGGGGGCTCGGTTGAGGGGCTGAGGAGGCTAGAGGGGGACTGGAGATGATCTTGGAGTGCTCGGGTGCTGCGGGGAAGGGCTACTTATAGCCGAACGAGGGAGAGGCTGAGTTGGCATCGCCGCAGACACGTGGACGGTGCCGCGGACGCGTGTGCTCATGCATGGGCTCGACGGAAGGTGACGGAGAGGCACAGGGAGGAGCTCACGGGGCAGAGACGACGCCGGGGCACGGGGAGGAAACGTCCAGGGCACGCACCGAGCCAACCAATCACAGTGCGCTCGTGGGCGTTCGGCGGCAAGCGTCGGTGAGCATCGGTGAGGAAACAGACGGAGGGAGAGATGGCTCCAAGAGGACGGCGACGACATGGGGAAACTGTTGGACACGCTCCCGTGCTCGAAGACGATGAGAGGAGGAGGGGCCCGAGCACAAATGATGTTCTCGCGCGCACACTGCATGCCAAATCGGTGGTTACCACCAGTAATGGCAAAACGAGTGGGCAACAAGCTGGCAAAGGTTGTCTGCGAGTTAGTCCATCCAGGGGAGGTCGCAACTGAGGTCGTGGCTTAGTTAAACATGCTTTGGTTAAGTGGCAATTAACCCCTGAAGTTTGATGTTGCAAACTTGATCAACTTAGTGTGATAAACAGATAGATGCTATGTGTCAAGTCTTATGTCTGGGGTGTTTAGGGTAGGAAGGAATACAGTCCTGCGGAGTTTGACAGGAGATGGACCAAGGCTTAACATAGTTGCTTTGCAACTGACCAAAATGATCCAGAAACTTGATCAACATGATGCACTCACATGCAGTGTCAACTTGAGCTCAAATTGGGCAAGGCAGGGTCATTTGGTCATATGAAGATGCTCAAAAAGTCTCATACCAATTGGCCAAGCCAAAATGGTACTTACTTCACAAACATCTCCTCTGGACAGAAACTTGCAAAAATTCTAGAGGAATAAAGGCTTGATGAAATGTGCCCAAAATTGGTGGAGATAGATTGAAAATTTGGACAGAATCAAAGAATTGAAGATGAGCTCACATGGATGCATGACATGAGCTCAACTTTGGTGTAGGGATATGATATGATGATATGCAGGATCATGCAAAAAAACTCATTTGGATATGCCTAGCTTGTACCTCCTTCACAAAGCTTATTTTTGGACAAAAACTTTGGAAAATAATAATGAAATAATTACTAGGCAAATGAGGTTGCATTTTGGCATGTGGCAATGATATGGACAGGGAAAGATTTCCAAGGAGTTTGAGCACAAATGGGCAAAGAAAAATAGCACTTGCTTCACAATGTGCCATTTAGGAGAGAATAGGAAATGAATTATTTGAGGATTACTTTTGATCATGGCAATGAATTGTTTTGCCATAATTGATCAAGATATGACCCAAACAATTTATGAGAATTATTTGGGAATTTTAGGGGTGAGGGAAATATAGGTTGCTTCACAACCTAGGGAAAATTCAGTTATTCTTTTAATAGAAAAGGAAGATTCCCAATAAAAAGAATTTTGGGATTTGGTCCAAGGTGGGAATGGAAAGATCTAGGGAATGATTTGAGTATGACAGGACACTCTGGAAAGAAAGAAGAGGTCATCTTCTTCAGTTTCCAGACCACAAAGCCACGGAAAAAGAAATCTCAGGAAAAAACCTCAGAAAATCAAAAGAAAAAGAAAGGGCCAAAAATCAGGCTATCACAAATCTTACCCCCTTAAAGAAATCTCTTCCTCAAGATTTGGTTGCTTAGGGAACAAGTATGAATATACTGACTTAAGGAAACCGTTTCCAACTCGGGTATCCTTTTTCCTTTATTGTTGTTACCACTAAATTTTTACCTGACTGGCCCTGGGGTGGTTTGCTTCGCTGTATCCACATTCTAACAGATCTTACCTTGCTTGTTCATGCCTATACAGGCTCCCATTTCTTTTTAGATCTGCTGATTTAGCTGAGTATGAGTTGTTATCATGACTGAAATATATGCCTTGTCTCACCAGTCCGAGAGTGATTTCCGATGGGTGTGTCATCCGATACGGACAACCTTTCATACAGTGGTGATCAGATTTTTCCTGATGAATACCCAAGCTCTGACTCATTGCATTGGGTGTCTCCACTAAATGCAGGTCCTTCGAGTTCCAAACAGTGAGTTGAGGCATAACCATTTTCCTGACAGATTCTGATTTATTGCGGGAACTTCTGAATTATTCTGACTGGCCTCACTGTCTTGAGTTTGAGATTCATACCAGATATTTGATTGTCGCCTGTCGTGGCTACCATAAGGGGTATGACCTTACATGGTAATATCGTCATCCTTGATTGACGGTGGATCTAGCGGAACATTTTTGTTCCATACAGGCTACCCTTTGTTGATTATGTAAGTGAGAGCTCATGCTTCAAGACTGTTATTTTACCTTCTACTTATTCATTTTGTCGGTATGTCGATGAGGATAGTGGGCTATGTGATGCTTCAGCATAGTTGCTGGAGTCAAACTGTTGAATTGACCCTTAGCCTCACTTGACAGACTCAGATATTTGATACTGACAAATCTGAGCATATACTGTTAATGGAGCGGGTTACCTAGACAGGGGTCCTTACCAAAATTGAGCAGACCCCGCATGTGAATATTCTTGGTGGTTAATACTAACTCAGACTGTCTGGGGTATCTACACCATGTGGGTCATGCAACAATTTTCATACCTGTATTTCCGGTCCTGCTCCTTCATTATTGTTTTCTTCGTCTGGGTCCTTGGCTGAAAGAGCTTGATCATATTGCTTCTTCGTAGGACCATAGGTACCGTCGGGTGCAATATTTCGGCAATCATAACTTATCCTCATTCTTCTGACATGGTAATATTGTTTAAATGGCAGGTTCATCACTTCTCATGTTTTGACCATTGGGAAATGATCATCCGAACCCAGAGAAAGAAGACAAGGGCTCATCAGGATCATCTTCCAGGTTCACAGGTACTTGTACTGAGCTCATATATGTCGTCAATCCTCATAATCCTTTGCCACACTGTGGTGTATACTGGCTTTCTTATCTTAACAATCCTCCCATGGTTGTCAGATCCTCATCCGGGAGATTTGCAAGACCTTGGTGGTATGCTTAACGCATATATATGAGAATCCGATTCCCGAGACAGACGTGTGTTTTGACTGATTCTTGCTTTGGACCAAACTTTTGCAGATCTGATTCTTGGGATGCACTGCCATATGCTGTCAATTCACAGCGTACTACCTTGTACCAATGCCTTACTGAGGAAGATTGGATGGCTTGTGCTCGAAACTTTCATCTGACCGCTTGCGGAAGAAGACTGGATATCGTGCTTCAGAAGCTTACCCCCTTAAAGACTTGCTGGGGAAAGACTCGGTACCTTACGTCAGAAGCTTTTGCGGTTGCTTACTGAAGAAAACAGAGTACCTTGCATAGGAAATCATCCCTGTATCATACTGAGAAAGATAGATGAATCTTGCCTTGGAAGCTTCTCTGTTAGCTTGCGAGAGAAAAAGTGGGTTGCTTACACCAGAAGCTTCTCATTGTGATATGCAGACCGATTGCCACATATATATACCATCCTAATATTTCTGCTATTGATTTCTTGTATGAAACGGGGTTTTACTGGACTATCCTCCTTTCTGAGTATTAGATACATGCCATATTTTTGCTTGCTTCCGGGCATATTATGTTTCAAAATTATCCTTAACGAAGAATCAAACTTGTATCTGAACCATACCTTTGACTAATAATATTCCGTCAATCTTGCACACAATTTATCTTCTGGTTGATTTGATCACTTTTGCTATGAAGAGTGCACACTGAGGGAGACTTGATATTCAGTAACATGATCAGATATCCCCCAATCTTAATGCAGTCGGCTAAGAATTCCATACTGTCATGAGGAGGGCACGCTAATGCAAACTTGATACTGACAGTCCATCCAGAGTTTCCTTTGCATTTGAACGAAATATTCCAAATTTCACTGCAGTCAGCTAATAATTCCGTTCTGTTTAGCTGAGTTTCCAAATATATGCATTTCTTGCTGACTCTTCGGGACCGGTGTCGGTTGACGAGCAACTTTAATAGGGGTAAAATATGTAACACTGAAGGCCCAAAGGAAGAAACAAAAGAAATAATGAAAACAAAAGCACACAAGCATACTAATAAAATAAATAATCAAGCACATCACATATTACTGCTACTCCCACAATAATATGCATGCACACCTAAGAACACAAATCTCGCGTAGACTCCAGCATTACGTTCTAATATGTTGTGACGGTGTGCATGAAAATGACATCCATGTGTGGGAAGAATTGGCGTAACCAAGGCTACACCAAGCACTGGCTAAACACCGGTTACAACTGGATGGATACAGAGGTGAGGACGGACTTGGCGATCAAGTAGCGAGACACAAAGATCACGACCACATCATCATCAAGCGTACGAAGGAAACCGTACATATCCAAAGAATGAAATGATAGGGCAAGATAACTGTGGAAGACTGGATTTAATGGCATTGCCCTTTTCTGATAACAAAGATCGGCAAGGGTTGCCAAGGGGACGAGATGGAGGGCACGATTTGGGATAGAGACAAGTCTATCACCGAAATAATATGAGTGGGTGGCAAAAAAATATCAACGGGATACCTGAGCATTACTCCTGCAAATGGTGTCTAGAACACTTGGCACCAGGGCATCACTCTGCTGGGACAGAGGTGACGCCGAACACCAAAAAGTAGACATGCTAAGAAGGAGGGTGCAGGTAGTGTTCGAAACCGATGCCACCTACACTCACAAGATTAACCGTTAGCTAAAAAATAATGACTCTATATGCATGCTATGCAACAAACACATGCAGCAATCAAGTGCAACAAATCAACAGGGCTTTATACTACCACATTCTAATGTTCGTGCGGGCTAGGGCGTCCTACAGCCAGACCTGCTCTGATACCAAGCCTGTGGCACCCTGGCTCAGAGAAACCAGAACGCCCCGTATTCCAGCCCAGAGACCAAGATGAAGTCTTCTGGAATATGACACTACTTAGATTAGAACAAATCATCTCTTTATTACAATCTATTTTGGGTACAAGGGGTTCCAATATAACGGGGAATTACATCGGCATGACGACACTATGCCTGCCACTGTTGCTCCATGCAAGCAGCAGAACAACTCGAAGTAGTAGAACAACAACGATGGTGGTGAACTCCACTCCGTAGGGACTCTGACTGGAATGCTTATCCTAGCTCGCAAACAAGGAATCCACAGAAAACAAGCAACCAAATCCGTCATGACCTGCAAACTGGCATAACACGCCAGGTCAGTACATTGAATGTACTTGCAAGCTCACAATAACCAGAAGCATTCAAGACAAAAAACAACATGGCAATTACAGGTTAAGCAGGAATTAACATGATATCATCATAGCAACATGGCAAGAATAACATGAACCTGATACAGCTAGCACAAATATGAGCATGGCATGAACATATGAATCTGACGATACTAACATGCAACATGATGACACTATGATGCATACTCTCTTCGGGTTACCTCGTAACCATCACATGCATCACTTACTAACCTCGGACATCACACGATCATCTCAGGATCAAATCAAGCTTGTTATAAACGATACCGCAGTAATCATTACATGACCACAAGGAGCATGATCTTTACCCACGATCTTCGCACAAATATCCAACAACTCGGTATCCTAGATACCACAGTGATCATTCACCGAACCTCACTTGGTTCAATAGGTTACCTCGTAACCAAACGGTGATTAATCACGGGTCACATATCCAACTTATCTCATCATCGAACATGGGTTCTTATTAAGCACATCATTATTATTATTACTGTTGACCCATAGTGTGACCAACTACGAACTGGGCCCTTATCCGCGGGCGCGGCTATCGATAGATTCAATACACTCTGCAGAGGTTGCACACTGTACCCACACCACAGAACCCATGGCCTCCCACTCCCATTCGGGTGGACCAACAGCGTTCCGACAAAACTGATCTACTTCCATGCAAGGTTGGAAAAAGTGGTAGGCGTAAGCGAGGCAGTTGGCCTTTGCCTAGTGCATAGGCGATGCCTAAGCGCCATAGGCGCGGCCTAGGCGGTAATATAGTTTTTAGTCGTAGTGTATTTTTTATTATTATATGAGTGTTCATATTAGTTTAGGACATATAAATAAGTTCACTGCCGTCTCCTGCCATTGGAATATAACCAGTTTGGCATATTAGTGCAGTATTTGGCATGATTTCTTGCTTGCATAAGCAATTCCTTACTTGCCTTGCCTAGACCTCCATTTATGCCCTAGGCGAGGCGTTTGGCCATTGCCTAGCGCCTAGGCATGCCTAAGCGCCTCCTAGGCACTGCCTTTTCCAACAGAGCTTCCATGACACTCTCCCGGCCACTCCGACCAACACCCCTTATTGGGTCCAGTCTTGGGTGACCCCGCCTACTAGAGGCAAAACAACCACCGTCATGGCAAAACAATAAACGGTCCCAAACGGGGACCCGCCGGCTATAACAACGATGGGCACACAAGGTTTATGTCGGCATACCTGACCAGGGTAGCGCGCGCCCATAACCTTCCCTAGTTGGAGGCACCGGCGAGAGGCATGACAAGACACATCAGGGCCTCCCCATACTAAGGCAAATGTGGTTGCACTGGTCAGCTCGATATGGTGGCATCATGACTCAGCCAACAGTTGTTCACGTTCAATTAAGTCCAATTAAACTTGAATGCAATAAGCTGAGTCATATGAAAATAACATGATGCAACTACAATACATGAACATGATATCAACATAAGCATGGCTGTGCAACATTACTTCTCAACATAACAACAACAGTAAGTCGTATATTTGAGTGAGCATGGCATACTGACTAGCATGATGATTACAAGTATACACTTCTCAGAAACATAGCATGACCACTAGTATCAACAATAAATATCATGCAAGAACAGATCAACAATGCTACCATGCAAGCGTTTATCCAATTGGATGCGACGGAACATGCATAACAACGACCCTCGGAACAGACGATAGTTATGCAGCGAAGGCCATCACCAACATCAACATGTACTACTATCAAGCATAAACATATGAAAGGAATACTAGCAACTAGTTCATGATAACAGAGTGCAAGACAACATAGCACTAAAGTGAACATGAAACTCTAAGCATCACCGGAATAACGATAACCATATTTTTAAACAAGCAAACATTGATTAAAGATTCAAGTTGAAAATCAAGGCTACTGCATGACTATCATGCAAGTGGGTATTGTGGCTTGCCTGGGGATGAAGAAGGCACCGGAAAGAGGTGCGGTGAAGCTGCGGAAAGATTTGCCGGAAACAGTTATCTCTCGGAGCGGGCTGTTTATGTGCAATGGCAAAATGGTCATTTTTCGAATGTTAACACATGGCAAAAGGGTGACCAACAGAACGGGCTCGACGAGACGAAGAGATGGGCTTTGAAATCACCTCATTTGGAGTCTCGAGCAAAAAGATATAGTTGTTTTTCTGTCAGGGACCTATCTATAATAGAAATATTTATAGACTGGGCCAAAATAGAAAAACTGAAAGCGCCTAAAACGGAAATACGTTTTCTGCCAAGTGAAGCGTATGCACAGTCGCGGTTAACGTTAGTACGCTTTATGAACAGGAAAACGTGTTCCAGAGGATACGTGTCCACTTATCTGACTAGGCAGAGGCGGGGCCGGGGGTAGTCTCGCTGACGTGCGGGTCCCGCGGGGTGGAGCCCATCACTTATCCACGCTGGACCGGGCGGGGTCAACACCGTGCAGCTGACAGGCGGGGCCCCCGGCCAGCTGGCAGGGAGGGGTCGGCGGCTTCGTCTTATTCCCGACGCCGCCCGACGGAGGCAGAGGGAGGTCGCTGGCGCGGGGCCACCGTTCGGAGCGCCCGGACCACCCACGCGTAGAGGATACCGAGGCGAACCCGTCCGCGAAGGGCACGGACGTCAAGGAGGGCGGGGTTGAGAGCAGCAAGCACTCCGGCGGAGGTAGCTTTCGGCCGAAGATGGGGCTCGTGGCCAAAGTGGCTCCGGCGTGGGGGAGAAGGCATGGGGAGGATTTCCGGACTTAGGGTGATCTTCTGGTGGTGTCTAGGGGAGGAGGGGGACTCGAGCTTGCTCGAATTTAAGCAGAGCACCGCGGCGGCCATGGCGGGGATGGGAGGGTAGGAGAGCTCCGGGGGCTCGGTTGAGGGGTTGAGGAGGCTAGAGGCGGATTAGAGATGAGCTTGGAGTGCTCGGGTGCTGCGGGGAAGGGCTACTTATAGCCGGACGAGGGAGAGGCCGAGCTGGCGTCGCCGCAGATGTGTGGACGGCGCCACGGACGTGTGTGCTCAAAAGCATGGGCTCGACGGAAGGCGACGGAGAGGCACAGCGAGGAGCTCACGGGGCATATATGACGCCGGGGAACGGGGAGGAAACAGCCAGGGCACGAACCGAGCCAACCGAGCACGGTGCGCCCGTGGTCGTTCGGCGGCGAGCGTCGGTGGGGAAACAGACGGAGGGGGAGATGGCTCCAGGAGGACGGCGACGACACGGCGAAACTGTTGGACACGCTCCCGTGCGTGAACACGACGAGAGGAGGAGGGGCCCGAGCACAAACGACGTTCTGGCCGCGCACACTGCATGCCAAATCGGTGGTCACCACCTGTAATGGCATCACGAGGGGGAAACAAGCTGGAAACGGTTGTCTGGAAGTTAGTCCATCCAGGGGTGGTCAAACATGAGGTTGTGTCTTAGTTAAAAATGCTCTGGTAAAGTGTCAATTAACCCCTGAAGTTTGCTATTGCAAACTTGATCAACTTAGTGTGATCAACAGAGACATGCTATGTGTCAAGTGTTATGTCTAGGGTGTTTAGAGTAGGAAGGACTACCGTCCTAAGGAGTTTTACAGGATATGGACCAAGTCTTAACATAGTTGCTTTGCAACTGACCAAAATGGTCCAAAAACTTGATCAACATGATGAACTCACATGGAGTGTCAACTTGAGCTAAAATTGGGCAAGGCAGGGTAATTTAGTCATATGAATATTCTCAAAAAGTCTCATACCAATTGGCCAAGCCAAAATGGTACTAGCTTCACAAACATCTCCTTTGGACAGAAACTTGCAAAAATTCTAGAGGAATAATTGTTTAATTAAATGTGCCCAAAATTGGTGGATATAGATTATATGGATAATAGAAGGCCTAGACAAATTTTTAGCCATAATGGAGCTAGATAAAATATACTTGCTTCACAGACTGAAAATTTGGACAGAATCAAAGAATTGAAGATGAACTCACATGGATGCATGACATGAGCTAACCTTTGGTGTAGGGCTATGATATGATGATGTGAATGATCATGCAAAATGGAAACTCATTTGGATATGCCTAGCTTGTACCTCCTTCACAAAGCTTCTTTCTGGACAGAAACTTTGGAAAATCATAATTAAATAATTACTTGGAAAATGAGATTGCATTTTGGCATGTGGCAATGATTAGGACATTAAAAGATTTACAAGGAGTTTGAGGACAAATGGGCAAAGAAAAATAGCACTTGCTTCACAATGTGCCATTTAGGACAGAATAGGTAATGAATTATTTGAGGACTATTTTTTATCATGGAAATGATAAGTATTGCCATAATTGATCAATATATGACCCAAAAAATTTATGAGAATTATTTGGGAATTTTAGGGGTGAGGGAAATATATGTTGCTTCACAACCTAGGGCAAATTCAGTTATTCCTTTAATAGAAAAGGAATATTCCCAATAAAAAGAATATTGGGATTTGGTCAAAGGTGGGAATGGAAATGTCTAGGGAATGATTTGGGTATGACAAGCCACTCTGGAAAGAAAGAAAAGGTCATCTTCTTCAGTTTCCAGACCACAAAGCCACGGAAAAAGAAATCTCAGGCAAAAACCTCAGAAAATCAAAAGAAAAAGAAAGGGCCAAAAACCAGGCTGTCATAATTTGTGGTTTCAAAAATTCTTAAAAGCTGTAACTTTTGATTCAAACTTTGAAATCTAGTTCTATTTTCACCGTTGGATTTCTCACGGTGTGGTCTTCAAAACTAGATCCCATATCGGTATTTTCGACAATAGAAAATTTGAGGGCAACTTTGGGTGCGATGGAGGCAACTATAGTGCTAAAGGGAAGCAACTTTTTTTTGTTCTAGCAGGACTGCCTATTAGGTTGGATTGCGTAAATACGAGAAAAATATGTTGAATTGTAACGTTACATGTACCTGTATTGTGTGTGATGGATGTTGTAACTAGGTCCTAGTCTTACGCTTGTAACTCCACTCACGCCATCCACTCCCTACATGTAGGGAGTTCGGCTACGTGCCTCCGTGTATATGTAACAGCTCTGTTGAATGGAATAGATGCGCTGAGTCATTTTGTTATTCTTCTTGGTAATCAGAGCTTAGGTTTCTCTCTCTCCCATGTCGACCAGCCCACCTCCCTCTCCCGTCGACGGCGGCCTTGGCCACACCCCCTCCGCCGACGAGCTCGCCGCCACTGCAGCTGCCGCAGAGCGTCCTCGCGCATCCCTCACCCCAGATCCCACCCTCTCCGGCGGCTTGCCTCTCACTACAGCCCCACCCAACCCCATTCCCTCGATCCCTCTTTCTGTGCCCACCACCACTCCCCCTCCCGATGGCCTTCCTCCGAGCATCGCCGGGGTCGTCGACTTCAAGTTGGCCCTGGAGGGGACCAACTTCACCCGCTGGCGCAACTACCTGAACCTCCTCTCCACACGGTACCACGCGGACACGCACGTCCGGCCGGGGCCCGCGGCGCGCCTCGCCGATCCCAGTGGCATGACGACGACAACACTATCCGCCTCTGGTTCTTCTCCACCATCGAAGGCGATCTTATCGATCTCGTCGCACCGCCAGACTCCACCGCCTACACGATCTGGCAGTGCCTCCATGAGTACTTCCTCACCAATGAGGCCGAACACACGATGCACCTCGGCCAGGAGTTCAGAGCGTGCGTCCGCGGCGATCTCACCATCAATGAGTACTGCCGACGCCTTCAAGGTCTCGCCGCTGCCCTTGCCGATGTCCAGGAACCGGTCACCGAACAAACCCTGACCCTGCAGATGCTCGACGGTGTCGGCAAGAAGTTCAAGCTGCCGGCCGCCATCATCCAATCCACCGTGGCGGCCATCCTGGTGGTGGTCATCTGGGCGGTGGCAACCACAACGCCGGCCGTGGCGGGCGTGGCCGGGGCTGTGGCGATCCCGCTGGCGGTGGCCGCGGCCCTCAGCCATGGCTGGGCTACTTCGCACCGATGGATATGCCCTTCCTGCCGTCGCGCTCCCCATGGGTTCCGCCCAACTCCGCGGGCGTTCTCGGCCCACGTCCAGGAGCGCCTCATCATGCCTACTCCATGGTCTACACCACTGCTCCGACCCTGCCTCCACCACCTACGTACGCCGTTGCACCGCCTTCCTCCTAGGATGTGGCCGCAATGTTCCACGCCGCACCAAGTCAGGGGCACGCCTACCCACCCCATGCCAATTGGATCATGGACACCGGTGCTTCCTCGCACATCACCGGGGACCCAGGTACTTTGCTCGAGTCTCATTCCCTTTTAGCGCATAATACTCGTCATATCGTCGTTAGTAATGGGACTCGTCTCCCTGTCGTCGCCATCGGTAATACTCGCCTTCCCCCTCGCCCTTTCAACCTTACTCACATCTTGTTATCTCCAAATATTGTGCAAAATGTCATCTCTGTGCGGAAGTTTACACGCGATAACCTTGTTTCTATGGAATTTGATCCCGTTGGCTTTTCCATGAAGGATCTTCACAACAAGGAGGTACTTCTGAGGTCCAATAGTGGCAATGACCTCTACCACTTCTTCGGTGATCGTGGCGGCACCACACCGGCGACTTACACACTTACCGTTTCGGATCTTTGGCATAAACGGCTCAGACATCCGGGCACCTCTTCTTTAGCTCATTTTCCCTTTGATATTTCATCCAAATGTAATAAAGCTACAAAGTCTCCACTATGTACTGCTTGTTAACTGGGAAAACACACCCGCCTTCCCTTCTCCACCTCGACAAACTATACCACTGCGCCATTTCAACTTTTACATTGTCACTTGTGGACTTCTCCCATTGTTAGTTTTTCGGGTTACAAATATTATCCTGTTATTTTGGATGATTATACTCACTACTCTTGGACCTTTCCTCTCCGTGTCAAATTCGACACATGTGCCACCTTGCAATGTTTCTTTGTGTTTATTCTTACTCAATTTCATGCACTTGTGCAATGTTTGCAGTGTGACAATGGCGGAGAATTTCTTACCACTAGCCTTCGTGGGTTCTCCACTAACGGCATCGCTTGCCGTCTCATGTGTCCGCACACCTCTCCACAAAATGGCAAAGCAGAATGGTACATCCACACCACCAATGATGTCGTCTGCACGCTGCTCTTTCAAGCACACCTACCGCCGCCCTTTTGGATGGAAGCTCTCCATACCGCCACCACGCTGCTCAACATTCGCCCCTCGCTCACCGTCCACTATTTTACACCACATTTCTTCCTATATGGCATCCATCCAACCTATGATCACCTCCGGACATTCGGTTGCTTTTGCTTTCCCAACACCTCCGCCACCGCGTCGCACAAGCTCTCGCCCCGTTCCACCATATGGGTTTTCATCGGTTACCCACGCGAACAGAACGGATATCGGTGCTTCGATTTGTCCTCACGCAACGTCATTACATCTCATCATGTTGTTTTTGATGAAAACTATTTTCCCTATGACTGTGCTGCAGACCCAGCCGCGGCCATAGAAGATCCTAGCCCTCTTGTCGCACCTCGTACTGGGCTATGCGAGCACTTTAGCCGCCCGTTGCTCCGCGGGTGCCGCGCGTCCCCGCCGCTCGTGTTGCGCCGCACCAGCCGCACCCACCTCCACTACCCCGCCCAATCGCGTCGCCCCCGCCCAGCCCTGCGGGGCCCACCACCCATGAAAATCCATGCAGCCCACGTTCCCCTCCCGACTGCATGCCTCGGTCCGTGGGTTCGACTCCGGGATCGCTAACCGCCCACTCGCCAGGCGAGAACCTTAACTCGGGATTGTCGCCTGCCCCCCGTGACCCGGTTCCACCCCCTCTCCCCCGCAGCGACCGCTTCCGCCCTGTGCCATTCCCGTGACCCCGCAAGTCAATCCACACCAGATGGTCACACGCCGCAAAACAGGCTTCGCCATGCCTAAGCAACATTTCGGCACAAACTACATCTCGATGGCTCCTTGGCGCGCTACTAAGCCCGGTGGGTGGTTTGTGGCTTCACGCAGAAGCCGGTTGTTGATTATGGGGAGACCTTCAGCCCCATTCTCAAACCCGCCATGATCTGTGTGGTTCTCAGCCTCGCCACGACGAGCAATTGGCCCTCCATGGTGATCTCGCTGAGACCGTCTACTGTCAGCAACCCTTCGATTTTGTTGATTCTACTCACCCCACACACGTCTGTCGCGTCAACAAATCTTTGTACGGTCTTAAGCAGGCTCTGCGGACGTGGTTCCTCCGCTTCATACGTCATCTCCACTCGCTCGGCTTTGTCTCCTCCAAGTGTGACACTTCACTTTTCATTCTTCATCGCGGGGGCGCCATGGCCTACTTGCTCTTGTATGTTGATGATATCATCCTGACAGCTAGCTCCACCTCTCTCCTCACATCCCTTGTCGAGTCTCTCACCAAGGAATTTTCTATGAGTGACCTTGGAGATCTTCACCACTTTCTTGGCATCATCGTGCACCGCACCACTGCTGGACTCTTCTTGTCGCAAGAGCAGTATGCTCTCGAGATCTAGGACCGTGCCAAAATGTTGAACTGTCACTCCATGTCTGACACGAGTTCCAAACTCTCCATGTCCGGTGGTACACCCTACTCTGATCCCTCGAAATACCGTTGTCTTGTCGGGGCTCTTCAGTACCTTACACTCACTCGGCCAGATATCACCTATGTTGTCCAGCAGATTTGCCTCTTCATGCACGCCCCCCTCAACACACATTTCCATTGGATCAAACGTGTCTTACGTTATCTTCGTGGTACTGCTCACTTCGGCCTCCAGCTCCATCGTGCCTCGCAGCACGAGCTTATCTCTTATAGTGATGCCGACTGGGTCGGGTGTCCTGACACTCAGAAATCTACGTCCGACTTTTCTGTGTTCTTGGGCTCCAACTTGATCTCCTGGTCGTCCAAATGACAACATACGGTGTCTCCCTCTAGAGCTGAGGTTGAGTACCGCGCCGTGACCAACTGTGTGGACGAATCTTGTTGGTTACGGCAACTTTTCACTGAGCTCCTGTGACCCCCACACGCGCCACTGTCGTCTATTGCGACAACGTTAGTGCGGTATATCTGTCGTCCAACCCAGTGCAACACCTATGGATGAAGCATGTCGGGATTGATCTTCACTTTGTTCAAGACCATGTGGCTCTTGGTGAGGCCAAGGTGCTTCACGTCCCGACCACGTCGCAGTTCGCGGACATCTTCACCAAAGGACTGCCCTAACGATTTTTTTGTGATTTTCGATCCAGTCTCAACGTTCTACCAAGCAACATTCGGAGTGCGGAAGGGGGGGGGGTGGGGTGGGGTGGGGTGTTGAATTGTAATGTTACATGTACCTGTATTGTGTGTGAAGGCTGTGGTAACTAGGTCCTAGTCTTACGCCTCTAACTCCACTCACGCCATCCACTCCCTACATGTAGGGAGTTCGGCTACGTGCCTCCATGTATATTAAACAGCTCTATTGAATGGAATAGATGCGCTGAGTCATCCTGTTATTCTTCTAAATCACACAAAACTTAAGACCCATTTAGTGCTACTGTTCATGTGAGTTGAGATTTACATGTCTGTAAGAGGGCTCAAGTGTAAAATGCACAGATAATATATAGAGAATAGAGAGATAAATTGGATGAGATCCAGAAATTTCCATAGTCATCGCCTCTGCCTCTCCCTCTCTGTTCTTCAGCCGAAATCACTCAAGTCTTCATGATTTTTGTATGAGAATCAATATGGTATCAGAGCAGGTTCATTTCTGTGTGTTCCACCCGCAATTTTGAGCGAATATTGGCCGCGAGATGTTGTGTCGCCGTGGTCTGGAGCTCGCGGTCGTTGCTGTCGTGTGTGGTGGGTGGTCTCTCCGAGTCCCCGTCTTCATCCCCGCTGCGGTCCGCCGGAGTAGGTGTTGTACCACTGCCGTTCGGCCCAGACATAGCTCTGTAGTGCTTCTTTGGTTTGGTGAGTGGTTTGCGGCGAGGTCAATTTAATCCCCAAAGTGTCGTCCTTCTTCCTGGTACCTATCACGCCAATAGCTAGTTCATCTCCAAGTTTTTTTTGTCTGCTTTTCTCCTGCGTGAGATCTCCATTACAAGCAGTGAAGAGGTCAAATGAACTTAGGCTCGTGTGCCCAGCAAGTAGCACGTGGTGAATCTTACAATTGTTGAGTGTGCTTGGGATGTGCATTTGCATTGGAAATGTCAGAACAATCTAAGGACAAGTTAGGGGATTCAAGTATAGAAAAATGTATGAAATTTTCAGTAAATTGCTTGAGCAGCAGTAGCTTAAATAGTCCTAGAGACAACTAAGTATGCCCTGGAACCAAATCCAGTGAGGTTGTCAGGTCCTGGCAACTATGTCAGTTGGGCACACCATGCTCAATTGATACCGAGTTCCCATGGCTATGAGAACCTGCTTGTTGATGATGAAGAAAATCAGGAAAGTGCTGATACTCACACAAGATAGATCAATGATAGAGTTCTAGTATGGCTGTTGGGAAGCATGGATCCAATAGTGCGACAACAGGTCGAAATAATGTCAACTATGTCTGAAGTGTGGACCGCCTTGGAGAACCAATTCGCTGGGAAATCAAACAAAATGCAGGAAACCCGCATTATGGATGAATTACCTCATCTAAATCAGGGCACGAAGTCTGTAACAGAGTATACTGGTGTATTGAAATGGTTGTACAAGGACCTGCACTACTATAATCCTTTTCAACTAGTTGACAAGAAAGATTTGGCCATTCATCACAAATGGTTTGAGACAATTGTGGCCAAGCTGTTTCTAGATGGACTAACCAGGAGCTTAACCTTCGGCCACAACTCATATTCTCTCAACCAAAATGGCCAAGTCTTGATGATATTATTTCCAGTGTGCTCGAGGGAGAAACTCGGTTGGCTCAACCTAAGGAGGAGGATCTAAAATGTGGAAACGACCGTGCAGCTTTATCCATACAATACCGCCGTACTCCCAGACCCTTTGGCAAGATAGACAAAAACAAGTTGTTTTGTGATCATTGTAGAAGCAAAGGACACACAAAAGATGGGTGTTTTGAGCTGCATGCATATCCATCTTGGTGGGAAAAGGAAAAACTCGGACAGGGGGAGTTCAATGTGTGAATAGAACACAAGCTAACCACAACGCATCTCTACGGGGGCCACCAGTGTTAGATGTACGAGCTCTTGAGGAGTTTAACTCCAAGCTTAAACTCTCAGAAAACTCATCTTCCTCCCAAGGCACCTCTAAGGTTGAATCCAATCTAATTGCCACTTCTCACCAAGGTATGAACCTTTATCAAGCAAACACTACCACCAAATCAAAACCCTGGATTATTGATACAGGATCTACAAATCATATGACAGGGGATTCCGACCTGTTTGTCTGTTATACACCTTGTTCAGGTAAAGACAAACTATGTGTAGCGGATGGATCCATGGCATCTGTTGCGGGACGAGGATCCATCCGGTGCACCAAGTCATTGTCTTTACATAATGTTCTACACGTTCCCAAGTTCCCAGTGAACCTATTATCTGTTAGCTCTATGAATAAATCTCATAACTGTAAAAGCTGGTTTGATCCTACTTGTTGTGCTTTTCAAGAGCTAGGGACTGGGAGACAATTGGGGACCGGGACCGAGCATGAATGACTTTTTTATCTTGATGATGGAAGTGATTAAGTGGCTTTTGCATCATGTTTGTCTTCTTGTCATGAGTTATTGTTGCATCACTCCAGGCTTGGGCATCCTTCTTTTGATGTCTTATCCCCTTTTTATCCTACTTTATTTAAGTTATGTCCTAAAGAGGATCTGGTATGTGATGCTTGTGAGCTAGCTAAACATACTAGGGGCTCTTATCCTAGTATTGGTTTTAGAAGTGAGAAATCATTTGAAAGAATTCACTCTGATGTTTGGGGACCCTGTGAGGTTCACTCAGTTTTTGGGCACCGGTTGTTTGTGACTTTATTGAATTCTTTAGTCGGTACACTTGGCTTTATCTTCTGAAGCATAAGAGTGATGTATTATCTGTTCTGAAAGACTTGTGTGCCCTTACTAAAAATCAGCATGCAACTACTGTTAAAATTCTATGTACGGACAACGGGTACTGAATATGTTAATCATGAGTTTGAATTGTTTCCTCCTTCAAATGGTATTGAACATTAGACATCATGTGTTAATACACCAGAGCAAAATGGTGTTGTTGAATGTGAAAATAGGCATGCTCGAAGTCGCACGCACATTGATGTTCTCAATGAATGTGCCCAAATTCCTTTGGGGTGAGGCAATTAAAACTGCAACTTACGTGATAAACTGCATGCCTCTTCGTATTTCAGGTTACAAAACTCCCGCTGAATGGCTTTTAAATTCTAATGAATTTGTGGTTCCTCCAAAGGTCTTTGGGAGTGTTTGTTTTGTGCATGACTATAGAAATTCGGTAGGGAAATTAGATCCTCATGCTCTTAAATGTGTGTTTATGGGTTATTCTCCCTCAAAAAAGGGCTATAGATGTTGGTGTCCTTCAAAGCATCATTTTTCTGTGAGCATGGATGTAACTTTCCGTGAAAATGAACCATATTATAAATCAAATGTTGGGTCTGGTATTTTGTTGTCACCACCTGATGAGCAACAAGTAAGGGAAAATGAAGGGTCTGTCCTTGTTCTTGCTCCCACTTAAGGTGATTCTCTGTCTACTAATAGCACTCGAAATCAGGGGGAGGAAAATGATGGTGTTAGTGATGACAACTCTTGTCATGGTGACGAGGGTGATGGCATAGGACACTTATCACTTCCATCTCAAGGTGAGGAGTCTCAAGTGCATCAGGACCCAGGTACCAATACCATCTCTTCTGATTCCATAGCTCCTACTAGTACATCAGGTCAGAATGATAGTCAACCTTCTATGCATGTAGATACTTTACCTATTGCCTTACGAAGGCCACCTAGAACCCGAAATGCACCAGGATATTTTAAAGACTACAAACACAATATAGCCAATTACATGTCCTACAAATATTGTAGTCCGTCCCTCCGAAGTTTTATTGCTTCTCTAGATCTTGTTTCCATACCAAAAGATTGGAAAGTTGCCCTGAAAGACCCAAAATGGAAGGATGCAATGCTGGATGAAATGAGAGAACTGGAGAAAACAAAACTTGGGAGCTTGTGGATCTACCTCTAGGTAAGCAACCGGTGGGATGCAAATGGGTGTTTACTATTAAGCACACGCCAGAAGGTAAGATAGACATATACAAAGCACGCCTTGTAGCAAAGAGGTACACGCAAACTTATGGTATAGACTATGATGAAACCTTTGCACCTGTGGCAAAGATGAACTCTGTGAGGACTCTCATATCTTGTGCAGTTAATTTTGATTGGAGCATCTACCAGATGGACATAAAAAATGCATTTCTTCATGGAGATCTTCATGAAGAGGTGTATATGCAAATTCCGCCAGGTTTTGATTCCAGCTGTAATACATCAAAAATATTATGCCTACATCGTTCCTTGTATGGGTTGAAACAATCACCAAGGGCGTGGCTTGGTCGTTTTAGACAAGCTATGTTGAAAACAGGCTATCAACAGAGCACAGCTAACCACACATTGTTCTATAAACATGCTAATAACAAGGTAGCAATATTGATAGTTTATGTTGATGATATTGTGATGACAAGCAATGATACCGAAGAAATTGCCGGCCTGAAGCATCATCTTGCACAAGAATTTGAAATGAAGGATCTAGGACACTTGAAGTACTTCCTTGGCATAGAAGTCTTGCGTGGTCGAAAAGGTATATTTCTGACACAAAGGACGTACATCTCAGACCTGCTCAAAGAGACTGGCATGTATTGTTCAAAATCGGTTGCTACTCCCATTAAACAGAATCACAAATTAAGTAGTGATGTAGGGAATCAAGTAATAGAGAACGCTACCAGAGACTTGTGGGTAAGTTGATCTATCTTTCCCACACTCGTCCTGATATTGCATTTTCCGTAAGCGTTGTGAGTCAATTCATGCATAACCCAAAAACGGCTCACCTGGATGCTATTAATAGAATCCTACGGTACCTTAAAGGGTGCCCAGGAAAAGGTCTTCTATGTACAAAGCAAGGGAATTTGCAAGTTGAGTGTTATAAGATGCAGACTGGGCTGGTTCTCTAGATGATCGGCGATCCACTTCTGGTTATTGTGTATTTGTTGGGGGAAATTTAGTCTCTTGGCGATGTAAAAAACAAAATGTGGTAGCTAGGTCAACTGCTGAGGCTGAGTTTAGATCCATGGCGCATGGCCTATGTGAGCTATTATGGCTGTAGATTCTTCTAACCAAACTAAGGTTATGTCAGAGTAAGTCTTTGATGCTTTACTGCGATAACAAAGCAGCAATTTATACTGTGAATAATCCAGTGCAACACGATTGTACTAAACATGTTGAAGTTGACCGTCATTTCATCAAACAGAATCTGGATATATAGAGGAGTGGTTTGTATGCCACATGTGACTTCAGCAAGTCAGGTATTCTAACAAAAGGTCTACCAGAAAAGTTGTTTTCTATCTTTTGTAGCAAGATGGGTCTATCTGATGTGTTTGCCCCATCTTGAGGGGGAGTGTTGGTGTGAGTTGAGATTTACATATCTGTAAGAGGTCTCAAGTGTAAAATGTACAGATAGTATATAGAGAATAGAGAGATGGATCGGATGAGATCCAGAAATTTCCCTATTCATCGCCTCTGCCTCTCGCTCTCTGTTCTTCAGCCCAACTCACTCAAATCTTCATGATTTTTGTATGAGAATCAATAGCTACATACAAAGCAACTTCACTGCGCTATGTGTACCTATGAATTTTTCTAATATTATCCTAACTTGCCTATCATGGTTGCTCAATACCTATTGTTTGAACAATAGGTAACTTAGAAGTACCGGTAAGGGCATTAGGAGAATGTCAAGATCGAGATCCGCCCCGATGCTCCTCACAGGTTACCCGCCTGAGCCCGTCGATGATCCACAACATCATGGATGCCTGTACTATCGGGCAAAGATGGTTGACCTCTGGTGGACCAGGTGGCATAGATGTCTTGAGGCATCGCTCGCCGCGACGACGAGGCCAGTCAGGCGATAGTTCAAGGGAACCTCATAGTGGAGATAGCATATATATAGGAGGCATATTGCCCACCCTGCCTGGAGGATCCGGAGACGACTGTGAGATAAATAAAGAGTGCCCGGCAATATAGTTTAATCCGTTCCGGCATGTTTGAATCGAATTTTGCCAGT
This sequence comes from Aegilops speltoides, assembly GCA_021437245.1. NCBI lineage: Eukaryota > Viridiplantae > Streptophyta > Magnoliopsida > Poales > Poaceae > Aegilops > Aegilops speltoides. The sequence goes on from CM038147.1 coordinate 9,958,032, forward strand.
GTTGGCCCATCTTACTATCATCTGGGGAATCATCTACTGTCATAAGTCGTAACCGGTTGGTTTGTTATTTTCGCAAGTCTGTATCTTTGTGCTTTGGCATCTCAGATTTGATGGTGTACATGGGAATTCTGGTCCAGCGAAAATTTCATTCTAGTCCCCCGAATTTCCAAATCCTTGACTACCTCTTTGGTTTGCAGGCAGTCTTTTTTTTGTTTTTACACTTTTTGCTTGAGTGTTTCCTGTGAAATCTACATAGCACATTTCTGGAGTCAGTATTTTCATTTTTGCGGTTACTCTAGAGTCGGGCTTTTCTATTTTCTGGAGTCGGACTTGGGCAGATCCATGTTACAAATACTCCTCGGTTACTGTTTTTCCCATGAAACGAGAACTAGAGCTAATTAACAAATATTGAAGAGATAACAACAATGTGTCTAAATCAATCTTATACTCCCTCCATTCAGAGTTAGATGTCGCTCAAATGAATGTATCTAGCACTTAGAAAGTAGAAATAAGACGGCAAACAAACACTCAAGAAGCACACAATGTTTCTTAACCGATCTTAAAATAAAACGGCAACCTCTCGCGGTTGAGATCTGGAAGAAATGTTTTTATCAAGGATGAAAAGGTGATGGTTTTCCCCTGATGCATTGGTTAGTATCTTAGGTATCCATGATGAATAGGTGTTGCTTCAATAAATCTATGGAAGTTGATCTGTATTAATACAGGGAGATACGAAAATTAGCACCTATCATATCTGTGAATAGAAAAGGCATTAATATGAGGATATCCAGAATGAGGACCAACATACTTGTGCATACCAAACAATATTCATTCTGATATCTATGTTCAAATTGTATATACTGCATTAATGAACCACCGACACATCCACCCAAGCAATGCATACGATGAATATAGATCATTTCGAAATCCTCATCAAGCTGTGTCAGGATACTTGCATATCTCTGCATTAAGTGTACACTAATCATTTGGATATCCACTGCCAAACTGGATACTTGCATTCACGAAATCACTGCCTGAACTGTATAAATACCTATGCATATCACCTGAATCCATCCAACCATCCATCCATTTCTGCCTTGGTCATCGGGTCTCTATCCATTTGTCCCCACCACTCCCAGCCAATTCAAGGCTTCTCACAGGCCTTGCAGCAATGGCAACATCACATATGACCACCACCATCTTCTCCGCCATCGTCATCATGCTTCTTTCCTTGGCCATCGCTGCTCAGAGCAGCGGCGATGTCGGTGGCAAGCGCAAGCCAACTGACTTCATGGTGGAAGAGTGCAAGAACGCCTCGAACTGGTCCAAGGGCTACAACGAAGGTTACAACTACGTGACCGCAGAATTTTGCATCTCGACCCTCCTCTCCGACAACCGGAGCGCCGACGCCAAGGACCGTCGCGACTTGGCGCTCATACCGGTCGAGATCCTCAAGGAGCGTGTTGTCACCGCCGGTGGCAACGTCAAGAAAATGCTGCACAACACCAAGAACAGCACGTCAACGACAGCGCGCCATCTCAGAATCTGTGAGCTGGACTACACGGCCACCGCTGGCGTCCTGAACTTCTGCGACGCCTTGATGAGGGATTACCAGGGTGACAAGAGAAGCAAGGCCGAAGACGACGTCGTAAACTTCGAGCTGCCCGAATGTGTGGACGAGGCGAACCAGGTCTGGGGCTACTGCGGGCTTGCTCTTCTTCATATACCGGGGGCGGAGGCGCTGGTCAAGGAAGGCGATGAACTACAGATGCTGATGAATCTCAGCATTGCCTTGCTATCACCATACAGAATTGACTGATTCATGATATATTTTTTTCTGCCAGAATAAAACATATTAATGTTGCAACATCAATTCTACTATCATTTGGAATAATAAGAATAATGCTTCATCATCATATATAGAGCATTTATGCCCATAGATTAATTTCCAATCTTTTTTTCGGAAACAAGATTTGACAAAAACCGTGGCGTTCCATGCAAATCCGAAAAGCCAACAAATGGTAACCGGATTTTTCCGTGGCGTTCCATGCAAATCCAAAAGGCTAACAAAAGGTAACCGGATTTTTCTTTAATGATTTCAGACAACTGGAACATAGACATCCTCAAGAAGTTCACCATAATCACTGTTATTAATTGAAGCAACCAACACAGAGGGCACGTTGTGATTCGCAAAAGCACAGCCCGGCCTGCGTCGTGTAGAACTGTTCACGTTTGTATTCATCCGTATACGGCGTTATTTAGACGGACTTGGCCCAGCCAGAAATTGTGACTCTGCTGGACCGGATGCGAGCCACGTCAGGTGGCGCTGGTGTTCAGTGTTCAAGGGCCTTGGCCACGATGTGGTCAAAAAGCAGTGAAGCACAGGTGGAACCTACATATATAAAGGAATACAACCCACAAGAGGATAGTGGCACAGACAGGTCGGGTGTCAATGGGACATTTTTTTTAACATAGTACAGACGCACGTACACAAGGCTGTCTCCAGAAATTGAAGCCCCCGTGCGAAATGCAAATTGTGGTCCTAAAATTTCTAGAATACTCGGTTTTCAAGAAAAGAAATTTGAATAAATTCAAACACTGTATAAATGATAGGCTAGTCAAGATAATATGACAAAAATACGACCTGAATGTTAAACGAGCAACTTTCTTGGAAATCTTGGTGTGTGTCAATTTGATTAACTAACCTAGTTCATATATCCCCTACCAGAAGTTGATTGATGAATTGATGCATATGCGCACAATATACTGACTAATATAGTCATTTAACATAACACAATATAGTCTAAATTTAATGGATTCAATTTGAGCGCACCTGTTAGACATATCGGTGATGCCCTCACCTCTGTTCTTGGCCACCCGCTGCTTCAACTTGTGTGTTTTGATTTGCTGCGACTTTCCAAGCGACCGACGGCTAGCGAAATCATGGAATTAGTTCTTGATACGAGAAGGGCTATGAATTGAGCTGTGTCTCCGGGCAGGAAATGAAGCAATCACTAAAGCAAAAAAATAAAGGAAACGAAGCAATAAAAAACGAGACAACACCACTAGCCTAGGTCTCCCTGCAGCGGCGCACATCTGTCAGTTCGTCTTGGGAAAGATCGTACATTGATCGACGGATCGGTAGGCTGTGTAGTAGATCAGGACTAGGGCTCGGTTCAGAACATATTGGAGCAGGCCCAGTTCGAGGGAGCCCGCGACTAGCAGCGAAAAAAAGGCCCAAAACAAATAATACACAGACATTGGCCCAAAACAGGGGGCCCCTAGAATTTGGGTGCGGTCACACAGCCTGCACATGACCTTGGAAGGGCCTGCACGTACACTTTCTATGAACTCACACGCGCACACCTACCCCTCCCATTGAACCATCATTGGAAGACCTGAAACAAATCCAGAAAAATGCGACCATCAATGCAAAGTCTAGGACTTGAACCTGGGTGGATTGGATCCACTACAAGGAACCTAACCATATGAGCTACGCTCAGTTCGCACTAGTGGGACCATTAATAAGTGAAAGATAGTGTAGTGAAGTCAACATAGCTGGATAGCGGTGAACAAAAGAAAAATGATCTTGTATTGGATTTTTTGTGACATGGGTGGTAAAAATATGAAATATGAACCCATAATAGTTGGTCACTCTGGGCGGGCCCTTTCTTTTTTGTTTTCTTTTTCAGGTTGTGTGCATCTTGAATGTCTTTGCGACATCTTATTGGTGTAAAGGTTGGGTGCAATTGGTATCTCCGCGGTATTAATATATTCCCCAAGCCCCCCATACTTTTTGGTTGTGTCATGGTCTTCCACGAGACCCAATGGGGTTTGCGCTTTCCTTCCCTACCCCCCCCCCCCCATCACCAAAATTTCCGAATTAACATATTTAGGTGCTCACACAAGTCACATGGCAATTTAAAACAGGACATGGAAAACACCGGAACTGCTTGAGCAACAGCTTTAATCAACACCTCCTTACCCACTGTCGACATTGTATTTTCAATCCATCCCTGCACTTTACTCCATCGGCGGTCTTTTAGATATTTAAAGGCACCATTTTTTAGCTTCCAATGTCAGATAGCATTCCTAAATATTTCACATTTAGGGTTTCGTTGGTTACATGCAACGCCGTCTTAATTTCTAGTCGGATACAATCAGGCACCCACTTGCTGAAACAGGCGGATGACTTATTGTGATTAATCCGCTGCCCCGTCGCCGCACTCATACTATTTGCCTTGAAACAACAGGCTGTCATCTGCGAATAATAAATGGTTCACCTTCGGCGCCGTGGACGCCACTTGTAAACCACTCAAGTTGGATGACTCACTTCTAGATTTTAAGACGCGCGAAAGGCCCTCTGCTGCTAGCAAGAACAAGTATGGAGATATCAGGTCCCCTTGTCTGATCCCTCGTGTTGGTGTGAACTCCTCCAGCTTCTTTCCATTAAACTGAACTGAAAAAGTAACTGATGTCACCAAACCCATAACAATACCTACCCATCTCTGAGAGAAACCCAATTTCAACATGATTGCCTGTAGGTATTGCCACTCGACCCTGTCATAACACTAGTAGAAAATAGGACATTTGTCCCGGTTCGTAAGGGCCTTTAGTCCCGGTTCTTGAACCGGGACTAATAGGTCGTTACTAATGCCTCCACCCTTTAGTCCTGGTTCTTACATGAACCGGGAAAGATGGGCATCCACGTGGCCGCTGCGGGCAGCCCAGGCAGGGGGGCCTTTGGTCCCGGTTGGTGACATAAACCGGGACCAAAAGGCTTCCACGCCTCAGTGTTTCAGGTGCTGGGGTTTTTTTTTGAAGGGGGGGGGGGTTAGGGGGTTTTGGGGGGTTAATTTAGGTGTTTCAAATATTGTGTTAGCTAGCTAATTAATAGAGAGAAGTGTCCTCTCTTATCTTCGAGCTTGGTCGACGCTACGTACTATACGTATAGAGAGGACTAGACACACTAGCTAGTAAGCAAATGAAGGAAAAAAAGGTTGTCATGAACATATATGCATATAAAGAGAAGTGATATCGACCACCTCTCCTTCTCCGAGAGATTGGTCGAACAACAAGTTCTCGTATATCTATCCGACGCTACGTACTGGCTACACATATACAATATAATTATCTCTTAATTACAATGTAATCTCCTAATTCCAAATGAACTCAGCGTCCATATGGTATTCTCCGTCTTTAGCGATCACGTGGTCAAGAAAGAACGCCGCCAATTCCTCTTGAATTCCTCGCATACGATCTGGTGGTAGGAGTTCATCCCGCATCCGAAATATCTAATTTGAAGAAGGGGGTCATATATATATATATATATATATATATATATATATATATATATATATATATATATATATATATATATAGTGATGCTATTCATCACCCAGGTGCAGAATAACTTATTCTTCACCGAGGTAATCTTACGATCATTTCATAATTAAATTACGTTTGGAATTCAAATAGTTACATTCCTATTCATTCACTACGTAATATTTGACATAAGAAAATAAAAATATAGGTCATAAGACAAGAAAATTTGCAGTTTATGTGTATTTTACACTATTTTTTACGTTTGTAATTTTACATAACATAAAATATTTTTACGGCGATTATATATTTTCTTACGGTCTCTTTTTATGTCGAAAATAAGACAAAACTTACTTAAACGTAAAATTACGGTGTATTGATGGTAAAATAGAGGGTGAAGAATAACTATTCCTCACCCAGGGTGACGAATAGACAATCCCTATATATATATATATATATATATATATATATATATATATATAAATGAAACTGAACACAAATGATGGTAATAAAATAAAATTGTGAATATTATTATTTACACACTTCATATTGTTTGTCGGAGTAGCCCCGCTCACAGGTCGTGTGGCGGATGGACTCGCAAATGTAGTATCCACAGTAATCATTCCCTTGTTCCTACCACAACCACTTTACAAGAAATGGAGGTCAATCAAACTGATAATTTGCTCTCCAGAGCATCTAATTAAACCATACATTGAAATTATGTAAAACATTTCAATGCAAAAACAAATGCGATCATAACCGCAACCAAGGTAACAACTGATCCAACTGCATAATGATACCAAGCCTCGGTATGAACGGCATATTTTCTAATCTCCGCATTGCATCCATCTTGACCTTGTGATCATCGACGACATCCGCAACATGCAACTCCAATATCATCTTCTCCTCCTCAAATTTTCTTATTTTTTCCTTCAAGTAATTGTTTTCTTCTTCAACTAAGTTTAACCTCTCAACAATAGGGTCGGTTGAAATTTCCGGTTCAACAACCTCCTAGATAAATAAAATCTATGTCACATTGGTCGGCATAATTGTCATAAACAATAAATGAACCAAATAGTTATGAAAAGATAATATATACCACATCTGAATCATAGACAGGACGAGGGTCGACGGGGGCGGATATCAAAACCATCGCACTATATAATTACAAGAAATAATAAAAGTAAGAAAATTAGACAAGTATCTATCTGAAGTCAGAATTTTTTTCTTTCAGAAAGAAGATAAGAACAAGAGGCTCACCATGGTGGTGCCGGCGACGAGATCGGCGCGGGCGATCGACGACGGTGAAGACGGGGCGGGGACGGGGCGTGACGGACCGCTAAATCTAGACAAATCTCGTTGAAAAAGGAGCTCAGAGGTCGAGTTTCGAGAGGAGAAAGCTTAACTAGTGTGGCTCTGGCATTTCATCGAACACCTCATGTGCATAGGAGGTCAACTAGAGCACCCAAATGCCCTCCCCTCGCCGGCTTGACAAAACAAAGCACTGTGGAGTGCTCTGCCGCGGCGATGGGGTATATATAGGCAAGTTATTTGTCCCGGTTCGTGGCATGAACCGGGACTAAAGCCACCCCTTCTGTCCTGGTTCAAGCCAAGAACCGGGACCAATGGTTGTGGGCCAGCAGCGAGGACCATTGGTCCCGGTTCGTGGTTCGAACCGGGACAAATGGTTCCACACGAACCGGGACCAATGCCCACGAGGCCCCGGCCGGCCCCCTGGGCTCACGAACCGGGTCTAATACCCCCCATTGGTCCCGATTCTTGAAGAACCGGGACTAATGGGCTGACCAGGGCCTAACGGTAGCCCTGTTTTCTACTAGTGTAAGCTTTCATCATACAAATTTTAGAGCACGTGATTGCTGTTTCTTGGCCTTGTTCCTCTTTGTGAAATGCAAACACTCATAGGCAGTCATAATGTAATCCGTAATAAGTCTCCCTTGCACAAATGTTGATTGCTCCTTAGAAATAATCTCAGGAAAGACAATTTTCAGGCGGTTGGAAATCACCTTGGAATCAATTTTGTAGAGGACACTGCAAAGACTAATGAGCCAGAATTGTGATAACAAAGTGGGATTTTTACCTTACGGATCAGTACCAAGATAGTCTCATTGATCCTTTTTGCCGACTCCTTCCCATCCACAATATCAAGAACTGCTTTGGTGACATCGTCCCCACAAATCTCCCAATGGCGCTGAAAGAAATGAGCTGGAAATCCATCCGGATCCGGTTATTTAGTGGGGAACATTTGGAATAGTATCGTTTTTACCTCATTTTGCGTGTAAGGAACATTTAACATGTCATTCATCTCCTGGGTTACTTTGCTTGATCTGAGGGCTGCATTCCTGGGTGCGTCCCTTGGGTCAATCAATAAGTGTTATTGGGCTTCTTTCTTCTCTCTAGCCCATATCTAAACGCATAGGTGTATAAGAGGATGGTCGAAAATCCCAGGGTGGGCGGCCACCCTGTAGCTCCGCCCCTAATTGTACGGTAAACGAAACTGAATTACTGATAAGCACAATGCATGTTTAAGGTGCGTTAAATAAGCCCATACAAGCAATAACAAAATGATGTAGACATCGAGACAGTTGTGTTGAGGTTTAATTGTTCTGCAATTCTAATCGTAGTGAAATTGAAACAAAGCTTGATTATTTACAAACACATTGCAATGTGTTGGCAGGTCAACAAACGATCACCTACTTGTTCAGGCACAAACATTTTCGGGGTGATAAAACCACCTCGCTTGTTTCCCCTTCACCGCCATGTGGATCACTGTCGCCAAAGCTAATAAAGTTCATGTGAGGTTGAGCTACATGGTATCCTTATCCTCACCCCAATATTGCTTTGAGATGTATGTTTACATACTATATATGTAACTTTCGAAAATCCATCTCTGTACCCGAGATTATCTGCACCCGCGCTGACGAAAAAAATCTTTTTGAAAAAAAATCTCTTTTTTGTTTCTCTCCAATGAAACAACATATAGACTTCAAACTTTATAAATCAAAAAAAGTTAAAACTTGAATATGTAATAAAACTCAGATTTTTTGGTCCGGCATATATATACAAAATGACTATAACTAAGGGTGTTTTCTGCAAAGACCTGGCACCTGTGTGCTCAGATTCATCCATTAGAATCTGGACCACTCATCCCGGATCTGATGGCACAGACAGATTTTTTCTATTTTTGCACCAGTGACCCTTCTCCTATTGTAGTCGCTCCACTTTAGCCTGGTTCGGAGACACCTTCAGCCTCATAACTGGAGGCGCTTCTCAGTCGGACATGCACATAGCATGTAACTCGACAAAAATCAAACGGCAGGACAAGTGAAGATTGGCTGTTAGATTCAGACACCTCGCGGGACAAGCGAAGAACATACACTTCGCGGGACAAGCGAACAAGGTCGCATGCATTCATATGTGCATAAATATCAAGTACAGCTCTCATATCCAACCCAAGTGCAAAATGAAAAACCACGCGTGGGTAATTCAAACATAAACAGTACAAAGTACAGGCTTATTGGGTATCGAGATCACATCACACACACGCGACGCGTGTGCCCATCTAGCTGGTGATCGAGCTGCGTAGCTGATTAATTAGTAGTAGTGGCCACCGGCGGCGGGAGGAGGGTGGTACGCCCCGGCCCCGGTCGCCGGCGGGGGCGCGGCCACGATGCCGACGCCGTGCTTGTGATGGTGGCGGCCGTGGCCGCCGCCGTGCTTGTGGATGCGGTGCTCCATGGCCTCCTCCCGGTGGAGCGCCTTGTCCTGGTGCAGCTCCATCTTGGCCGCGGCGACCTTGGCCTTGCCGCGCTCGTGCGCCAGCTCCCGCTCCGCGTGCGACCTCGCCGTGGCCGCCTCCGCCTTCTCCGACGCCTTGGCCTGCGTGATCTTGGTCTTGGCCTTCACCGCGCTCACGCCGTCCTTCACCTTCTCCTTTGCCGCCTGCATCTTCCCCGAGCCTCTTGGTTCTTCCCCGATCGAGCAGCTGTTTCTTCCTCCGGCTGATTGATAGTTGATGGTAATCTGGATTGGTTTGCTGTGCTTGTTTGGAGCTTGTGATCGGAATTGGATGTGGTCTGCCTGCGCGTGTGTGGGTGTATATATACGGGTTGCGGCAGGTACGCGTGGACGAATGGGTCCGGGACGCGTGGGAGGCGACGTGTGCGGCGTGCAGGCGCGAGGGCCGGCGCTGGCTGCATGCATGACTCATCCCTTCGGCTAGGGATGAGGTGCCGGACGGACGAGACGCTTCTAGACGACGGAATATGTTTCTAGACGAGACGTACGTGAAGGAATCAATGCACATGCATGCATGCTGGGTCGAGGTAATCAATTGTGACCGCAACACTCCGGGCATGGGCAGAGGCAGAAGCTGTGATCGAATTAGACAGCGATTGACGGGAAAGAAGAAAAAACATGTTTAGGTCTTTGTGCCTAACATTTTTTTTCGGGATTACTTTCTGGTTTCTTCAATTACTTTTTAAGGTTTTATTAAAATTATTATATACATTTTTCTAAACTTTCAATATATTCATCATCAATCATAATAGTACATCCAGATCGGTATACCACGTAGCAATGACTACAAACACTGAAACGAGCGGAAGGCGCGCCACCGTCATCGCCCCTCACTCCTTGAGACCCGACAAAACTTGTTGTAGTAGACAGTCGGGAAGTCGTCCTGCTAAGACCCTATAGAACCACCACACTAGAACAGCCACCGCCACCATTGAAGAGAAGCTTAGATCATTGTAAGTTTTCTTTTTAGTTTTTTTTTCTTTGTTACGTCACTTCATTGAGACTTGGACACCCAATACTATTACTTATAGGCCAGCAATCGGCATCGGCGCGCCAGCCGAAAGTTTCGGCCAGTCGGCTAGCTGCCGTCCGATCTGAGTGAGGTGGGCCGCGGGATCTATTCCTTCTTCTTCCTCCCGCACGGGTCAATATCCCCGCGTCTCTCTCTCTCTCTCCCCGCAGCGTGCACGCCCGCGCCCTCTCGGCACCCCGCGCCACCATCCCTGCTCGCCGTGGTGACCATCAAGCTCACCGCGGTCGTCGGTTCTGGACAAAAAACGAGGCACAGCTGCATCACATCCGGCACTGGGTTGTAGCCCCCACGTAGCCCCCCCGCCGCCTCGCCGGTCGAGGTTAGCTCCCCACGAGCCCGTTGCAGCTCGCCGGCGACCGGTTGCAGCATCCGCTCCCTGCCCTCGTGCTGGATCTCACCGCCTGAATTCACAGAAACCCACCACCGGCATCTCGCGGTCGTGAAAAAATGGATGTAGCAAAAACTGCGGACGGTAGTAGCAAAAATCCACATGGTTGAAGCTTTTTCACTCCGGTTGAAACTTTTTCACGGTTTGAAGCTTTTTTTCAACATAGATTGAAGCTTTTTCTATAGTGTGGAGCTCCCCCGTTTGCTGGTTGAAGCTTTTTCTGTTATTGGAGGCTTTTTCACATCCATTGAAGTTTTTTATGGGGTTGAAGCTTTCTTCCATGTCGGTTGCAGCTCTGACGTTCACGGTTGCAACCTCGCCATCGAAAAGAGCACAACTCCTATAGCCCCTATTGGCCGTAGCCAGCCCTAGCATCGGCATTCGCCGTCGAAACTTTTCTCGTAGCAAGTTGCAGCTTTTCGCCGTTCATGGTTGTAGCATTTGTCGGCCGGTTGCAGCCTTTCCCCGTTCATGGGTGCCGCCAGCCACACTTCATCGTCAACCCCCGGTTGCCGCATATCTGGTCGCCGGCGGAAGCTTTCCTTTTGCCGTTTGCAGCAAAAACGCAGCACCGTTGTCGCCGCCGCACTTCACCGTCGATAGGTTGCGGCAAATCCGGGAGCCGGTGGTAGCTTTCTCATTGCAGGTTCCAGCAAAAACTCACAACACTGTCGCCGCCGCCACACTTCAACGTCGCACCATTGCCGCATTCCAGTGGTCGCTTGTAGCACAGATCTGACCCAGTGGTAGCACGGGCGGTGTGCGGATGTAGCATGGCCGGGCAGCGGGGGAGCGCCATGACCGTGACCAGAGGAAGGTGCCGCACGGCCATGGCGTCCACCTAGGAGAGGGGATGAACGGATAAGGCGGGGCCACTGACCCACCAGACTAGCACACGCGTGAAGTAGTTTCTCAGATCGTGGGCGAGGGGAGGAGTGTTCGATGCCCATGATCCAACGTGTCTAGCGCGGCGGGCGGCGGGCGCTCCGGCTGGAAACATTTCCCATACTTTATATGCCTTGCATCATACTAGAGAATTTAAACGAAGTTATCTAAGGCTGTCCGTAATAGGAGTTTGGTAGCTAGTATTATGCATGCCAACTAGATAATTTTAATGAAGTGACATCTAATTAAATCAACAAAGAGAAAGTTGAGTATCTGATATTGTAGCATAATAAATATTGTACTATAATGTGTTTTACATGGCATAAATAAGGTTATCTAATATACTCCCTCCGTTCCTAAATATATAATCTTTTGTAGAGTTTTCACTATGGACTACATACAAAGCAAAATAAGTGAATCTACACTATAAAATGTATCTATATACATCTGTATGTGGTCCATAATGAAATCTATACAAAGACTTATATTTAAAAACAAACGAAATATGTGATAATATGCATCACGGAGGTAGTATTCGTACACTTATATCATATGCATGATACTAACTTCTTACGCTATCCACTACAAGCAGCCTTACTCCTCCCAACACAAACCTCGTCTCCGCATGTCGCCGTGCGATCCAACCGACCCAAACCTCCTCTTTTCCAGTCGCCATTGTTCTGCCTGAGTCCTTATTGACGGTTTTTGAAAATATTTTCTAAATCGTAGATCTATACTATTAAATTTAAATATCAGAAAAGTATGACCCCATCGTTAGTGCCGAGGAGTGACTTTTTGTCCAGGTCAATCGAGGAGGCACTTTTCATCCGCAAATAAGCCGAAGTGATTTCCGAATTAAGCACTATTCTTCGTCCCTGGCATGGATGACGAGTTGGCATTCACCATGCAGCCATCCATGCGCACATCCTCTATACATCGGAACCTTTTCCAATCAAATCCTCTCCAAAGCTTTTCCCAATCAAATCCTCACGTCACCAGGACCGCACCATGAAGATCCAGTTAGATGAAGAATCATTTGAATCGTTGATTGTGCAGGACAAATTTTGTCTTTCAATCTACACCGACCACGTTCCCAGTCAAATTGAATCGTACATTATTATGGAGGACAAGCTTGGTCTTTCAATCTACACTGACCACGGAAGTCTACAACATGCTCGGTGAAATTATTTCAATCGCATACACTACTCATCTGTCAATCTTATTAACATTATCCCTCGTCTGTGATCTGAATCTGATGCCAATCTCATAAACTTTATCCCTCGTTCCATCCTAATCACTCGAGGCGTGCACCATGACCCATACCACCCGCGGTTGCGAACTCCGTTAATAACAGAATTATGCCAGATATTGTTCTAGGTCGTATAACTGAACTGAACTGGTTTGATGGTCAAGATTATTTTGATAGTAAAGATTATTTGGTCCCTTTATATCTTTCTATCCATACTACTAGTACACATTCTCTCTGTCACATAATATAAGAGTATTTTTGACACAACCCGAGTGTTAGTGTTAATGTAGTGTAAAAAACGCTACAGAGGGAGTATGTTTTTTTAAAGCAACTAACAAAGTTGCATGCATGCGTTATATACATACACAGAGCTCTCATCTTCAACCCAAGTGCAAAGTTAAAAGGCACGCGTGGGTATGTCAAACACAAACAGTACGAAGTACAGGCTTAGCTAGCTAGCGAGATCACATCGCACAGGCTCAGCAAGTGAGCTGCTTAGCTAGTTAGTAGTGGTGACGTGCAGCAGTAGAGTAGTACGCCCCGGCCCCGGGCGCCGGTGCGGGAGCGGCCACGATGCCGACGCCGTGCTTGTGGTGGTGGTGACCGTGGCCGCCGTGCTTGTGGAGGCGGTGCTCGATGGCCTCCTCCCGGTGTAGGACCTTGTCCTGGTGCAGCTCCATCTTGGCGGCGGCGACCTTGGCCTTGCCGCGCTCGTGCGCCAGCTCCCGCTCCGCGTGCGACCTCGCCGTGGCCGCCTCCGCCTTCTCCGACGCCTTGGCCTGCATGATCTTGGTCTTGGCCTTCACAGCGCTCACGCCGTCCTTCACCTTCTCTTTCGCCGCCTCCATCTTCCCCGAGCCTCTGGATTCTTGGCTTGTGTTTCTATGATTGTTTGGATCTTGTGACTGGAAATTGCAAGTGTACTGCCTGCGCATGCGTGTATTATGTATGGGGTGTGACCCCTATGCGTGGACGAATGGGTACCGGACGCGTGGGGGGCAACGTGCATGCGCAGAGGGGCGGCGCTGGCTGCATGCATGACTCAGCCCTTGTCCAGAGGTGAGGTGCCGGACGGACGGATGTTTCGAGACGTGGGAATATTACACGTACTCCCTCCATCCGGAAATACTTGTTTTAGATATAAATTTATTTATTTATTTATTTTGGTGACAAGCATTTTTGGAAGTAGAAAGTACGTAAAGGAATCAATTTTTTTAGCAGCCTCATATGTGTCCGTACACTCACCCCATATGAATGCCCTATGAATATCTACGAGATCATCTTGAGATTTTACGGAGTCACTTTAGACGTCTCGTAGTTGACGGGAACGTCTCCTTCCACTGAACGCATAACCAAATCCTAAAATAAATCAAGAATAAATGCAGACACCAACGCTTGAACTCCGGTGGGTTGAGGATACCACCGAATCAGTCCTGGAGGGAACTTTTGGTCTATCGATACACCCTATGAGAACTTTTTTGTAATTACTAGCAAAGCCCGCGCGGCGGCACGCCGCGCCGTCGATATGCTGTGACCATATGGATTGTCTACTATTTGCAATAAGTGCTATTAATTTAAGATGACAGAAACTTGTTTAATAATTATGCATTTGCATGCTTTTGCATTTGCATGGCATGGCATGAAGCTTGTTTAATTAAATTCACCATGTTGCATGCTTTTCAATTAGCGTCATCTTTCTTGTAATGTATGGTTAGGAAACACATGAATAAATAATTTGATACTCTTGTTTTGTATATTTTTATACAATTATTATTTTCCTTGAAGTGTTGCAATGTACTCCCTCCGTTCCGAATTACTTGTCTTAGATTTGTCTAGATACGGATGTATCTAGCACTAAAATGAGTCTAGATACATCCGTATCTAGACAAATCCAAGACAAGTAATTCGGAACGGAGGGAGTAGATCCTTGGATGGAAATGTGAATATTTATAAGTGTGGTTTGTGATAGATTTTAGACGATAGTATTGTGACAGAAGCAAATATATTGGTTGAACAGTAAAACAATTTATTCCCCATATCAGGATAGGAGAGAGAATGATACAATTTATTCTGCATATTGTACAGGAAAAATAAACGTAAACTAACATAGAGGCCATGCATGCAAGCAGCAAGTCTTGGAGGGCTGCACCAGGGACTTGCATGCAAGTAAAGAGCCACCAAGGGCATGCTATGCATGCAGGTATGAGTCCTTTCATCCATGGTTGTTTGTACACGTGGAAACCATGCAGCAGGATAATCACATGCATATATGTTACGTGCATCCTCACATGTATTGACACATGACACATACGTAACATTCAGTGAAGAAATGTATCATAAAAGGATGATGGACTGCATATTTAAGGAAGACGGTCTGTAAGATGAGATCAACATGTGTTTATGCAAACACATTTAGATTATTTACAGACAAAACTATACACGCTTGCAATATATAGTCTAGGTTCTCATTTTAATGGCCAAAGGGCAAGATTTGATATTTCATTCGCCTTGTTATCCTTTGGGAATAGCTCTCTTGCCACTTTACGTCCAATATAGTTTGCAAATTTAGTCAACAATAAATTGTAATTTTGAGCAGCCGACACATGTGCATCCTCTTCAACTGCTGAAGGCAAATCCCCTCAAAAAAAAAAAAAAAAAACTGCTGAAGGCAATGCAAGGCAAGATGCAATTGGCCGGCCATGAGAAAAACAAAGCAAGCGGTGCATGGAAGGACTCATCTAAATAGGAAATAGACAAACAGACATAGTCAAATGAAAAGAAACCATGCATGCAGCGCACATGCAAGGCAAAGGCGGAAGACACGGCACCGCTCTCTGACAAAGGATGACGGCACCGTGAACCAAAGCGACAGCAACCAGCCAACAGCGCAAAATCCAATGGGAAACAGAAAGCGACGCTACAACTGGGCCAACAGAGGCACAACGAAATCGGCCGACATCGACATACGCAGAACCCAGCGCCAAATAGAAAACAGACAGCGGCGCGAGAACTAGCCCAACAGAGGCACGATCATATCGGTCGACAGCGACATCAGCGAAACCCAACGCCCGATAGAAATCAAAGGAAGCATATAAGAAGAACGACCACGCCAGCCTGCCCCACGTTGAATGAACAAAATGCTAAACCAACCAAACTGAATGCCACACCCGTTCAAAAAATTTCAATCAAAAACATGTATCCACAAGGCCTTTCTACCCCGCCAGGTACCAAATTAATACCACGTGCCACATGCAAATTTACTCAAACATCATTTTCATACAAGTGGGTGATTCTTGGAGCAAAAACCTTGTCTGGAATAGATGCTTGGGTATTATACAAAAATTCAAAAAATTCTGAAATATTTGAAACAAGCCGACATTCCATTGTACTAGTAAAAAAAATTCCAAATAACAAAAAAAAAATCTCGTTTACTTTTTTTGAAAAGACAAAAAAATTTGGTCAAAAAAATGTGAATGGTGACCTATGGTAAGAAATATATATTTTTTCTTTTTTTGCCTTGACTTCAACTCTGTGTTTCTATTCGTTAAAATTTATATACAGTGCGAAAGAAAGTCAAGTTCATTGTAAAAAAAATTCCAAACAAAATCCTATATGAGGTGTATATACACCCAAGAACCAAAGGGCATTTCCCAATCAATCATCATGGTGCATGGAGGTAATGAAGTGCGATCGCTTCGCTACTTTCTTATAGAAAGTTGGCTATCATTATTTTATAAAAAATTTGTTAATACGAAAGAGGCTCATTGTATATAAAAACCCTTACATTTCTAAAAAATACTGAAAATTTAAAATACATTCGTGGATTTAAAAACTATTCACGAATTTTAAAAATATTCACAAATTTGAATAAATTTTAAAAATTTAAAACTAATATGCTGTAGAAATATGCACGAATTTTGAATGTTCATGAATTTAATATATGGGATTTTATGGTGCATGGAGGTAATGAAGTGCGATCGCTTCTCTACTCTCTTATAGAAAGTTGGCTATCATTATTTTAGAAAAAGTTCATTAATACAAAAGAGGCTCATTGTATATAAAAAACCTTACATTTCGAAAAAAATACTGAAAAATAAAAATATATTCGTGGATTTAAAAATTATTCATGGATTCTAAAAAAATATTCAAAAATTTAAATAAATTTTAAAAACTAAAAATTAATATGTTGTCGAAATATTCACGAATTTAAAATGTTCAAGAATTTAAAATGTTCAAGAATTTAATATTTTGGGATTTTAAAAATTGTTCACAACTATGCAAAGGCCGAATGAGTTAATAAAATCCATTCTGTCAAAAGAAAAAGGCGCATGCACTGGCGTCTCACAGTCGGTTTGGAGCACGCAGACAACCACCCAGCGCTCGTGGTTTGGAGCACACTCCTTCGCCTTGTGTCTTCAGCCAGGCAATGGCCTGCTACGGCCCAAAGAGCAAACAAAATGCTGCTGGCTGGTGGTAACTAAGGACTAAGGCCCATGTGTCCGCAGTTCGTTCTAGCTAGCCCAGTTACAGAAACTGAATTGGCTCAAAAAAAAAGTTACAGAAACTGAATCATCTTAAAAAAAAAAGTCGATTCGTAACGCGTTTTCCTCTCGTCCCTGTTTTCCTCTCGTCCCTGGCGGCTGGAACCCTAGCCGCCGCCAGGGGGATGCCGATCTTCCAACGCCGCTCTCCGGCGGCTCCCCTCCACCGGCGACCTCGGTCGTCGGTGGTGAGGGGGTTCGTCGGATCCACGCGTTTGGATCGTTTTTACTCTCTCGTAGTCTAGATTTTTAGGTTGTTCATCGTCTTTGCTTCGGCGGCGACGATGACAACGCTGAATAAAGATTCTTCGGATCCTTCCCTGACGAGGCCATCGGTCCTATGGTTGGGGATGGATTTGGAAACTAGTCTGTTCAAGCAAGGATGGCGTGGCGGCGGCGGCATCCTTGTGGTGGACCTGTGTCCTCGGGCTCCGCCGTTGCGACGGCGTTTGCTCCAGCGTCGGCACGGAGCTTGGGAGGTAGTCCAGGAGCGGATGCAGATTGTGGTCTGCATCGACGACATCTGGAAGACGGAGCATGTGCTGGGCTTGTGGTTGGTGGATGGCAGATATGGTTTCCTCCTTCGGCGTTTTAGTCGTTGTGGGTTGCCAGATCTGGAGTTTGATGGCGTGTCCGGGGTGTTGCCCCGGTCTGATTCGTTCAACGGTAAGGGTTTCACTTTTGGTGAGCCACCTTGGAGGTCCGTAAAGCTGCATATCAGCGATGGAGCCGCGTCGAGCTCGGGTCAGGAGGTAATTCATCATTCTTTTCTTCGGTGGCTGCTGTGGTGGTGCCGGAGGCAGGTGACGGGCGTTGGTGTCAAGCTCAGAGATGTTCTCTTATCTTTTCAGTTTTGTCATGTCGGTCTTTACGTGACTTGTACTATGTTCTTTATGATATGAATGAGACACGTATTATCATGCAAAAAAAAAGAACGTTCGTAGACTCTGGGCATGTGCCGGAAATTAGCTTGCGCACCTACCCAGGGTGTAGGTACCGGAAAATTGCATTTGCATAGAAAGTGTGACGATGATGGTGTCCGGCTTGTAGTCGTGGTAACATGTGGCGCAGGCCCAATGACTTGTGCGCTTTAACATACCGTTAGTTTAGTTTATATGAAGGGTCCATTTTGCTTTAATCTATGTCTTAGTATATTGTCGAAACACAAATGGCAATCAGCCTAGCCCGATTAACATATACTCCCTCCGTCCGAAAATACTTGTCGGAGAAATCCATAAAAATAGATGTATCTAGAACTAAAATATGTCTAGATACATCCATTCATCCGATAAGTATTTTCGGACGGAGGGAGTATATCCACACTGAAAATGCTGCTTGATCTCCAAACGAGCTTCTAGTGATATATGGAGTTGAAAATGCTTCCGTGAGGAGGGGTCAAGCATATATATAGAGTTGCCAGTTCCTTCAAAATTTTGGGGTACAATATATAGATATGCAACCGACATAAATCTTCAATAACTTAACACACAATAATAGGAGACATAGTGAAAGAAACAACTGTTTCAATGAAATAAATGTTCCCAAACAACCACAATATAGGGAAAATACTTGTCAATTTCATAAATATATTGAATCGACACGAGTGGGCTTTCTCCTGCTTCATGGCCTTTACCACATTTCTCTCCTATTCCAAGTTTTGCACTAGTTGGCATAAACAAGGCGAGGGAAGGGCAGCAGGTTAGCTATCAAGTAGCAGGTTAGCTGAGCAATCCTGCAGGTTACAGCTCTGGTTTGTATGCATTTGCTAGGTGTATTTCTCACCGGTCGCCCATCTGCCCAGCTCCGCCTTCCTGGATGTGCTGCAGCCTTGGTCTCCTCTCCCTGCCACACGCGCCGCCCTGACCAGGTACCAACTGCATGCACTTTTCTTTCTTTCTTTCTTTCTTTCTTTGATTTATTTCTTACTTTTTTCATTTGTTCATGTTCGCTCCTTTTCTTTCCTTTTGTTCATTTTACCTTTTTTTATTGGTTTTTCGTTTCTATTATATTTTCAATAATTTCTCTCCTTATTTTATTTTTTCTTAAATTCTATAATTTTTACCGGATTTGTTTTACTTCGTTTCCTCATCGATTTTCACGCTTTTCTTCAGGTTTTCATTTTTCTTTGTTTTTCAGGTGTTTATTTTGTTTATTTTTATGTTTCTTCAGTTTTCACCGCTTTGTTTGTTTTTTCATCCAATGTCTTCATTTTTCTTACACATTTGTACATTTTACGTATACATCAGGACATTTTCGCACATGCTACACATTTTGTAAATACATTATTAGCACTTTTCAAAAAAAGATGTTTGATGATTAATTTTTTCATGCACATCATTCATTTTTGGTATATATCATGAACTTTTGTTAATACATGTTAATATTATTGAAATAGACGATTAAAGTTTTTTATATATGATCAACATTTTTAAATATTTGTGTTTTATGTTCAAAAATTTTAACACATGTTCTATATTTTTTGTATACATCAGAAACATTGTTTTGTACATGTCCAACTTTTTTAAATAGGTGGTTAACATTTTCTCAAATTTTTGTGTTTGAAGACTATTTTTTTGGTATGTATCACGAACATTTTTTATACGTGGTTAGCACTTTTTAAATTTATGATTTACATTTTTCTGATACACGGTCGGTCAACACTTTTTGAAATTTCTTTTTTTAATTCATCTTTTTTACTACATGTTGTGTATTCATGGTCTACAATAGGAACATTTTTCATCCAAATTTAAAGTTTTTAAAATGGAGGATTAACATTTTCTTCAAATGCATGAGTAACATTTTATAAATACACTAGCAAGATGCCCGTGAATTGCACGGAACATCAAGATGCATTTTTTTTTACAAAACACCTGTTTTGATTGACCCATCCGGAAGTAATCCCATGTAAAAACTAATGATATCTCGAGAAAAATGAGAGATAAGGTAAGGAGGAGTGGGGCGTGGTGGTAATTGATGGTCGAACTGAGCGGAGGCATGAGGATGGACGACGCCGGCAGCGGCCACCATGCCAGATTGTTCTAGAGGCTTCCGTTTTTAGTTGCTCAACAATGAAGTTGTGGGAGATAAGGATGAACGAGGAAAGACCGTATCTGCAAATGTGAAGAGAGGTGTGGGTAGTTTTTTTTTTGCAAAATTGCCATACTTTGCTTTCTGTCCATCTGGTATAGATCGGACGATCTATATTGCAAGATGGCCGGCACACCATCATCACCAACTCGGTTTTTTATACGAGTTGAGATGACCAGCCTTTTTCATACACATTTTTTTGTATATAATTTCCGTACACATGAGAAACATTTTTATACACATTTAACAATTTCTAAATGTTTTTTATATATAGTGGATCATCAATCTACTGTAATAATATGATCCTACAGAGTGATAGTTAAAATATGCATCTGCGTTTCCTCAGTAAAAAAAGCAATCATTTCAGCTCACTGCACACAAATATATACTGAACTATTTGCTTTTTTTTTGTAAGGACACATACAGTCGTATTTTTTCAATCACTCTGTTGGATCATGTTATACATATGAAATTTTTGTGGCCTCCCGCGAGCTGGGCCGACTAAGCCCGCGCTCCCTGGGGCGACGCTGCCCTATGTGTTGCGTCAAGCGAGACATTGACACGCCTATATGTCACCCGTGGTGATTCCTATTACGCTATGCTTCCATATATCCATTGAGGTCCTAATATATATTTGGTATTCCCAGACTTTTAATTCAACTATTTGGGTTGGAAACAAAAAAACCGTCCGAAATCAAAGGAATACAATCACAAAATTGTGCCTACGCACCACTCTATCCCACGTTTCCGAGCCCTCCTCCGAGACGGCTAGAAATCACCCCTCCCGTAAAACATAACGTTACATTCCTTTTTGTTCCCCCACTCGACCAGGGGAAAGCCTTCTTTCTTCGCGTGAGTGGCAAAGAGAAGGCAGCGACCAGGGAATTCCGCCGATGTCAGTGTGCAGGTAAGCTCCTCTCATAGTCCCCCCACCTCCTCTTATGCCAACACCGTCATCCCCTACTGCTGTAGCTCGCTCCCCTCTTCCTATGGCGCACCATATCTGCCACCCTGTCTCCTCTTCCATGGTTGTGCGTCCTGGACCTAGACATCTTTCACCGCTCTTCCTCCCCTACCCCTGCTCCAGTTTCCCTCCATGCCATCGACCACCTCAACATCTGTCGTTGGGACCACACCTCGTCTGCCCCTTCCCAAGGATGAGGAGCTGCCAGATACCCTCTTTTGCCCTCTCCTTATTCCCCTTCCATGGCCCCCACTTCCCGTTTTCTTTGGCCATGCTTCACTTGTTGCTTCCCTTATATGAAGAGCTGCCAGATCTTTTCTTGTTTCCTTTTCTTGCAGATTTTTTAACCCTGGTTGTATCTTGTTGCTGATTTGGCTAAAAATTGGATAAGACGAGGTTGAATTAAGGTAAGAACATATGTATTCGATATGATGAAATATATTCTTGTGGTCATGAGCTTGAAGGTTTATGTTGTCGTGTGTTGGTCATGTATAATATATTCATGGATGCATGTGCTTGTTATGTATATCTCAAAGGAGGCCGCTTCTTGATGGTCTTTTGTCTGATAGCATAGCTGACCGTGATGGTGCATTGTGTGTTCTTTGGTACATGCATCATCTTGATATTAATATATATGAAATCTTTTCATGCAATTTGCACTCTCATGCACCATTTATTTAATGACAGCCATTGATAGGTATGTGATTTTCTTTGTTGCTTGTATACGCATTTTTTTTATCAAATTTGCTAAAGGAACCACAATAGTAAAGAGGACGTGCCTCTCATGGGATGATGAGATGGATGTTGTAATTCTTGAGGTAGTTGTTCATCATCACAACATGGGTGACCATTCATAAAATGGACGTAAACCATATGTTTACAAAGCAACTATAAGGAATGTGAAGGAAAAGTGTTACAAGGATATCACAAACGACAACATATTAGGAACGCTTAGGATGTTCGGAAAGCAATATGGTGTCATTATTGAAAGTGGTTTTGGGTGGGATTAGGTCAACCATAAACTATCTATTGATAGTGCCCACACACATAAGGAAGACATGGCTGCTATTGTTGCCTTGACGTTATGCAAATGATGCTTTCCTGTTTGTCTTGTAGAACTTCAACCCATTTGAACTACATTGTGAAGTTTGGAACTATGTATTTTTGTTGTTGTTGTTGTTGTTGTTGTTTGAACTATTTGTTGTACTTTGTTGGTGTAAGAGAATTATTGTTGTTGTTGTTGCATTAATATTATATTTGTTGTCGTCCTGCATATATAAAATACTCCCTCCGTCCCATAATATGATATGTTATTACATCCAAGTATAGTGGATGTAATAATGTCTTATATTATTTTTTCCAAATAATCATTCAATTATCATCACAGATTGTACATATTTTATTTTTATACATATAGAACAAAGCATCATGTTTTTTATACTCATGTTGTACTTCCATAGTTTGAAATCCAAACATAATTTTGTGTTGAGACCTCACTTGATTCCATGAACCGAGTCAGTTAACACTTAGACAACTGAATTCATATTAATGTCCATCACAGTTCTCTTGTTCTGTTGTTCAGCTGGTATTCCACACAATTCAATACGGAGCCCTCCAATACACACATCCAAACAGATAATTACGGCTCGCCTACAACGGGGCGGTATTATAGTTGTGGGTGAGTTCTTTTGTGTGTGTTTTTATCGTGGTTTCACAGTTTTGCGCATTTGGTCTTTGAGTTTTCCTTTTTGGTTTTACTTTCGTTTTCTTTGTTTCTATCTTGGTTATCTTCGGGTTATTTACCACACATCTACATACATCAGGATTATTTTTTATACAGATTTAACACATTTCAAATACTCTCTCCGTCCGAAAATACTTGTCATCAAAATGAATAAAAAGGGATGTATCTAGAACTAAAATACGTCTAGATACATTCCCTTTTATCCATTTTGATGACAACTATTTCCGGACGGAGGGAGTACATAACTAACATTTTTCTAAAATATTTGTTTTGATGTCTATTTTCTTCATACACATTGTGCATTTTTGATATACATCTAAAATATTTTATGCACATTTAATATTTTTCACATACATGATTAATATTTTCTCAGGTACATGTTTAGACCATATTTTAATATGTGTTTTTTTTCAAACACAATATTGGAACATTTTTTGAATCAATAAAACATTTTAAAAGGTTATGTGAACATTAATTTTTTTCAAATCACAAAAATATTTTTGAAACTTATTACATTTTTATAAACATAATTTTTAAAAATGGGAGGACATGTTTTTTAATGTACAATTTTTAAAGTGTCATGTACACTGTTTTAATATATCAAGACTTTTTTAAGTTACGCTAACAAATTTCTGCAATGCGTTAACATTTATAGAATTATGGTGTGTATTGTTACTTTTTTAAATGAACTAAGTTTTTAGAAATTGATGAACTTGCGATATTTATGAAAAAATAAACAGAAATGAAAAAAAAGAAAAAGAAAACTTGTGTACGTGCCTACAGATGAAGAGATAATATTGAGTGACAAAAGGCCATACAACACGCGTGATTATGTGCCTCGCCCAATTAGCTGGTGCTGCGCGCGACGCTTGTGTATGACTCACAAGTGAGACATAGACTCCAACAATTAGTTGGCGGTGCAGGATGTGTTGTGATGCTTCATGCAGTGAGATTTGTTGTGGAAAAAAAAACTCAACAGGTGGGGACTTGTCGTACGGATGCGTAAGGCAAGGAGGCAAATTATAGCGACAGGAAAAATCACATGCTGTTTACATCTGGTGGTGACGCTGGCAAGAAAAGCAACACCGAGCATATGAGTTTGTGCAATGGAAGAAGCACTACGTGGGCCAAAGGCTAAGTGCACATCGGTTCAAGTATTTTGGTTTGTGTACCGAGGCATTTGCGTTAGGTATCGTGGTTCAGCCGGTTAGGTATCGTGGTACCTGCTTAGATAGAGGTTCTCCCTGCTGTTGCATATCTAGTAAGCAAGCCTTGTAAGCAATCTTAGAGGTAAAGTTCCCTGAATTTTTTGAACAAGGGGAAGGGTCCAGAAGTACCTAGCACTGCATTAGTCAAAGCAGTGGCCAGTAAAATTTACAAATAGGACACCAAGACACTGAAAATTACAGACCAGACACTAATTGTCACCGTTGCAGGGGACGAACTACTTGGTCCGGCGAGACCCCAACAGATGAACACCGCGGGCTCCTTCATCAAGCAAAACTACCTCCCATTGATATCTATGACCTGGAGGAATGATAATGACTGCCATTGGGCCTGAAGATAGGAAGGCTCGTCATAGAAAACCCGCCAACCATCATGGACACCATAGCTCCTGCGGAACCACCTCGTTTGTGCTCGGGATCTTGCAAGCGATCATACAATTGTTGATCTCTTTTTTAACATGAAACACACAATTCAATATCAAGCCTAGATCCACCAATTTTCTCCCAACTGCAAAATTCTAACAATTGGACGGTATAAATTTCGTTTC
Organism: Aegilops speltoides; assembly: GCA_021437245.1. NCBI lineage: Eukaryota > Viridiplantae > Streptophyta > Magnoliopsida > Poales > Poaceae > Aegilops > Aegilops speltoides. The sequence goes on from CM038147.1 coordinate 9,982,835, forward strand.
CGGTAGTAATGTACCATCCACTCTATTAGTTAATCATTGCTCCCACCCTCAGATTTTTTCTTGGCAATAATACCCATGTGAGACCATTCCTTTGGCTAGGTATGTCGATCTCAAGAGCCACTTTAGATTTTTGGCGTTTGAAAAATAAGGATACCATCGCTAGATGTCTATCCTACACATGAACCGCCTAAGATACACCTCATATGTGGCCTGTCATGGATAGGATACGGTATTTGGTAATATAGCTTGATGTCAAAAGTTGAAGAGTCCTAGTAAAAAAGCTATTGATGTATAGATCACCTACCACCCGCATGGCATTGAAGTTATGTTATCGCAACTTACTCCTATAAATATCGGCGTACTGGCCATCTCAACCCCTGCCTTCATTCCTCTCTTCATCCAATTATATGCGCTCGAGATGGCCATTATCTCATGACAACAGGAGGCAAACACATATCAAGATCTTACCGTGTAGAATAAAAAAATGTATGTTAGCTTGAGAATAGGAGATGTTGGGAAGGGATGATATACTAAAATGGAAAGACCAAGTATTGCATGGTGTGATGCCTCAGGGCAACACCTTGCTGCTTGCAATCATCATGAGAGGGTTGTGGCAACATGTTTTGGCCAACATGTACTCCATGTTTTCCCACATGGCGGTGTGCTCTGGCCACGCCACCTTCACCTCATTCTCAAAACCATAATGGGCTTGCCACCGGCCATGCCGTCCACACCTAGATTCCGGGCATGGCTGCTCATTGGCAGCGCATTCACTAACACATCACAGTTAGATGCAGTGATGGCTATATAACTAACGAGAAGAAACAAGACAAAGGGAAATGCTCGGTTTCAAAATTGTCTTATTACTCACACACTAGTAGATTAGTAGTACAAGTCTAATCGTGTCTACCAAATATTAGAATGTGTTGTATTTTGATTCTAAAACTCCATGCTAATATGCGGTGCGGCCCACACCCATGTAATATTTGAAGGTATCTTGCTTGGAATTATTTTGTAGTAAATCACACTAGTTCACAATGCAGTTCAGCCCCCACCTACCGACTCATTAGTCTACTCGTCTACCCCCGTTTCTCTGCTTTCCTCTCTCGTGATATAGTAGCTGGCGCCATAGTGGACGGCAGGATGGCCACATATTTACCTGAGCTGCTCCCAGGTGTTGCTACTTGCTAGTTAGCTTGCAAGTACCGTGACAAGACTAGGCCGCGATGAGAGGCGCCAGTTCCTACACCAGGTGTTGTTGGGGAGGATCTAACCCATGCTAGGTGGCATCGACGGAGGCATCACCGACTGGCTCCCTGATGGCAGCAAGACGCACCTCGTCCTCCAGAACAAGCTCGCTCACCGCTAGGGCTAGGCTTCTCCATTGTCAGGCACGTCCTCTTCCCATCGCCCAAGGCAGGCCGCCGGTGAGTGATTCTTCATTCCCTTTTCGAGCAACGGCTTGGTTTGCGAGTTGGTCTGGTTTTGCCTTGAAGGCTTCAAGCTTCTTGTGTTAGAAGGAATGCTTGCGAAGCTACAACTACTGGCATGAAGTCCTGTTAATCCATTAGTAAGTAGTTACTCAAAACCGAAGTATTATTCCAAGAAAGATTTCATCTCTGGGTGTGTGGTACAAGTAAAAAACGACAATAGTGATGTTATTGTAAACTAATTGGAAATAACAACAAAATACCCATTTTTTTCTCTCTATTACAAACCACAGACACTGTAAGAAAATATAACCAAATGCTTTGAAGCATTCCTAGAGTGATGAACAGTTGAATAGCTTCTTGTGTGTGATCAGTAAACCTAACCATGCAATTCGATTCATGTGTAGCTTGATTAAAACTCTCTTGCTATAGTCGGTTGTTTGACAGAAGCTTGCAAACCCTATTAATCCAGTAGCTAGATAAGGATTTCCAATCTATCATCTTTGATTGTTACTGAAATAATCAGTGGTTACTACGAAATAATATTTCCAAGTCCAAACCACAAAATAAATATTCAGCAATTTTCCTCTATCTGTTCTAGTACTGAACGGCGACCATTCTTGTTTTTCGTTCACATGATAGCAGCTCTCGCTTAAGAAATCACTCCTTTAAAGGATGTTGGAGCCACGCCCTTCGATGCCCTGCACGCCATATGCTCCCGGCGCTCCGCACACCTACTCCCGTGTGGCGCCATCCGTGTTGCCCGGTCGCATAATCTCGTGCCTCATTGCAACAGCGTCTACGGAGACGCGGGGGGGGGGGGGGATGGAATACTGCAGCCTTCATCAGTCTTCCTAGACATGTCCTTGTTGGCTTCATCATTCTGTCCTAGAATCAAAGTCTGTCTTTTTTTGTTCTTGCTAAAAAACCTTTGTCCCTATTTTTAATTCCACAACAAATCCAGGAGGCACAATGCAAAAAAATTCATGACTCAAAATGCAGCCAACACTCAGTGTTGAACTCCCAAAAATATTACTACCATAGTGAACACGGGAGATTTTTTTTGCGCAGAGATACATGATGATAGTAGGTTGTATACACCATTTTTTACTGTGGGTTTGAGCACAACATTTGTCGAATGGGTCATCTGTGGCTACAGTACAGAATGTTGCATGATGATTATGCTCGGTTGTGAGCAGTGTCAAACGAGCCACGGCGCCGGGGTAATACGCCATCATTACATCGTGACTGCTACACAGTAAGTTTTCTCATCCTGATGTCTCCTATTCTGAAGTTGTATATATTTCTCAATTTGTGTATGCGTGAACATATGTTGCTACTTGCTAGTTAGCTTGCAAGTACCGTTTCTATTTCTCTAGACGTGTGTCTTCTAAGTAGTAAGAAGTTGATATAGAGGTAAGAAAACTGGTGAAACACTTAAAAGCGGAGAGAGGACTTTCTCGGTCGGTCGATGGCATAGATCTATATAATCATGAGAGAGAGAGAGAGAGAGAGAGAGAGAGAGAGAGAGAGAGAGAGAGAGAGAGAGAGAGAGACTGGTTTGTGATGGGACTTGAAACAAGGAAAGATAAATGCATGAATGAGAAATGTGTTTCGAGAAGTTGAAAGATGGAAATGATTCTAATAAATATTCCGCCAACCATCACATCCAAAGACATAACATTTTGCATTCTTCTATATGTACTCCTTGTCTACAGTTGTGCCACAATATGCACACTACCATCCCATTCATCTATGCTTCATAGTTCTAAATCACAATATTTTTCTAACTTAGTGGTAGAACCTAAAATAAACTAGAGAGATATTATTTGAAAACAAAAGTGATGTCAAAAATGATGTATGGGAAGGCTTAACTAGCAAAATGGTCGTTAATATTGCCTCGGCAAGTGATTGAGATGGGCCTAAAAATCCTTTCGGCAATGGTCAGCATTAATCAATGTGCATTACTCGGCCTCAGCGGCATAGTGCCTATTCCTCATCACTGACTCTTCCACTATTTCCAGCATAACGATGCATGAGACGGAAGACAAAGATGGGTGTAACACCCCGATTTTCACTCCTCGATTTTTCCTTCGCGAAATTTGATTCCCATCTTTTTCTTTTCGTGTTATTGGATTTTCTCTCACTCTTGGGTATATGAAGATGGTTATCTAGCAATGCCTTTCCCCTCAAACCAGATTTTCTTCTCAAGCCATCGTTGTTATTAACCCTACTTTCCGTATTATCGGAAAGGAAACACTAATTCCTACAGTTATAAAGGAACCCCAATTTCCTTTGATCTATTGCCTCCTAAATTTTTTCCAATGATCCTCCTATATCTATCAAGCCTGGTTATGCGAAAATATTGCCAGGTCGCTTGCAATTTTTTAATTTAAAATTAATTCATTTTTTTGCCATGTGAGGAAATTAAATCCAGATAAATATCCAGACATCTCTGAAGCACGAAAACTTGTAGAGATACTGAGCTCTCATAAAAATATTGACCAAGATTAAAATAAGGGGAATTGCATTTTCCTTTATAAAGCCAATATGTATGCACAGAATGCAAACCCAGGCGTAGGGGATATAGATGATAACAAGTCACTAAATTAGTTGTTTGCCTATGTGAGAGACAATGTCTAATCATGTCGCATTGATAATAGTAGTCATCTGAGAGGAGGTCGCTCTAAAATAGGAACAACGTGAAGAGAGGTGGTTTCAGAGAAAACGCAACAACATGAACTCATGGTTATAAAAAAATACCTGATGCCGCAAAAACTGAAATCATGGACATATCAGCATTTTAATGCAAAACTATCATAGTTTGGAGTGACCTATCTTTGTAATACATATGAATCCCGGTAGTATACAAGGGAAGACCTGATACGATATGTTGCAATGCACTGATGTGCCATCACACCACATCTGGCCACACGATGTGCATACGAAGGGCTAGGCGAGGTGCCACGATCCGAACTGCTAGGCGCGGTCACCTCTTTCACCACCATGTTCACTGCATGGTCAACTTCTTTGATACGCTCTACGTGACACATGACAATATGGCCACTGTTTGTGTCGCTCGTCGACACCCAAATTTCCTTGCAGCCACACGGACCCATGTGTCATCCACTCTCTCTGATCAAATCTTTGAGGAGATAGTTATCATGCTTTCTGCGAGGATTGATAGTGTTGGTAAGGTACGTGTTTAGTGAGCGAAGCCAAGCCTGAATTATCATCAACGCTCACACTTTTGGCAGTTTCAAAGTCGTCGAGTAGACAACACTAGCTAGGGGAGACAATGAGGCTTCTCTTGCTCCAGCAAGTGCATTTAGCACATGCATGTAATGTCTTGTAAGCACTTGAAAATCATCACAGAAACTTGTATTTCACCCTCTAAAGAAATACTAAAGACATCTCAAAAAGCATGCATTTCACACTTACGGACACGGCTAGCAAAGGAACCAAGGACTATAAATAAATATTTTATGTGGTCATATTGGTAATTTTGGTCTCTACTCATTTTGAGAGTACAACTCACAAACACATGCAAAACTCTTAGTAAACAACACAGCCATACCATGTAAACATGTCACTATTGGCGAATACGAATAGTATGAAAAAATAACTAATTTTTTGTAATAAAGCTCAAAACTAATTTGATCATTAGCAGAAGAAAGTACAACCACATCAATCCTTCTCTCTCCATTCATTTCATCCAATCACATGCCATTAGTCATGAATATCTCCTGATGGTTATACGAGATGAATGTTCTCAACTACCAGTCTCCAGCACAACCAATTTATCTATCAGCACAAACTGAGGTCAGTCTCTTCATGCTTCATGAGCCATCCAACACCTTTGTCTCCTACATCAACTATGGGCACACACAATGCAAATGAATAAGTTTGACAACCTTTCGAGTGTGTTATGTCCATGCTTCAGAGCCGCTGATGTTTAGCATCTTTTTCCCATACACCTAATGTGAGAAAACAAACAAAAGAATTAAAAAAGACATTTTTTATAGTTGAGATGTGCATAGGAAGCATCTAGAAAACAATGTTCAGAATGATGGACAGAGGACGCATCCGGGCACATTGATGGGGGGTGTGCCCTAAGGGGCATCCGAACAGGGCCCCAAAGAGGTGCCCCCATATCACACATGGCCGTGCTTAATCAGACAGGAAAAGGCCAGGCTGCTGCCAATTCGCACGCTGATTTACAAGTCGCGTTCCCATGTGCCCGTGTTCCCGTGTTAACTCCTCTCTCCGCGTGTCCGCTCATATGCGTGCGTTGTGTCTGCACCATTCAGCCCTTTGCCTAAGCACCCCGAACTACAAGAGTCCCTGAGACCTCAAACCTCATGCACGCCATTGGAGGACCAGAAGGCAGAAGTACCAGTATACCAGTGATCTCGATGCTCGACAGATCCTGCAAATGACCATGTAACTGTTGGTCTATTTTTAACATGAAGAAGCACAGTTAGTTGCTAAAATAATAGAGAACATCTCCAACAATTAAACGTGTATAAGTATATGCTCCGATGGTATGTGACGAGAGTATCTCTATGAACAAACAAAAAGTAGCTTTTTAACGGTTTATCATTTCAACCATGCATCCAAGTCTCAAACCATTTTCACCGTTGGATCTCTCGCGTCAAGATTTTCGAAACTTCATCCCATGTTAATAGGTTTCGACGAATTTTCTTTTCGCGAAAAATGGGGAAAGGGCCGCAACTAAAAAAGAAACTACATAAAAAACATAAAAGGAAAAAGTTAAAACAAAAATTAAAATCATTTGAGGAAGCATCGACACTGCTCTTTCCTTTCTTCATTGAAGCACAACCGTGCTTCTCCTTTTTTGGGAAGCATAGGTTGTGCTTCTCGATGTTTTCTGGCGGGGAAGTACAAGTTGTGATTCTCGTTTTTTTTGTGAATCACGGGTTGTGCTTCTCGATGAAGGAAGGTTAGGATTCTCGCAGAAACACACATTGCGCCTTTTCCTTTTTTGGCAACTCGCAGGACCACATGTTGCGATTCTCTGGTAAAGCCCCCCCCCCCCTTCCTGTGGCCAAAACCTAGGGAAAACTAACGAAATGTTGAAGAGCCGAAAAATAAAATAAAATCCGAGTACACGTGCAGAAACATAAAAAAACATGCTCGCATGGGGTGAGCCCATAGTGCGACATGTGGCGGCGCTGGGAATGCTGCCACGCCAGGAGAGTGACCGCTTCGAACGGTGACCGTTCGTAGATCGGGGTTTGCTATTGTGGCGCCCACAAAGGGCCACAAAAGGTGAGCCACTTAAATCACACATGTCCGCACTTAATCACAGAGAAAATGCCCAGCATATTGCCCGTTTCATATGTTAGTTCCTCCATCTCCAGCGGTGACCTACGAGTCGCATATTCATGCTCCTATGCGAGTGCCGGCTATGCACCTGCCTCATGCCCCTGTTCGCCTCTTCCCTTTCCTCTATTCACACAAGTGGGCGAGCATCGTGAGTTCCCGAGTCCTTGCACCTTATGGATGCTATTGGAAGAGTAGAAATTGGGAAGTACCAGTGAGTCCATACTTGGTCGGTCTTGGAAACAGTCTTGCAACTGTTGTTCTATTCTTAGTGTGAGATACATTATTCAAAATCGAGCCTACATCTAAGTAGTCATTCTCGAACTGCAAATCGTAACAGTTGGACCCCATAGATAAAACTTAAGACATTTTTTTGTCAGTTGTAGGCACAAAAATCTTGATTTTATTGGTAGCTCGTACTATGTTTCAACTGTTGAAAATTTACATTTACTTTTGAAATTCGTCAAAATGTATTCCTTTGAGGCTTTAAGTTTCAAGTGTACTAAGTTTCAAAGCCCTCATCATGAGAAACATGAATATGAAAACAAAAATTAATTTGAACTTTACGTTCAAGAGATATAAAAGTTTGAAAATGGGAAGCCAAAACTAAAAGCACTCGCGAGGGACCCGCTGTCCCAAGACCTGCGTGCCATAACTCCTCTCCCTCTCACTTGTATGCCTTTGAAGTTTGGATATTGTAACATACTATAAAATCTATATACCAAGCCCCCTCCCCACCCCACTTTTCATCCAATTACATGTGCTTGAGACATCCATTATCTCGTGACAAAGGAGGCAAACATCTATCGAGATATTTCCGAGTGAACAAAAAAAATCATACTATAGTTAGTTTGTGAATAGGAGACCTTGGGAAGGGATCACTATTTACGAAATTCTGAAGACCCAGTGTTGCATGGTGTGATGCCTCGAGGCAACACCATGATGCTTTGCATCCATCATGTGAGGGTCGTGGCAGCCGCAACATACTCTGGCCTACTAGGTCGACTTGGTCCTCCAGCAACCATGACCTCCTCTCGCGCCCATGTGGCGATGCGCTCCTGACAACTTGCCTTCATGTCGTTCTGAGTCTTTGAGCGGCAACCACATCACTACCTGTTGCGTCATCCACATCTAGCTCGCTGGCTAAACAGACGAGTTTGCCATGAAAAACACAAGTGCCTCCATAGCGATGGGTCCAGGAACAGCAGGATAAATGATGAAACTGCCCAACTTAAAAGATGTCCAACTTAGAAGGCACACACAGTATATAGCTAGCGGATGTTTCAAATAATTGATTTAAATTTCATTCCAAAAAACCCTACTGATACGCATAGTAGTGCCTAGTACTTGCTCACAATAATGCGAGGCTCCCCCCACCCACTCACTCATCAGTCTCGTGGGTCTTCCTCCATCTGTCCGCATTCCTCTTTCGCGACAAAGTATCTAGCACCACGGTGAACGGTGTTGAAGTGTATTGTGAACCTCCCTGCACGATGGTACAACAAAAATACATGTATTTAGTTGCTCTTCCGCAACCTATATGTTGTGCTCTCTTGACCTCGAACAGATACAAGTTCAGTTTCTATTCTTCTGCTAATTTAACAAATGGGGTGGCGGTTGCCTACGGCTTCCCCCGGCTGCGAGGCAGCAGACGAGGACATGGGGGAGGGGGGCTGTGTCGCAACCATGGTGGCGTCAATGAAGACATCACCACCCACCTCCCCGACTGTTGGGCTGCGTATGGAAGAAGAAGACTCATGCACACAAGCTCAAGAAAGATGTTAGAGTACGTAATGGGCCTAATGGCCGCAGTCTGTTGCGGCGTAGGGCAGCACAGATTCGACGGTGTGACTGGCCTTGTTCATACCAGTTTAGTATTAGAGGCGTTCTCGAATTATCAAGTCAGGTTTTGAGGTGTTGTACGAAGAACCAAAGTCAAAGTTTTATTAAAAAATGTAAAAATATTCATTCTGTAAAAACTGCAATATTCATCGATAATGAAAATTGATGCGTTTTCCGTCAATTTTCGAAAAGTATATGTGGCACCTATCTCCAACAAACTATCCATGGGCCTGTAGCAACGAAGTACGTGGATGACTTCAAATATTTATTTTATTGTCTTCCATACGGCTCTGGTGATGCCTTTTGCATACGGTGGAAGTAAACCTGGGCAAATGTCGGGCTGGGCTTGTAAAAGCCCGACCATCATTTCTCAAGCCCGAGCCCGTCACGAAACCCAAAATACCGCCTGATTTCAAGCCCGAGCCCGGCCCGAATTCAAGCCTGAAGCCTGAAAGCCTGGCCCAAACGCTGTTTTTTAGTACATGTACGTGCAAGCCCGGCGCGAAGCCCGAAAGCCCGGCCCAAAAAATAGAAAAAGAGAAGCCCGAGCCCGGCCCGAACTACCTTTCTGGCTGCAAAACAAAGCCCGAGCCCGGCCCGAGTGTCAAGCCCGGCCCGTCCTGGCCCGGGTTTTTCGGGCCGGGCTATGCATGCCCGGGTATATGGTGGAGTGTCCTGAGTAGAACCAATCCAAGACCTGGCACCATTCATCGCCGGTCCGGTCCGCGTGCATTATGACATAGTTCATGAAGGTAATTGTGTGGACGTGGTCAGAACACCTCGCCACTGGCATGTCCTCATTCCGAGTGTTTCCTTCTTGATGTCTCCTATTCTCATCCTAGCTAAGCATCTTTCCTATTTTTTTTCTTCTTCATTTGTTTTGGCTAATTAATAGTCGGCTCCGTGTCCCAACAAGATGGAGAGAACATAGTTCTTCCGGTATGCTTTTTTTTCGTGGGGAAGTTGGTTGGTATGCTGGTGTATATATAGTAGTCGTGGAAAGTGAAGTAGCTGAAAGCATTTACATCTAATTAATTTAATGAGGTATTGTGATGAAATATATTTATAAACCCCTTAAAACTCTATGCTCCCTTGAAGGAAACGCTCCTAGTTAATCGTGGCTGTGGGCGGCAGGGTGAGCCCCACCTGTACGTGTATGTAGCATTGAGTTTTACTCTTCGGTCCATTTGCGGTGTACTGGTGTCGCTTTGGGACGAGTCGTAGAAAATAAAAGCCCACAGCGACCCGACCTCACTTGTTTCTTTTTTCAACCGGGATCTCACCCCTTTCCATTAATTTTGCAACCAACGGAAATACATCAGTCATTATCCAAGTCTTTTGTCATGCAACCAACTACCAGCAGAAGAAAGCTAGACCGAAATGAGACAGTGCAAAAGGAGACTGAAAGGGAAGGAGCGAGTTGGCGCACCACCAGGAAACCCACTGCATGACGACCCTAGAGCGGACCATCCGCCGTGGGGCGAAAACCTGATGGCACTAACAACAACTGCCCAACTAAGATGGTTTAACGACAAGACTAACTAACAGCAAGTTTTTGCCGCAGCAAGATACTACCAAAAGATGCCAGATCCAGCGGGCATCAAACCCCAGTGGACGGCCAGACCAGAGAACACCGACGGACCTCACTTGTTTCTGTCCGTGCCTGAGCCAGTTTGTCTCGAGTGGTCATCAAACGTTGCTTTGGGTCTGTCGTTCATTCGCATAGCGGCGCTCCTGCTACTCACATGTTACTTTTACCTCTGTTGACCATTCGGGAAAAGGGGAAACTGAGGTGGTGGACGTCTCTCTCTTCCTCCACCACTGCCCTGAGCAGCGGTGCTCATCCGAATGTTGTATTTAGCCAAAACCATCATATTTGAGACTAGATAACAGCTTAGTACCACATCTAAGGGTACGAGGAACTATCATCTTTGCGCCTAACGACTAACGGTGAGCACTTATCGACCGATAGGATCACGATACACTAGTAGAAAACAGGGCTTTGGTCCAGGCCGTGTTAGCCCATTAGTACCGGTTCAGTCATTAACCGGGACTAATGTGAGCATTGGTCCCGGTTCATGCGGCAAAGGCATTAGTCCCGGTTCAGTCATTAACCGGGACTAATGTGAGCATTGGTCCCGGTTCATGCGGCAAAGGCATTAGTCCCGGTTCAGTCATTAACCGGGACTAATGTGAGCATTGGTCCCGGTTCATGCGGCAAAGGCATTAGTCCTGGTTCAAATGGGACCTTTAGTCCCGGTTGGTGCCACGAACCGGTACTAATGGGTGCGATGCCCATTAGTATCGGTTCGTGGCATGAACCAGTACTAAAGGTTAGACCTTTAGTACCGGTTCGTGCCATGAACCGGCACTAATGGGGTTTGAGGCATTAGTACCGGTTCGTGGCACAAACCGGTACTAAAGGTCCCATTTTCAAACTGTACCCCCCACCCCCATCGCCTTTTCAGTTTTGTAAAAAGCAAAAGAAAATGATAAAAACTTAAAAAATTAAAATCCTTCGAAATGTAGTTATGTTACTACATCTACTAGTTAGGAAAATTTAAAACTTAAATTTGGACATGTTTTGCAAAAAGTATAGGGAAAATGTAAAACGGCTATAACTTTTGCATACTATGTCAGAAAAAAACCGTATAATATATCAAAATGTTCAGAACGAAATTCCGCATCAGATTTTGACGGCCTACTGCCTGTTTGCAAATTTTTAGAATCCTCAAATTCTAAAAGGAAAAAAGTTATGCCCAAATTTCAGTTTTTTATTTTTTTTATTTTTGTTAAATCTGGTCAAACTACTTATTCATGAAGTATTAGTGTTACTAAATAATTATTCAAGAATATTAGTGTTACTAAATAATTATTTCAGTTTTTTTGAATTTTGGTCAAATCTGGTCAAACTGTGGTCAAACTGTGGTCAAACAATGGTCAAACTACTTATTCAAGAAATATTATTATTACTAAATAATTATTTCAGTGTTTTTGAATTTTGGTCAAATTTGGTCAAACTATGGTCAAACTACTTATTCAAGAAATATTAGTGTTATTAAATAATTATTTTTTTAGAACAATAATTTCAAACTCAAACAGTAAAATGTGTGACTTCATACTCAAGCTAAATTCCCGAGGGTTAATAAGATTGACATCTTACTATTGTCAGGAAAACAACAAGTGCAGACTTGGAAACGAGGGAGAATAGAACTCGGAAGTTAAGCGTGCTCAGGCTGGAGTAGTGAGATGGGTGACCGTCCGGAAAGTTAGATGATTTGGAATGATGAGGGGTGATTAGAGATTAGAGGTTAAATTGAGCAGTGATGAGGGTAATTAGAGATTAGAGGTTAAAATAATTTAGAAATTTGAAAATAAAAAAATTCAAATTTTTTTCAAAAAAAATCAAAAATAAAATTTTCAGAACCGGGACTAAAGGCCCTTATGAACCGGGACAAATACCCCTTTTTCTACTAGTGATAACAGCAGAACAGATAGATTGAGCCCACTTGTCGGGATGACGTGGCAAAGACCAAACAAAAAATAAAATTTGGACCAACTTAGGTGGCTGAAAAGATGTGGGTCCCGCATGTCCATGTCTCAATGTTGCTCTTCAACCCATCTCTCTTCCTATGGAGCAATTCATCGAGTAGCTTCTAAGCGCCGGCCGCGAGCACAAATGGAGGGCAACACGTAGAGGTGAGCACCAGTAGCACAGAGCACCAGTAGCACACAGACCATCCCAAACCAGACCTCCGGCTCGCGTCCATCCTTATCTTTGGTGGTGCCATCTGGCTACAGCCGACGAACACCCCCTAAGAGCCCCAACCAGCAGCTCTCTCAGGCGAGCTTTGCCGCCCTCATTCTCGCAAGTGCGAGATCTGGCCGTGGCTACCTCGCCTTCGACGTCTCCCATTCTCCCTGGTCTGGATGGATGCCAGGATTGGTGGCTGCAACTAGCTCGCCGGCACGCACGCGGTCGGTCTCGCCTGCACTAGCGGCCAGGAGCGACTGCTAGGATGCCTGTGTGTGTGTGCCACAGCCAAGTGCGGATGCAGGCGGGCGTGTGTGCCACGGCCAGGGACAACTGCAGGTGCGCAATAAAAATTATGTGCTTTATTTGAAAACATAGTTATTTGTTATAGCATTTGTATTGGTTAATGCAGACAAGTTACAAGTACCATACTATTTTGTCTAGAGTTCATGCCATTAGTTAACTTGAGCTTCGTTTTTGTGTGAAAAGTATCAGATCCATTATAAAACTTTACCAAAAGTACAAAGCATCTAAAACATCTTTGTATACCCTGAGTAGTGGTAAGTGCTAAAATTGAAGATTATTCAGTTCATAGCATCTACGAGAAGATTATGCCAGTTCATAATTTATATGTGTATGAGTGTCGTCCATACTAGTTTTCTGTATAGCTAGTGCTAACTTACTTCCTGTTCTCTGAATTTGTCTTGTATACACATGTACTAGTATTGTTAAATCAGTTGTAGCATGAAATTTGGTCTATTTGATCAGGACCGAACACCACCCTACACAGGCCGAAGACCAAATAGCGGATAACTGAAAAGACCGAAATAATTTTGGTCGTCAATTCTGGAAGACTGGTTTCTTCAAAAGACAAGCGAGGCCTTCATCCTTCTGGTGGCCCCTCGGCCACCTATCGACAAATCTACATCTTGTCGCTGCAGGGCGACCCTATATCTCGCTTTCAGCAAGTCCAGCTTCCGACTCGCTAAAGGGGCGAGCGAGATGGGCCGGCCCACACCAGCGGCAGGCCACATCCTCTTTTTCCTTTTTTGTGCTTTCTACTTTACTTTTGTACTTTGTTTATACTTTAAAATATTTTAAATATATGTATTACAAATAAACTCTACAAAAAATATTTGAAAAATATTGAACAAGTTGAAAAATGCTAATCAAGCATTCAGAAAATGTTGAAGGTGTATAGAATTTTTTTTGATCATTTATTAAAAAATGTTGAACAAGTATTTGAAATATGTTAATCAAGCATTCAGAAAATGTTGAATGTGTATAGAAAAATTGTTGAACATGTATTACAAAAATGATGATTTTTTTATCATGTATATTAAACTATTAATCAAGCATTTGAAAAAAATTGTTGAACAAGTATTTGAAAAATGTTAATCAACCATTTGGGAAATGTTAAATGTGTATAAAAATGGTGAACAAGTATTTAAAGAATAATGAATTTTGATCATGTATATAAAAATATTAATTAAGCATGTAGGAAATTTTAAATGTGTTTAAAAAAGTTAACCATGTATTTAAAGAGTAACGAATTTTTTTATCACGCATATAAAAAGGTTAATCAAGCATTTGGGGAATGTGAAATGTGTATAAAAAATGTTGACCATGTATTTGAAAAATAATGATTCTTTATCATGTATATAAAAATGTTAATCAAGCATTTGAAAAAAATATTGAACTTGTTTTTGGAAAATATTAAATGTGTATAAAACATAGGAACGTATTCAAAAAATATAAATCTTTTTATTTGAAAACTGCTAGTCGAGCATTTAGAAAATTGTACAGAAAAATGTTGACAACTATTAAAAATATGTTAATCTTGTGTATGAGAAATGTTAATTAAGCATTTTTTAAATTTGTATAGAAAATATCTTGACCATTTAACAAAAAAATGTTAAACGTGTATTTGAAAAATGTTGTTGAGATATACAAAAAATGTAGAATGAAAACCAAAAGAAACAAAGTAAACCAAAGATGAAACAAAGTAAACCAAGAAAAAATAAAATGAAAGATAAAACCAAAGAAACAAATGCAAAAGAGAGTTAACAAATAATAAAAAACAGGAGAAGAAAAAAGAAAAGAAAAAAAAACTGAGAAAACCGGCTCAAATTGCCTCGAGAACGCGAATCAGGCGGAGTGGCTAGCTACGCCGGACTTCTCCCTAGGGGTATTGGGATCGATGCCCACTCGTGCCCCTTCCTTTTTCTCCCCCTTTTGTTTTAAAAGTGCGTTGATGGGCCGACCTAGTTGCCTGCGTGAGGAGCGATTCTCTTCAGAGAGCAACTTCCGTCTCGTTTAGTTCAAGATATAGCTCTCACGGCCATTGCAGGTTAAAGCTAGACCACGCCAGAATGTGGCCGGGTCGCCGTCGCCATCATTGAGAGAAGGCACAATTTTATTAAGGCACATGTGTATGACTCGGCCCAGATTGATCTCCAGCGTAGATGGACCATGGCCATACAACAACACTATTCAAAATTGTTGTATTCATTTGTGTATCCGAAGGAAAAAGGATTTTCGCTCATATCCCAAGAGGCTACAAACGATCCGGATAGCGAGCTCCCTGTCACTCGAGCACTATAAAACACCACACTCGTACTAATGTGCACATTTTTTAGAAGACCTGTATAAATCTAACCGTGTGTGACCAATGAGGCACTTTTGAAGGTGAACATTCCATCACATCACTTGTCTTGTCGGTTCTGTTGCCAACGGTGCAGGATGCTTTTCTGCTTGTCATGAAGCAAACATCGGTGAGGGCGATGGTGATAGGCACCTGAGCCGGCAAGATTGGTGTGAATGCCGCAGCTGGTAGCGAGGTCATCGCAGGGAGCTCGAGAAGGATATGAATGTGGTGTCGCTAGAGCGTACCCCCACGTGGCCGATCGTGAAGGTCAGGCTGCCACTTTGTCAAGCACTTCTAACACGTCAGAGCATGTTGCCATGACCCTCAGATGATGATTGGAAAGCAGCTTGGTGTTGCCCCGAGGCATGGCACCGTGCAAAGCTTCTTCTCTCCATTACAGTAAATGACCCCTTCCCAATATCTCCTATTCTCAAGGTAACATACGTTTTCTTGTCTTTCTTTTTATACGGGAAGATCCTCATAGGTGTTTGTCTCCTATTGTCATGAGATAATGACTGGCTCAAGCATAGGTAATTGGACGAACAACGGGGAAGGGGCAGAGATTGAGATGGCTAGTATGCTGATATTATACTATACTAGACCAACATCACGCCCTGGCGCGCAATGCTGGGTCCAAACGTTGTGGCTAATCGCATGTGCCAGCCAGGGAAGCTTAGTTTGTTTAGTTGCACACGACAAATAAGAAGTATTTATCCTGATTAAAAATAGTAGGAGTTGAGCACAAAGCAGAAGCATGTAGTTTGATTAAGAGAAGCAGGGCATAAAGCTCAGTGCTATAGAGCAGCAGAAGTAGTCTTATGCAGATACACATTGCCTACTATTATCCATCTAGAACACTGGTTCAGAGTACTGATTACAAATAATTTACACTAATGTTGGACAGGTGATTCATTGTGGCACCAAAGCTAAGCACAACACTTAAGTGAAGCTTGCTGATAAACCAAAAGGCCCTCAGTTTCTTTCTTGTGCCTGAAGCTTCAGTCATTCTCGTCGAAGAGGAAATCTTCATCATCAAAGCGTCTTGCACCGCAGTTGTCATTGGTATCATCAGATGGGCAGAAACCAGGGAACTCATCAAACTCAGAGCAGTCGGACTCCGCATCATATGGATAGATGCATATGATGAAAAAACAAAGTTTTAGAGGAATATCAACTCCATACAATATCTTTGGTGCTAAAAAAAACATGCAAGAACAAGACAGATTTAACTCTTCACTGAAAAATAAGTAGGAAGGAGCGAGTAATAATATAATGAAGAGATAACAATCAACCAGGGCCTAAGAATTAGTGTGCAAGGGGCCATCATTCGGATTTCTCTTTTTGTCTACAATCTACCTGGGTCTAAGAATACAGAAGAGGTTTCCAAGTCCTAGTTAAAGTTTCCCCTGGATGAGTACAATCCTTAAGAAAAAGCTGCAGAAGTAATTGGTCAGTAAAAGCATTTTAGCACTGTATATATGAACATATGTGGTATATTTGGACCAGACACATAAGAAGAGGGACCTTACAGTGCTTGCCAATGTTGGGGATCAACGTTGATCACATCCATGCCAAGGTGGGCTTCAGGTCAGAGAGCGATGCAACTGGCAACGTCCTCTACCTCCGCTCCGGGGAGACCCTCATTGTGCGTCCGCTTGCTCGATGGTATCCTTTGACTACAGATCATCCAAACCCCTCCACCTCTGGGCTTCATTTACTGCAGAGAAAGGGAATTAAGAGGAGGCTTAGTTTCACACACCAATGTAACTATGGAATAACATCATTATGAAAGTAGGCAGGACCTTGGTGAGTCATAGATATGTTTGAAATAAATAGACCAAACATGCCAATTAGCAGCGGAAGAATATGTTGATACATCTACGACTTCTAGTGACCTAACGCCTAATGTTATAACATCATTATGAAAGTAGACAGGCGCCTTGGTGAATAATAGATATGTTTGAAATAAAATAGACCAAACATGCTAATTAGCAGCGGAAGAATATGTTCATCCATCTATGACTTCCTAATGACCTTACATGATGCTCAACACCATCAAGCAACCATCAATAAGAATTATATTTCTCCACATTACTAATCTAACACCAAGAAAATAAATAAGCTTAGTATAAAGGGGAAGGGATCATGCCCAAGTTCTTGCCGATATAAATAAAACAGGGAGAAGTTTAAAAATTTCCATGGACCTTTTTAGTTTTCTTTCTAATATTTTACACATTGCTTTTTTTGCCATTTTCGTGGCATGCCTCCTAATCAGTTATTGGTTGATGGAAGCAAAACTAATAGAGAGCACAATGGTATAAAAAGGAATATGCAGTTTGTTCATCAAATGTAATTGTCCGACTCAGCAAGAATGAAAAGGAACGACATATTTTTCGCAAAAAATAAAAAATAAAAAGAAAGAAAAGGAACGACATATATAGATGAAACGAGAAAGGGCGAATATAGCAATCAACCATTAGTTCTGTTGTAGCAGCAACCCATAATCAAATAGCTAGCATCTATACAGATGAAGCAAAGACAATTACACTATTAAGGAAGAAAGTGAGTAGCATGGGAAAGCAAGACGGTAGCAGGGCTAACATGTGAGTACCAACTATTTTCTAAAATTACATCTCAAGATCTTATTTAAGAGCTACAGGAAGTAACATGACAAAGCAAGCAAATTTATCAAATATGGGAGCTTATTTATTGCCTCAAACTGAATGGGGTTCTCCATACTTCAGTTCAGCTATATACATGGCTAGTTTCTGCTCCATGAGGTTCATGTCCAGAAGAACAAGCAGACTAACCAGATGTTCTCCCTGGACCAACATTTCAATTTTTCAGAATGCATGACTAATTTATAGTATGTAAATCGGACACACATATGAAAAATGAAGAAATAAATTAAGGAATAAGACTAACCTATGACATTCCCATTCAACATTCTCTTATACTGTTTAGAATGCCATTGGTCCGCTTGGCCTAACATGGGGAAAACAGCGGAACTGCTATAGTTTCATAGATACGTGCAAAAAAGAAATATTGCAGGAAGCCTCACAAACTGTTTGTAAGCCTGGAATTGTAATATTTTTGTTTTTATAATTAGTAAATTGCCTAGAATACAAACGGAAATGCTGAATCGTTTGATATACAAAGCTAAAGACAATTATCAAAAAAGGGATGATCAGTAAGCAGGATTATCACGGTGCTAGATACTACTATTCTGAACCACCAAAACATACAAATACAATTGTAACTACATGTTTAAAGGACCAGTTAAAGAGACAAAAGTGTCAATGATTCAGTTAATCGCGTATGCAATTCACTTTGTCCGGCGATATGTTACTTGTGCGAGATTCGATCGTCGGTATCTCCATACCTACTTTAATCTCGTCACCGGCAAATCTGGATGTAATTTTTATTATTTCTAGTGTTCGTTGTACTGCCATGATAGAAGATGAATAGATTGAAAGTTTTCTCACAAAAAAAATCTCATCACCGGCAAATGTCTTTACTCGTTACGTAATATAAGATCTCGTGACTAACTCATTAGGTACATTGCTTGCATGCTCTTTACGATGTTGTATTACCGAGAGGGCTCAAAGATATCTCTCCGTCACATGAAGTAACAAATCCCAGTCTTGATCCGTGCGAACCCAACAAACACCTTTGGTGATACCTATAGAGCACCTTTATGATCATCCAGTTACGAAGTGATGTTTGGATACACACCAAGTATTCCTCTGGTGTCAGTGTCAGGGAGCTACACGATCTAGTGGTGTTATGAATAGATACTTGACATGAAGAAAGCTATAACAATAAACTGATATGATCAACTGCTAAGCTTATGATTAGGTCTTGTCCATCACATCATTCTCCTAATGATGTGATCCCATTATCACATGAAAACTCATGTTTATGGTTAGGAAACCATAACCATTCTTGATCAACGAGCTAGTCTAGTAAAGGCTCAGTAGGGACATAGTATTTTTTTTATGTATTCACACATGTATTTATGTTTTCAGTCAATACAATTCTGGCATGAATGATAAAACTTTATTATGAATAAGGGAATATGATAATGACCAATTAATTATTGCCTCTAGGGCATATTTTCAACACATCTATGCTTCTCGAAACAAAAATCTATGATTCCACCAGAAGCATGGTTGGGTTTCTCATGAGAGGATATATTTGCTTCATGATAAGTACAATCTGTATTTCCACAAGCACAATCTATACTACCATTAGAAATAAAATATGTGCTTTGACGAGAAGTAAATAGGTGCTTCTGCAAGAAAAAATCTGTTATTTTACGAGAAGCACATATGTTCTTTTACAAGAAAAGAGAAAAGCACACGCTATGCTTACGCGAGAAGCAGAGCCAATGCTCACCCCCAAACAAGGAAAGCACAGCAAAAAAAGTAAAAAAAAAATTAAATCATGATTTCGAGCTCCAATTTTTCCCCTTTTTTTCGGTTGCCCTTTTCTCAAATTTCAGTGTTCTTTTTTTATATTTGTCTTTTTATAGTTTCCATTCTTTTGCTGAAAAAAAAGTTGGTTGAACTCAATGATAAAAATGGTTCGGTATTTGGACGCATAGTTCAATAGATGATTTTTTTGGAATAAAGTACCTATAAAAAACTCCTTGGTTGCGACAAGTGATGCACATGTGCGCCACTGGTAAACACCTAAGAAGGTCGGTAGTGACCTTTGCAAGAGGTAACCCTTAACTAGAGATTTCGTGAGACATAGCCCTAGTGGAGGAGGGAAAAACATCGAGCGACAAGGCTAATGCCCAGCCCGTAGTCTTACGCTCGTAGGCAATTCCTATTAGGATTTGGTACGAGCAAGACATACGAAAACCTATTTGTTGCTCGTTGCGGCAATTTGTCAGGGCTGTGCAGGTGAGATCGACGAGCGTTCGGGGTGGACCAGACCGTTAAGCATTGCAGTGATCACGATTTTGGGAGCCGGTTTATCCTGATATTGGGAATCTTCTAGGAGGTTTTTGAACTATCTTTTCCTTTTCTTGTATTTTTTCTTTTTATTAGAAGTTTTTTCTTTTTTTCCTGTTTCTTGTTTTCTTTTCTGTCCCTTTTTTTTATTTCTGTTTCTTTTGGTTTTCTCCCTTTTTCAAGTTTAGTTTTTTTTGAAAAGTGAACTTCTTTTCTAAAATGTTAGTAAATTCAAAATACGTCTGTGCTTTCACAAATTCTTCAAAACTACAAAACCAAATCCCTGCTCCAAATTTTGTTCCCAAATTTGTTTGTAATTTAAAAATTATTCTAGCTTTTTAAATAACAACTCAGTAGTTAAATTTTTACTAGATTAATTTTCATTTAAATTTCAAAAAATCTTCGCATATTTAACAAAATCTTCTACTATTCCAAAGTTTGGATTTTTTAAAATTTTCAAGATGTTCAAACAATTTTCCAGTGTCCATTAATTTTGTTCAAAAAGTCTACAAATGTTTGTGATTTCAAAAAATGTTCGCAAAATTGAAACAAAATCGCCTTTTACAAGTTTTATTTATACTAGCAAATACTGTTCACAGATGAAAAAAATATTTTGTAAAATTTTGTTCCGACTTAAAAATGTTACTCTTTTATAAAATGTGCAAGTGTTAAAAAATGCGTTTGCAAATTTTTTGAAAAATGCCCCCTTTTGAAAGAATTATTCAAGATTTTTTAAAAGTTTTCCAAAAAATTCTTTACATATTCAAGTAAATCACAATTTTTTAGAAATGTCTGCACAAGTTTCAAATCTTTTTTCAATAAATGTTATCTTTGAAAATAAAAAATCGCGTGGGATATTCCAAAAAGAATTTAGATCACGTGCCGCTCATTGTTTTTATATACTGCGCTGCATTTGTAGACACTGAAGATCATGTATTCCACTGGTTACGTACGAGTTGGTTCTTAAAAAGTTTGCGCGCTCATTATTTATAAAAAATCATCAACTCCAGAAACACACAGTCATGAGTCATGCGCCGTGGGCTTCACTACCAGCGAGGGAATGCGAATGGGCCGGACCGCTAGTTCGGCGCCCTGTGCGAATCTCCACCCTTCTGTCATTGAACACAACGGATAAGAAAATGTGCATGTGTACCTCTGCCACAGTTTCTGGCCATTACAAACCATGTCGATCGGGCTGTGATCCCGGGCGATCCATGTCGACCTAGATGGACTGGAACATGTTTAACCAGTAAAAATTGTTCATGGAGATTAAAAGGCTTCAAAAATCAATAACATCACATCTAAAACCCACGTGTTTTCTAGGATGATCCATGCGTGTGGCTGAACTTTGGTTGCTGTCAAAATGTAGCGAGTGATTTCATGGTAAACTTTGGTCGCACTGAAATGTGTACTGCTATCTGGCTGCACTACTGGTCAGTGGATTTGGAGCAGCTATGTCGCACCGACTGTAATTTTGTCTCAGAGTAACACAAATTCCTTATTACAAAAAAAAAAAAAACTGTCTGACCTTCTAGCAAAGCCGATGCGATTGAACTCACAGTTACGAAAATCAATAAAAAGAAAAATAAATTACAGTGAATGTATTTACTCTGGGAACTCAGAATGCTTGCCGCTTGGGTGAATGGCAGAGCTGTAAGAAAAATATCTTTGAGTGCGGAACTTTTGCAATACTAGTGATTCAACAAAACACACAATGAGATTTTTCAATTCATGATCCGAGTGTACCTTGTTCCATCATGAAGCCTTAAGAGTTGACACCGTCGTCGTCGTATGTCTTTCTTTTCCCTGCCTCTTGACTTCACGTGTCCCTCCAACGGATGAAGAACTGACCTTTCTGTGTGTATGTCTCGCTCTGATGCAGCAGCGTTGCCTCTGTGTCATATGGAGTAAATTGCCCCAACTTTTTTTTTTGAGAAATCTCGCCGACTTTATTGATTCGCAATGATGTTCATAGATACATGATTTGGGTCATGAGGGACACCCAACCAAACATGTCTACCTATGCCTAAATTACAAGCAAATTTGGCGAGATTGTGAGCCTCGAAATTATGATTTCTACGCTCATGCACGTAACCGCAGGAAAGAAACCTAGAACTAAGAGCAAATTTGGCGAGATTGTGATCCTCAAAATAAGGATCCGAGTGTACCTTGTTCCATCATGAAGCTTTATGATTTCTACGTTGCCGCTGTGTAATATGGAGTAAATTGCCCCAACTGAAGTTACAACAAATGGTAGGAGCATGGCCGTTCTATAGCATCCCCGCGGACGTGTCTCTTGAGCGAACAACGCAGCCGTCGGTTCAGCAAACGGGTGCCTCCTGGTCAACCAATGCATCCGCTGCGAGCGATACGTCTCCGAGATGAAACGATGCCTCCCGCTGCCTCAACTGCACGTACAAGTGCACGCGTGCATGCATCAACCGTCGGCTGGTTACACGTGCATTAACGCATGTGCACTAACACAACGATCCATGCAATCGCTTCTGATTGGCCAGCCATCTATGCATGCATGAGCACTAGTACACGTCCATGCACTAGGAACGTGACTTCGCCATACACACATACACACATACATTTGCATGCAAAGCACTGTGTATATAACCAGCATGTATATACACACCACATAGTTTGCTTTGACATATACATCAATTGTGAAGATTAACAGAGGGAGAAAAGAGGGAGTTGAAACCCAGATTTTAATCTATTATTTCTAGCAACCATCACACTAGAACTCTTAATTAAAATCTCAATGTAATTTACATTGGCCACATAAAGTATTCTTACATTCTCCCACTTAGCCGATGTAAAGACTTGAAGATTCACTTGAAACTTTTAGGTGCACACTATACTGTGAATTTATCAGGTCATCGCTAAGATGAGATTAAATCATAGGGATCATGGCGGTCTCCAGTCTAGAACAACAAGATTCCTTCCATGTATCACAGATGACTCAAATCACATATCTTTAATAATAGAAATTATTTCTTTCACTTTAATATTATTCTACAAATAATTATTGTATACACCATAATGAGAATAAAGAAGCACAAATGCGAACTTTTATTTAATTCATAGTGTCATAACTTTTACAAGCACTATACTAACAAGGACTTGCTAATGACGCCCATCCTAATAACATGACCATTAAATGTCTTGGGCGGCAAACCTTTCGTCAATGGATCCGCGACCATAAGTTCTGTACCGATATGCTCAATTGACAGCTTTTGTTTTTGCACTTCATCTTTGACTGACAAGTACTTTAAATCCATATGTTTCACACCTTTCGAATACTCGTCATTCTTGGAGAAGAACATGGCCGCAGAATTATCACAATAAATCAGTAAAGGTCTTGATATGCTTTCAATTTCCATGCCCATGCACGCACACGTACGACATCATAGACGTGGTCACGCCATAGTGGTCCAGTTGGCCCGTCCCGTAAAGCTTCCGCCGGCAGGCCCATGATGCATTTAATGAAAACAAATAAACACATTGTACTTTAACACCTCCTAGTTTAATACCACATCGCTAAGCTGGCACACCGTTGACTCCTTTATATACTTTTCTTTCTTGACATGAACAAACATCTATCTTTGTGGGACTCTATTTGGAGGATATGTAGGATCGATGTGAGTCTTCACCTCCTAAGAGCTTGTGAATGTTCACAAGGATCATGCATATTATTCAAGAAGAGAGCCATTATCTCTGATGTTTTTTCAACGATAGAAAATATAAATGCGTTATTTTACTGACTGACCCATTCAATCATTCAAATTTTTTGCACAAGCCCGCATCACTAGGGCCATCATGCGTGCAAGTTTTCGTATTTTTTCGACACGATACGAATTTCGTAGGGTTTTCTTGGCGAAACGCACCAAAAACACTGACCGGGCGTGACCCAACATGCGTTTGGTGCCGGAATTCGTTCTAATCTTGCGTGGGGTCGATGGGCATGCCCACTGCCTGCCAAAATTTGGTGACATTTCATGCATGCCACCTCGTACCACCTATGCAACCAGCACTGGTCGGATCTAAAGTAGGTCAGCTCCGAAGTGCGTTTTCTTTTCTCAGCCAGTTGACCCCAAACTTTTTGCACACGCCCGAATCACCAGGGCCATCATGCGTGCAAGTTTTCATAATTTTTCGACACCGTACGAATTTCGTAGGATTTTCTCGGCGAAACGCACCAAAAACACTGACCGAGCGTGACGCAACATGCGTTTGGTGCCCGAATTTGTTCTAATCTTGCGTGGGGTCTTACGATGTGCATGCCCACTGCCTGCCAAAATTTAGTGACATTTCATGCATGCCACATCATACCACCTATGCAACCAGCACTGATCGTGTCTGAAGGAGGTCCGCTCCAAAGTGTGTTTTCTTTTCTGACTCAGCTAGTTGACCCCAAACTTTTCGCATACGCCCACATCACCAGGGCCATCAAGCGTGCAAGTTTTCATAATTTTTTCGACACCGTACGAATTTCGTAGGATTTTCTCGGCGAAACGCATCGAAAACACTGCCTAGCATGACGCAATGCGCGTTTAGTGCCCGAATTCGTTCTAATCTTGCGTGCGGTCCTACGATGGGCATGCCCACTGCCTGCCAAAATTTGGTGACATTTCATGCATGCCACCTCGTACTACCTATGCAACCAACATTGATCGGATCTGAAGGAGGTCAGCTCCGAAGTGTGTTTTCTTTTCTGACTCAGCCAGTAGACCCCAAACTTTTTGCACACGCCCGCATCACCAGGGCCATCACGCGTGCAAGTTTTCATAGTTTTTTGACACCCTACGAACTTCGTACGGTTTTCTCGGCGAAACGCACCGAAAACACTGACCGGGCGTGACGCAACGTGCGTTTGGTGCCCGAATTCATTCTTATCTTACGTGGGGTCCTACGATGGGCATGCCACTACCTGCCAAAATTTGGTGAAATTTTATGCATGCCACCTCGTACCACCTATGCAACCAGCACTGATCGGATCTGAAGGAGGTCAGCTCTGAAGTGTGTTTTCTTTTCTGACTCAGCCAGTTGACCCCAAATTTTTCGCACACGCCCGCATCACTAGGGCCATCATGCGTGGAAGTTTTCATAATTTTTCGACACCATACGAATTTCGTAGAGTTTTCTCGGCAAAATGCACCAAAAACAGTAACCGGGTGTGACGCAACGTGCGTTTGGTGCCTGAATTCTTTCTAATCATGCGTGGGGTCCT
The DNA here is from genome assembly GCA_021437245.1 of Aegilops speltoides. Classification (NCBI taxonomy): domain Eukaryota; kingdom Viridiplantae; phylum Streptophyta; class Magnoliopsida; order Poales; family Poaceae; genus Aegilops; species Aegilops speltoides. Next base: position 10,008,054 of record CM038147.1, read on the forward strand.
ACGATGGGCATGCCCACTTCCTGACAAAATTTGGTGACATTTCATGCATGCCCCTCGTAGCACCTATGCAACCTGCACTCATCGGATCTGAAGGAGGTCAGCTTCGAAGTGCGTTCTCTTTTCTGACTCAGCCTGTTGACCCCAAACTTTTTGCACATGCCCGCATCACCAGGGCCATCATGCGTGCAAGTTTTCATAATTTCTTGACACCGTACTAATTTCGTAGGGATTTCTCGGCGAAACGCACCGAAAACACTGACCGGGCATGATGCAACATGCGGTTGGTGCCCGAATTCATTCTAATCTTGCGTGGGGTGCTACGATGGGCATGCCCACTGCCTCGCAAAATTTGGTGACATTTCATAACACAATGCACATAACAGTAGTAAACTTTGCATATATGTTTACAATTATTAAGGGTGTTTTCCGAATAATTATTACACATTTCATAAATTATTGGTTATAGCAAAAAACTCATTATTATTTTTTAATAAACTGAAATTTGTTAGTTCTTACTTATAAATTATAACCCAAAAACTCATTATTATTTTTGACACAAATAACAATAGTAAACTTTTCACATGCATAATTTAAATACTTAATAAATTCTTGATTGAATACTGTTCTTTTATAATTATAGAACATTTTTAACCGATAAATTAAATAATCAACATTACATAAATATTAAAAATAGAATTACTAATATAATATAAATACTTAAATAATATAAATAATCAACATTACATGTCCTAGACGGCGCGCGTTGGCCGACCTAGTGACGGTGCACGATGGCATGCGTGGGTCGGTCCATTGACTGTGCCGGTGGTGCGGGAGCAGGGTCAGCGGGGGTCACGACTGAAGTTTAGTCTCACCTCGCCTGCCAAACGACGCCGCGACCAGCTTATATACCTGCCTCCCACCTCCCATCAAACTCATTTGAAACTCGCCCCGTCCCGCCACTGCCCCGTTGTGACCGTCCTGCGGGCCGTACCTGGCCGGAAGGCCGACCCTTTCGCCGCCCGGCTTGATCGGGCCGGACCGAATACGTACAGTTGCGGCCTGCAAGGATGGTTGGGCATTTTTTGCCTCGTTTTTGTCACGACGCGGGGGAGGTAACAAACTTTGCACATATCAGTATTAAACATATGTACAATTATTAAGGCTGTTTTTTGAATTACTATTAACCATTTCATAAATTATGAGTTAAAGCCAAAAAACTCATTATTATTTTTTAATAAACTGCAAAATTTTAGTTCTTACTTATAAATTATAACAAAAAACTCATTATTCTTATGGTACATTTTTAACCGTTAACGAAAAGCACATTAAAATTAAATAATGAACATAATATAAATATTAAAAATCTAATTACTAATTTAATATAAATACTTAATAATTCTATATTAAATAGTGTTTTTAAAAATTGTGAAACATTTATTAAAGGATAACAAATGGCAGAAATAACTAAAAAACTTAATACTATTTTTGACACAAAGAACTGAAAAAAAATATTCCTGGACGACGCGCGTTGCCGGCCCAGTGACGGTGCGCGACGACGCGCGTGGGCCGGCCCATTGACTTTGCCGGTGGAGCGGGGGCAGGGTCGACGGGGGTCGGGACTAAAGTTTAGTCCCACCTCGCCCGCCGAACGACGCCGTGACCAGCTTATATACCTGCCTCCCACCTCCCCATCGAACGCATTTGAAACTCGCCGCGTCCCGCCACTGCCCCGTTCTGACCGTCCTGCAGGCCGTACCTGGGCTGAAAGCCAGCCCTTTCGCCGCCCGGCTTGCTAGGGCCGGACCGATTACGTACAGTTGTTGCCTGCAAGGATGGTTGGGCATTTTTTTGCCTCATTTTTTTTGCCTCATACCAGTCACGACGCGGGGGCAGGTTGGAGTGGCGGTTGTATAGTCCCACCTCGCGCGCCGAGGGACGCCACGACCGGCTTATATAGCCGCGTTCGTGCTCTCTACTATATGAGATAGTTAGTAATAATTTGATTTGACTTTGCGCTGCCAGGGGTGGCACTGCCCGGGCAGTGTAAGCTCATTACACTGTCCAGGCAGTGCGTCAGAACTGCCAATTGTAGAGTAAACTCAAATCACATCATCACTACTTATCTTATTTTTTATCATTTGCCACTCTACGCAAATTTAGTCTCACCTCAGTCAAATCACATTATTAGAACCTATATTATTTTAAATAATATAAATAATGAAAAATACATAAATAATATAAATAGAATTTAAATTATAATTTAAATAATTTATGATTTTTCTACAGTTTTTCGGTGAAAACACCTAAAACACTGACTGAACGTGACACAACATGCTTTTGGTGTGCAAATGCGTTCAATTTTTGGATTGAGTATGGGCGTGGGCATACCAAATCAATTGCAAAATTTCAGGCCATTCTGAAGTTGGCAAAAAATTTCATGCTTTTGGTGTCGAAATACGTTCTGTTTTTGGATTAAGTATAAATAAAGGTACATATGTATAAACAATTGTGAGGTCTTTTTATATATTTCATAATTTTTTTATAACGTATAAATAAACACATTAGTAAAAGATATTTTCTGAATATTAATTAAAAAACAAAAAAATATAAATGACACCAGGCGTCTGTCCGGACAGTTTTTCGTTAATTTTGCGTCTTTTCGTTTATTCTTTCAACAATTTTTTGGGTTAAGATATTTCAACAATTTTCATAATGTTCGAATAGCACGACAATTCATTACATCATCAAAACATAACAATTTTCTCTAGATAAACCGATCTGATTTCATTCATAATTGAAGATAGAGTATTCTACATAACTTAGAACCAAATTTAAATTTAAACATAAACTTAAACTTAAACCTAAACCTAAACCTAAATTACTCCTCGTCACTGCCGCCGGTGAGGTCGATGACGGGCGCCACGCCGCCGTTGCCGCTGTTGCCGCCGCAGTCGCCACTGAAGTCGTCGTCCGACCCCTACAGGTCCGCCTCCTCCTGCGCCTGCACTGTCGCCAAGGCCGCCTCCTGGTCTGCAGCCTCGCTCCGGCGGGATGGGGACCAGCGCCGGGGCAGGGGGCGGCTGCTGTGCCGGGGCCCGTGGGGCGGGAGCAGGTGCGGCGTGGCGGCGGTGGCGGCTAGACCCGCACTCGCCGGTAATGTCTTCGACGGGCCGGCCAGCCGCCGTGTCCCTGAACGCGCGAGGACGACGTCGAAGTCCTTGCCCCGCCAGAAGCCACGGCGGGCCCTTCTATTTTACCGGCCGCCAGGGAAAGCGCGGAGCTCTGCCGTCGTCGGCGGCGGGCCAAGGGTGGATCTGCCTTCGGTGCAGATCCTCCATGGCCCCGTCACCTTGCTCGCCGGCGGCACCATCAGGCCAAAGCGAGCGAGGTTCTCGGTGTCGCCGGTCGTGAGGCTGGACGGCCAGACGCCGCCCGGCCAAGCGCCCTCGTCGGAGTTGCTCGAAGACATGCCGGAGGGACTCGCCGGTGGAGTGGAGAAGAGGTGACTGGTGTAGAGAAGAGGTAGCTGGGTGGGGTGGAGAAGGCCGGCGCGGGGGTCGCCTTTTATATCCGGCAGGGAGAGGGGAGGCGTCGGTGGAAGGCGGGCATCCCGACGCGTGGATTCGGGCGACATGCTGCCACGGCAAGCCCGAGGTGGAAGGTGGGCGGCTGGCGGCTGGTCGCCGCAGGCGCGGCACCAGATGGCGCAGCGGACGAGGCCATTAGGCGGGCGCCCGACGTGGCGGCGGGCGGCAGGCGGCCGGTCGCCGTAGGTGGGCGCATGCGCGGCAGAGGCGGCAGGCGCGAAAAGCGACCGGTCAGCGGACGAGATCATTGCGCCGCCAAGCAAGTCTTCTTCATCCCTCCTTTCGGCGTGCACTGGGAGAAGGGACAGCAGGCCTCCGGAACCCCGCCTCTTGTGATCTTGTATGGGAGAGGGGCGATCAGGTTTTTGGGGAGCGCACTCGCGCGACTGCTGGCAGCGACGACTTCTTCCCTGACCTCGGCAACCTCATCCTCGATGACATGGGCGATAATGTCAACGCTGGCGGTGCTGCTCCCACTGCACCGTATGTGACTCTATCCTTCTGTTTGAGATCGTGGTAGAATTCATGTTTCTAGTATGTGCCCTAGATGTGATCTGTTCATCTACTATGGTAGTTCGCATGATTAGTTTAATCTCTGCTATTGCTGTCATGATTTATCTTTTGTTCATTCGGATTAAATCTCGTAGTAATTTGCTCATATTTCCAACAATAGAATGCCCAGCCGGTGAAACAAACCCAAAGGATGATATTGGAACTTGTAAGGTGCCAGAACGGAATAAATTAGCAAGTTACTTGAAGCAGTAGATGGTAAGGTACGATAAGGTGTGGCTACTCCCGGGATTGCACACATACGTTATCCTAGCACCTGCAACCTATAGATCATGTTCATTGCATGGATGGTTGTTCCATGAAATTGCTGCCACCATCTTTTTTTTTCCGGGACAGGGAAAATCCCAGCCCCATTTTTCTATTATATTATTAAAAATAGAAGTAAATAACGGTCTTTGTCAAACCTTACATGCCATAATTATTACATACCCAAAAACAAAAAGAACAATTAACAGTCAAACCTCTAAAGTTGTAGTGCCTGACAACCTTGAGGGAACATAGATAAGATAATAACAATCACTTACAAACAAAAAATCATAGCTCCTCAATCGTCAAGCTGAAGGTAAGTATAGACTTGGTATGCACACAAAAGAAAGTTTAACGTTTTTTTCTTCCTTGTTTTGGATAAGCAGCAGGAAGCCCCTATCTATTTATTTTTTAAGAACAAAGTATAGCTCATGTTAGAGCTCACAGGACCATATTCTGAAGAATTGCAGTATTGCATATATTTCTGTAGCGCTCTCTCCCAGCAACTTACCTGAATAATATTGCAAGAGAAGAACGTCAACTTCCACAACAGATTTGAGTAATTATGCACAGAGAAAATAAGACACACTACTATTTCTTGTAGATTCCCATGAGAAGGCGACAAGGATCACTCACACTAAAATAGCATGCAACAAGCTAGCTGCAGTCACAAGGGTCGAACGTAGAAACCAATTGCATCAAGAGAGCCCCCTGCGCGACCAAAGAAACCAACAATGCTACTATCGCTCTGCACTGGAAGGGCGTCGAATGGAACTCCTCCACCTTTTCCAAAAGGTCCATAGCAAGCAAAATTTGTGACAAAGGTAAGCGATGTTACACAGCTGGCTACTCCATAAAACGAACCAATTGTTCCAGAAACATTCATGAGATACTCATTAGGACCAAGATTAATCTGCAAGACAATAAAGACAATATTCAAGACACATTGAATAATTAATTAAGGCTTGTATGAGGACTGAGGAGGTATCGTCATAAACACCCATGCATGAAGAAGGGATAATTAATTCAGGCTTGTAATCCACTTACATTTGAAACTCCCCCACCATGTCCACCCCACGGACCCGCAGTGCGCTGCTGCCTACCATGATCGGTGTATGAAAAGGCGAGAGAATCTACAATGTCGCCACTGCGAATTATCACATTTTCCAATCGGTGGGGTGCCAACTTGATGTCACGAGCCCTCCCTCCTGTTCCACCAAACGGCTCAACCCTTGAAAGTAGAGCCTGAGCACATAAACAAGAGATTAGAGAAGGAGAATATAAACAAAGCAACACACACGATGCAAAGAATTAAAATTAAGGGAACTCAGTACATCTTCTTCCTTCTTTGGTCGCAGCTCCTCAGAGATGTGTTCCTCTTGATCTGAAAGCATTTCATCTTCGAAATGCCTCTTCAAATCAAGAGTAGGACAGTTGGGAGGATTTTGTCCTGTTGCTTTACACAATGCAGCTTCTGCATCCTCTACCTCCGAGAGCCTGGCACAGCGGCAGTCCATTTCAACCTTGACAGTCTTAAGGGATGAGAGATTCTCCAAGCCCAAATCGAAATCACTGTGAGCATCTTTTGTCTCTGCAACATCAAAGCAAAGATAAAGCTTCTGAAGCTTCTTCATTGCTCCTGGTCTGAACACCAGCCCCACAGCACGGCTTGCAAACATGAGCTTCTCAAGACAACGGAAAGCATGGCCAGTACTCGTATTAGTACCAACACATCCGTTGATCTCCAGCCTTTTCCCAGTGGTTTCTACCACTTCCAGATCCAACGAATGAAGTATGTGCAAGTCTGCAAGAATTTCGAGATCTTCCTGCCCTAGTCTCCGCACCATGATGGATATGTCAGAGAGGTGGCTGCAGTATGATGAATTTATCCACCCCGGCAGTTTCGAGAATGGGCTGAAGTCTTCCCATACGGACCCTTCTCTGAATATATGTTCAGTCTGACCACGGGAACTTGCTTCAAATCTTCGGAGGTGTGAAGGGACCAAATCTGCCAGCAACATGAAATCCAGGGACGAATCTGGAGCAAAAATAACAAAAACCTCAAGTTGCTTCTGATTGCACAAGAACAATAGAAAACGCTTCTCACATTTCTTGTCCCAATTATAGACTGAAATCTCTAGCACCCTCACTTGTCTAAGCTGAACCATAGTGGATGGTAGTTCTTCTATTACGGCCTCCTTGATGTCCAGTGTCTGCAAAAGCCGCAGATTTCCTATTGCTTCTGGAAGCTTAATGCACCAACCATAGTAATAATCCTGGCTTAGCCTCAGATATCTCAAGTGAACCAAATTACCCAGACTCTTAATGTTACGTGTAGAGCACTCTTCTAATTCCAAGACACGTACAACGGGAAATATGGAGAGGGATGGCATTGAATTAATAGCACAGGAGGAGACTACAAGTGTCCTCACATGCGGCAACATCTTGGTAGACTTGTGTATGCAATTCTTTCCATTGATGTTACGGAGGGATAGCCGATGAATGTTGTCTTCCAGAGATGGAGAAGGCTGCTTGCCATTACATATAGTGACGAAGTTTTCTTGAGCTGACAAGTAAGTAACAAACTCAAGTACCAAACTATGCATTTGACAAGCACGCGCCCTCCCAAACGCATCAACATCTATGGGTTGAACCATACTCCTTTGAATAAGCTGGTTGAAGTACTCATCACCTAATTCATATCCATGGACTAAATCTTCAGCCATCCATCGGTGTATCAAGTCATCTCTCCCAATTATATGATTCTCCAGAAATATGCTTAGGTACAAAAGACAAGATCTTAGTTGGGAAGGCATATCACGGTAGCTAAGTGATAATATCAACCTCATGTCCTTCACACCAGGATTATTTTCCAGACCAGTACTAATTGAGTTGTATACACTCCACCATTGATCTTCAGTTTGTGTCGGTTTGTTTGCAAGGAGGCTAGCTATGGCAATGATTCCTAATGGCCAGCCATTGCACTTGTCTAATATTTTCCGTGATACAACCTCGAATTCGGTAGGGCATCCATCCTCAGAGAATATTTTGTAATAGAATAGTTTTTCAGAGTCACCATCAGAAAGAGGTTGCAGTTCATGAACGAGACCATCGAATTCCCCACAAGAGCAACATGACCTAGCAATATCAATATTGCGAGTTGTTGTGATTACTTTACTGCCAAGTTTGTTTTCAAAAAGAACACCCTTGATGAGTTTCCATGGTTCTTCACGCCATATATCATCAATGATGATCAAGTACCTACAATATTTTCAAGGGCGTTAATGGTTGGAAAAATGGGACGGGTAGCTATGATCGAGTTGAGATGTGCAATGAAGAACGCAGTCTATCAAAAAATTAATCACCACTACGTAAAAACAATTCTACTGATTGGAAAAGGAAACCCATCAGTAGTATTGCCCACCAATGACCGGTGTTAAACGATAGGCTTGTGTGTACGTGTTATGTACGTGCTTGTACCTAGGCTAGGCGTGTCGTGTGTGCGTGGTTTGTTGTACAAGGTATGTCTAGTTAGGATTGATCCTTATGCTTTGTGTAGTCTTCTTAATGATCAATCCTACTAACTACCAAAGCTGGCGGGTACCGTCACCAATGACACCAATAAATACTCCAGTATATACTTCTTAATGATCAATCCTACTAACTACCAAAGCTGATGTCTGTAAGCTGATGTCTGTAACTAACCGGACGGAATGCTTTCAAAACTGGCGGATTTCATTCAAGTTCGATATAACTTATATTGACGGACGATATTTAGACTGCTTAACTAAAAACTAAAAAACAACACTAAACCCTATATCGGACGACCACCTCGTAAGAATGGCCGCCCGGTCCTGCCGCACCACCATTGGCGTCTGTGTCGTCGTCATCGTAGTCGCCCCTCCAGCAACATAAGGATGTCGGAGGGCCACGGAAGGCTTGTCCGGCTGCTGCCTGACGGTCGCGGAGGAGCCGCTCCACCTCCTATTGCACCGTGCGAAGGGCCCTAGCCGACATTGGCAGAGCAGTCGCTAAGCGACCACTCCTCGCCGATCTTGGCAAGCTCACCGTCAAGGCAGCGGCGGCAGCGCCTGGCGACCCTCGGCGGTGGTGACGGAGCGGTCTAGCACCCACGCCGCGGCGAGCTCTGGGTCGTTGCGGACATTCAGGCCACTCATCCGTCCTGGCGAACGCGAAGTGGCGACGAACATTACGCTGGTCGCACCTCGCCTGCTGCCGCGCCGCGCGCTTGGCCTCGGACACCACGGCCCTAGAACCGGAGGCACCACCGTAAGCGCCGCCTCCGAGTTAGTGGAGTAGGCAGCCACACACCTTGGCGATCGCAGGCGCCAACTCCTCCTTTGTCGGGCGGCGGTGGCGTCATTGGGGCGAGGAGGACCCATCGACCCGCGCGTACATTTTGCGCGACTGGGGCGACGCTGGCTCATCTTTCACGTGGCGGAGGCGCTTGGGGGGACGTTGGCTCCTGCTTCACGCGGCCGCCGATGTCGAGGCCACGGTTGTGCGGCGGGGACGCAGGCTCGTCCTTCAAGCAGCAAAGGGGGAACGCCGGCTCCCTCTTAACGCAGACCCGCGGCGGCAATGGTGGCTCCTCCTTCACACGCGTCGGTGATGGTGGCGTTGAGCTTATCTGACGGAGCAAACGTTCCATCATGATCTTCATCTGATGGAAGAATGCTTCGTCCGTCGGAGCCGCCTCCGAGAGGAGACGGGGCCGCTGTTGATCTTTCTCGTTTCCAGAGGAGATGATTATCTCCTCCTTGCTAGAGGAGCCCGCCGCCGTGGATGCAGATGGTCCCGGTGAGCGAAGGTGGGGACACCATGATCCTCTTGACGAGGAAATTGCACCGGCACCGCCTGCCTGCGGGTAGAACCAGGACATTGGCATCGCCGTTGGGCTCGAAGAGGTGGAAGGGTTGACGAGGTAGAGCAGGACGGTTGGGTGCTCGGGACCACGATTGCGGATCTGTTCGTAGTCGGTGCAGGGATTAAATAGCAGCGGCTAGGAAAGGCAGAGGGACGGCTGCCAGATTCAATCTGCTGCAGCGGCCGGAGTTGGTTTCTCGAGACGGGGCGCCCGCATTGACGCAGTGACACCAAGAGGTCGGTTCCGTTTGCACTGCCTTCCTGTCCGGTTGAATCGCGGGCATCAATGGCGGCCAATGCATGCTCTGGGCCGGCATGAATGCGGAGCGGTCCGGACTCCACAAAGCCCCCCCTCCCCCCACACACACACACAAATTTGTCTCCAGTTTGTGAAAGAAAACATGTCCGGGCCACCCTACGAACCGATACAAGCTCGCGTTGGATAGCTTCCACGGTCCGAACAACACAGTCAGACATATGCGAGCGGTTTGAGGGTCGCTGTTGGAGATGCCCTAAGTCACAACTGATGGGCCCGGAGTGACGCATGTTAGTGTCAGTGGTAACATCACAATAAATGACAACTGCGATCACTTACATGCACAAACTACAGCCTGTCGGTGGTTGTTTCTCTGCCCAACCCAAGGCCTCAGAACAACACAAAAGATAAGCGCAGAGCAACACAGCTTAGAAAACGACCAAAAAATTGCATAGGCTCAGATGATCCCATTAGTGAACAGTAAATTCATTTAAAATACTAAAAAACTCAAACAATTCCGAACTTTTTGTGGGATAAAATGCTTGAGTATGTGACGTATATGCCAGATTTCATAGTATTTGGGCATCTGAGGAGATCTCAGCAAAAAAGAAAATTTTGGGGTCTTTCAAAAGTTTACTGTTTGTGCATTGTTCGGACGTGATTTTTTTTTTTTGCTGAGAACTACTCAGATGTACGAATGCGCTTACACTTGGCATGGACATCACACACTCAAGCATATCTCACCATGAAAGTATTGGTATTTTTCTAATTTTTCTAGTATTTGTTTGGTGTTTACTGTCCACATGGTGTAGATAAGCTCGGGCTCCGAATTGAATATTCCATATTGTTGAACCTACCTGAATGGATTGGTAAACCATGCGAGCCCATGATAACAGTCCACTAGAGTTCTCTAAGATCTGAATTTCAGTTCTAGCTTCGGTATAATAAGATAGCAATAATAATTGACGTACCTCCTTTTCTCAAGAACCCGTATGATTTTGTCGATGATCTCCTTCTCAGACCACGTATCAGTGTTTACATAGTGTTTGTGGCTTTCTTGACGATGTGCGCTGCAAAAAGTGTTTCACTATTTTTTAGGATTGGGTAAGTCAGTGAATATTTTCATGATGTAATAGCAGGAGGATTTTGTAAACTACCAGTAGCAACAATATAGTTAGTGATATATACCTCTTATGCTTATCCTTTTTCCTGTCCTTGTCCTCCGTATCATCTTGGATATTGCTGGTGACTTGACGAAGTATGCTGCTGAGGATATTCTTCATATTAGGCTGAAGAGAAACCGAAATAAAAGCTGTGCAATCGAATTCCCCTTGAAGCTTTTGATACACAACATTGGCAAGGGTGGTTTTGCCCATTCCACCGAGGCCAACGATGGAGACCAACTTGAGCTTCTGCTTTGATGCGCCTTCACCTCCCACGGACAGTAGCTTGATTATCTGTTCCGCCGAATGGTTGATACCAACAAGCTTTTCTTTGTCTTGATACAGAGCTGGCAAGCGGGGATCAGACGGGGCTTGGAGTGCCATGCCGTCAACTTTGTACCTCTCGTGACGGTTGCTAACCTCCTCAACCTCCTTTCTGATGCGCTTGATCTGTGTGGCGATGTCACGGCGAGCCATACATGTATGCGGCAGTATGCCCTTGGCTTTAACGCAACACGTCGTGGAGGACGCTGAATCATTATCAGGGTCAACACGCACAATGTAGGAATCGATGGTGTCCTGGATGTGATAGGATATATCCCTCAGGTTGCTGGCCCAGATCTTGACTTGCGGATCGAGTTGCTCCGTTGGCAGCTCAGAAACCTTTTCCAAAGCTACTTGCATGCTCCCGAGCTCCTTATGGAGGTACCGGATTCCATCTTTGACTGATGTTTGTAGCTTGTATTGGTCGCCCAACAATTTGGCCAGCTTGGGGAGAAGGGCCTGCAACGCGCCGGTTGATGCATTCACTACTATATCCATCTTGACTCTTTGAATTTCCATCTAGCTAGCTAGTGTCCGGTTCATCATTAGATAAAAGCATAATCTGGAGAAAGGAAAAAAATTGGTAATCATGCAATTTCATTCTATCCGTAACCAAATCCTTGACATTACAAGAGAATAAAAATAGATCTCGCTTCTTTTCTTCCCTAATTAATTCTATTAAGAAAGATGGATGAATTCGTATTCAACATAGATCATAGAAAACATTTTTTTGAGTCTCACATGCTTCTCAGGAAAAATTACGAATAAAAAACTGAATTGGTAAATAATGGAGAATAAAATTTTATAGTTGCGAACATATCTCTTAATACATAAAAGTAAAAAAATCATATTCAAAAAATCGTCTATATATTTCTCAGAAAGGAAATCATCCATGGGGTAGAGTCACGATATAAATTAGCAAATAAAATGAGAATTCACATCTTCTCTCACTAGATACAAGGTTGCCCGCATTTGAGCTTCTGCCATGGCAAGTGCAACAGATGTAAAAGCAAATACGAAACAAAATCATGCGGACCCAAACAAAAACGCAATAACCTCTAGCTAATTTCATTGGACTTGACCTCTAGATCGGAAGAGATGCATGTGAGCCACAAGGGCCAGATTAATTGGTACAAACAGCAGATCAAAAGGAGGATTCCTAGCAAGTTTCACTGGACTTGAGAGTTCCAGATTGATCATGATGGGGAGCGCATAGAGAGATAAAAATAGCAGGGGGAAAAGAGAAAAACATAAAAGTTGCAAGAGAGCCGTCACCTCGCCAAAACTTTGCTCGCTTCGCCAGATGTCTTCCAGTCTGGGAAGACGCGGAAGACTGGAAGGCAAGTTAAAGGCACGGTGGGAGGAGTCGTCGGTCGGAACTATAGTGACGACGATTGAGTTGGTGGAGGAGTTAATGGAGCAGCACCAGACCTCCCTTTATTTCCTAAAAAAAGAATAGTTTTCCATATACTCTAAACTGGTGCTACTGTGACTCCGTTTCAGCTTTGTAATATATCTGAGCCTAAAGGTGTTCTCTTTAGGAAAAGACGCTTTCCTGCTAGCCCACATGCATGCGGTCCGCATCACGAGTTTACAACTAGTTTTCTTTCTTATCACCCATCACCCTAGCAGCGTGGCGATATCTTTAGCTGTGCCATGCCGCATATGTGCTGCATGCTCAACTGTCTCACATCTCTCTCGTGTGTTTTGTCACTTTTTTGGGCAAGTTTTTCACAACATGGACAGACGGCAAGCCCCCCCACAAACACACACACGCGCGCGCGCACACGTAAGTAACACTAGGAAACATGTCCGTGCGTTGCAACGTGAGAAAATAAATTACCCCCATACACACACTTGATGGCACCAAGGAATCATACGAAATCTTTCACAATGTCGTACGAGAAACAACATAATAAGTGATGTTGTGCACAAATATAAAGGTGGGATGATCTTTTTAAGTAACTAAAGTTATGTCCAATTGATCAGAAAACAAAAATATCTATCTACTTGCCGGTATCAATTCATGTCTTTGTGGTGTTCCTCCTCAGTGATACCTAAGAAATAATGCATTACCCGTAAAAATAATAATAGCGGATTAGGCTAAAAATAGCAAATTACACTTACACAATGATAGAACGTGCATAGGAGCATGTTAGATATCTCCATCAAAAAAAAATCAATCTATAAGGACATGTATAACGAATAGGCATTTTCAAATTCCCCATATAGAGAAAAGTATTTAATTAAAGTTGGAACATAAGAATAATTTTAGAAATGGTTATCATGCAGATAATGTCATATCTGGAATGTACACATTTTTTGAGTGATTATCGTATATAACTTTCTAAATTTAAAGTTAGGATTTGAAAGATATGAATATATTTTTAGTTTAAGAAGAAAATGGCTGGGCTGAAATTGGAAAATTGTGTAGCCCATCACATAAGATGGCACTTGGGCGAGGCTGTTCTATCTTCCGCTTGCAGAAATCAAGAGAAAACAAAGAAAAAGTGGGAGAAGTGGGATACTTGAATCTGCCAAAAAAGTTTAAGAAGAAAATGGCTGGGCCGAAATTGGAAAATTGTGTAGCCCATCACATAAGATGGCACTTGGGCGAGGCTGTTCTATCTTCCGCTCAAAGAAATCAAGAGAAAACAAAGAAAAAGTGGGAGAAGTGGGATACTTGAATCTGCCAAAAAAGTTTAAGAAGAAAATGGCTGGGCCGAAATTGGAAAATTGTGTAGCCCATCACATAAGATGGCACTTGGGCGAGGCTGTTCTATCTTCCGCTCAAAGAAATCAAGAGAAAACAAAGAAAAAGTGGGAGAAGTGGGGATTGAACGCAGGCCAGATGCATGGGACTTCAGGGCTCCAGCCAGTAAGCTACAAGTGTGCTTGATGTTTGTAAAGGAATAACTCTGTAAATGAGCCAACCGCGACGTTGGTGACTTAAAAAAAAACGAATCGTTTTTGCCACTTACGGGTGGCATTGGTGGGTAATTCTTGCCAACTTCGAGGGTAGTTTTTATGACGTACGAGCAGAAATCCAATTTGCTTACATGAGAGAAACAAATTCTCGCACGTAGCCATGTAATATGTGAATGCACTTACATGAGAGGCATGGTGCTCCTGGTTGTAACTCAGCTCAATCATTGAGGCGGCCTAGGCATGTGACCACGAGACGTCGAACCGGACCGCGCCATGTATACAAGAACCCTCAATTTTCACCATCTGAGACCGTTCAATAAACAGTTATACCGTGCATCTGGTCCATACGTAATCCCTCATAGTCCCACTCATTTTTAACTTATATTGTTGTGGACTTGTTTCATGTTGGAAGGGTGGGTCCTGTATGTATGTGTGCAACTCGAGGCCCAGTCGCCGTCCCACAAACTCCCGCTGTCCCGCGTGCCTCCATAGGGCTCGGGCACCACCTAGTAAGAGTGGCCTAGGCCCGAATGTTATCTCCTTCTCGGCTTGGCTTCTCCTTGGTCCTCCCTTCCCTTGAGGCTTTGACACACAATTAATGCCCACAATGCCCCGCTCTCCTATGGAGCAAACATCAGTTGTAATGAATTAGTCATTCACCAGGTCGAAAAATTGGGTCGCGACACAAGGGTCAATGCTTTTATCGATGATGAAGAAAATGACGGGTTTTGTGAAACAATATTTAGTATTACAAAAAATATTTACTACATAGTAAATAACCTGATCAGCAATGGCAAAAGCAAATATTTACTACATAGTAAATAACCTGATATAGTTAAACTGTACACTGAGATGTAGAAACTTAACTCTACAGTCTCCGGTGCAGGCTACAAAAAACTTAAAATCCCTATGTTCTCTTGGTGATGAGGCTCTACTTTGGTTGCAATTTCTTTTCTGAAGTTTTGCTCACCTTCAGTGAGTCATAAAAATTCCATTTGCATCCCGCTGCTCCACTTCCCACATATCTCTTTACTAATTGAGCACTATATCCTTGCCTCGGCCCATTTTTGTTTTCTCCTGCTCAATCAATGCCCTTTGTCCCTTTGTAACCGTGTAGTTCCCTACTTCCACCTTTCTTCGAATTTTCAGCTTTCTGGTATTTGGTCCCTTTCTTCTGCAGCTTTTATTAATCAAGTCAGGAGCACAACTTAATTATCTCTACTCTCATATGTAACTCCAGCTCCAGCTTATCATTTTAGAAACAGAAAGTCAGCACAACTCAATTATATGCACTCTCATATGTAACTGTGAGGAACAATTCAAAATTGCAAAGTACTAAATCTTACATATTTGTTTCGTAATGGACAAGCCATATTTATTTTTGCACTAAGAAGTTATAACAAACAAAAGAAAGAAAGTTTTCCACAATAGATCTCTAGCTTTGTAGTGTTTGTAAACATTCGACAGAGTAGAGAGTGCCACTGTAGAATTTAGCATTGCCATTCCTTAAAACAGAAGCATCATGTCGATTAATTCACAGTAAAGAAAGTTATGCCCATGTATATAATGGAAATCTTGTGATGGTGCAACAATCACGTATATATATTAGGCACATGGTAGATTACTCTTGGATAAGCAATGATAGCATGCAAAAACTGTACTCTTTAATCTTGAAGCGGAATGTTGCCCATCTGGATCCAGTGAGTGATGCGCCATAGAGAGGGCACTTCTAGTGCTTCAGGAGTAATTTTTTCAGCGTCAGCGGCAACCATTAGGAATATCACCTGCATTGCAGAAGAATTAACAAAACGAATGCAAGTTTCATATATCTAAAAAAAGATCAGTAGGTTAAGGAGACTCGAAAATAACATTTCTCTATATGTGTGATTTGTTAGAGTACAATGCTATAGTTGTTTCTTTCACACAATGGGCAGTGGCTTCATACTCAATTGAATTTTAAGTACGAGCTCAATTCTCTAAAATTGGTATTTGTAATTATAAGAAGTAAAATATTAAGAAGAAAAGAACCAATGATTCCCACTTAAAATCCAAAGTACTACAAGGATAAAAATGCATATCCATACCAAAGTAAAGTGGAATGCAGTTGTAAAATTGTGGGATTACTATTTATGTGTTGGTTCGCTTGTCATGATTGTCCTCTCATTCTGCTAGCTGCCTACTCATTCCTTTCGTAAGAGCAAATTAATTGTACACCCTTTGATCCAAGTATATACAAAATAGCAGTCTGGTTGTTTTGTTAATACATATGCAAAACCCATGGAAGCATAACTGAACATATAATAAAAGCCTATATGGTTGAAAATAACCCATAATTTGATTAATACACAGAGACTGGAAACTGAATTACTCTGAATAACAGAACATCTGCAAGTAAGAACTGAAGATCTCAATCAGTTTTTGGTTCCGAGCACACATAATTAAACATGTAAGATCTGGCGAAAGGAAATCGACCATCATGAAGAAATGCATCAGGTATATCAGCAGTCCATGATTATAATGTGTATCATGTCCTTTTTTTTTGCTTTAGTAGCTGGCACTTCTGATCTCTCTTTAGAACTTGGGCGACTTGAAATGGTTATGCACTATAGGAACCCTCGTTGCTCGCCCTAACCATGCTTGCCACTGCTAGAAAAAAATTCGACCAAATGGTAAGCAATGAAACAAAATGGGAATGATGAAGAGATCAAAGAAGTGAAACATCAAGCAAACAAAATTGACTTCTACTCATTTATTTGCCCAAATGTAACTAATCTAAATGTAATACCCACTACTCTTTTTTGCTATCTATTTTTCAGATCACTCTGAACAGAAGTCAACTAAAATTTCTGGGCAACTTTAGCACTCACTGTAGATGATAGTGGTAAATATAACAGGATAGATATGTTGTTTTCTTGTGTCTTGTCAGATATAAAAAATATTTCAAAACAAACCATCCACAGCAGAAAGAATTGCAGGTCACTGCTGCACCTCCATCGCCAGTCAATCAGCTCCTCCAGTCTAGTAGAACATATCTTCAAGGTATTTTTAGGTATATCTAGAAGGTTTTCCAACTCGTAAGTTTTCAGCTTCTCGGCTAAATGTAAGATATCAACCATTACTCAAAACAGCAAGCTGCTTGCGACAAATGCAAGTATCAAATAAGGAGTAAAGCATACATCACATTTGAACTTTAAGTATATACATAAATGAAGCATCAAAAAATGCAGCCAGGTTGGCAAATAAAATTTCATTACTTTCAATCTAATGGAGCCTATATCCACCTGACAACTTAGATCTTTAAATGGCAGCGGCAGTACACCATAGGCGGCTGAACTGATGTAGAAGTCAAAACAATTGTAATTGTTGATTCATGACTGGACGGATAGTCAACAACTGTTCTGAACCTAGCTAGTCATGCCATCTGCCGGGGATTAGGAAGACAAGGGGAAGGAGAAGATAATATTGCGAGAGAAACATTGATTCTTGCTTGCTCCCAAAGAATAAAATGCCCGCTCATATATAGAGCTAACCTAACTTTGACCCGAAAGACATGGAGATAGTCGGAAGTATCAAGCTCAGGCAAGATGCGTTATATGGTTATTGAGCTGAAATGTGTATATGAATTGCAATTAGAGGACCTCCTGTTGCAATAACTTCTGCATTAATTTATGCTTGAAAAATGTATGTACGTATTGTATTGCAGTGTTCTGAGCTCAACGCATGAGACTACTGTACTGTAAATCATGTCATGAGTGTAATCATGAAACTGTTTGAGGTAAAGTGCTGACCTTCTTCGATGGAGACAGAGAAACCGGAATCAAATCTGGTGAGCAGGAAGTTCTCAGGCGTGAGTTCCCAGTGTATGGACCCATGAAGTGGCAGACGTGGACGACGCTTTCAGAAACTCAATTAGACAATCTGCACTACAAAACGACACCTAGCCTCCGACAGCGAGGGGGAACTCGCGCTTCTTGTGCCACGGCAGTGACGGCGACGGCGCAGGGGGGCTGCAGCAGCTGGTCCAGCCTGGCGCAGTGGCCGGCGCCGACGACCTCGTGGCTCTTGGCGAAGCCAAGCCACACCTGGCTCTCTGCCGTCATCTGCCGGAGCCGGAGCGCCGCGACGCCTCGCCCCAACAGAGCACGCCGGCCGCCTTGTCGTCCTCCGCCGCGACGCCTCGGCCCGCCAAGGCCACCTTCGAGGGCAACAAGGCGCGTAGGAACGCCGTCGCGACGCCTCGCCCCAGTCCTGGGCTCGGGCGAAGCGGACGCCCACGGCAAGCGTGCCGGCGGCGCGTGCCCGTCTGCTTATCTTCCTCCGCCACGACGCCTCGGCCCGCCCCCGCCAAGGCTAGCTCCAAGGCCGACAAGGCATGCAGGAACGCCGCCGCGACCCCTCGCCCCATTACTGGGCTCGGGCGGTGCGGACGCCGCGGCAAGCGCGCCGCTGCCCGTCTGTGGAGGCCGGCAGTGGATAAGGCGGGGCTGTGGTGGTGGTGGCAGGATCCTTTTTGCAAAAAACGAATCGTTATCTCAGGAAGGAACAAACTTTAAATTGTACTGCTGGTTAAATACTAAGAAAGGGAGGGGCTTTTTAGCAAACATGCTAATTACGGACAAGCAGAAACCCAGTTTGCTTTATTATTAGGTAGAGATTATTATTATTATTATTAGGTAGAGATTGTAGCCTGCTAATTCTAGTGAGCCAACTGCTCAGAGAAGGAAAACAGAACATCGAAAAATATTTGCATTTGTTAGGACAAACCATGGTAGACTGTTGTTTTTCTTGCCTCTGATCTAAACAGATTCTCTCTCTCTCTCTCTCTCTGAATTACTCTCTCGAACACCGCACAACCGGAGGTAGACAAAGACACGTTGAGAGACAACGTTGTCACGCAGAGAGAGGAGTTTCGTGACGCGTTAACCTGCGTCTTTCCTTCTTTGCTTTGCTTTTATTTCATCAACTACCAATGCTAATTCCGCCATGATCCACTTAGACTGTGTGCCATCCCCAGTACAATGCACTGTGCCGGACGACTCGGTAGAAATCCTAAGTTCCTAACAACTACGACCTGCCCGCACTGTAAACAAAGCACATGTCTGGCTCTTGTAGTTTGCATGCAGTACAACCACGATGCATGCAACCACTCTTACGTGGCTAGGACTCTAGCTGAAACAAATCTAACATGACAGTGTAATGAAAATAATCTAAACCAAAATTTGTAATAAGATTAAATCTAGCAATCACCTTCCTAATCTTGTTCACTTCTGCTCTGGTACACCCCCTAAACAAAGAACACCCCCCTAAACACATCTATGGTTCAGATGACCCCATATCCCGTCATAATAAAGGGCGGGATGGTATATTTGGAAAGTACGTTGTCAGCGCCGATACATGGCTTGTGTACATACCACCCTCACATCCCCGCCCTAGGCCGGTCCATTTTACACCTACGAGAGACGTTAAAGAAAAATGAATATTGGACGAGATTTGAACCCAGCACCTAGTATATGCTTAGTGCAAACATGGCAACCAACTGTTGTAAGCAGTTACTACCTCCAGATTTAAAAGGCGAGCAAGCATCAATCGGGTTAGGTTGTCACTACGTCCGCTGATTGAGCGACTTAATTACTGCATCGCATGCAAGCGCGAGGGCTACATGCGGTATTTTTTTTTATCACAGCTGCATGCCATATTTATAATATATAATACCTAAATAGTTCATCCCCACTAATCTATTTCTCTTGACATGCAAGTTATCCACATTAGCAATCAACATGCAGCCAATCCACCTCAGCTAATCGGCCACATCATCAAGTTTTTTTTCTATCCTTTCAGCCATTCCACGATTTTTTCTATAGACTGTAGATGATTCCACACCGGTCGCACACTATTACCTTCCGCAACGCATCGCTTCGCTGGTGAATTTTTTTCGCCAGTTCGCTTGTTTTGGACGTGGCTATATACCCTGGTCACTGAACCGTCGAGTCGTATACTATTCAAACGAGCAGTAGAGAAGCACAGATGCATCGTATCGATTTGTATTACCATCACCTCTCCACCACATTTTTATATGATCCTCCTATTTTAATCGACATCTAACACGGCTGTTTGGATCTGCAGTTCCATTCGAGCTCCGGTGCGCACAACCTCATTAGCAAAGATGGAGTTTGATGTCGCCCACCACACCATGTATGGATGGTGCCGCTCCACGCCTGCTAGTTGCGTGTTGCCGGCACATGCAACGCCGCCATCGGCTTCGCCTGACCATGGAGCAGCGCCTGGACAGCGGCACCGAAAAATCTGCAGCGCGTCGGCGGCACGAGCATCGCTTCTCGGTGCCACGCATCGGTTTCTCCCGGCCTTCTACTTCCCGACGGCCAGCATCGGCTTCGGCCGGCAGCGGATGCCCTCCACACCCATCCCGCGCCCGTGACATCTCCTTCATGGATCTTGCTGCTACCCGTCGTCCAGCCCCTCCTTCATTTGCTTCGGCGTGGAGCCCGACGAGCCATTCAGCGTGCCTTACAGTGACAGAGTAAGAATAGGTGTTCTTTAGTCTCGGGCTCTGCTTGCCTCAAAAAGTACTTGAATTAGTGTCACCCACATAGGTAACTTTACCTTGCATATATATTGTAGGTATAAATTTTGCCTGAATGATTCATGGCTGGTCTCACTCATCCCCACGGCGAGAGAGCAAGTCCCAGAACTAAGTTGAGGTTATTCTATTAAAAGTGAGTAAAATTGTATACCTGATTTCCTGCCCACATTTGTACAAGTAAGAAACGGTTTATTTGGGATCCATCTCCATGTCCCATACGATAAATCATCTCACCCTACCAAGATTAAGTACCCCTTGCCATTATTTTGTCCTAGCATACTAAACTGATTTTTCTTACATTTGTGAATTTGTAGTTTAATTTGTTCCATGTTTTCCAAGGCCATTATTAGCCTACATTCCCAGAACATTAGTAGTTTCTAGAGCTATTTTTTTGTTATGCAAATAAATTTTTTGTCAATGTTTCTAGAGCAGAAACCTTTCTTTCCATGTAATTAATTTGGTATCTCTAAACCTTTAGTACCGATCCTGCTTACTGAATGGCTTCAAATCCAAACAAGCTTTGAAGCCCCCGGTCTAAACCAGACACACAATTTGTCATTTCTGTATTAAGCATTTGATAGTTCAGGTGGTGCTATCTTCTATTTTTAATTACTGATGTGTTCTGAACGTATTCTGGAATAATCAAAATATATTGATGTTGCAGGTTATTTTTGTCTAGATTACAGTTTAAAAAAGCTTTTGTTTGGATTAGTTCTCTTCCGATCATTCTCACGTTTTAATGTTGTGAGTTACTTCCACATATATGCGCACCCGAGAGTGTTGACAAGTATAGGTCTGAATAGTTGACTGAAGATGATACAAAAATACTTGCAGGAAGGTCAGCCTATTTTTTCAACCAATTCTAGTTAGTCTTGCATGGACGTAAAAATATTACTATGAAACAAGATACATATTGTTTGACAGTTGCCAAAATTCCAGTGGATAACCATTGTGGGCAAGATGTTCTCCTTGAATAAATGGTTGACGGGGCCGTGATATTTTGCCAGTGGAACTGAAACCACCAATGTTAATGTTTTTTTGGAAGGAAAAATTATGTATTTGTCTAGCCAGTGTGCATTGTTTAATTTCATGAAATGGTTTTTATTTTAGCCAAAAATGGAATGGCTAACAATTATCAAAATTATTTATATTTCATTTGTCTAACATATCTCGTTATTATTGCTATAATCCCGGCAACAACATGTAGGGTATCAGCTAGTTTAATTAGTTACAATCCTAATTGAAGCAACGGCCAGTCCATGCCCGATTAAAAAAGGCATTTGCGTAATTGAAGCAACGGCCACTTGCATGTTTGTTTAGAAAGGGCCATTCGAACCGGGCTGAACCCCTTCCCTTTGCAAATGAATGGAAATACAACAGTTCCAGAAACATTTAGGGAGGGAAAAGAGGTAGAACGAGTTCGAGCACTGCTAGTAAACCCACCGCAATCGCCCGACCTTGAGACGACTGCCATGGGGCGAAAACCTAGACAACACCATCACAAAGTCTACTGAGGATACAATTCATTACAACCCCAACCATCAGGGCTTACACCAAAATCAGCGCCAACAGTACGCACATCAGGACACCAATCACCACTAGACAGAACCTGAACAAGAGCAGTTTTTCCTCATTCGCCCGCAATCGGACGTCTCGCCGCGGTGCATATCTTCATCAACTGCATTGTACTGGGAGGGACTAGTATAGAATCTGGGCTTACGGTACGGTAGAAGAATAGAAAAAAGGATTCTGGGCCGCTGGATCAGCGACGTACACCACAGATTCGAGTGAACGGATCTGTATTGGAAACTACACAGTTCTATGCTAATATGTTCATTTGCTCCCCACTAATTTGCTTCAGGTCCTTCTCCTTCAAAACAACTATCCTCGTCGCTCGCTCCCGTTCCCCTCTCTCGTCGACGGTGGCGGCTGCCCAGATCGTCAGATCCGTTGCTTCCCTGGTCGACGATGGCTACTCCCACGCCACCTGTTCCCTGCCTCCTCCCTTCTTATTCCGGTATCCAGGTCGCTTGGATCCGTCCCTAGGGCAGCCCAACATCGCGCTGCGCATCGTCGTCAGGGACCTGGTCGCCGCCGCCATGGCCTCCTCCCTGGTGGCCGCGGGCGCCCTGGACGGTCAACTCACATTCGTATATCTGGAGGGCAAGCTAGTAGAGGTCGAGTGCATGGTGATGTTGCCACAGCCCCCTCCTCCCAGGTGGTCCTAGATCCAGCAATAGCTCACCGGAGGCCAGCTGGCGGTGCTCGATCTCGCCTCCTTCGCCTGGCAGGCTCAGCAGCAAGGTCAGCTCCGTTTCTCCCACTCCCCTCCCCCTTCTCCCTCCTATAGTTTCATACTGTATACTGCTCCATTTTCTGAGGCTTGTTGACCTGTCCTGATTCCTTCTGTAGTAGTATCATTTTCGATTGGCATAGTCTTGACATCCATCAGATTTGAGCCAACAGCATACGCAAGCTCCCATGTACCAATGCTTGGGTGCATACTCTTGCATTACCTAACTAAACATTGATATTTGTCCCTTCATAGAAAGAGAAAAAATCACCAGGTTAGATGCTTTTGAAAATGACCTACAGCTCACATGTGTAAAACCATAATAAGAACATCCCAGAGTAGGAATTTGATCACCCTGCTTGCAACATAGGAATAAATAACAAATGCAAAACACAAATTGTAAAACATTCCGGCCTCCTAAGTATTAAGAAATATTACTATATCCGGCCAGGGTATAATGTTATGAACTTATGATGCAAAACCATGTTGAGTACCATATAGATTGAAACTAGGATCCTTGTAGCACCGCTAGGATTGCATAACCATTGGTCAGTAATGGTTCAGACCTTCAGTTATACACTGGTGGCTCGATAACTGAACATTCATTTGCTATATACTAGTGGACGTGAAGCAAGAAAATTAGCTATACTCACCCAAGCTACTTGCAAATCATGTCACTTAGAGTCTCCGTATTTCCTATACCTACTCTCTAGTGTACTTGCAAAATATCTTGAGTCATCAAGTGGACGAATGGGCCCAACAGAAGTGCAAAATACAAGGCTGAACCACAAAAAACTGCAGATCAGGTGGACTGCCAAAATAAATTCAGTTATCGATCCAATCATGCTTGTCTCAGTGTTGCGTAGGCGCAAAATCAGTCAGAAACTCAGAATAGATAACCGGAGGCCTTCGAGGTCTGTCTCGCCTTGCTCAGATATGACTGTGGCCAGCTATTCTGACAGTTCACTTTATATCTGCATCCATGGCAAGGGGCTTCGCGGTCACCATGACTGGGTGGTGTTAGTCGCTTGGGGAATTAAGGGACATTGAGACCTTTTAGTAGACTGAAAGTCACATCAAGGCTCAAGCTTAATTAGCACTCATATTGAATTATGTCATTTCAAGATTTTTTCTATCTCTGGTTGAAACAACGCACTTATAAAACTCTATCCTGTTTGCTTCAAGGAATTAAAGCAATTCTATTTGCTGTAAAAACCCTCGCCTATTCTTGATAATAAAACTTGTGAGGCCATAAGTATACTTTTAAAAGTTGGATATACACTTGAAAAAGTTCAGTAAATCATGGAGGAGCGATAGATATACACTTGTCTCCATTATTCATTTCAAAGATCATTGACAGACATATTATTGCAGTTCTAAGAGAAGTAGGACTTTGAGATTGTAGAGGTTGAGTATGTATATCATTCTTGTTTTCAGTTTGCATTTCCTTGTAACCTTTCTCCTGTAAAAAATAAGACTCTCGTTGTGTGTACCTTCTAATTTGCAACCTATATATATTATTTGAGCACTACATGATCAAATGCTGATTGGAGCCCGGTTATGATCAAGCCTGAAGCCAAAATAAAATAGAATCAATGACAGTGGTAGAATCACTATAACGACGCAGATGAACTGGTGAACATTTTGATCAGATTTTTTATACTAGAAAATGGTTATGTACGTAAAGGGTTACATGATTCAAGCTAATGTTGCAGAAAACTGGTTGAGCAATTGAATTTTCAAAATCGGCTACACTTTAATTGGTTTGCACAATGTGAAGTGGCTTACTTTGTCCATTTTGTGATAAGAGTTATTCATCTTCAACATACCACTAACAGAGGAAAAATTGTTTCCTTGTAGTAGCTGTGAACTTGTGTCAAATTATTATTGAAGCAAGACTCTTTTTTTTTAATCTCTAGTTTCTACATACAAGAACAGGAGTTTCTACATACAAGAACAGGAAATGCTTCTCTTCCATGTATTTGACTCATGTTTCTGCTTTGGATCTGGTGCAAATGTGCCTTTGTGCCATCGTAATATATATTTGTTTGCTTGCTTTTAGAGTTCCGTTTTTCCTTTCTTAGAAGGCAAGTAGTATTTTTTTCCTGCTACGCAGTGTCCAGTTTTGTTCCTTCTTATTACAATGTATTGTTGATCCATATTTAAGTACACTTACATGTCTTGTGCTCAAAACTGAATAATTTGTTTGGTGCCATCTTTTCCAGTACATGAAGATAGGTGAGCAAGATGCACTATAACTGGAGGCGAAAGGGAATAACTTTTCTTTTATGTGCAATCAGATAACAAACCCGATGCAAGCTTTGGTAGCGATGCTTATTCAGCGGGGATCACTTCAGTCGATACTCAGGGCTCGCTGTTCATGTACTAGAAAATGATCATCTCATGTTATGTACAAGTTATATATGTATGTCTCTCGTGTACTCAAATTAGGATGTCATACACTCGAATATTTCTGGCTAGGATGATCCACTTGGACATGTATTCAAAAATTTGTGCTTCACATTTACTCGTATATTTGTGTCTGGGGTGGTCCAGCTTGGGATTTACTCGGAACAGAATGGCCTGATCCGGCTTGGGATTTACGAGGAACGGAATGGCCTCAACGCTGTGAAAATCTAAAGTTGTCCAGATTGGATATTAGAAAGTTAGGGTTGTTACTGCAAAAGGTCATGTTTTATCTCTGACTGTCTGTAGGGAGTTTTTCATCAAATGTATTATAAGTGCCCTGAGGGACCTCCACTGCTATCTGTACCGTCCATATTCAATCCAATAGCTGGGGATCCTTCTTCTATTCTTCTACCATAAGCCAGATTCTATCCCCATTGTACTTGCCCTGATCAGCTCATCTCCTGTGCGTAGCTCCTCAACTTCATCCCCTTGCTTCAAACCTGCCCAATATATAAGAAACGAGCACATAGAAAAGGCAATTTCAAACATGGTTTTTATTAGTTTCTTTTCAAAACTAGCCCAATTACGAGCCAACCAAATGGCCTAGCACGCCGCAGCAAGACCTGTAGTATAGAACTTCACTCCAGCAGGGAGGAAGGAGTAACACCAAGCATAATACTGCCACTGGTTATTAGGACAACTCACTAGTAGAAAACAAGTCTTTGGTTCAGGCCTGGCCAGCCCATTAGTCCCGGTTCAGTCATGAACCGGGACCCATGGGGGCATACGTCCCGGTTCATCCGTCCAGGGGGCCGGTCGGGCCTCGTGGGGCATTGATCCCAGTTCGTCTGGACCCTTTTGTCCCGGTTCCGGACACGAACCGGGACCAATGGGCCTCCCTCCTGGCCCACATCCATTGGTCCCCGTTCATGGCTGGAACCGGGACAAAAGCGGGTCCTTTAGTCCCGGTTCCGGCCACGAATCGGGACGAATGACGTGGCTATATACACCCCTCGCCCGCGAGCAGAGCACTCCACTACTCTGTTTTTTTCTGGCCGGTAAGGGGAGGGCTTTGTGCTGCACTAGCTCACCTCCTATGCACATGAGGTGTTCGATAGAATGCCCGAGCCATACTACTTAAGCTTTCTCCTCTCCAAACTCGACCTCCAAGCTCCACTTTCCTCAAGATTTGTCTAGGTTTAGCGGTCCTTCATGTCCCGTCCCCGTCTTCACCGCCGTTGATCTCCCGCGCCGATCTCGTCGCCGGCACCGATCTGGTCGCCGGCACCACCATGGTGAGTCTCTTGTTCTTATCTTCTTTCTAAAAAAAAATCTTACTTGTATGATTAGATAGATACTTGTCTAATTTTCTTACTTTTATTATTGCTTGTTATTATATAGTGCGATGGTTTTGGTATCCGCCCCCGTCGGCCCTTGTCTTGTCTATGATTCGGATGTGGTATATATATATATATTATCTTTTATAACTATTTAGTTTATTTATTGTTTATGACAATTACGCCGACCAACATGACATAGATTTTATTTATCTAGGAAGTATGTGAACTGGAAATTCCAACCGACCCTATTGTCGAGAGGTTAAATTTAGTTGAAGAAGAAAACAATTACTTGAAGGAAAAAATGAAAAAAATGAGTAGGAGAAGATGATATTGGAGTTGCATGTTGCAGATGTCGTCGATGATCACAAGATCAAGATGGATGCAATGCGCTTGAAGATTAGAAAGATTAGAAAATATGCCATTCATACCGAGGCTTGGTATCATTATGCCATTGGATCAATTGTTACCTTGGTTGCGATTATGATCGCATTTTTTGTTGCATTGAAATGTTTTACATAGTTTCAATGTATGGTTTAATTAGATGCTCTGGAGAGCTATATGTTGTTCAATGAGAACTATGTATGTAATTTGGTTTTAATGTGATGATGACCTTCTATTAATTTGGTCACTTATCTATACATGATGTTCTGTAATGGTTTTTGACACACTTAATTATATATAATGCGTGCATGTTTTCTATATGAAGGACATGTCTACCAAACCGAGAAAAAGAAAAGATAAAGAAGCAAATACATCATACGATGAGCCAAAGCGCCACATAGTTCTTTTAGGAAAAGGAGACATCATGGGATTGGAGGGCAAGACAGACATATCTGAAGATTATGAAAAGTTTCATGAAATTTCTCCCTTCAAAGTCAAGGCTGGCCCAAGCACCCTGTTAAGCGATGAAAAATATCCATGGTTAAGGCGCAATAAGCAAAGGAAATAAGCGAAGAAAAAGTGAAGACTTTCTCTCCACAACTATTATGATGATGCCTTTGATCTAGAATATCGCTGCAGTTACATATGAAGAAATGAAATGCCTTTTGTAACAGACTAGTTTCCGTATGAAACCCTGATACTTCGAAAGAGATTGTCAGTTTTCTACACGAAGTGCATCCAGTTTTTGTCGTAACCCTATCAACTGTTTAGCACATGCTATGTGGTTGAAATGATGATACCATGCCAATTTTCAACCTCTTGAGAGTTCATTTGATGTGCTTTTCAATTTCAGGCTCATATAGCTCAAATAATTCAGGAAATACATGAAAAATAACAAATGAAGTCAGAAAGGGTTGAAAATTGATGATGTTGCTTTGAATGGTGCATTTTGAACACACAAAAAGTCTGGGGTTCAAATAAGTTCAAAAAAATGAAATCCCTTTGTAATAGACGGGTTTCCGTATGAAACCCAGATACTTCGAAAGAGATTGTCCGTTTTGCACACGAAGTGCATCCAGTTTTTGCGTAACCCTCTCAACTTTTTAGCACATGCTATGTGGGTGAAATTATGATATCATGCCAATTTTCAACCTCTTCAGAGTTCATTTGAAGTGCTTTTCAATTTTAGGGTCATTTAGCTCAAAAAATCAGTAAATCCACGAAAAATAACAGATGAAGTCAGAAAGGTTTGAAAATTGATGATGTGGCTTTGAATGGTTCATTTTGAACACATAAAAAGTCTGGAGTTCAAATAAGTTTAACAAACATGAAATCCCTTTGTAATAGATGAGTTTTCGTCCGATACCCTGATACTTCGAAAGAGATTGTCCATTTTATACACGAAGTGCATCCAGTTTTTTGCCGTAACCCTCTCAACTTTTTAGCACATGCTATGTGGGTAAAATGATGACACTATGCCAATTTTCAATCTCTTCAGAGTTCATTTCAAGTGCTTTTCAATTCCAGGGTCATTTAGCTCAAAGAATGAACTAATATAAAAACGAATGAACTAGAAAACTTTTATGAAACTCTAATGGCAAAAATAATAAACTAAAAGAATGAACTAGAAAACTTTAATGAAACTCTAATAGAAAAAAGAATGAACTAGAAAACTTTTATGAAACTCTAATAGCAAAAATAATAAACTAAAAGAATGAACCAGAAAACTTTAATGAAACTCTAATAGAAAAAAGAATGAACTAGACAACTTTAATGAAACTCTAATAGCAAAATGAATCAGCTAAAAAGATTTTATAAACCTCTAGTATTATTGAAAATAAAATTATATAAAATTTATGCAACTAAAATTATCAAAGTATTTTCTGTTCAAAACATTAAAAGCAAAAGGATATTTCAGAAAGAACTTTTTTTGTCAGAAAATTTAATAGCAAAAAGAATTATCATAAAGATTTTTTTGTTAGAAACAAAAATAACAAAAATTGTTTTTGAATATAATGATAAAACACAGTAGTATTAAATAGCAGGAAAAAGAATCACTCCAAAATCTATTTTTATAATAAGTTAATCAAAAACTAGTGATTGACGCAAATTTCAAACAATTCAAATTTAAACTATTCAAATGTGAAAACTAATGGCACTAACAGAAAGTTTATAATTTTTCTGACCTAGAAGCAAAAAGAATTAAAAAATAAAGCAAAAAACAAAGGAAAATAAATAATGCAAAAAACAAAACAAAAAAACTGGAAAAATATAAAAAATATGCACACAAATTTCAAAGAATTCAAATTTAAACTATTCAAATTTGAGAACCAATGGCACTCATGGAAAGTTTATATTTTTTCTGACCTAAAAGCAAAAAGAATTTAAAAATAAAGCAAAAAACAAAAGAAAATAAATAATACAGAAAACAAAACAAAAATACTGGAAAAAAAATAAAAAAATGCCGCCTACTGGGCCACCACGGCGTGAATACGACTAGAAACCCAGCCATACAGGTGGGCCAGGATTTAGGCCTGGAGAAGGCCTTGTAGGCCCACAGACATGCACAGAGAAGTAAGGCCCGGAAGCCTGCTTTAGAGAGGAGCTCAACAGCTCAGGCGCACCGCACCTTATAAACAGGTGCGGCTCTGTCTTAGCTAGCGAGGTGGGATTAAACTCCCACCACCACGCCGCTGTGCAAGGCCCATTGGTCCTGGTTGGTGGCACGAACCGGGACCAATGCTTACCTTTGGTCCCGGTTCGTGGCACCAACCGGGACCAACGCCCCCCTTTAGTCCCGGTTGGTGCCACCAACCGGGACCAAAGGTCTTTGTTTCCCGCCCTTTGTGCTGCTGAAAAGAGACCTTTGGTCCCGGTTGGTGCCACCAACCGGGACTAAAGCCTTTGCTATATAAGCAACACTTAGGAAATTTTCAGATTTCCATCGTCAGTTCGTGTACCCGACGCCCAAGCGCTGCATCGTCAGTTCGTCACCGTCGTCACCGTCGACCGACTCCTGCCTACATCTAGAGTATTAAGTTCATGAAGAACAGAGTAACGCATAAAGAAAGATGACATGATGTAGAGGGGTAAACTCATGCAATATGATATAAACCCCATCTTTTTATCCTCGATGGCAACAATATAATAAATGCCTTGCTGCCCCTGCTGTCACTGGGAAAGGACACCGCAAGATCGAACCCAAAGCTAAGCACTTCTCCCATTGCAAGAAAGATCAATCTAGTAGGCCAAACCAAACTGATAATTCGAATAGACTTGCAAAGATAACCAATCACACAGAAAATAATTCAGAGGAGATTCAAATATTTCCCACAGATAAACTTGATCATAAACCCACAATTCATCGGATCTTGACAAACACACCGCAAAAAGAGTTACATCAAATAGATCTCCAAGAAGATCGAGGAGAACTTTGTATTGAAATTCAAAGAGAGAGAATAAGCCATCTAGCTAATAACTATGGACCAGAAGGTCTGTGGTAAACTACTCACAACTCGTCGGAGAGGCCTTGGAGATGATGTAGAGGCCCTCCGTGGTTGATTCCCCCTCCAGCGGAGTGCCAGCAAAGGCTCCAAGATGTGATCTCGCGGATATAGAAGGTTGCGACGGTGGAAATAGTTTTTCGTGGTGCTCCTGGATGTTTTAAGGGTACGTAGATATATATAGGCGAAGGAGGTAGGTCAAGGGATCACGAGGGGCCCCCGAGGGTGGGGGGCGCGCCCACCCCCCTAGGGCACGCCCTCCTACCTCGTGGCCGGCTCGACTGCTTCTTGGCGTCCACTCCAAGTCTCCTGGATTGCGTTTGTTCCAAAAAGATCGCTCCCGAAGATTTCATTCCGTTTGGACTCCGTTTGATATTCCTTTCCTTCGAAACACTGAAATAGGCAAAAAAACATCAATTTGGGCTGGACCTCCGGTTAGTAGGTTAGTCCCAAAAATGATATAAAAGTGTAAAGTAAAGCCCATAAACATCCAAGACGGATAATATAATAGCATGGAACAATCAAAAATTATAGATACGTTGGAGACGTATCAAGCATCCCCAAGCTTAATTCCTGCTCGTCCTTGAGTAGGTAAATGATAGAAACAAAAATTTTGATGTGGAATGCTACCTAACATATTTCTCAATGTAATTTTCTTTATTGTGGCATGAATGTTCAGATCCAAATGATTCAAAATAAAAGTTCATATTGACATAAGATATAGTAATCCTTCAAGCATACTAACAAAATCATCATGTCTTCTCAAAATAACATGGCCAAAGAAAGTTATCCCTACAAAATCATATAGTCTGGCTATGCTCTATCTTCACCACACAAAGTATTTAATCATGCACAACCCCGACGACAAGCCAAGCAATTGTTTCATACTTTTGAGGTTCTCAAACTTTTTCAATCTTCACGCAATACATGAGCGCGAGCCACGGACATAGCACTATATGTGGAATAGAATGGTGGTTGTGGAGAAGACAAAAAGAAGAAGATAGTCTCACATTAACTAGGCGTATCAACGGGCTATGTACATGCCCATCAATAGATATCAATGTGAGTGAGTAGGGACTACCATGAAACGGATGCACTAGAGCTATAAGTGTATGAAAGCTCAACAAAAGAAACTAAGTGGGTGTGCATCCAACTTGCTTGCTCACGAAGACCTAGGGCATTTTGAGGAAGCCCATCATTGGAATATACAAGCCAAGTTCTATAATATAAATTTCCCACTAGTATATGAAAGTGACAACATAGGAGACTCTCTATCATGAAGATCATGGTGCTACTTTGAAGCAAAAGTGTGGTAAAAGGATAGTAACATTGTCCCTTCTCTCTTTTTCTCTCATTTTTTTATTTGGGCCTTTTCTCTTTTTTATGGCCTGTTTTTTTCTTCTCTTTTTTTCGTTCGGAGTCTCATCCCGACTTGTGGGGGAATCATAGTCTCCATCATCCTTTCCTCACTTGGGACAATGCTCTAATAATGATGATCATCACACTTTTATTTACTTACAACTCAAAAAATTACAACTCAATACTTAGAACAAAATATGACTCTATGTGAATGCCTCCGGCGGTGTACCGAGATAATGAATCAAGAGTGACATGTATGAGAGAATTATGAAGGTGGCTTTGCCACAAATACGATGTCCACTACATGATCATGCAAAGCAATATGACAATAATGAAGCGTGTCATAATAAACGGAACGGTGGTAAGTTGCATGGCAATATATCTCAGAATGGCTATGGAAATGCCATAATAGGTAGGTATGGTGGCTGTTTTGAGGAAGGCATAAGGTGGGTGTTTGATACCGGCGAAAGGTGCGCGGTATTAGAGAAGCTAGCAATGGTGGAAGGGTCAGAGTGCGTATAATCCATGGACTCAACATTAGTCATAAAGAACTCACATATTTATTGCAAAAATCTATTAGTTCTTGAAACGAAATACTATGCGCATGCTCCTAGGGGGATAGATTGGTAGGAAAAGGCCATCGCTCGTCCGCGACCGCCACTCATAAGGAGGACAATCAATAAATAAATCATGCTCCGACTTCATCACATAACGGTTCACCATACATGCATGCTACGGGAATCACAACCTTTAACACAAGTATTTCTCAAATCCACAACTACTCAACTAGCATGACTCTAACATTACCACCTTTATATCTCAAAACAATTATCAATCATCAAATTGATCATAGCATCCAATTCACTTTCTATGATAGTTTTTATTATACCCAACTTGGATGCCCATCATATTAGGACCAATTTTATAACCATAGCAAATACCATGCTGTTCTAAAAGACTCTCAAAATAACACAAGTGAAGCATGAGAGATCAATAATTTCTACAAAATAAAACCACCGCCGTGCTCTAAAAAGTATAAGTGAAGCACTAGAGCAAAACTGTCTAGCTCAAAAGATATAAGTGAAGCACATAGAGCATTCTAATAAATTCCAATTCATGTGTGTCTCTCCCAAAAGGTGTGTACAGCAAGGATGATTGTGGTAAACTAAATAGCAAAGACTCATATGATACAAGACGCTCCAAGCAAAACACATATCATGTGGTGAATAAAAATATAGCTCCAAGTAAAGTTACCGCTAAACGAAGAAGAAAGAGGGGATGCCTTCCGGGCATCCCCAAGCTTAGGCTTTTGGTTGTCCTTGGATTATCTTGGGGTGCCATGGGAATCCCCAAGCTTAGGCTCTTGCCACTCCTTATTCCATAGTCCATCAAATCTTTACCCAAAACTTGAAAACTTCACAACACAAAACACAACAAGAAATCTCATGAGCTCCGTTAGTGCAAGAAAGAAAAACCACCACATAAGATAGTGTAATTAACTCATTCTTTATTTATATTTCTTTTAAACCTACTGTATTCCTACTTCTATGGTTCATACCCCCTGATACAAGCCATAGATTCATCAAAATAAGCAAACAACACACGAAAAATAGAATCTGTCAAAAACAGAACAGTCTGTAGAAATCTGTAACTTTAGAATACTTATGGAACTCCAAAAATCTAAACTAAATTTTTGGACGTGAGGACTTTGTCTATTAATCATCTTCAAAAAGAATCAGCTAATAATCACTCTCCAGTAAAAAATGGCAGCTAATCTCGTGAGCGCTAAAGTTTCTGTTTTTACAGCAAGATCATATAAACTTCACCTAAGTATTCCCAAAGGTTCTACTTGGCAAAAACACTAATTAAAACATAAAACCACATCTAAACAGAAGCTAGCTGAATTATGATTTGAATAACAGCAAGTAAAAATATTGGGTTGTCTCCCAACAAGCGCTTTTCTTTAAAGCCTTTTAGCTAGGCATTGATAATTTTAATGATGCTCACATGAAAGACAAGAATTGAAGCGCAAAGAGAGCATCATAAAATACGTGACAAACACGTCTAAGTCTAACATACTTCCTATGCATAGGTATTTTATAAGCAAATAATCTATCATAGCAAGAAAAAATTAGCATATGCAAGGAAGAATAAAGAGATGATAGCAATCTCAACATGATGAGAGGTAATTTAGTAAGATAAAAAATTCTACAACCATATTTTCCTCTCTTATAATAATTACATGTAGGATCATTTGCAAATTCAACAAAATAGCTATCACATAACATATTCTCAACACGATCCACATGCATGCGAAGTTGACACTCTTCCAAAATAGTGGGATTATCATTAACTAAAGTCATGACTTCTCCAAACCCACTTTTATCAAAAATACCATAAGATTGAACATTCTCCAAATATGTGGGATCTAAAGTTGACACTCTTCCAAACCCACTTTCAATATTATTGCAAACACTATTATCAATCTCATATTCATCATGGGGCTTAAATAAATTTTCAAGATCATAAGAAGAATCACCCCAATCATGATCATTGCAACAAGTAGTAGACATAGCAAAACTAGCATCCCCAAGCTTAGGGTTTTGCATATTATTAGCAATATTGACATCAAGAGAATTTATAGTAAAATCATTGCAATCATGCTTTTAATTCAAGGAGCTATCATGAATCTCTTCATAAATTTCTTCATCACAGTTTTCTGATTCACGAATTTCAAGCAAAACCTCATAAAGATGATCTAATGCACTCAAATCACTAGAAATTGGTTCATCATAATTGGATCTCTTAAAAATATTGGCAAGCTGATGAGGATCCATAGATCTTAGGTTCTCTGTTTAGAAGTAAATACACAATTATTCCAACCAAACAAGCAAACGAGCCAAGTAAGACATCAAGGAAAACGAAAAGATGAACAGAAGAATGGCGTAGAAAAGGCAAAGGTGAAGTGGGGGAGAGGAAAACGAGAGGCAAATGGCAAATAATGTAATGCGAAGGATAAGAGTTTGTGATGGGTACTTGGTATGTCTTGACTTGAGCGAAGACCTCGCCGGCAACGGTGCCAGAAATCCTTCTTGCTACCTCTTGAGCATGCGTTGGTTTACCCCTTGAAGAGGACAGGGTGATGCAGCAAAGTAGCGTAAGTATTTCCCTCAGTTTTTGAGAACCAAGGTATCAATCCAGTAGGAGGCTCCTCAGAAGTCTAATGCACCTACACAAACAAACAAGAACCTCGCAACCAACGCGATAAAGGCGTTGTCAATCCCTTCATGGTAACTTGCAAAAGTGAGATCTGATAGAGATAATAAAATAAGATAAATATTTTTGGTATTTTTATCATATAGATTGGAAAGTAAAAGATGCAAAATAAACGGCGTTAGAAATAACTCGTTGACGGGAGATTAATATGATAAAGATACACCCGGGGGCCATAGGTTTCACTAGTGGCTTCTCTCAAGATAGCATAAGTATTAAGGTGGTGAACAAATTACTGTCAAGCAATTGATAGAAAAGTAAATAATTATGAGATTATCTAGGCATGATCATGTATATAGGCATCACGTCCGTGACAACTAGACCGACTCCTGCCTGCATCTATTATTATTACTCCACACATCGACCGACTCCTGCATGCATCTAGAGTATTAAGTTCATGAAGAACAGAATAACACATTAAGAAAGATGACATGATGTAGAGGGATAAACTCATGCAATATGATATAAACCACATCTTTTTATCCTCGATGGCAACAATACAATATGGGCAAATTTGACAAATTTGATCTATAGGCGAAATCAAATCATAGAATGAATTATCTGTGAAACTATTTCACGCGGCTGACCTTTTTGTGTGACGCCCGACACGACGGCGCCACACTATACTGTGCAACGCCTTAGAGATAGGCGCTACACAGCCAGCATCGCACCCGTGTGTTCAGAAAATTACTAAGTCAGTGTGCAGCGCCTGAGAGCTAGGCGCCACACTATACAGTGTAGCGCCTAGCTCCTGGGCGTTGCACTAGTGCAGCGCCTAGCTCCCGGGCGTTGCACTAGTGCAACGCCTAGCTCCCGGGTGTTGCACTAGTGCAACGCCTGAGAGCTAGGCGCCACGGGTCAGCCGCGTGAAATAGTTTCACGGACAGTTCATTCTGTGATTTGATTTCATCTATAGGTCAAATCTGTTAAATTTGCCTACAATATGTGCCTTGCTGCCCCTGCTGTCACTGGGAAAGGACACCGCAAGATTGAACCCAAAGCTAAGCACTTCTCCCATTGCAAGAAAGATCAATCTAGTAGGCCAAACCAAACTGATAATTCGAAGAGACTTGTAAAGATAACCAATCACACATAAAATAATTCAGAGGAGATTCAAATATTCCTCATATATAAACTTGATCATAAACCCACAATTCATCGGATCTTGACAAACACACCGCAAAAAGAGTTACATCGAATAGATCTCCAAGAAGATCGAGGAGAACTTTGTATTGAGATTCAAAGAGAGAGAAGAAGCCTTCTAGCTAATAACTATGGACTCGAAGGTCTATGGTAAACTACTCACAACTCATCGGAGAGGCCGTGGAGCGCCGACGAAGGCTCCAAGATGGGATCTCGCGGATACAGAAGGTTGGGGCGATGAAAATAGTTTTTCGTGGTGCTCCTGGAGGTTTTCAGGGTACGTAGATATATATAGGCGAAGGAGGTAGGTCCGGGGAGCCATGAGGGGCCCACGAGGGTGGGGGTGCGCCCACCCCCCTAGGGCGCGCCCTCCTACCTCGTGGCCGCCTTGGCTGCTTCTTGACGTCCACTCCAAGTCTCCTAGATTGCGTTTGTTCCAAAAAGATTGCTCCCGAAGGTTTCATTCCATTTGGACTTCGTTGGATATTCCTTTCCTTCGAACACTAAAATAGGCAAAAAAACAACAATTCAGGCTGGGCCTCCGGCTTGTAGGTTAGTCCCAAAAATGATATAAAAGTGTAATGTAAAACCCATAAACATCCAAAACGGGTAGTATAATAGCATGGAACAATAAAAAATTATAGATACGTTGGAGACGTATCGAGGGTTATCCCCACTAGTCCTCCCACATACGCCACTGTTTTATCACTTCTTTTGTTAGGAGGGATCCTTCGAATTCTGACCCAGGCAATTTCCAGAAGGCCTTCCGAATCAATGTCATTAGACCAAGATGAAATTGAAGAGATACCCCACATTTCTTAAGCTTAACATGTTCAAGAAACAAAGCTCGCTCAAACTCCCTGGGGTTGGGCATTCTCATCACAAACTTATGAGGGCAAAAAATATGGCAGAGCAGCGCAACCCCTGCCCCACATACACACTCAGCTCGTGTTCAATTTCTTTTGTAGGAGCAGAGCCCTCTGTGATGGTAAAAACCACATTGTAAATTTTCTCCCTAGTCTGTTTATCCACACTATTATCAGGAATATAGAAAACCCTTGCCCTTTCCCTTGAAAAGCAAACATAACAGGAGTTTATTCCCATGGTAGAAATTCAACACATATCATAGAAAGGTGTCCTCGTTTCTTGCATCTCTCACAGAATACTTGTGGACATCTAGCAGTTGGGTGCCCTACCAAATTAGAGATCTGGCAGAGCTCAGGAGGAAGGTTGATGTTACCAGGGTACACAGGAGGATCACGTCTTCTAGGAGGGGCGTGTGGTTCCTTGCCGCGGTTGCGCGTGGCTTGATGGTGCTCCCGTCGTCCATGCCCCATCGCTCCTGGTGCTGAGGGGCGATTTGCTTCCCCTTGCCGCCTTGTCCCACTTCCCAGCACCCGCATCACCGGATCCGGAGGCCCTCATCGTTGAGGAGTTCCCCGTCTCTGTCTTCCTCTTCCACACATTGTTCTCGAATCCACGCCCGCGGCCATGTCGTCTAGATCCGAACCCCTCCTCTCTCATCTTGTTGCTTTTGCTTGCATGAATCTTATCAGATGGGTGGGATATATATGGGGGAAGAAGCAACTACTTGAGCGAAACATCGGGCATCGCCATGAATTTTGCCCTCCCGCCACGAGAAATCTTGAGGAAACCTAGATCTAGTGCCCAGCAACATCCCCCAAAGTGTGAGAGGCTCTCGTCGAGATTGAAAACGAAGGGGAGGGGGCGCCCTGCAGGCTGTTTAATACCTGCGGTGCCTGGAGAAACCTTAGAGGCGCATGGCTCATGGCGGTCCGATCCTGCGGCCTCCACGTGTCGAACATCAGCCCCATGGCGGACTGGTCCACGACTTAGAATCCCAGGCCCACCTGTCGGAGGTGGAGGTGGATGGCGTGCACCGCGCGTGGCCAGCGCGTTCCTGTGTGCCGCATGCGTCGCAGCCACCTCCGTTGACGAGGACGCCGCCGTTCCGATCTTCGGCGCGTTTCCGGCAATGGTGCTCGTATCCGCCTCGACCCTCTCTCGAACCTTAGCAAAATGGTACGGGAACGAGATGAAGTCCCCGAGATCGATCACCTCACGTTGCCGAAGGTACCGTGCGTCCAGCTTGACCCCGCACTCGTCGAGCAGCACGAGGCAAAGCGCATCCCTGCGGAGCCAGACCACACCGTCGGCCAGCTAGATCTGCCGCGCGGCCTCGAAGTCCGCCGCGTACGTCGCACGCGAGCGTATGTCGCAAGCCATCCCCTTTTTGTATAAATTAGCAAAAAATGCACGTGCGTTGCAACGGGAGAAAAAAAATTGCATGTGTGTACTTCAAAAACTATGGCTCAAGACCTCCGTAAGTCCGCACCATCTTTTCTAACACGATGCCCATCTATGCCATCTCTTAACCTCCTTTCCGCTCTCATCGACAGTGCTCGCGGTGTCCAAGACAATTCACGCGAGTAACACAAATACTGATAGAAATAAGTAGTGTGTTTTCCCACATATATTCATTAAAAAAATAGCACACATAGGTTATCATAGTGCATATACCATCAAAATTCACAACCTTTAATATTGTGTAACCGTTTTGTCTGGCTAACAAAATCATTTGATATTATTTTAAAAGCTACATCCTTTTGATATATGGATGTGTACTATTAAAAACCCTTGAGAAATCCCATAAAAAACCTTAAGAAATTATGGACATTTCTCAATGTTAATACTTTTCCTGAATAAATAATCGAATCATTGCACGACCGGCAAATTATATTTATATAATATATGATTGAATTAATGTTTTATAACTCATACCATTATTATTTACTCTGAAATATATAATTAAGTTTTTAAATTTTGATCCACTGACAAATTTTTATATTTTTACTAATCAAACTGCATGGTAATCAGGCAGATAGCATGTGCAATTTTTTTTTGAGAAGGACCATGTGCAGATTAGTACTCTAGCAATCCAACCACGTAATTTGAATTGATCCCGTACACTTGAATTTTTTTAGCAAACCCCATACACTTGGATTTTTTTAGATAAACCGTACACTTAGATGTATTACCACCGACCAACCACTTGGGACTGACTAACCTCGCAGGAAGCCCAGCTAACAGAGGCCCCTCGATCCCGCTCGCCGCCAGCTCTGCACGTTTACTACTCCTGCGTGGCCGCCGCCCCTCCCACCTCCACTCTACCCGGTCTGACGCCTCCTTCCTTCCATGCTCCTCCTCTCATTCTCTGCGCGACCACGCAGCTCCTGCTGCCTCTGCCCATGCCATCGTCGTCTCACCGCCCGCCGCCTCCTTCCTTTCATTCTCCTCCTCCTCTGGTTCTCTTCCTGGCTCTGCAGCTCCTACTGCCTCTGCCCATCGCGCCGCCGCACGGCATGGTTTTTTTCCCTCTACCGGATTGATTCCTATGTAGACTGTGGGTTCAATGAACAAAAAATATAAGGGCTTTTTCACAAAAAGGGCGTGACGGTGAACCGACAGAAGCAATGCGTGCTTCATTAGTACACAAGTACAAATGCTCGTGCATTCCACCGGATGGAAAAAATTGTAAAACCAGCTTTGTGCGCCATTACAGGACATTTCATATATGTAGTTCCGATAAACATCGGCAATAAGATTACACTATTA
This sequence comes from Aegilops speltoides, assembly GCA_021437245.1. Lineage (NCBI taxonomy): Eukaryota > Viridiplantae > Streptophyta > Magnoliopsida > Poales > Poaceae > Aegilops > Aegilops speltoides. Next base: position 10,047,953 of record CM038147.1, read on the forward strand.
TCCCTTTTTGAAGAATGAAGTGTGGACGTGAAAAAAGCCATCTTAATGTATTCTATCTGATGGAAGAGTAGTGGCGCATGAAATGGTCTGTCAATCGGTTTTATTTTTTGCTTTCGAAAGACACAAATATTTATTTCGTTATCGAAAATTTGAAGAATTTTTATTTTTTATTTTTTATTAGAACTAAAACTTGTTTTCAAGACAAACATTTTTGAACACATGGTTTTAAACAACTATTAATATTTGTTAATTTTATAAACAATTTTAAATATTTTAAAAAGGATTTTTTTAAGGAATTTTGAGCATTTTCCAAAAAGCGTTAACATATTTAAAAATGTGAAATTTTTGAAAGCAAAAACAAACTGAAACACTCTTTATCTTTAGAAAAACACACACGGTGTCCGCAGTTAAGGAAAAAAGATTGATGGTGCCCGGACCATGAAGCATGAAGTTGATAAAGTCGTAGGGATGTCCTTTGTTGGCACCTCCTTCAACTTAGCACTATCATCGGATGGAAGAGGAGTGGTGTATATGTTTTTAGTGGGATATACAAATGACCGAACTCATTTGCATCGATAGCAAGATGTTTGTGATGACTTCATCAATCTGAAGACCCGTCGGCTGAGTCTCTCTAGGGTGAGTGTGTATGTATTTTTGTAAATGCCTATGTTTGTACTGTGTTTTTTAAAAGAAGATTCCATTTGACCTTTGTATGCTACAATTTAATGTGCCATGCGTTGCACTGAAAGAAAAAAAAGCGTCGCATATTTAGTGACTCATTCATGATGACATTTTTCATGTTCGACACCATGGTTGGTGTCCGCAATTCAAAAAATTGACAGAGCCAAATCCATGTCTTTGATGGCGCTTTATTCGACAATTGCACTATCATCGAATGGAAGAATTGTGGTGCATTGAAGTGGGGTTGTTTATATTCGGTTCCTTTTCTAAGTCACCCATGTATAAAATGTTTGGATATGGCTAGCGAGCACTCGGTCGCTCGTTCATGTGATCCAGCGCCCTACCATATATGTAAAATACAATAAAATTCTCCGCACACACTTCCAAAAAAGGAAGCATGTCACCACATTTCCGCGTACCCATGTGACCCTGTTATGTTACAAAATAACTCAGCCTAGATCTTGTCCCTACGTGTACTTATTTGGAGTTAAAAAAGTCTTAAAAGCCATTACTTTTGATTCAAGGGTCGATATCCAATTCCGTTTTCACCTTTGGGTTTCTGACGACGAGTTCTTCAAAACTAGATCTCATATGGATAGGTTCGGTCATACTTTTTCTTGGGGGCAACTTTGGGTGCGATGGAGGCAACTATAGTGTTATAGGGAATCAACTTCATATTTTTGGCCTAGTGGGACTGGATATTAGGTTGGTTTGCGTAAAAAAATCACTCAAAAAAAAGGCACCTTTAGTGCTACTCCCTCCGTCCGGAAATATACAAAGCAACTTCACTATACTGTGTACCTGTGAATTTTGTTAACATTATCCCAACTTGCCTATCATGGTTGCTCGGTTGCCGATCGTTGATGGTTAGTTGCCTACGGTTGATGTTCAGTTGCGTATAATACTAAATTGCCTACCATTGATGGCCAGTTGCCTGTTATTGATAATTAATTGCCTACCATTGCTACTCAATTGCCTAACTTTATGGACATAGTTACCTACAATATTGTGAAGTTGTTTACCATTGCATTTTTAAAATTGCATACAAAACAGTCTGAAGTTGCCTAGATTCACCATTAAGTTGCCTACTATAACTAGCAATAGCAGACACAAGAGCATCAGGTAGATGACTTCATAGTAATATAAGCAATTTAGAAACAACAACATATGAGCAAGAATAATAGGCAACTTAGAAGTACTGGTGAGGAAGTTAGAACAATGTTAGATAAAATTAACGAGGACCCAAAATATAGTGAAGTTGCTTATCTTTAGCGCTAAAGTTGCCTCTAATATAAGAAAAGTTGCTTATAAACGTGATGTGATTTTATCAACCTCTTTTTGAAGTTGTTCTCTATTACTAGTTAGTTGCTTATTGTTGTTAATTAGTTACTTTTAATGGAGCGAAGTTGCTTTAATTTAGAACTAAACTTGTCAGTAACTTTGGCGGGCAAACTCCCCCGAGAAAGGAAAGCACAAGATTCTCATAACATCCATCCCAGCATAGTTCTAAACTTTGGAATCATGATATATAACTTAAATCCCACGAAAACTTTTCAACATTGTAGGCAACTTAGGTCTCTTGATGGAAAACTTTCATAGTATTGTAGGCAATTGAGGATCACTCGTAGGAAGCTTCGTAGCAACGTAGACAACTTGGTTTTTGATGTATGCAACTTAGTTATCATGGCAACTAAGTTATCTACAACTTAGTTTCACCGTATTATAGACAACTAAGTTATCTACAACTTAGTTTCTGATGTATGCAACTTAGTCATCATGGTAATCACCTATTACACTACTGCACATAGCTAATTAGGAGGCTCCTAGGAGAATTCAACTATACACACGATGCAATTTATATAGCATTAAAGTTGCTCATGTTTAGCACTAAAGTTGCCTCATCCAGCATCAAAGTTGCTTTTGAAAAAACATCAAAACGTATCCATATGGGATCTAGTTTCGATGAGCTCGTCACAAGGAACCCAACGGTGAAAATGGTTCTTCGTTCTGACACACGGTTCAAAAGTTGTAACTTTTTGAAAAAAATTGAAGCGGAATAAATAGGTGACAGCAGTACATTAAAGGGTCCCACCTAGGTGACAGCAGTACATTATCTCACATCTAGGTGACATCATCCTCTACAAATTTGTCCCACCTAGTTGACAAACAAAAATTCAGCCTGTTTGTTTGTCGATCTCCCGCCTGGACCGTTGTTTGTCTGTCGTCAACACTCGCTCACCCATCCCGAGTACCCCTCACCTGGTGGGCCTTGTTAGTTGGGCTTTTTCTTTGTTTGTTTGTTTGTCTGAAAATTTGCTCACGGGCTTGACCCTTCTTTGTTACAGTAGAAGAAAAATGTCTTGCTTGCTTCTAAAAGGAGTTTGGGTGGCTGGCAAAGTAGGAAAAACCCAGATATGGGTGCTTTTCTGTGGGCACTTTATAGCTGCAGCCGATCCATCCACCTACTCCCTCCCGACCCTCCTCTCCCCTTGCACAGCCTCCATGGATGAACAACACTGAAGAAAACACAGCTCAAAATTGGAAGTACTGATCTGGGGAAGAAGACAAAATTGCAGAAGAAATCATGACGGGCATTGAGGGCTCTTACTAGGGTGATTTCATGGTTTGTCCCCTCCCTTGATTATCCTTTGTTAGTCAAAAAATCCTCTGTACAACCTTGTAGATCTTAATTTCTGCTTGAATTCGTTGATTGGAAAAACAAAAGGAACAGAAGCTTGATCTGCTCTGTAGAGAAACAACACAGCAGTTGAGTGCTATCAGTGTGTAGCAAGAGGAATTTTGTTTTGATTTGTCCAGAAAAAAACAGAACTAAAAGCAGACCATATGTAGATGAACAAGTAGATATCATTCTTTTGAGTGACATGATCAAAAAAGAAAAAATGAATACTAATCAGTCAATAAATATGCTAAATGACTAACTTTTCCATGGGTTCAGAAAATGTTTGCTATTTTTGGATGGTGAAAGAATGAAAAATGATACAAAGTCAGAAACAGATGAGAAGTTCCATCCATACAACTGCAAAACATCTTTAGCTTGTTAGAAAGTAGAGGTATTCACTGCATTCCAATTGTGTTAGAGAAACCCTTAATAACTGAATCTCATAGTGTACTGCATGTTAACAAGGGAACAAAATATAAAAAAGTTCATATAACTGATAGGAATTATAAAAGCTGAATGTAGATGTGCTTCGGATATTAAAAAAAAGTTATGCTCTTAGATTTTGTTGAAAATCTTTCAGTCATCAGACCCCCAGTCTACACAAACAAAAAAACTATTTGCAAAAAACACATAAACTTGCTGGCAACAAAAGAGGAGGGAAAAATAAAGCAAATGAAAAGATAAAGTTGATGTACAAAAACATAATGATTAAATTTGGAAAAAGTTATGACTGCAGGTGATGAACATAAGTACTCAGGGGACTACATAGGGACTCAGGTATGATTTAGGGCATACAAAAAAACAGTAAAAAATGACAGATGTGTGATCCTAGCCTTTTTCTAGTCCAAAGCAATGGAGCAAATTTCCCGCAGATGATTCCGCCCTACTCATTCACGTATCAGATCAATGGGTTTCCAACAGTAGCAAATCCTTTGGCTGTTGGGACTAACAGATCAATTCTACTAGCTAGACAAACTGCTCAACCTTTTGTCCCGTAGAAACAAGATGTAAGTTAGTTATTGATTTCACTGTATTTATGTTGATATGAACTTTATGTAAGTAAGAAATGTGCACATAAAGAAATGTGCAATGTTCAAAAAAAAGTAAGAAATGTGCAGGCATTGGTGTTGAATGAAGGATTCGGCATGAACATGCCGTACACACAAATGCTACTTGCCGCTGACTCTGAGGTTTGAGCCACACATAAAGAAAAAGTAAAAAAGAAATTCAAAATAGAAAAAAAAGTGTGCTTAACTTTGTGTTGTTGTGCAGGCCGCCTTTGTTGGTTCACCACACACGGATCGCTATCCTGTTGGTGCTGAGGTATGATCACATATTGAAATAAAAAACAAGAAGATCCAGTTGCAAGTTGAGGGTCGACTTGCAAGTGGCATCAAAAACAGAAGACCCCAGTTGCACCTCCAGGCTCCACTTGCAAAAGTGGCGTCACACCAGAGCCTAGTTGCAAGTCGAGGGTCCACTTGCAAGTGGCATGAAAAACAGAAGACCCCAGTTGCAAGTCGAGGGTCCACTTGCAAGTGACATGAAAACAGAAGACCCAATTACAAGTCGAGGGTCCACTTGCAAGTGGCATCAAAAAATAGAAGACCCGGTTGCAAGTCGAGGGTCGACTTGCAAGTGGTATCAAACAAAAAAAACCAATTGCAAGTCAATTGTCCACTTGCAAGTGGCATAAAAAAGACACGAGATGGTTGACTTGCAAGTGGCATAAAAAAAGACCTGGTTGCAAGTCGAGGGTCCACTTGCAAGTGGCATGAAAAGCAAAGGGACCCGGTTGCAAGTCGAGGGTCCACTTGCAAGTGGCATAAAAAAAAGACCCAGTTGCAAGTCGAAGGTCGACATGCAAGTGGTATCAAAAAAAACCCTAGTTGGAAGTCAAGTGTCCACTTGCAAAGTGGCATAAAAAAGGACCTGGTTGCAGCTCGAGGGTCAATTTGCAAGTGGCATCAAACAAAAAATTACAGTTGCAAGTCAAGTGTCCACTTGCAAAATGGCATTAAAAAAGGCCTCGTTGCAAGTCGAGGGTCGACTTGCAAGTGGCTTGAAAATAGAATACCCCAATTGCAAGTTGAGGGTCCACTTGCAAGTGGCATGAAAACAGAAGACCCAGTTGCAAGTCGAGGGTCCACTTGCAAAGTGGCATCAAATAAAGAAGACCCCAGTCGCAAGTTGAGGGTGGACTTGCAAGTGGTATCAAACAAAAAAAACCCAGTTGCAAGTCAAATGTCCACTTGCAAGTGGCATAAAAAACCCGGTTGCAAGTTGATGGTTGACTTGCAAGTGGCATAAGAAAAAGACCTGGTTGCAAGTCGAGGGTCCACTTGCAAAAGTGGCATGAAAAAAAAGGGACCCGGTTGCAAGTCGAGGGTCCACTTGCAAGTGGCATCAATAAAAAGAAGACCTAGTTGCAAGTCGAGGGTCGACTTGCAAGTGGCATAAAAAATAGAAGACCCCAGTTGCAAGTCGAGGGTGGACTTGCAAGTGGCATAAAAAAAGGACCGATTGCAAGTAGATGGTCGACTTGCAAGTGGCATAAAAAAAGGACCGATTGCAAGTAGATGGTCGACTTGCAAGTGGCATAAAAAAAGGACCGATTGCAAATAGATGGTCGACTTGCAAGTGGCATAAAAAAGACATGGTTGCAAGTCTAGGGTCCTCTTGCAAGTGGCATAAAAAAAAGGGACCCGGTTGCAAGTCGAGGCTTCACTTGCAAGTGGAAAATGATAAAAACACTACGGGCCCACAATTGCGAGTTGATGGTGGACATGAACTGGGGCTATTACAACTAGAGAAACACCACAGTTGCGAGTCGATTGTCGGCTTGCAAGTGGCATCAAACAAAAGAACCCAGTTGCGAGTCGAAGGTCAACTTGCAAGTGGCATAAAACAAAAGATCTAGTTGCGAGTCAATTGTCGGCTTGCAAAGTGGTATCAAACAAATAACCCGGTTGCAAGTCGATGGTCCACTTGCAAGTGGCATAAAAAATTGAAGACCCAGTTTCGAGTCGAGGGTCGACTTGCAAGTGCCATAAAACAAAGGACCCACTTGCAAGTCGAGGGTCAACTTGCAAGTGACATCAAACAGAAAACCTAGTTGCAAAGTCAAGGCTTCACTTGCAAGTGGAAAATGAAACAAAAACTATGAGCCCACAGTTGCGAGTCAATGGTGGACTTGCAACCGGGGCTATTGCAACTGGGAGGCATGAAAAGTTTACCACCAAGGTTTCATCCACATAGCGAAAAAATATGTCGAAGCTCTCGCTGTTGCCCACATCACAATGAGCAAAGCAAACTGGGCACACAATCCTGGTTCATGGCAAAAAGAACCAAAAAATAGATGGGACCTTCAAAAAATATTTTTCAAATAGAAAAACAAATAGATAGATAAAAAGATGTCGTACTAGCATTTCGGGATGCTAAAAAACATCCTGATAATAACCTATATAAAAACGCATCAGCCTAGCAACTGAGGGATGCTTCATACTGATGCTTACGCTGACAGAAAATGCTGTTAGACCACTAGTAAATAAAACTCTTGTAATGTTTTCAGTTTATGTGATTATCATTTCCCACGCATTATTATTCATCTATAGTTACCCAACTGCAAAATTCCAAAAAAGAAAACACAGGCAAAAAAAACACTGCTCTTCTCTGTTCTGTGCTCGCAACTCGACAACAGATACATACTTGTAAATCCTTGGGAAATTGCTTTCTGATTGTAAATCCTTGGGAAATTTTAGTTTTTGTTACAAAAAATACATGCAAATAATAAACACTACATAGGACATATTTAGATAAGCCTGTTGGGTCCCCATTTGGATGAGCAAAAAGCACCAGGCATGTAGAATACAAACTGCACAGGAGCATACATCGCTCTGCGCGCAAAAACATGAAAAATGGAGATACATACCAGTTTTCTACCATGTCCCATTCTAATAGAAAATTGTACTTGAATCTAAAAAACAAATTAGTTTTGTTCAATCTGTCATCTAAATCAAAAGTGTAGAAGAAGAAATGTTAGTAGAATATACATGAACGTAATATTGCCTGTACCTAAAAATTCAGTTTTAAACGAAACATAAAAGACATATTTGAAAAGGGGGACAAATCTACTGTGCAAGCAACTAAAAAAACAGAGAGCATTCCCACTGATCCGAGGTATTAGGGACAAAATGTACTGAAAAAAGGGAATTCATCGGGCTCGCAATAACAAAAAGGTTCTGGAACATGCTCACTGCCAAAACACACAAAAAATTGAAACCCTACAATCCTAAAGGAACCTAGAAACTACACCTGCTTCTAGAACAAAAACACAAAAAAGATTCAGACATTCTGAACAAAAACACTCACATAGATAGCATTGAAAAAAAGATATCACATAACCATTGACACTGACATATGTAGCAGGTAAGCAGTTATACTGACTGACATAGCTGTCAAAAACGAATTTTAGTCTGAAACAGATGCTAACACTGAAGAAACTGTCAAAACTAGTAACTAGTAACTGATATTCAGACATACAAAGTAAGTGACAAAAAACCACTGAAAAAGAAATCCCACTGCTACAGACTGCCGAACCTAGAGACCCAAAAATTACCAACCCCATGAATCTCTGTTTGATTTGGACAGAAAAACACTAGATCAAAATCAACTTATTGCTGAAAAAAGGAACGGAATCCTACCATCTAATTGAACATCTAGACACGAACTCTACCCCTCCCCACCCACCACTACCATCTTGAAAATCCCCGTCGCATTTGTACACTTGAACATCTCGTTTGGGCAAACCCTACAGAGATGACAGTACACACAAACATCGCGCGGAGCAAAATAATCAAACCAAGGGGAGGGGGGGCAGGGAATGGGCAAAAACCTGTTGCCGCTCTCTCCTCTCCATCATCGGTCACAAAATAATCGCCGCCAGGAGGAATCGCTGCCCCCGAGAGGAAACAACAAAGCGGGGTGACAAAATACTAGTGGATGAGGATGAGGGGGTGGAACAGTTCCTGAATGATACACTCATTTAGGCAAATACACTCTACTTAGCTGGGCTGTGAAAACTCTCGCTGTCGACAAACAAAAAAGGCCCAGCAGCCCAACAACGCGAGAAATAAAAAAGACAACAGCCCGCCCCAACTTGCAAGGAGCTGTACACGGCCCGCCGCGTGCGAGGCGCGAGCTGGCGAGCAAACAGAACAATTACGTGAATCTTAAAGACAATAAGAATCCAATGGTCCAGGACTTAGATGTGAGATAGCTATTTCACATCTAGATGTGAAATAGCAAACCCTTCAATTAAATAGGTGACAGCAGTACATGCATGCACACCGGCGTTGGTTATTCACATGCACGTGGGCGCAATCTCCACATACTTTACCATCCGTTGTCTTAAATAATCACATGCGTCAGCAGATGCATGCGTCGGACGGCTCCGATGCGTGTGCTTGGGATCTTCAATTAGCGCAGCTGCACTAATAAGTATTTGGGAAAATGTTTTTAGTTTATAGGACAACACCGCGTGATGCATTTTCAACTTGTAGACTGGTAATTGTTTGAGAAGTGTAACTGGTGCTCCATGCCGGCTAGCTTCATATTGTATTTCTCTGGTTGTTGATGCCTCAAAGCAGCCGCTGCTTGTGTGCTTAAGTTGTTCCCTAGTAGCCTCGCATTGAGTATAATCGGTTCCTTTCTCTGCTTGTTGATGCCTCAAGCAGCCGGCGTATATGAATTGATCCGATTGATTACAAAGGAGCGAGGTGGTACTATTTATTCTTTCCCCTTCTTCCCACTCAAGTAGCCCGGCCTCCGACCGTGCCTGGAGAGGAGCTCCAGCTGTGCCACGAGCATGCCAGCACAGGAGCTGCCGCCACCCCTCTCTCCTTCTCTCTCTCTCTCTCTCTCTCTGCTTTTACCTTATTCTTCTCTCTGTTTCTAATCTTTCTTTTCTATAGGGAAGGAAGTCGCCATGGAACAACCCCGCCGCCTTGGAGCTCGCCCCGCCTCCGGCCTGCCACCTCTCTGTCGGCCTCGTGCTCCTCCACCTCGATCCATCCGGGAGGGACTTTTATGCAAAAACTGCATGACATACGACCAGAAGCACTCTGTGCTTTATTATTCGAGAAAGATTTACTCAGCTCTTTAAGAAAAAGGGCCATTCTTTGTCCTTCCTCTCTATTTTTTTGTTGTGAGGCCCTCCTCTTTATTCATTGGTGCATGTGGTCAGCATGGCGTTGCTCAGAAAAATGTAGCTAGCATTGTATGAGGAATTATATCGGTTTCGTGCGCCCCTAAACATGGACGGAGGTAGTACCCTTTTTTCTTCTTCATATATAACACTATCCAACGCGAGCCTCATTGGTTTTCTTTATTCTAGTTTTTTTTTCTTTGATTTCCTTCTGGTTATTTATTTATTTAAAAAATTATTTATCTTTTATTTTTAAAAAATTAAGGAACTATATCAAAATCGTGAACTTCTTTTAAAATCTGTGAATTTTTCAAATTTGTGACCATTTTCTTAAATTCATGAATTTTGTTTTCAAATC